>BSBK01002376.1:2500-614057 GCA_027943335.1 Chamaecyparis obtusa
CATGATGATGCAAGAATGAAGACAAGAAGATAGAGTGTTGATGAAGATCCAAGATGAATGCCAACAATGCTCCAAATCTTCAAACCCTAGATGCAAGAATATCTCCAAAAGCTCCAAGATGACCTAGAAAACCTGTAGCATAACAATAGCATAAAAATTTGTGTGTGCAAATGAGGAAGAGAGCTCTTCTTTTATAGGAAATGAGGAGAAATGGACCATGGAGATTAAGAGGCAAAAAATTTAATCAAGGGTGGAGCTTGAAAGAGGAGCAATCCATGTGCACAAATATCCTCCAATGAGAAAATAAGAGTTGACTTTTGTGTCCATATGAGACTGTAGACACCGAAAAATCCTTCAGAAAATAAATTATTTTTGTTTTCTGAAAATCCTTGATGACATCATCATTTATTAATTAATTAATTATTTAATTAATTTATTTATTTTTATGGCATTAAATCCCTCTCTCTTAATTAAAAATCTTTAATTAAGGAATCTAGCCTAAAAATGTCATTTGGACATTATCCCTAATTTATTAATTATTTTAATTAATAAATTGCCCAAAAACCTCAAAAATAAATTAATTTATTTTTAATTTATTTTTTATCCCAAACTTGGCCAATTTCCTTAAGACCACTAACCTCTTCCAAAATCTTCTAATCCCTTCTTAATTTCGATTAAAAGGCTAATCCCATCTTTTCTAACCCTAACCCCAAGGTTAAATATTTAATTAAGGTTAAATATTTAATTCTCATATTTATTGAAAATATTTTAATAAATATTCCTTAAAACTTAGGCTTTTGGAATAAATAACTTTTATTCCATGAAACTAAGGAGAAATCTAGACTCTTCTAGAATCTTCTCAAATCCACCCTCTTCACCCATCCTAATCCTTTTCTTGTCCTAATCTAATCCTAATCCTACCCTTAAACCTTTGTGCAATCCTAACCAAGCTTAAGACTTTCCTAAACCAAAGCAAAGTCTTCCCTTCCAAATATCTCAACCACAAAGCATTTATTGCTTCCCCAAAGTCTTCAAAGCCTCTTAAAGCTCATTCATTGCTCTTACAAGCATTTATTTGAAGAGTTATGAGCTTGGAGCCCCCTTTGTTGACTCCTCTTTGCCCTTCCCTTCATCCACTCACCTTGTGACATGTGTCACCTCTTGATTGGCTGAGAACTAGCACAATCCATGTGCTTCCCTTTGAGTGAATCTTGGCCTCTCTTAAGGATTTCAATCCTGGCCATTCATTCCTCCTACCCCAAGCCTTAGAAATCCTATAAATACCCTCACTTCCTAAGGCAAATCATCTTTCAACTTTCAAACTCAATAGCAAAGTTATAATGCCATTTTCATTTTAGCATAAGCATAAGCTCATCCTTTTTTAGATTATTTTCAAACTTAAATCACATCTAAATTAGCTTAAATGGATTAACATAGATTCATTTCTTGTTTCAATCTTAGTTCAATCATCTAGCTTTGCATATTTGTGTGTTCTTGAGGCCTTTGAGGCAAAATAGGTTCCTCATACCTATTTTGTGTCATTTTGGGTCTTCTTGATCCTCAAATCATTTATCTTGCATGCTCCAAGTGCTTGAGTTTGCACACCCACATCCCTCTATATCTAAGCATATCAAACGGTGCATGGGCGCATCCGTTTTAAGCTTAAACTGAGGTGGCTTTGATTTTAGTTTGCTAACCATTAAATTTGATTTGATACTATGCTATGACATTTGTTTGTCTTTGGCCTTCAAAACAGGTTTAGGTGCACTCTCACAAATCCTAGTCTACATTCTGGCACGCCCGGTGGGAGCCAAACCACAATCATTTTGATGAAATTACACTTTATATGCTTTTTTTTTTGCAGGAAATAAAGAAATGTCGCCTTCATGAAAAGAAATGACGCCTACAGCAATTAAATGTCGCCTTCAAACAAAGAAATGTAGCCTTCAACAAAAGAAATGTCGCCTACAAGGAATTCAGTCACGCCTTCATGCAATTAAATCACGCCTTTGAGGAAAGAAATGACGCCGGTGAACTCTGTTTTCACACCTGCATAACTGAGAATTTCCTGTTGTCGGCAATTTCTGTTACGTCCCAGAATTCTTCTTCTGTCGCCTGCATGTAAAGAAATCACGCTTGTAACAAAAGAAATCACGCCTATGGTTTTTTATCTGTCGCCTTTTTAGGTATAGAATGTCGCCTGTAGGAATTAAATGTCGCCTCTGAACTTTCCAGCGTCGCCTATAAGCTGGACAGTGTCGCTTTTTGTTTTTTGCTTGGAACTGGTTTTTTTTTTTCTTTTCTTTTACAGCAAAGGTCAAAACAAAATCTTGAATGACATTAAGGAAATGAACTTAGGTCCTAAGTGTCATTGTCAATTTGAAAAGCAAACCAAATCTCGAATGCACTAAAGGAATAAACAACTCTATTCCCTATCTCGTTTCAAATTCCAAAGCAAGCAAATAAATTCAATCTTGAGTGATCTAAAGGACAAAACAAAGCTTTTTCAAAGTTCTTAAGACAACTCGCTAATCAAATCTTGAATGCACAAAAAGAAAGAACTTGCAAACGTTCGAAGCATTTACATTTTTTGAGGAAAAGAACAAATCAAAAGCTAATCACGAGTGTCTTCATTTTCAAAGTTCAAACATCACTTAATCAAATCTGGGAAAATGAACAAAATCTGCTTGATGTGCATGTAGGAGTTTTTCAATTCTTGCATAAGCCTTGTTAGAATAAGCAACGTGGAACATTTGAACTTGGACAAGTTCACTTGTTCTACTTTTAGCGAGGCCTGTCCAAGGAGAAGCGCTTCCTCCTCGGAGAACGACCTCAAACTGGTATCCCCCCCGGCCGGTATATAAATAAGTGAATACCAAAAGAATCACTTACATCTCCTAATCGCCAGGCGTTCGTGCCAAACACGTGTCTGGGGATGGTAAACATTCCTCTCCCCCAGCATAATTGGCAAGGCTCTTAAGTGAGTCACGGATGATCAGCATAACCGGGTATGGAGACACCACGGAACAAATAGCAACCTGATAAACTAGAAGCTACCCTATCTACATCTGAAAGTATCAAAATCCTTGTGCAAGGACCGATTCCAAGGGGTTTACCGGGTCGCCTCAAGATTACTTACCATTTGTATTCCCTTCTGGGGGATACCAAGCTGTGGGCAAGTGATTTTGATACTCACCTTCCTTAGGTAGATCTGTTTGAAGTGCTTGACAGTCAAAGACCCGTGAAAACATTTGTCAAACATACACTTTTTCGAAAGCATTTATCAGAGTCTTTTATCTTGTTTGTATCTCACAAAGTTGCTTTGTCCTTTGTGAAGATTGCTTTTATCAAATCCTTTGCCAATGGAAAAACATCAAGCAGATCTATAACTTGGTTCGAAGGACAATCAGAGCAGCCATCCCAAAACTTGGTCATCTCCCATCCCTTTGTCTGTCTTCTTCTAGAAAATCGTCTGCTTCCGTCAGTCATCCCAATCTGAGTCTTAGTCTTCCAAACCATCTTCATCCTTCCTCCTTATCCAACTCATCTGCAAGTCAGCATGTCTCCAATCTATAATGAGTTTGGTTATGATATCTCTCCTCTCCCACCAATCGATCCTAATGATGATGAAGGTCTTGTAGACCATGATGCCTCTTTCAGCCAGTTTCCTCCAAGCAACCCCCAGCGTTTCATCATTCCTCCAATCCAGCCAACCATGCCCTCGCGCTTATCTCCTAGCACTCCCTTTCATGTCCTCGGCAAGGCTAGCACTCCTTTTCATGTCCTTGGCAAAGCAACCCCAGTATCTTATCCATCCCCAACTTATCCTTGTCTTCAACCTACACCTCTTCCATATACTCCTTTCAGGCCTCCACTTTCTGCTATGGTCATTTCTCCATCGCCATCATCCCTTAGAAATGCTTCACGCTACTTCCCCTATCTAAGGCCTCCATCTGCCCATCCTCCAAAACATTCTGAAATCCAAGATTCTAGTCCTCCCATCCTTTTCACCAAACCTCTATCCTTTCCCAAACCACCATCTTCTGCTCCAAACCCCAATCCTCCATCCTGTCTCAAACCACCATCCTCTCTTCCAAACCACATTACCGAAAATCTTTCCCCACTAGCAGAGTTCATCCCTCAACCCACTCCAAAACCTGTACCTCGAGCCATTAGCCCTGCCTCTTCAGCACCATCATCCCCTCAAGCAAAATCCAAAGCTCCCTTTTCAAAATCATCTTTTTCATGGGTGTTCCCTTCTTTCTCTCCTCCTTCGCAAACATCTACCCAAGCACAAACCCCACTTTCATGCGAAGATCATCCAAGTTCCCCATCTCCTCCACCTTCCAAACCTTCTTCACCACAAAAGTCTCCAAGGAAACCAATAACAGAACCCAAGGAAGAGCCAATAGCAAAACCCACGCCTGAAATTGAAAAGCCAAGCAATCCTTCATGTGAAGCCATCATTGATGAGGCCCATCCAGCGCTCCCATCTATTATCTATCTTCCATACATCCCAACCGTTGATCCTCTTCCATCTCCTATCATCGTTGAGTCCCTTCCATCTGGAGTCTCCATCCAATCCCCACCAACATCACCTCCTCCTAGCATTATCCAAAGCACATTCAGTGAGCCCCATGAGTTCACCCTTCTTCCTACCATTGCAGCTGAAGAATCTTCAATCCTTTTATCCATACCATCTGAAGAGTTCTTCCTTCTTCCAGACACCCCAGCAGTAGAGTTCCCAATCCTTCCATTCCCCCCCTTTGAAGAGTCCATCCATATATCCCCTAATCCTCTATCTGAACAAATCCCATCATGTCAAGATCTGGACCAAAAGCATGTTGAAATATCTATAGAAGAACATCAAGATCCAACCCCTTTACTTCCCCCATCGCATGTTCTATTGCCTCCATCACCTTCAATCCAAAATCCTACAGTCCCAATTCCTCCAATCCAAGATCCTATCATCCCAGTTTCTCCAACTAAAGATCCAATACCATCCCCCAATCCTAGTCAAAATCCCAACATCCTATCCTCTCCTCTTGAGGATCCTCCTAACCAAACTATCTAGCTACCGTCACTCTATCCTCTTGGGTCACTAACATTTGTCAAAGGTAAACCACTTGAAAAAGAAGACATCAGCTTCTTATCTTCCATCAGAGAACCAGAAAATGGCCGTTTGTCATTCACCCCAAGTCAAAAATATCCTTGTCTGGATAAAATGCTGAAAAGATGGAACTATCAAGGCAAAGGCCTTGGCACTCACGAACAGGGAAATATACAGCCCATTCAAGGCAAGAAACATCCGAAAGGCTGTGGAATTGGTTGCACACCAGAAGAGGACACTCCCTCCACATCAACGAAAGGTACTTCATCCAGAAATGTTGGTACAGCTAAGGCAAAGTTCAAACATCCATTCAAAACCAACAAAACATCTTTCAGAGCCCACAATGCAATTCCTCCTCCTCCATCGTTACAACCGAGGACAACCTATCATATTCCTCCTTCATCATCCCCATCCATTTTGGGTCCCTATGTCCCAAAGTCTTTCAACGCATCCCCGTTACCCAGCAAATCCATTTTGGGACCTTATATCCCAAAATATCATCCTCCATCTTATCCTACTCAGCCTTTCATCCAACATCCAAGCATCCCTAGTCAAGATCAACAACGGCACATGTCCACATATCCTATCTACCAATCTCCTTCCATCTCTCCATCCAAATTTCCTCCATCCCAGACAACTCCTCATATTCCTCCCAATGCTCCTCGCAACTTGGATGCCATATCGCGCATGAATAAAGGGAAAAATCCACAAAAATCCCAGGATTGTTATGTCCAGTCTAATCGACATGCACAACCAAAGCAAAATCCGATCAAGCAAGCCAAAGCAAACCACTGGCCACAAAGGCCCATCAAAGCAAATGCCAAATCTAATGCATCCCAATGGCTGCAAAGGCCCAACGACGATTACCATGTCCAATCTAATCGACATGGTCAATCAATGCAAGCTCCAATCAGGCAATCAAATGCGCCGCAAAGGCCCAGCAAAGAGCCAATCAGGCATGCTAAAGCACCCCAATGGCTCCGAAAACCTAGCAAAATCCAAGCAAAATCCATCACATGGCCACAAAGGCCTAGCAAAGAAAAAGCACAATCTAATGCCCACCAATGGCCACAAAGGCACACTAAAGCTAAAACAAAAATGATGTGGATCCCAAAGCAAAAAGATGTAATCCATCTAACAAAAACATCCACAATGGCATCCAACGTTGCCCATCTCCCAGCTCCTCAACCTTCCCCTCCATCTCCTCCATCCTCTACCATAAATCCTCCATCACATCTATCTCTATCTTCCACATCCAATCATCCATCTTCCTCGCAACATGTGCCAATGTTGATCCTGACAACATCCCCCTATCTTGATCACTTTCCATCCTTCCATCCAAACACTTTCTACCACCATCTTTCCCATCTCCCCCATCTAATCCATGACTTTGCATGATCCCCCCCGTCCTGCTACAGTTGTACCAACATCCAGGCACACAATCAGAAGAAATCAGTGAGGAAAGTCAGCAAAGATCAGTCAGCACATCTAAAACAGCAAAGGGAAATCAATGACAAATCAGAGAAATCAGCAAAATCAGCAATCAATCAGGCTTCAGCATCAACATGTGTCCATCAGCTTGAAACGGAAGCATATTTTGGGGAAGAGGTAAGCTTTAGTCGCAAAAGTTAATAAAGAAAAAGCAAAATCATAAGTCTTTATGTGAAAACCTTTCTGGGGCACATTCTGATTCCAAAATAGTAAAAATAAAGGGCGTATCTTCTAGTGAAAACTTGGCAATTCAAGCACTAGAAGATGGAGCTTTGCCTCTTCCTCCTATCTGGGATAACAACATATGATAGTTCCCTATCAACATTGCAGAAACCAAGCTAAATCAACTTGGGTACAGAAGGATGTTTGTGGCTCATCTACATGGAGGTTAACCTGACAGAAAGTGAATCATGACCTTAAGTGCCTTGCTCCGAGGAGTCAATTATCAACTGTGCATGGTCATATGCACATGCCTAGGTGTGATCTTAAGCTTGTCGTCCATCATCTAGCAATGGATCCCCATGACAAGCTGGCAACATCAGAAAATCAGCAATCCACATCAGAAAATCAGTGAAGAATCTCTCAGAAGATCAACATCAAATCGCATGATAGCACCAAAATCAGCACAAGCTCAGCAGCAAATCAGCAAGATCAGCACAAAGTCAAGGAAAAAACACAAAAATCCATAAAAATTGGATAAATCAAAAGAGCAAATTATCAACAAAGCAAAAATCAAGAGAAAAACATTCATCCTTTGGTGAAAACTTGGCAATTCAAGCGCCTTGGACAAGTACCATGGTGAAAACCTGGCAAACAGGCGCCATGCGTAGTGCCCCCCCCCCCTAATTCCTTTCTGCAGTTAGGGGCTTCCTTTCTATCACCTCTTATCCAACATGTCCTCCATCCCCTTTTGTCTCTCACTTCCTTCATTTTCCATTGGATCTTGATGACAAAAATAGAGACTATCAGATGTACATGCTTTTGGGCACCTCCTTGGCATCCATTGCACCTTTCAGCTACATATCCTCTATCCAATCCTTTCATCCTAGCTTCCATCCTTCCTCATCCTCTTGTTGGCATATCTTCCGTCCAAGCATACACCATGCCTTTAAAACACATGAACTATCTTAAACAGGGGGCATCCTCTTCCTTGGTGACGTATTCCTTGGAAACTATCCAAATCCGAATCTTCCATCTCCCAAAATCCTCAGCAATTTCTCTATCCAAATCCAAACCAACCACCATCCAATCCTTCCAGCATTCCTTTATCTTAATCCATCAGCAGTTCCTCCAGCATCCTCTATCTTGATCCACCAGCAAACCAACTCAGCGTCCCATATCCTTTATCAGAATCCAACATCCACCATCCACAGCAGAAAGCAAATTCACCATCTTTTGCACCAAAATCCAGAGCTCCAAATCCACAAGCATTATCGTGTTCCAGCCCTTTGAGTTGTTTCCATCCCTTATCCTAAATCAGAAATCATCCTCTTTTTGGCACAACGTGTTGTCTTAAAGAAATCAAAACCTTGTCCTTGCATAGCCTTATCATCTCGAGCAAGAGATTGGCTTGTATTGACAAGAATCCAGTTGACCGAAGATCATCAGTCTATCCTAGGTTGACGCAATCCTATCACTGATCCTCCATTGGGAAAATAGCAGCTCATTTTGTTGACACTTGGTAATCTTCCACCAGCTTTCCATCTTCCACCAGCTTTTCATCCTCCAAGCAGCTTCTCCATCTTCAAAATCCTCTAGCAGATCCATCATCCAATCTTTCCAAATCTTCCTCCATCCCAATCTCCTGGCAGTTCCATCATCCCCATCCTAAGCATTTCCTAGTATCTTCTCTTGTCATTGGCATCTAGCTATAGGCCAACCTCATTGCAATCCAATGCCATTCATCCCTATCCACACCTTGCTAGCAATCTTCCCAACCTATCCATATCTTCTAGCTAGCCAACATCCAAGATCAAGCCAACTGATCAAATCGCATCCTTCGTCTTGTAGCAAGCCTTGATCTCGATCCAATCATCATCATTGGGATATGTCTTTCCCAAATCTATGTCATTTCAGGACACATCATCCATCGCTAGTCCATCTTGGCCTTCCAACCCAACTGGGGCATCATCTTGCATATCTTTGAAGTTGTCAGCTTCATCCCCAGGTTCTTTGTATATCCTATTCTTGAGTCTTGTACCATAGCGTCAGTCGTGTCTCCACCTAAGCTCATTTGTACATTTGTGTCTTTAGGTCCCATCCTTTGTCTTAGTCCTTGTCCGTCCTGCGGCAGCATTTGATCAAATATCTTGTCCCATCCCCAGCCTCAGAAAACTTTTAGTCCCACTCGGGCCTTGTGCTTCAGCAACATCAATTGTCGACTTATCCTTGCTCATCCTGATTATTCCTTGAACTTCATCTTTTTCTAGCGAACAACTACACTTATTCTCTCACCAACCCATGGGTCCTTGAGGATATATCATTCCTCCTGTCCGACCTAATCTTCCATCCTGGTCCTTGAGGATATATCGTTCCTCCTGTCTGACCAATCTTCCCACCATCAATCAAACCTAATCTCTCTCCTTGGCAAAGGATGTCTTTTTGGAGTTATCATTTTGATCTTGGATTTTTGTCCTTTGGGTCTTGTTAATCTTTTTGGCTTCTCTTTATCCCATCAGGGTCACCACGATTCATTATATCACGGTGTGCTGCGTGTGCGGATAATCTGGGGCAAGGTCTTTTGATCTTTCGCTTCTGCCTGTGAGTCAGTTGTGTGTTTGTGGTTTCTTCAGCATCATTTCCACCATGCCTCCTTCGGGTTTCATGTGCGATGCTGGGGCAACCCTGCGTGTCTTTTTCGCGTCAGTCCTCTGCAACACTGGTGACAAGGCCTCGTGATCCCAGTATCCTTGGCAGGTCTCTAGCATTGCTATATTAAATCTAGGTTGTGCACTCCCGTTTGTACTTGGAGCTATCTGGTCCCTTGCATTGATCATATAGATTAATCTTGCATCTTTGCATATAGCTGCATCTTGCATCTTGCATTTCCATTTCATCTTGCATATCATCCATATTTGTTCTTAGAAGTGAGGTTATTTATCTCCCCTTTCTTCCTAGGCCCTTCCTTCCTCGTCCCGCCGGGCACACTCTGTCCTAGGGCGTAATCCCTCTTTCTCCTTGTCCCACTGGGCACATCTTCCATGATTTTGTCCCACCGGGGCATGTTCCTCTTTCTTCTAGTCCACCCAGGCGTCATACCCTCTTCTTCTGATTCTAGCCTCGGCATCTTGTTTTCTTGTCTTTGACGCCATGCCACTTGCGGCATCGCATCAAAGAGGGGCAAAATGTAGACACCGAAAAATCCTTCAGAAAATAAATTATTTTTGTTTTCTGAAAATCCTTGATGACATCATCATTTATTAATTAATTAATTATTTAATTAATTAATTTATTTTTATGGCATTAAATCCCTCTCTCTTAATTAAAAATCTTTAATTAAGGAATCTAGCCTAAAAATGTCATTTGGACATTATCCCTAATTTATTAATTATTTTAATTAATAAATTGCCCAAAAACCTCAAAAATAAATTAATTTATTTTTAATTTATTTTTTATCCCAAACTTGGCCAATTTCCTTAAGACCACTAACCTCTTCCAAAATCTTCTAATCCCTTCTTAATTTCGATTAAAAGGCTAATCCCATCTTTTCTAACCCTAACCCCAAGGTTAAATATTTAATTAAGGTTAAATATTTAATTCTCATATTTATTGAAAATATTTTAATAAATATTCCTTAAAACTTAGGCTTTTGGAATAAATAACTTTTATTCCATGAAACTAAGGAGAAATCTAGACTCTTCTAGAATCTTCTCAAATCCACCCTCTTCACCCATCCTAATCCTTTTCTTGTCCTAATCTAATCCTAATCCTACCCTTAAACCTTTGTGCAATCCTAACCAAGCTTAAGACTTTCCTAAACCAAAGCAAAGTCTTCCCTTCCAAATATCTCAACCACAAAGCATTTATTGCTTCCCCAAAGTCTTCAAAGCCTCTTAAAGCTCATTCATTGCTCTTACAAGCATTTATTTGGAGAGTTATGAGCTTGGAGCCCCCTTTGTTGACTCCTCTTTGCCCTTCCCTTCATCCACTCACCTTGTGACATGTGTCACCTCCTGATTGGCTGAGAACTAGCACAATCCATGTGCTTCCCTTTGAGTGAATCTTGACCTCTCTTAAGGATTTCAATCCTGGCCATTCATTCCTCCTACCCCAAGCCTTAGAAATCCTATAAATACCCTCACTTCCTAAGGCAAATCATCTTTCAACTTTCAAACTCAATAGCAAAGTTATAATGCCATTTTCATTTTAGCATAAGCATAAGCTCATCCTTTTTTAGATTATTTTCAAGCTTAAATCACATCTAAATTAGCTTAAATGGATTAACATAGATTCATTTCTTGTTTCAATCTTAGTTCAATCATCTAGCTTTGCATATTTGTGTGTTCTTGAGGCCTTTGAGGCAAAATAGGTTCCTCATACCTATTTTGTGTCATTTTGGGTCTTCTTGATCCTCAAATCATTTATCTTGCATGCTCCAAGTGCTTGAGTTTGCACACCTACATCCCTCTATATCTAAGCATATCAAACGGTGCATGGGCGCATCCGTTTTAAGCTTAAACTGAGGTGGCTTTGATTTTAGTTTGCTAACCATTAAATTTGATTTGATACTATGCTATGACATTTGTTTGTCTTTGGCCTTCAAAACAGGTTTAGGTGCACTCTCACAAATCCTAGTCTACAGAGACAAAAAGTGCTTTTTCCCTTTTTATAAAATAAGAATAATGCTTTATTTGTGCAACTTAGGATAAGAGGAAAAGTGGGGGCTTTTTATTTATTAAAAGGGGAGGGAATTCCTTTTAAATAAATAAAAACTTAGGATAAAATGGTTAGCCCATAGAAAATAATCGAATAAATGATAGAACTAGGATTTGATCAAGAATAAACAATTGATGATTTAGCAAATTGGGGCTAATAGTCTAGATGACCATTTTTAGGTGTATACAGAAGTAACTAACGACGCCACATGAGTCTAAAAATAATAAGTGGGTGGTAAGAGGAAGTGAAATGCACTAGATTCTTGTCATGTTAGGCAAAGTCACTTAAATGAACATTATTAAGGACAACTTGACATTTAAATTAGGGTCAAGATTGTCTAAGAAAGGTAGAGATTTCATAAAAAAAAAGTTTGAATATACAAGACACTAATACATAATATTATCTAAATGAATGTTAATGCGCCACACTTGTATTTAAAGTAATTAAAAGCTATATAGCAAAAATCTTAAATACAATATATTGTATGGAGAAATGAATCTAATATAAATTTTGTTGTTGACTAAAGAGCCATGTCCACCTAAAATAAAACATTTACAAACCAATTAATACTTAAAAGACAATTTATACTTCAAAAAGACAAAATTAGTCAATATGACTAAAGAGCCATGTCTACCTAAAATAAAACGTTTACAAACCAATTAATACTTAAAAGACAATTTATACTTCAAAGAGACAAAATTAGTCAAAATCACATTTACTATAAATATGACTTAAGAGCCATGTACACCTAAAATAAAACATTTACAAATCTATTAATTCTTGAAAGACAATTTATACTTCAAAGAAACAAAATTTGTCAAATCCACATTTACTATAAATATGACTAAAGAACCATGTCCACCTAAAATAAAACATTTAAGAACCTATTAATGCTTAAAAGACAATTTATACTTAGAAAGAGTACTATAAATATACACCGAAACAAATAGGAAAAAAATGGTCCCCATTAGGAACACTTTTTCTGCCCTTCACCAAACTTGTGTGAGGGCGAAGGGAAAATTTAGGGTTGAAACACTCCAACGACACGAAATGATGACGTCAGCCATATGTGGTGTCTTTCTAGTAAACAAGGTTTTGATTGTAGGGTTGAACTGAAAATGAAATGTACTCTAGATTCTGGGCGTGGCATTGAAATTATCAGAAGATAAGACTTTTGCTTCATTGAAAGCTAAAGATGGGATTTAATGAAAAACGTGTCATACAACCGGCGAAACTAACGGACTCTCTTTATGAGATACGCGACCAAATTACTGGTGGTTAAAATTCTTTAAAACTAGGTATAATAATTGTTTAGAAACTTCCATCCCCATCGAACGGGTGAGAATAATTAGGGTGAGGTTTTATAAGGTTTTTGGGATCAAATACTATGGAATAAGAGGTTTTAGAAGTTAAAAAAGGAAAGATATTGAGGTGGAGTTAGGAATTGCTTCATAAGTTTTTTAATTATTTGTCAATTATTTTAAAATCTATTTTTATGGAGTAAGAGTTTTTATAAAATAATAAAGGTTGTAAATTTGAGCAAGTGAAATTTAGGTGGGGTTAGGAATTGTTTTTATGAGCATATAAAATCAATTGTCAATCATTTCAAAAGTTAGGATCTATTATCATGAGTTAAGAGTTCTTACGGAACATAAAGAGTGTAAATTGAGGTGGGGCTAGAAATTGCCCCGTCAACTTACATATCACTTGTCAATCATTTCAAATTTCAAGATCTATTTTCATGGAGTTGAGGTCTTATGAAACATAAAAGTCTATAAATTTGAGCTAGTGAAATTGAGGTGAAGCTTGAGATTAACTCACCAACTTACAAAGCACTTGCCAATCACTTCAAAATTTAAGATCTATTTTCATGGAGTAAGAGGTCTTATGAAACATAAAGGAATTTGCCGCACTAACTTAGGAATCACTTGCTAATTATATAAATTTAGATTCTTGTAAGAAACAAATAGAAAGAAAATGAGGTTAATTTATTAACTTTAATCATAATATTATTCATGAGAACACCAACTTGCTTAAATTTGAGAGCTTTAACTTGAGACCACAAATTATTATTTTAGGAAGCCCCCTTAATGAGAGGCATTTGGAATGACATTAAGGGCCCGTTTGGTACATGGAATACGAAATGCTGGAATATAGTCAATTCTCGAATATGCTGCAATTCTGGAAGATACATATCCTCAAAATGATTTCCGAAATATGTGTTGGAACCGTTTGGTTCACCCAGAAGATGAAAACCCACAATTTTTCTTCAAAGAACAACCTCCAAACCCTAGCTACCCGTAGCGCCACATAAACTAAAATGTGAAGCAAATTTTATGATAGGAATCTATTTGAAGGTTCATAAAACTGTATATACACCACTGTGAGCATGACGGGGATCAAAGATAGATGGATGCAGGCACGATTATTCAACGCTCATCCCGTTGAAACGCTATGCCCTATACAGCCGAATATGACACTCAGGAGACAACTTCCCTTTGAGATTCCCAATCAAGCTCGATGGGCTATGCTCGATATTATATGAGCAACACATACGAACAGTGAAAATGGTAGCATAAAACTATTTTCATGCTCACAATGGTAGCCGCAGAGTAATGAACGGTGAGAACGAAACCCACCAAAATAGTAGGGTATGTCATCGTCAATCCTTCCCACAGAATGAGTGTTTCCTTCCCATGCGATGGACGAGGAGATGAAATACTCCTCTGTGTATTTTCCCTCACTAACTCAGAAAATTCATCATCACTTCTACTGAAGCTCTCTGGTATGCTAATGGTGGAAACAGGTTGACCACTTGTGCCAGAAATGCCATAGTAGTTTGGCCTGCACGTGCACTCGGAGAACGAAATTTCGACGGAAAATGAAATCTAATTTCAGATGTCAAATATTATAAACAACAAGCGGACTTGATGACACATAAAATGGGCATTTGAAAAGTGGAATTAGAATGATAATTTCTAATTCCACCTTTTCAAATGGAAGATGAAATGCCCATTTTGTGGGCAAAATTGGAATTTCAAAATTCCAATTCCTGCATGTTAAGATGGACACAAACATGGAATTCAATAATCCAAAAATGCTATTCCGGAATTAGAGCCCATATTCCATGTACCAAACGGGCCCTAAAGAGTGGAGGGTAATATGTGTACATGTTAACATTTTAAAAAAAAATCTTTCATCTTGAGTTTGATAATCATTTTAAATCTAAATTTCACACATATAATAAATAAAATAGTTTCAAAATAAATAGAACTTTTAGACACAGATACAAATCCAAATGTGTAACCAACCAAGGGGCACCCTTACCTGTTCCAACAAAGGCTATAGCTCCTATCTAGTAGTGCTCCAAATACAACAATACATAAAAGAATTCAAAATTAATCTCTCTTCATTTCTTTCAATAGATAAATGAATGGTACTAATAGTCCTATTTATCATTTCTAATGGCTACCTTTATCAAAGATCACATAGATTTTGAATTTTTTTTCATCATTGAATGTGACTTAAGTACTTATAACTATTGTTTTTGACTTACCAGAATGCTCACAAAGATTGTTGTCATGTTGAGTGGACATTCTTTATATATTTCCTATTGCTCCATTAACAATTCGATACCTCAATAATTGTGTGCTATTTGTACCAATAAAATTGTGCAATTGATCTAATTATTAGCCCTTTTTTATGGTTAGACCAATAGACAACTATTAATCCATTAGATATCTTTAATTAACAAAATTGAATGAAGAATAATTGAAACATATAGAAAAAACAAACATTATCAAATCCAAAACAACAAAAGAGAAACATTGAAAGAACAATATTTCTAATGAACCCTTCTCCTATATTTAGAATATCTATACCAATATAATATTGACTTTGAACCAAATATATTATTACGACACAATATGAACAAGGACAGTACCCCACATGGTTAGGCCCGCGAGCCAAGGGAAATCCACTACCTTTATTTCAAATAATGACAGGTTAGGCAGAATTTGATAATTGAAAAAAAATTTAAATTTTTTAAATTTTTTTTACGTACAATAAAAAAAAAGCGGTCATAATTATTCAGACTATATTCAAATTTAAAAGACGTTAGAATGTATAAGGTCAAAAAAGATAATTATTATGAGCTAATGTAAATGCAATCTTCTCCTGTTATGTCAGAAGAGCCGGGTGAGTTGGGCAACACTCAATACAAGTTTGCAGTTGAAAACGTCATTCTGAGGGAAGAATCTAATCGCAGAGATAGATAATTCATAAGAAAAGGCAAGCATGGTGAAAAAAATCTGAGAGTAGATTTTCTGGGGGGTTGAGAAATGGAAATGGAAGGTTCTGATCATTTGTGGTGGTGAAGAAGCAGCTGATTTGGACTGTAGAGGAGATGATTCAGTTTGTTTGTCTCTTCTCTTAGAAGGATGTGTGTGGAGGGCTGTAAGAGCCAACATCAGATTCACTCATTTTGGAGAATGTGTGAAAGCTGCCTCTGATTCTTCCATGGAGGTTGTGAGGCTAAAGGGGATTTTTTTGGGGGTTTTGTGCCTGTGATTCTTCCATGGAGGTTTCGAGGGTGAAGGGGTGTTTTTGGGGGGTTTTGTGCCTGGTACTTGTGTGCAGAGTGGAATGCAGGGCGGAAGTGGAAGCATTGATGGAAATGAAGGCGGCCATGGATCCCAATGGGACTGTGCTTCGTACATGGGTTGCAGATGGGGACCCTTGCAGCAGCAGTGCTTTTGATGGTGTCGCTTGCAATGAATGGGGTAAAGTTGCGAATGTTTCTTTGCCGAGCAAAGGGCTTTCTGGAGTTTTGAGCCCGGCTATTGCTAAGCTCAGGTGCCTCAATGGCCTCTATTTGCACTACAATAAGCTGAGCGGAGAGATACCTAAGGAAATTTCTAACCTTACGGAGCTTGTCGATCTTTATATCGATGTCAATATGCTGAACGGCACCATTCCTCCTGAGCTTGGTTCAATGTCCAGCCTTCAAGGTTGAAAATGCTTCCTTCTTCTCCTCTTCTCTGTTTGATTTTCTGTTTAAGGTGTTGCAATGAAGTTTTTGTTGTTCTTTTTTTTGTAGTCAGAGCGTGAGTCGAACTTGTGCCGGTGTTTTTAACCTCCCTTCAAGTGTAGTGGATTGAATGCATTTCTGTTTTTTTAAGAAATATTTCTTTGGATTGAATGCATTTCTGTTTTTTAAAGAAATATTTCTTTAAGGAGATCTATTTGTGCTACAGCTTTACAGCTTTGCTGCAACCGGTTGAACGGTTCGATACCCGAGGATTTGGGAAATTTGAAGAAGCTTACCGTCCTTTCGATGCAAAATAATCAATTGACCGGAGGCATTCCGTCTTCTCTGGGGAAGCTGAGTTCGCTCAACAGGTTGGATATCAGCTCGAATTATCTCAGCGGAGAGATTCCTCAAGCTCTCGTGAATCTTAAGCAGCTCACACATTTGGACTTGCATAATAATAGTCTTTCCGGCTCTGTGCCTCAGGGTAGGGTTTTGAAGCCTAAATACTGCCTGTGATTTGCACTGTATTTTTTGGTAATTTTAAATATTATTTTCCCGACGGTCTGTCTTTTTAATTCCCTTCTCTTTATGCCTTTTCACGGTAAATTTGCAGTCTAGAACAACGCTAGGTTTCTTCTGTATTTAATAGTTTTCTTAATTCAGACGCTTGACGAAACGATATGTTTATTCGCCTGTAGAATTTATTGCGTTCTTCTTGTGTTTACCAAGACTGAAGGATGATGTTGTCCAATTCTATTGATTTATAGGAGCGGAAATGTAGGACATTAATGGTTGTTGAGCTACATATCATAAATTTGAGGAACAAGGATGTTGTTGTCCAATTCTACTGGTTTAAAATTGCGGAAATGTAGGACATTAACAGTTGTTTGGATACATGTCATAAATTTGAGGAACATTGTTTTGTACTTCCCCTTTTTTGGTTTTTGTTAGGGTTTAGAATGCGTTTGATACAATATGAACAAAAATGATATATGGCTTCACATTCTGCTACATATTATAGGGGTTTTTTTTGTTTTTTTTTCCCTGAAAGTGTGCGATACCTTTCCTTATAGTTCAGAAATCAATAGATTTGATGCTTGAAAATTGCGAATTTTAATTTTCTATTATTTTCTTGCAGAACTGAAGGATCTCAAAGTATTCCAATATGATAACAACTTAGAACTGTGTGGATACAATTTATCGAGTCTTCCGCAGTGTAACGTGTCAAATCGGTCAGTAACTGCAAAGCCCATGGGTACAGGGACAGTGAACGTTACTTCAGATCCAGTTGCTGTGCCCAAAATAACAGAACCTCCAAACCTGGCCTCAAGCTGCCATGACTGCTCTTCATCTTCGCCGGGAAACAAAATAGGCATAGTCTCAGCAATCGTAGCAGTGGTTTTTGTGGCAATAGTAGCTATTGCTTCCCTAGTTTTTGCGTTGTACAGAAGGCGAAAACAAAAGATCAGCAGTGCATTTGAGCCTTCTGAGAGCAGGCTTAGTGCTGACCAATTATATCATTACAAGGACGACTTCAGCAGAAAGTGCTCTTCTCCGTTGGCTCTTCTGGAGTATTCCAGTGATTGGGATCCGTTGGAAGATGGAGGGACTGGAATGGGATGTTTCAGATTCAACCTTGATGAAATCGAGCAGGCAACAAATTATTTTTCAGAAAAAAATCTACTGGGAAGGAATGGGTTTTCAAGCGTTTTCAAGGGAGTTCTAAGAGATGGAAGTGCAGTTGTTGTAAAATGTATCAGCAAGGCCAGCTGCAAAACTCATGATATTGAATTCCAGGAAGGTCTGAAGACTTTTATGCAGATTCGACATGAAAACGTGGCAAAATTACGGGGATTTTGCTGCTCCAAGGCCAGAGCAGAGTGTTTTTTGGTCTACGAGTATCTTGATAACAGAACTCTGCTCCATAATTTAGATTCAGAGAGCTTTGGTGGACTGGCCTGGCCTACCAGAGTAAGGATTGCATGTGATGCGGCCAGAGGTAAAATATATACTATGAATTTCTCATTTCTTTTGTAAATTTTAAAAATCCACGCAGGAGTAGGCTATTGAAATCGAAATGCTTTCATTAAGGATTTTTTTGTGACAAACCATTGCATTAAAACAACCATTGCAATTGCGAGCTTTGAAGATAAAAGAAAATTTCCTATTTGAAGGTGTTGAGGAATTTCCGAATTAAAAGAATATCCCATTCTTTTTTTTCCAGAAATGCGTCTTAATACTTCTGAAGATGTTAACTCAGTTAGCATATGTGCCTTTTTAGAGGCTTTGATTCAATATCCTTGCTGATACCATAAATTGAAGAGATGAATTCTATTGCTTGAATGCATCCAACTTCCCTCTCCTAGGGCAGCGGCTTCATTGAAAAACTAATATACAGTTTCACAGAAACTCTACAGTACTCAATCACCTTTTGGCATAAGAGATTGCAGCTAGCCTTGATTATCCAAGTGTGTTCAATTTGGGGACCTCCTCCCCAAGAGGGATATACTAAGAATTTTAGTTTCAGGCCAGTCCACAAGAAGCTTGGTTTTGGACCCTCTCCAAAATAGCTACTCTTGAATATTAGAGTTTGACAGTCAAAAGGAAATATTTGTTCATGTAATGGTGATCATGGAAATAAGGTGTAAAATTACCTAGGCTCTTCCACCTTGAACTGTACTCCAAAAGACTTTATTTTTATCATATAATCCCATGACCTATTATGCCTGTACATCCAATTTCCCCTCTGTTGAATTGTGGAACAAGCACTTAAGAATTTCATCCAATAAACTCCGTTATATGGGCAAATGATATCTCTTGAATTTGTCTTGTATGTTCTAAGGGATTGACTGTATGTTTACCTTAAATATATTAAACAAATCTACGATATATTTTTTTTAAGGCATGTTTCAAGTTTAAATTCTTGCTCTCAGCCATTTCTCGAGACTCAATGTTTTCTTCGAACCTGTTTCCTTCAAATATCAGGCCATCTAATATCATGAATGTTATTCAATAGCCTGATATATCTTGAAAGATGATGAAATTTTCAGTAGTTCAGATATTTATCTACTTCCTTGATTTCATAGAAATGGGGATAATTGTTTGTTATTTTTGGATTTTGTAGGAATTGAGTACCTGCATGAAGGCCTTCCAGAACCAATAGTGCATCAAAATATTTCAGCCGCAAATATATTGCTGGATCAGGAGAACAAACCTCATCTTTCAGATTGCGCCTTGCACAGAATCTTGGCGGACGACATAGTGTATTCTCTCCTAAAATCTTCAGCAGCCATGGGATATCTGGCGCCAGAGTATGCAACTACAGGGCGCTTGACACTTGAAAGCGATGTATTTGCCTTTGGAAAAGTAATCTTCCAGCTCCTCACTGGAATAACAAAAAACAATAATTCGTCTTTGCCTCATAGTACTATCAAATCACTAGTGGAATTCAGCAGAGTAGAAGACTTCATTGATCCAAGGCTTAATGGACAATATTCCATTGTGCAAGCGACAAATTTAGCTAAAATTGCACTGGCTTGCACTAGCGAGGTACCTGACCAAAGGCCTTCCATGAGTGCAGTGCTTCGCAGGTTTGAAACAGAAATTAACCCAGAAATGCTGGCTAATTGTTAAATATTTAGATTTAGGTATTTTACCCGCATTAGTTGTAAAATATTTAATTTTACAGCCGTACAAGTTTCTGTGTAAGATCAGGAAGGCTCTTTAACAAAGAACAGTAAAACGCAAGCATGTACATTTCAAGTTAAAAATCTTTTTTTTTTTCAAATAAGTAGGCCTTAGATTCTCGTCTTCAATTTCGTGTGTTTACTCTGCAAATTTTTTATTAACATTTCTGTTGTTTGAGAAATCACAAAATTGTTCTTTTCCATTGCACGTTACCTGTATTCATATTTTGTGAACACTTGTTTTAGAGGGAGTCAGCACTGTAGAAACCTTTTGGGGGAAAAAATGGCAAACCAAAAGTTTAATGCAATATCAAACTAAGTACGCATATATGTTTATATAGAATTCTTTGAACTCTGCTTTATCCTATTTTTGCTCTTCCTCAATCATGGCCTGTTATGACCTATTATGACCTGCTAAGATTTATAAGCATTTCAACTCGCACAAGTAAGAAGCACTAAAATATCATGTCATGGAAGATTCCAAGAAAAAGTTCCAGAGCTTCACGTAATGGATACTGTTAGATCACCAGACTTTTTCATTGATGATTATCATGACATACAGAGGAGGACTTCACTAACTAGAGAAATGAGAACAATCCTCTTTTCATATGGGAAAAAATATAATCAAGACTCAAGAGTTGAGTTTACTTAGCACATCCTACCTATTATAGCTATTAACTTTTGTTAATATGCGTATGCCCAAAGCTATTTGATTGCAGAAACCTGTGATTCATTCTTAAAACTTTACATTAGTTTGAATATGACCTGCAGTATATTTAGGGGGTACAGAATAGCTCTAAGGAAGGAGACCACAAACAACATACTTTCCAGGCTGATTCTTACAAGCTTAAAAAAAAACATAAGAACCAGGGGCTGGCACTAAGGGCTAAGGCAACCACTGAGTCCCTTGATTCGTGTTAGAACTTGTAGTTGAATACAAGTTGATTTGGTCTGGTTATTTGTTGCTAGATACATTTGCTACATCTTTGAATTGATAACTAGAATATTAATGTCGAATTCTTACCCTAAATTTTCTGCTGCTCCTTTTTATAGCCTTGTATTAGTGTAGTGACATTTTGTTCTCTCAACATAGATTTGGGCTCTAAGAAGCCTTGATTTTCAAGTCAATTACTACATCAAAACCCAAACCATCTTTACAGTGAAAATTGCATATATTGCAAGAACAACAGATCATAGTTTGCAAACTCAGACTGAACTTAGTGTAGACCAAAAAAAATTGACTCAAAAAAGATTTAAATTTAAAAACAAACAAAAAATTTAATGCAAAATATATCAACAAAATCTATCAAATGAGTTTGGTGGGAGATTGCTCCAACAAGATGAGGGGCAATGTTTCTTTATAAAAAGAAAGAAAGAAAATACTACGACAATTTATTTAGTAAAGAGATATAAAGAGAATATAAAACTGAGAGCAATGAATTAGACTAGCAACCCCTAACATGGTTGAGGGGTTGAGAGGTTGTGCAATAAAGAGAAAATAAAACTGAGAGCGATGAATTAGACTAGCAACCCCTACCATGGTTGAGGGGTTGTGCCTCTCATGGGTTTCTCAGTCAACTAGCACAATAAGTAACATATTAATGAGATTACAAAAGAGAGCAAAATAAGCTAGTCCAAAATATCAACTTGATCATCAATCCAAGCTGTCCATCCCAGCTCTCCTTCCATCCACACCATCTTCTTGATTGCTATTTTCAATTAGAATATTAGAAATAAACAAGATCTTGAAACCCTAACCCTTCTTAACCCACAAAGGAACACTTGGAACAGATGAAACTCTCAAGAAATTTAATTGGGTGATTATGATTCATACAAAATTTATCCAATAATAAAGAGTCAAACTTCATATAGCGAAGAGGCAATTGCCCCTTGATTTATCTCATGTTTTTGATGGACTTGTTAATCGGAATAGAATTCTTTAGATCTTTTTGTTAAACTCTTTTGTTTTGTATCTCTTTGTGATTCAATAAATTTTTGGCGCTGGCTATCCTCCCGACAAAATGCACTAGAAGACAATTTTTTTTTTCCAGATTTACAAAAACACAGCCATTTTTTTCCGAAATTTTTTTGTTGTTTTGGATTCAAAATATGCAGATCATGAAGAACAGATTCTGAAAATTTCACAAAAATCTGTTGTGTTTTCACATTTTTCAAACTTGGTCAATGATGCATTTTGTCTGGAAGATAACGGGTCCTAAATTTTTACCCCTCTTCTAGTTTCATATAATTAACAATTAATTAACTTCAAAAGCTCTAAAAAAATTTAAAATATTAAAATAATTTTTTTTACCAGACCTCCTATAACAAGTATGATAAGTATGATCTAAGACTTTGATATCAATATAGATTTATATATATACTTTAATTTTTTTTATATATACATGAGAGAACTTTTAGTTCATTTCTTTCAAATGAATATAAAACTAAAAATACGACTGAAACGTCATTGACAACACCTTGCACTCCTCTCACTTCCAATGTTGCTTTGCCAAATATTAATAAATTCATCAAAAGTTGATTGAGGGATTTTCAACCGAGTTCGGAAGTTTATTAAATGACGATTAATTTGTTGTTTGATTGCAGCCATCCCCATTATAAGCAAATTAGAGCATTAAAATGATTGAAGATGATGATGGAAAATCAGACAGAAAACACCAAACAAACAAAATTCATAGAGAATGTTTGGGCTGGACTTGTATAACCCTTGTTCGTCCAAAAAAATCATTGGTTGAGTTAAAGAATGTTCGAACTCGGGACTCGACTCTGGCTACGGATGATTTTAGCATTTTTATCATGATTTATCATCATTATGCAATAAAATTTTGGTAAAAGAATGTTGACTTCGATTTAAAAAATCACAAATTTCTAAAAGAGAAAACCCCTTCATCCCATGATTAACAATTTCTATAATAATCATAAATTTTTTATGTTTTTCTTTTATGTTAAATTTTGTCACTAGTTGATGGAGGGTCTTTTATTTTCAGAAAAAGAGATCTAAATTGCTAAGAAAAAGAGATCTAGATGGTGGGGTCTTCTCTTCGAAGGAAAAGAGATTTAGGTTGTAAAGGCAAAAAGACATCTTGTTGGTGGAGGACTTTGTTTCGAAAAAAGAGATCAAGTTGTAAAAGAAAAAAAAGATATTGATTGGTGGGGACCTTTTGTTTCAGGCTTCACTTGCTTTTTTGTTTGGTCTCGTAGGCATTACTAAAAATATTCTTTCATCCATTCATTCACTAGAAATTATAGTCCTTAGATTGATGATTATCTTTGAATTTCATAATGAGAAGGGTGAATAGTAGTTGTAATTTATTTATTTTCTCTACATCAGAATTATTGTGCAAAATAAAAAATTGCAACTACCATTCAATTTTGGGATATGTTGTATTGTAACATTGGGAAATATATTTTATATAGGTGTCACATTGAGAAAACTATTTGATGTTGGGGAAAGATATTTAATAAAGTGAAAATATAGTACTTAATATTAAATGAGGGGTCCTTGGTATTGCATTTTCTTTTGTCTATATCAAAATTATTGTTTTAGAAATATAAATTGCAACAAGCAATATTAAATAATTTTCTCAATGTGAAACCCACATTAAATATATTTCTCGTTGTTACAATAGAATTTCAAAATGGGATATGGATTTTGGGGATCGAGGGATTAAGGGCCTATGTTGGAAGACATGAATAGGGCTATAAGGAATAAATAGTATTTAAAAAATTAGTTGTAAAAAATTATTAAGAAATAACAATTGAAACTTTGAATTATTAGTAATGTTGAATATTTGTAACAAATACATTATATGAAAAATGTCAAAATACAATTGACCTATGATTTAATGTTTTAACCCCCATGTATAATTTCATAAGTTATATTTTATTAGTTAGTTTTTATTAAAATCAACAACATAACAAGGGTGTTGACCCTTACACAACCACAACCCAAAGGTGGCAAAGGTGTCACGCCTAGCCCCAAAGAGAAAGATGAAAGGCTTTTGCAACCTCACAAGGCAAAATGAAGTCGACCAATGTTAGGGTGCGAGGCTACGATATGTTGTCACATGTCCCTTTTTAGAAGGAAACAACTGACAAGTAAATGAATAAAAAGCTACTTGTCGTAGCCTCACAACGATTTATCAGAGCGATTAAGATGAGTTGTGAAGTTGCGAGGAAGTCTAGGAAAGGTTAAATGAAATGTGTTTGTTACTTCACATCAGTTAGAAGTGATAATGAAAATGACATGCGAAGCTTTGATAAAGCAAGAAATGTTAAGATAATTATTTTTCGCAGTTTCACAACTAGTTATGTGGGCCCTCGATTTTTACTTGCAATGTTGTGAGGAGATGACATGTGCCGTAGAGATAAAGAAAATGCCAAGTGTCATTCATCTGCATGATCGTAGGAGGCTGATGACTTTGTCGAAGGTCTTTGCAAATCTATGTGACCTTGACACGTGTACTGTTAAGGCTAAGGAAGATGATGAAAGATGTCATGATGTCTCTCTTCTGCTATGATAAAGATTGTATATGTTTGAAGCTTGCGAAGTAGTGTGATTCAAACACGTCATAGAGGAGTGATCTCACAATTTTGCAAGATGAAGATGCAATTAGAGAAGTTATGAACTGGCATAAAACTTTAAAAGGTAACTTAAGTTGTTTAGTTGCAACTTCACAACAGTTAAGGGTAACTGTAAGAACCGAAAACCATTGACAAGAGACACGTAAGCTTGACAACGAAAAAATCGAAAAGTTGAACATAAATAAGTCTACATGCACAAGGCTTTTTACACAACAAAAATCCTTTTCTACATTTAAGAATTTACCATAATTTGAAATAATGACAACATCAAGTACAAAATAGGAATCGACCATACTGTCGAATAGTACTACACGAGTAAAAATACATAAGGGATGTCGACTAGACTATCGCACATCATACATCAAAATACATAGATACAAATACAATGAAGTACAAGACCCAATATGTCGAAATGAGACAAGATATCTTCAATATATATGTGCCATCAGACAGTTAGTCGTCCATCTGCATATTCTTGTCTCCTATTCCATTGGATAGTTAGTCGTCCTTCTACAAATCTCAAGACGAAAATGTGATTCAGGCATTTTGTTCTGCCCAACCACGGAGTGGTTATCTCCACTGGGGCTCATCCTGAAATGAAGAGCACACTGACCTTTGCTCGAGTGATCTATCAACTCGACATTAATGGGTTAGAAAAGAATCTGGTGCAAGCTATGAACTAACTACTTTTATCAACTACAAAAGTAGAACTAATATAGATATGGCAGAGAGAAAATACAATAACCAACACAAAGTCCATTATGTGTTTACATAGCTTAGGCCTAAGCATTTTATAACCAGATTTCTACTGACAGGTAAAAAGAAATAATTTTACCCTTCTTTGTTTTTCCATATTCAACAACCTTTCCCAAGATATCTTTCTATAAACATTACAAAATGTAAGACTAAGAAACATCATAAATCCAAGTTTATCCTATATAGAATTTACTTCTTATTGAAAAAGCCATAAATACTCAATCTCTGAAAATCATACTATAAAGTAAAACCATATTTCATATTTTATACAATCATGCCAAACAAGTTCATCAAGTTCCTATCGCAGTTTAAATAAGAAAAACAAAAAGCATGTCGTTCTAAATTTTTAACCATAAGTCCAATACAAAGGTTGTCAAAAGAGTTTTGTTTTTGTTTACTGTCTTTTTATCAATGACTGGGTTCGAAGAGAATAGCTAGTTTTGATTGTAAACAAAGGTTTATTTCAATTCCCTTCCAACAATAAAATTCATAAGTATACAGGTCTATACTCATGATTTGCTATAGGATAAACACATATTTCTAGTCACAATTCTTGATATTGAATCGATAACATACTAGTTTTCTTAAATTTCAACATTTAAATAGATGATAACGGTTATTCAACAGTGTTCTAAGAAAATGGTCACTGTCCCTAGAAGATATTCTAACAAATTTGACAGTGTCCTACCATTTAATCCCCGATTGAGATTCTAAAAATGTCATTTAGTTTGAGTATGAAGAATTTGTCCTAAAGCACCCTTCACAGCTACAATATTTACAACAGATGAATAAATCTAAAAACAAAATGCTACAGGAAGAAGGTTTATCATTTAAAACATGCTAGAACATAATCATTTTTCTTGTCAATTATACAAGTTGCATAAAAGAGATGTTTATTATCGACACAACATGTATAACATCGAGAGAAAAAGTACATAAGTTAACCATTTTTCTATGTTCGTTCCGCTTCCTTGTTCCATGTCCATGATCACATGCAAAATTTACAATTTTTTTATATGTATATATCCAATCTATTATACCCACAAAGAAAAATACCTTACAATCTCGTGGTTACGGTTTTTCTTTCTTTCAATTCCCTTTATCAAGTTCTTTCCTTCCTTTTCTGGAATTTCCATCCTACGTTCAGATTACCGTCATTTATTCTATTCCATCACCTCTTTTGTTGTTGCCTTTTATTTCTATTATGCCGCCACATATGGTCAGACCTTCTCTGAATGCGAATACCAAGCCGCTGATTAGGGTGAAATTTTCTTAGTGGACAGTGAGTCACAGTTCCAACTCCCTGATTAAACTTTCTTAGTGGAAATTAAACTTTCTTGCCTTCTCCCTATCACAAATTCCCTTAAATCTGTCGATCTTAAAGGAATGACTTTGCATTTCCTATCACTTCTTAGAAGGTTGATTTAATTGGTTTAATCTAACTCCTATTGCATGGTTAGTAGCTTCTTTACATGAATTTAATAATTAACTCCAATTTACAATAAACATAAACATTTATAATTGATAATTTTCACTTAGCTTAGTTCAATTCATCAATTCTAACGTAAGTAAGAAGTTAAACGAAATCTCATTCCTTTCGATGTAATTATAATTGACTTAACATATAGTTGATATTTCATGCAAAAAATTAAATTTTTAACACACACGCAAGGAAACTCAAGTATAAGAAAGAAAAAATCTACGTGGTGTGTTCTTGCAACTAATCTTATTCCGATCTCATCCCTGCCATCAAGATAAATCACTCTACCTCAATCACATTTCCGTCTTCATCTCCTGTCATGCATGCTCAAACTCAAAAGATCATTAGTATGTTAGTCTCATTAAACCCATAATCAAATATAAATCGCATAACTTATTCAACATTTCAATTTAATCATCAATAATAATTGATAACATATTTCATAATGCATATAAAATTCCACCTATAACATCATTCTTTCATTTCATCAATTTATTCCTTCATATAATAATTAGAAAAACATAAATAAAACTATGTCTAAATCATTTATTACTAACGACTTGAGTCAACAACATTCGACCAAGTCAACATAAGTCTAAAATAGTAGCAGAATAGTCCTAAAATTTAGGAGAACCAAATCGGGTTATGATAGTAAGACTTCAAGCCATTTTCGAAGGTGTGAGGGGTTGAAACATGTCCATGACTATTAGTGAAAAGGAAGCCATTGTGTGGTCTCGCGGTCACATAAAGACATGCTTAGAGTATATGGGGTTTAACAAATGACTACATGTCATGTGGATCTTAGTTGGTTGTTGTCTACTAATATGTATGAGTCAAGGCTTTTCGACTGCACCATGCTTGTTGATCTAGAGGAAATCAATGACCTAGATTCAAAGCTAATAAAAAATGCATAGCTAGTTGAAATTGGTGGTCGACTCATGCGAATTCAATTTTGAAAAGATGACACTATCTACAACAAGATTTTGGAAATAAATTGAGGGATGCGGCCATAATTCTGCACAATTGCAATCATAGCTACTAATTCTCAAGCTAGGCACATATGAAGGAGTTGGAGAGATATCTAGAACTCATAAATTTGTAGAAAGGGCATAAGAGTAGTAAGTTTTCCTTTTTCATCCTCCTGGTAATTTGTGAAGTGAATTGGTGCTTAGGGAAGGATATTTTGAGCTATAATACTTTTCAATTGCATACTCTTGTGTTTGTGAGCTTTTTCCTTTGAGAAAAATGAGTGGGGAAGCGGAGTCTAGGTCGGGGCCTGGTAAGAATGTGTAGGAGAGGCCCTACTGGAAAGATTTCTTAGAATTGTTACCTAGGTTGTCAAATGCCAAATCTTCAAATGAAACCCAATAGATGGATAATTTTGATGGGTGTATGAACCCAATGATAACCTCATGAGGATGGACCTTATTTCAATTCTTCTATCATAATAGGGTAAAGGGTCCTCCTATGAGGAACCCATGGGAGCTAAATATGGCCAAGTTGATTTTAACTGACATTTTCATGGATGTACAATTCTGTAGGGAATGAGCAAACAAGTAATGTCCTTCTACTAGAACAATAAGGGGTGCGAATTGTAATACCCCAAAAATGGGCTATAAGTTCATTAACCTCCTACATCGACAAATCAAACAAAATCGACATCGAAGTCCTAACCTAAGGCACATCTAAACATCATCGAATCATAATTGATTATCTTAAATTCTACATCAAGGAATATTCCTAGTAATATTCCTAATCATCATAATTATCTTTAATTTTATAATTATTTGGCAATAAATCACATTTATCCTAAAGTTTGATTAATTGAATATTTTCATATTTAATTAATTAAATTTAATATTTGCCACTTAATTGTGTAATTAAATTTAATTATATCTACTATTAATTGTATTATTTAATTTTGACAATAAATCCAAATATCCTATGAATAATTGATTAAATTTTTATTTAATTAATTAAAGCAAGTTGTCATTATTTAATAATATAGTTTTTAATAAAAGTTTGATTAAATAATTGATTAACCCATAAATCAATTGTTTTATTTTTAAAAGCAGTTAAGTTGGAAATAAATCACTTTATTATTAAATTAATTCATAAATAAAACATGCACAATCATAAAAGCAAACAACTATCAATTATCAATTAAAGCTAAACTCTATTTTGAGTTAAAACTTAGCTTTTGCATGTTTTTGTGAGTTAATTATCCTTTATTTAAAAATAACTCAAAAATCAACCTGAGTTATTTGAGTGATTTATGGCTTTTTCTCATGCACCTCCAAAGCCCTGAATTTCTATAAAAACAAGGCTCAGCTCTTCATAATTCATCTCTCAATCATCTCTCAAATTTGCATCCAAGCATCTCATATTTTGCACAATCACGCTAGAGAATTGGAATTGAAGAATCAAAGCTCTTGCGAATCGACATCTTTGTGAGATCAATCTTATTTTTGCATTCATATTGCATATCATTGTTAGATTAGCATTTCATATCAAGTTTTCAATAGCATTCATAGCATATCAATTTCATATTAGCATAGATTCATATCAGTTTTTATCATTCTTATTGCATAGAAAATATAAAAAAAAATAGAATAATTGCATTCAATCTCATATCTAGATCAATTGCATTCAAATCCTTCATTTAGGTGTCGTCTAGGTCACTGATCTTGATTACAATATGAGAACATCAATCTCGCACCTACTAGAAGGCAGTAAATCGCTTGGTTAGTTTAGCTTTCAATTTTGCACGATTTTGATTATAGCTAACCTCTAATGTTTTACTGAGTGTTGTGTCTACAGATCAGGTACAATTTTCACACACACACGAATAACAAGGCCCTTGTCACAATTGATAGGAAGAGCATTAGGGAGGCCTTTGGGATTACTAGGGCAACATGCACTGACATAGAATTTGATAGAGAGAATAGAACATACAAGACCCGTAAGGTTGTTTTACGGGAAAAAGGTATACCAAGATACATGCGTAAGAGAACTAACAAGAAACCCGTTCATATTCCTAGCAACATGTAGGAGACATTTGATCTGAAGGCTTTTGAGTTCCATTTTTGCTACACTATGCAAGGGTTATGCTATGTTTTGGGGCATGATGTTGATACAAAGGTGCTCATTGAAATCATGTGTATGGAAATGGCTATACAAAACCCAAATGTGAACATAGATTATGACTATGTTGAGTTTCTTATCAATTTTGTACATGAGGGGTTAATTTCTATTCAATAGAACCCAAGAAAAATTGACTTCAAGCATTACTCTTTTCTACTACATTTGATTCTTTATTTCAATGTTGACAAGGTGGATCCCAAACTGAGGATTTATATGTTTGATAACAATGGAGAAAGATAGCTAATTCAATATTGGATAGGGGCTTGGGATATGAATCACCCAACCCCGAGCTTTGTATACTTTGAGAATTGGATTGTGTTTGCTATTTTGAGGCTTCTTGGGAAGATTTGTTCTAGACTGTCCCCACAAATCCTAAGAATCTTGAGGCCGAAGGAAGAAATTGTAGATAGGCCATGTGAGCATAACTAGGGTGTTTTTTTTTATTATTTTGATTATTTAACAATTATCAGAGTTTATGGGTGTCCACAACCACCACATTTTTTACCAATCTCTGTTCCTAACAAAATTACAACAATAAAATTATTTTGGCAACTACTATGGGTGGAGAAGGAATATTTGCAGAACAAGAAGAGGGACACCTTTTTGCCCAAGATGATGAAAATAGGTGAATTCACCTTTAAAAATAAGTCCTTGGAAGCATTGAATGCTTTTCTTAGACAGTATAAAATGGAGACTGGTCTTATAAGGTTATGTGACCCTGAAGGTTTTATAAGTCAAGCATTTATAAAATTGTTAAGCAAGAAAGACACTTCTCCACATGATGTATTCTATGAGGAGGATATTATAAAAAATTTCTTGATCAAATCAAATGTACAGGGCATCAAGGAAAAGTAGAAGAACTTAATCAAGGCAAAGGACATAATCATTGAGATGAATAAGGGTTTCCCGGGGTTCTATTCATAATTGCCTCCTTTGAAAAGAACTGAGGTCATGATGAATAATTATGACAACTTGATAAGATGCTTCTAGAAGATAAACCTGCACCATCAACTCCTCCAATGCAAAAAAGACAAAATGGTATAGTGATTCTTAATAAGGAGGAAGAGGATTCTCCCTCTACAAGTAGAACCAGTCCAGCTCGAGAAGGTCCACCACAAAAAAGACAAAGATTCGAATCCCTGAGGGGATATTATACATATGAGTATATTGGAGAAAGTGGGAATTATGAGGTTGATTAATGCACAAGGAAGTTGAGACAAAAGTTGGAGCAAGGACTGGGTGTTCGATTGGAGAAGTACAAGGACCAACCGTTGGGAAGATTGATAGAAGATAGAGAAATTGCAGCTATATAGTTTTTAAATGATGATTATTTTATTAATTCAAAAGAATTTAAGAGTTCCTTGGTAAAATTTAAAGGAAGAGATCTCAAGAAGCTTATGGAACAAGGACAGAGTGCAAACTTTGAACAACAACATATGGCTGCACTTTCCACTGTTCAATCTTTTGATCCAAGTTCAGTTGATTTAATAGTTGAGGACAATAGGAAAATAGTCATTGACAGTGGGATGCTATTTTTCCAAGGATGAGATTGTAATCCTCTTTTATAATTTTATCATATTAGAAATCAATAGGATCCAATGTTCTCCATTGTATTTGAGTTTGGTGAATTTTTGAGAGAGTTAGGATTTGACCCAAGATCCAAAATGTTAGCTATCTGGGCATTTTACCTTTCCATCCAAAAATCTCATGTGATAAATATTGGCGAAGAAATAAGAGGTGGTTCCATGGTGAAGACAATAAATAACACTTCTTCTATTAAAATTGCTAGTATGATAACCCATGTTTCACTGATGAATCAAGTAGTACCAGAAACCAATGAGAAGAGATATAAGGAAATGTATATTGATATCATGGCTATTTCTAAAAGGTGTGATGAATTATATATTAAAAATATAGAATTGAAAGAATAGATATCCCAATATGCATCTCATCTTCTTTCACTTCCTTCAAAAACACACGCAACAAGACAACCATCGAAAGAGGAGATGATTGTGCCTCTTGACACTTAGAAGCAACTTAATGAATATGTTGGTAGAATTGAGGACTTGGAAGAAGATGTGTTGAAAAAGAGTGTGAGTAAATTAATCCAATTACAAGATAACATGTTGGAGAAAATTAAAGTCAAAGTTGGAGTTTTCCATCCTTGTTATTTTTCATTAATTCAGTCAGAATAAATTTGTGTCGATTATGTTGCTTTGTTTAGGCCATTCTAAAATGAATGGTCTGCTAGCGAAATGTTAACAATTCAATTAGATATTGTTGTAGACTACATGGATGATCTTCCCCCATCAATCATGGAAACTAAAGGCAAGGTCAACAGGGTAAATAAATCGTTACCTTTCTTTGAAGGTAATGAAAAATTAATAAAGGGTAAGGTGCAGACATTCTTGAACTTAAAGCACCATATTTTTCCTCACATCTTGGAGAAAGATGAAAGCCTGAAGAGTTTAGACAGTTGGATGGAGGAGTTTGATTTAATTTTCCCTAATGTTGAGACTATGATACTAGTTGATAAGGAAATTGATGTTAATGAATTTAATGAAGTTCTTGATACAATGTTTAAATTTGAAAGCAACTTTGCCAAATTCATCTCCAACTCACATGTCATCACAAATGCTAAATGTAAAGAGGTCATCACATAGGTGGGGGATTTTAAGAAATATAATTGGCCAATAGATAAGAGATTGGGAGATGATAGACTTTCACAAAGAAAAAGGAAAAATGAGCCAAGGAAGAAGAATAGGCAAGACTGGTCCCACAAATTTGTTTTCTTAGGGTTTGTTAGATGATGATAGGGCCATCAAATTTTTTTAGAGAATTTATTCAGTTACCCAAATTAACATCTTTCCTGGCTCATTTATTCCACGGATGTGCCATGCAATGAGGATGGGAGTTTATAACTTATTTGAAGATGATAGGATATGAATAGTGCCCTATGTTCTTCTCCAACTTCCTTTTGGTTTGTTCTTCTTACAATCTGTGAGAGACACATCACTAGGACCAACAACCTTTTCTAACAGTTGTAGATCAGATATTCTAATCCTCCATAACATCAAGATTGAAGAGTCTAACAAGCATTCTTTCTTTGTTGAGATTAGTTAGGACTATAATATTTTGTTGTTGTGATCTATTTCTGTAAATGATCTTAATCTTGTTGCATTTCTTTTGTTATAAAAGGAATACAAAGATCATATGTTACTTCTTCTAAAAACATTATTTGCAAGAGCATAATAGATATAGTGGATTAAGTCTATAGGTTTCATAGATAGACACTTTGAGATGTATAAATTCTTATGATACAATGGAGCTAATGGGTTTGCAAAATATGTTATGTCATTTTATTGTCTTTACTTTGTTTTGAAACATTTCATCTAAAAGGAATATAAAGTATAATCATGTTTGGTTTATCTATGTCATAGATACATGTTAATCATATTTATGCTTTCATTCTAGGAAATAATTAAATGGCTTAAAGTGATTTATAGTGAGATGTTGAGATGCAATTTAAATTTTCTATAGTAATTCATTTCATACTGATTTAATTAGATGTAGTGCATTACTTATTAATGTAGCCCCGAGCTATCTTGAAGGTTGTTCATTAGAATTCATATATCTTCAAATGTTTTGACTCAATTGCCCAATGGGATAGGAACTGGTCTAGGATGCGTAGGGAAATGTTGGAGAGGAAAAAATTCAAAATCAAAATCATTTTATTTTCTATTGTAGGAGTAGAAGCAGCGTAGTTTCATTCTCAGAATATTTGAAATCATAATTGTGCATTAGAATGGTGTAACAAGAACACCCATTACATTTTTTTTGGAAAAACACATAAGTGTGTAATATATTAGCTAAATATAAAATACATATTGAGACATAGAGGAGAAACCCAACATATGAGTTTTAGAGTACAAACAAAACATTGGAGGCCACACCATTGGTGGGGTGATGCAGAGTGCACAACCAAAAGCCTGATCTATGGGCCCCTTCTTGGTTACTACTACAACCAGCCATTCCTTCAATCCAACCTTATCAAAATGTTTCTTATAGAAGTATTCTACCCTTCCTAGGTTCTAGTGAACTCCGTAAAACTTCCTTTCCTTCTTGGGGCTAAGACCAATTAGGACAAATTTAGGACTTTAGGGAGACTTTCCCAAATCTGAGCCTAAGGATGAAAATCCACTCTACACCACCTCTATTGTCAATCTGATGATTGAAACACCACTCTTAGGGTATATACATTGAGAATCCACCACTGATTGGATTCCTAGATACCCACAACACACTTGTCCATTATTGGGCTAGTAGATTCTACTAGGTCTCGCTAGGAGGTTTTTAGGAAACAACTTTAATTATCCCTTAGTGGCTTGGTAAAAAAATTGCAGTATCTAGTATCCTTTTGGGACTTATGTAAGACCCCAAGGTTGCAGGATCCAACTCCACTCTAGCACCTCTTAACCCTTACTTTGTTCATAGACCTAATAAGCCTAATTAGGCTTGGTTAACTAAGAAAATACTAAAGAATGGATTCACAGAATTGATCCACCACCTAATACTTTTTCTTCTACCTTCAAATGTTCCAAATCCACCATCTACTAGGTCACACTGCTCCTTTTGTTTGACTGTCTACACATATTCACTATGCTTAGGCTAAGTACATGGGCTTATTTAGCCTAGGGCTTGATGGACAACCTAGTAAAATAGAACCCCCCATCTTGAGCCTTTGGAATCACTAAATTTACATCCCTAACTTTCATTTCCCAAGTGGGAAAGGAATTCCATAGGTGAAATGTCAAGTTAGGGCTCCATCTCTGAAACAACCTTGTTTAGGGAGAGTTTCCTGAACGATCTATACAAATTTGAATGGATCTTCCTCCGAGAGTCACAAAATGGATTCAAACCAAATGCATATGAAATTTAACTCACTCCTTTATCTTCTCATGTCAAGCATTCAATCAATCCAATCAGTACAAGATCATACAACACAGGAAACCAGGAAATTGCTCAAGAAAATGAATGTTATCTTATTCCAATCCACCAATAATTTTACAATGATATTGATCCCCCCTTGGCTAGGCATAGAATAACACAAATAGACCATTTCCAATGACCATAACCATATTTTTGATGGTTATGATAGCTGGGATCGATGTTTCAACTTTTCGAGCAACTTTGGAACAATTGCATAAATGCAACTTTGCAACTTTTGCACTTTTTTGTATTTGTTGACAACATCTTTACAAGATCTTGCACAATGCATTCTATCAACCCCCAATGGACCTAAATGTGATCTAAGATCATTTATAAGGTCATTATTATTCATGATAACATAAACCCCAATAACACCCTATAAAAATTAACCCTAAGGTCCTATTGGTCCAAGGAGACCCAACATTTATAAAGCACCATTGGGATCCTTAGCCTTACAAAATGGACCAAAAGATTACATGGGTTGATCCTAAGGATCCAAAACCTTATTACATCAAATGAACCTTCATGTCCAAATTGGAAGATAGGATGAGGTTCTCTAAACCATTATCCTCAGGGTAATAAGAACTCAAGTCTCTTGAGTTGTAATCTCTGCAAGGGTTGCTCCAGCTTTAGCAATACCCTCCTTAGTCATCCATGTGGCATATTCAAGAGGTGTGTCCTTACACTTGACCAGGAACTTAAAATAGGTTCTCCTCCTTGTCTTTTGGCTGACCCTCTTGTCTAAAATGCACTCAATCTCTAGCTTTGATGGATTTGGAAGATTTTCTTGTAGGTCTATTTGATCTGTACCTTGGTCACCTACATCAAAAACATCACTAATAAGACCCTTTTAGGAAAAAATGTCAAATACATTAAATATTGGAAACAAACCAATATCAAAGGGTAAATCTATTTTGTATGCATTGTTTCCACATCTTTTGAGGATCTTGAAATGACCAATCTTTTTCATCATCAGTTTGGTGTACTTTTCTTTAGGCAACCTCTCCTTTTTTAGATGAATCACCACCATATCTCCCACCGGATATTTCAAGTCTCTCATTTTCTTATTAGCATTATGTTTGTATTGTTTAGTCACTTGTTTGGATTTTTTTTGTACTTGTTGATGAATTTCTTTCATTACCTCTGCAAAATCCTCTACATTGGAACTTCTTTTATCCAAATCTTTTACATCCCTTAACTACAAGACACCCCTTGGATGAGATCCATAAAAAATCTAAAATGGATAGAGACCAGTACTCATGTTTACTGAGTCATTATATGAAAATTATGCCTGTGGAAATATGGCATCCCAACTAGTGCCATGTTCGTTTGTAAGACACCTTAATAGGTTACCAAGAGACCTATTTATTACCTCACTTTGACCATCTAACTAAGGGTGATAAGCAGATGAAAAACATAGATTTGTTCCCAATCTCTTCCAGAGAGTCCTCTAGAAATGTTCTATGAACTTAGAATCCCTATCAAAAATAATGGACAATGGAAAACCATGGAGTCTAACAGCCTCCCTAAGGAATATTATTGCAATATGAGATGCATCATGAGTTGTTTTATAAGGCAAGAAATGATCCATTTTGGAAAATCTGTCAACAACTACATACACACTATCATAACTAGATTGTTTTTTGAGGAGTCCTAAGACAATGTCTATGCTTACAGAATCCCAAGGATTGTTAGCGATTGGAAGAGGTGTATATAACCATGCATTGAAAGCGTTCCCTTAGGATTTGTGACAAACCAAACACCCCTCCACATACTTTCTTACCTCTATTTGCATCTTTGGCCAAAAGTAGAATCTTCTCACAAGTTCAACAGTTTTATCAACTCCAAAGTGTCCTTCCAAACTACCGCAATTATTTTCCTTGATTATATTTTCTATCATAGACCCCTTGGGTACACAAAGTTGACTACCTTTGAAGAGTAGTCCTTGAAAAATGAAATTAGAATAATTAGTATGATACATATCACTCATATGCATGCGATATTGGTAAGCCTCTTTGAAATCTTCATCACTTGGGTACATGATCTTCATGGAGTGGATCCATACACTTTCCAATTGAATCTCTTTTACTGTCAAATTCCTCCTACTAAGGGCATCAACTACTTTATTAGCTATCCCTTTTTTGTGCTTGATGGTGAAGGTGTAGGATTGCAAAAAATGCATCCACTGCATATGTCTGTGGTTCAATATTTCCTATATGATCAAGAAACTGAGGGCATGATTGTCAATAAACACAAAAAATTCTTTAGGAAGTAAATAATGTCTCCATTTCCTAACAGAATGCACCATATCATATAAATCCAGATCATAGCTTGAGTACTTTTGTTTTTCTTCATTTATTTTTTCACTAAAGAAGGCAACAAGCCTCCCTTCTTGACTCAAAACCCCACCAATAGCCTTGTTACTTGTAACACATTCCAATGTGAAGACCTTATAAAAATCTAGTAAAACTAGTATTGGTTGGTCTGCCACTCTCCTTTTCAAATACTCAAATGATTTTTTTGCATCCTCAGTCCACACAAAATTCCATTTCCTACCCCCTTTTATAGTATCTATCATGGGAGCACACACACCATTGGAATTTTCAATAAATTTCTTGAAAGTCAATGAAATATTTTTACCTCCGATGTAGATCTTGGGGTTGGCCAATTTAGTATTTCTTCTACCTTAGTGGAATCCATCTTGAGACTATCATGTGATATCACAAAGCAAAGAAACACAAGCTCCTCCTACAAGAATAAACACTTTTCCAAATTGATTTTCAACTGTTCTTCATAAAGTCTCTTAAAAATCAAATCTAGGTGTCTTAGGTGCTCATCCCTATCCTTACTGAAAATCAATATATCATCTAGATATACCACAATAAACTTGTTGATGTAGAGCTTCAAGATTTCATTCATAAGCCTCATAAAAGTGCTAGGGGCATTGTTGAGCCCAAAAGACATTACTAACCATAAAAAAGACCCTATATTGTCTTGAAAGTTTTTTTCCACTCATCTCCCTCTCTTATCCTTATCTAGTGGTAGCCACTCTTTAGATCCACTTTTGAGTAGTAATTTTCTCCTCCTAAGCAATCAAATAGGTCTTCTATCCTAGGCATAGGAAACCTGTATCTTATAGTGATCTTGTTTATAGCCCTAGAGTTGGTAAAAAGTTTCCATGTTCCTTCTTTCTTGGGAGCCAACACTGTAGGACTGTGCATGGGCTTATACTTTTCCTTATGAACCCTTTAGCCATCAATTCTTCAATCTATCTTACAATCTCCTTATTCTTCTCTGGGGTCATTTTATAGGCTGCCTTTTTTGGTAAGGTGGCACCAGGGATTAGGTCTATACAATGTCTGACATCTCTTTGTGGTGGTAAAGTATCTGGTTCACTTCTTGCAATTATCCCCTTGTACTTGTTCAACACGTCTTTCACTTCCTTAGGACCAACACTCCTTTCCCGTACTTGGTCTCAGGGCCTCTCTACTAGTGTTCCCTTAGGTCTCACAACTAATGCAAAGCATGGTGTGTCTTTATCCTTGAGGGCTTTCATGAATTCATTTTCACCTACTAGCATCACACTGGTCACTACATGTCTTTCCTTCCCATCATCTGGTAGTAGGGACATGGTGTATTTCACTCCATCCTTAGTCACATAGTAGATGTTTTTCTTCCCATCATTTTTGGCATCTACATCATACTACCAGGGTCTACCTAGAAGTAAACGACATGCATCCATCTCAGTTACATCACATAGGATCTTATCTTTATATCCCCTATGGTGAAATCTACCCAAACTTGTTCACTGATCAAGGCTTGTTGTTCCTTGTTCAACCATGAGACTCTATAGGAGTGAGGGTGAGGGATATTTTGGAGTCTAAGATTATCAACCATTTCTTTAGAAGCCAAGTTATCTGTGGAACCAAAATCTACAATAAATTTACATACCTCATTATTCACCTTGCAATTGGTCTTGAACAATGAATTTCTTTGGGGTGGCTCCTTGTTTGTGGGTGTTAGCATGAATGTTGAATATGTCCTACGGGGGAGTATTCTAGCAGTTCTGTAGTAGTTGCACGTTGCATTCATGACTGTGTTTGTCATTGATGTCAACAAATGGATTATATAGGAGATTAGCAGAGAAGCAGACAAAGTTTGAATTAGCACACATCGAGAATTTCAGATAAGGTTATGTGGAGTTGAGGAAATTTTACTTATGGTGTCCTGATATCATGGTTAAGAGCGCGTATGGAAATTCAATTATTTATGTAAGTTATGAGTAATCTAGTGGAAACTGTATTATGTCTGTGTTCTTGAGAAGTGGTTTGTAATAATCAGATTATATCTCCTAACATGGATAGAATCTGGACATGAAAAGTTATACAAAGGTTGAAGACATTTCAGAGGTTACTTGAATGAGTTAGCATACTCAGAGGTTGCACGTGTGAAGATTTATTAAGTTTGTGAGCTGACAGTTTTATGTGATTATGGAAATATTGTGCACGATATAAAGGAAGGATTATTTTACTTAATTGGATATGTGTGATATGAGAAGTATATGATGCAGATGTGAAACAATGATTGATGCAAAGTGAGCAGATCTAGTGAAGAATTTGGTGTGGTTTTGGCACAGTCAGAGGAGAGAAGAGAAGTTGTTGAGATCCGTAATTATTGGTATTATTTTGTTTGGATAATACTGAGATCAATTGGATAGTATGTTCAATGATCTTTCCCTTGAAGCTATTTGGACAATGGGTCCTTCTACCTTAACTCCTAATAGGGTTAGAATCTTCTCACAAGGATTCAAAGTGTCCTAACAGGGATCAATATGTACTAAATGTATTTTATAAGACTCCTTATAGAGTCCATCCTCTCACATAGAATTTTCATATTAGGACATCTTTTGTGGGTACCATTCCCACTAGGATTTACTCTCTAATCAAGAAGTTCCCTAGTTTACATATCTGGTGTCATTGTGTATGATTATCTTTCTATGGTTGTTGTTTATGTTGATTACATGTTTTAGATTTTATAAGGTTAATAAAAGTTGTTTTTATCACATAACTGATTCACCCCCTCCCCTCTTAGTTATCTTGGTGGACTTTACTTTCTAACAATTGGTATCATAGTAGCAGATACTTGAAGGAAAAATTTAACAACTTAAGGAGATCCATGGCGAGTCATTTTAGAAAAGAAAGTCCCAAGTTTGATGGAGTTAACTATGACAGCTAGAGAGAAAAGATGAAGACATATCTACTATGTTTAGGACCAGGATATTGGTTGATTACAAATAATGACAAGACTATCATTAAATAAGACAAAATTGAAGACTGCACTGAGAAAGAAAGAGATCTATTTATGTGTAACATACTTTCCAGAGAAGCACTTTTGTCACCTCTTCCTGAGAATGAATACAGTTAGGTAAAAACTCTAAAAACATCTCATGAAATTTGGTTAGCTTTGGAATATAATTTTGAAGGTGATAAACATGCTAAGAGAATCATATTACAAAATTGGATATGTTTATTTCAAGAAGCAAAGATGATGGAAGATGAATCTATTATAAGTTATATTGGTAGAATATCAGAGATTGTTGCAGGTATCAAATCTTGTGAAGGAAATAAGACTGAAGATGAAATCATATGGAAGATCTTGAAAAATTTGACCCCACTATTTAAGAAAACAATGCAGATGATTGAACAAATCATACCTTGTACTGAGAAATTCATCAGAGACACTCTTCTTAGAAGATTAGAAGCAACAAAAATAGGTTTGAGATAATTTGGAGATTTGCCTAGAATTGAAACTGCATTCAACGCACTTAGTGTTTGCCCTACTTTGTCAAGAAGTGCAAGTGTCAGTGGAGATTATGCCAGTAGTAGCAGATCTAAGACTGAAGAAGACATAAATATTGAAGAAGGAATTGCCTTGCTTGTAAAAAGAGAACCAGAAGGTAAGAAAATATTTAAATGTTGGACATGTCAAGAATATGGTCATTTTGCATTTAAGTGTCCCAAGAGAGTGAAGAAATATAAGAACTTTAAACCTAGAAGACCTAAAGAATGTTATTATGCTAATGATGAAGAATTTGAAGCTAGCATTGATAAATTCTTAAGTGAAAGTGATAACGAAAGTGATGACATAGGATTTGTTGCAATAAAAGAAGAAAACTCTGAAATTGAAGTTAAAGAAGAAAAATATTTAGTATCTCAAGTTGAAAAGAAAACTGATTGGATCACAAACAATGGTTTTTCACATCATATGACTGGCGATATGAATATGTTTATAAAGTTTAGTAATTATGATGGAGGAATTGTTAGAGTTGGAAACAATGCACCTTGCCAAATAAAAGGAATAAGATCTATTACTCTTGAAGGAAATAATAACACCGATGATGTTTACTTTGTGGATGGATTGAAACATAATCTTTTAAGTGTTGGACAATCAGTTGACAAGGGATATTGAGTTTGGTTTATTGAGAAGACTTGTGTGATCAAGGATAATAATGGTAAGATTATTGGAATAGGATCAAGAACCAGAGGTAATGTATTTTAGTTAAATCCTACTGAGATGAAATGTTTGATTGCTAAAATTGATGACAGTTGGTTATGACACAAAAGGTTTTGTCACATAAACTTTGATAACATTGTGAAAGAAAGTACCACATTTGCAATAAGAGATTTTCCTAAAATTGTGAAACCTACTAACATGGTATGCAATGAATGTGTTAATGCAAAGAAGAAAAGAAGTTCTTTTCCCAGTAAGAAATTCACCACAACAACAAAATTGGAGATTGTTCATACAGATCTGAGTGGTCCCACAAGAACAAGAGGATTCTATGGTGAAAGGTATTTTATGATTCTTGTTGATGATTTTACTAGAATGATGTGCTCGTAGCATTTCTTAAAGAAAAATAAGAAGCATTTGATAAGTTTAGATTGCTTAAGAACAAAGTTGAGAATGAATCAGGAATGAAGATTAAATGTTTAAGATTTGATAGAGGTGGAGAATTTACTTCAAAAGAATTTAATACTTTTTGTGAAGTGAATGGCATTAAGAGACAACTTTTAGCCCCTAAAAATCTTGAGAAAAATGGTATTGCTGAAAGAAGGAACAAATCAGTAACCGAGGCATCAAGTGCTATGTTGTTTGAGAATGATGTAGAAAAGAAATTCTTGAGAGAAGCAGTGAATACAATAATGTATACAATAAATATAGTATATATCAGAGTAGATACAGACAAGACTCCTTATGAATTATGGTTTGGACATGCACCATCAGTAAAATATTTCAAAATTGTCAGAAGTAAGTGTTATATTAAGAGAGATGATAACATTGGTAATTTTGATCCGAGAAGTGATGAAGGTATGTTTCTTGGTTATTCATTGAAAAGAAAAGCTTATAGATGTTTTAATAAGAGAACTAATACTATTGTTGAAAGTGAAAACATTAAAGTGGATGAAAATTTTAGAATTCGGGAAATAATACTTGATTATGATTCAGATGAAGAAGTCTATCCTAGAATTGATCAAGAAAATGTTGATTTGTTTTATGAAATCGACAATGATTTGCAGAATGAGATTCATATTGAGGAATCAAGAGAATAACCTAGATCAGAACCTAGAGTTGAAGAAAGAATTGAGACAGTAACACCTAATAATAATTTGGTAAGGAATCATCTTGTTGATCAGATTATTGGAAGCAAAGAAAAAGGAGTTATGACAAGAAATAAGGTACAAGAAGAATTATGTTTGATTTCTCAAATTGAACCTAAGACTAATGATGAAGCTTGTAAAGATAACAATTGGATTTAAGCAATGAAGGAAGAATTAGAACAAATTGAAAAGAATAATACTTGGGAATTGGTCCCTAGACCTAAGGAAAAAAATATTATAGGAACTAAATGGGTTTTCAGAAACAAGATGAATGAAAAAGGAGAAGTTGTAAGAAACAAATCAAGATTGGTATGTAAAGGATACTCACAATAAGAAGGTATTGATTATGAAGAAACATTTGCACCTGTTGCAAGAATTGAAGAAGCAAGAATGTTTTTGGCCTATGCAGCTTATAATAAATTCAAAGTGTATTAGATGGATGTAAAGTCAACATTTCTGAATGGAGAATTAGAAGAAGTCTACATTGAGTAGCCAGACGGTTTTCTTTTGACTCAAGAAGGAGACATGGTATGTAAACTAAACAAAGCCTTATATAGACTAAAGCAAGCACCTAGAACTTGGTATGCAAAACTGGACAAATATTTGGTAAAATTGGGATTTTCTAAAGGCACCACAGACAGTAATTTGTACCTAAAAGAAATAGAGAATGGTCTATTAATTGTAGTTATTTTTGTTGATGATATAATATTTGGAAGTGAAGATGAAGCCAGTGATAAATTTGCTGATGAAATGATGAGATGAGCAAGATAGAAGAAATGGAATTTTTCCTAGGATTATAAATTATGAAGAATAGTGATAGTATTTTCTTATCTCAAACTAAGTATTTGAAAGACTTATTGCAAAGATTTGGTTTGAAAAATTGTAAGCCTGTTGGTATACCTATGGTAATTGGTCATAATCTATCTAGCAAATATGAGACTCCTGCAGTTGAACAAAGGAATTAAAGATCTATGATTGGAAGTTTTCAATATTTAACTCATACAAGACCAGATATATCACATGCAATTGGTATTGTTGTAAGATTTCAAGCTGATCCTAAGTAATCACATTATGTAGAAGTAAAAATAATATTTATATATTTGAAAGGTACAACTGATTATGGGTTGTGGTATGATAAATCAAATGATTTCACCCTATGTGCATATACAGATATAAATTGGGGAGGTAGCGTGGATGACAAAAATAGTACAAGTGGTGGAACATTTTTTCTTGGAGGAAGATTGGTTTCTTGGCTAAGTAAGAAACAAAATTGTATTTGACAGCGCACAACAGAAGTAGAATATGTAGCAACAGTAAATAATTATAATAAGATAATATGGATGAAACAAATGTTGAAGGATATTGGAATCAAGTTCAATGAGCATGTTATCATACACTGTGATAACACAAGTATAGTAAGTATGTCTAAGAATCCTGTGTTACATTCTAAAACAAAATATATAGAGATCAAGTATCATGTTGTAAGAGAGAAAGTTGTAGAGAAAGAAGTCAGACTTGAGTATATCAGTACAAAGGAGTAGATTGCAGATATATTTACAAAGCTTTTACCTAAAGACACATTTGAGTATTTGAGAGGTATGCTTGGGGTTATGCTTGAGCCTACTTTTGAGTAGTGATGCAGAAAGTTGCATTAGTCCAGTGGTATAAAGCACTATCTTTCTGGATTGTATGTTGATGCTTCCTCTATGGGGGAGTATCTATATTTTTGAGCTGAGTCATGAAGGACTCTTTGGTAAAAGGTATCTTCAAACAATGTCTTTGGACATTTGAGCTTGTATTGAATTGACATAGTGATGTTTACTTTGTCATTGATGTCAATGGGGGAGAACGATACATGAAAAACATTTGATGATTGATGAACAAGATTTGAAAAGTAAATTATTGGGGAGAATGATGCATGAAAAAAAATTGATGATTGATGAAGAGGCTATGAAAAGATAATGATTGTTGCACTTTGGTATTCATGGAACTTGGATATTTTTCATCTATGTTGCAATCAATACCAATGGGGGAGATTGTTAGCATGAATGTTGAATATGTCCTATGGGGGAGTATTCTAGCAGCTCTATATCAGTTGCATGTTGCATTCATGACTGTGTTTGTCATTGATGTCAACACACTAATTATACTGGAGATTAGCAGAGAAGAAGATAGAGTTTTAATTAGCGCACATGAAGAATTTAAGATAAGGTTATGTAGAGTTGAGGACATGTTCCTTATGGTTTCATGATATCATGGTTAAGAGCGCGCACGAAAATTAAATTATTTGTGTCAGTTATGAGTAATCTAGTGGAAACTGTATTCTATCAGTGTTCCTGAGAAGCGGTTTATAATAATCAGATTATATCTCCTAACAGGGATAGAATCTGGACATGCGAAGTTATATAGAGGTTGAAGACATTTCAGAGGTAACCTGGATGAGTTAGCATAGTTAGAGGTTTCACATGTGAAGATTTATTAATTTTGTGAGCCGACAATTTTATGTGGTTATGGAAATATTATGTAATGTATAATGTTTTATATTTTGTAATTAGTTAAGCCTAATTGGATGACTCAATTATGAAATATTGTGTATGATATAAAGGAAGGATTATTTTTCTTAATTGGATATGTGTGATATGAGAATGATATGATGTGAAGGTGAAACAATGATTGATGCGAAGTGAGCAGATTTAGTAGTGAGATCTGGTGAAGCATTTGGTGCGGTTTTGGCATAGTCAAAGGAGAGAAGAGAAGTTGTCGAGATAAGTAATTATTGGTATTATTCTATTCAGATAATACAAAGATTAGTTGGATAGTGTGTTCAGTGATCTTTCCCTTGAAGCTGTTTAGACAGTGGATCTTTCTACCTTCCTTAACTCCTAACAGGGTTAGAATCTTCTCACAGGGATTCAAAGTCTCCTAACAGGGATTGATATGTAATGAATGTATTTTATAAGACTCCTTACAAAGTCCATCCTCTCACAAGGAATTTTCATATTAGTACATCTTTTGTGGGTACCTTTCCCACTGGGGTTTACTCTCGGATCAAGAGGTTCCCTAGTTAACATATCTGGTGTCATTGTGTATGATTATATTTCTATGGTTTTTGTTTATGTTGATTACATGTTTCAGATTTAATAAGGTTAATAAAAGTTGTTTTTATCATATAATTGATTCAGCCTCCCCTCTTAGTTATCTTCGTGGACTTTACTTTCTTACAGTGGGGACTTTCAAGAGTGTTCTATACAACATCAAACACTCACCTTGTTCAGGGTTTGCAGGTCTTGATGTGGATGTGTGATATGAAGACACATTGTAGTTGTCATCCTCTTGAGTCAATTGTACCCTCTTGTCTCCCCCTTATTTGTTAGAACCAATCTTCTCAAATAACCTAAAGGATTGATGTCTTATTTGGTTGCAAGTAAAGAATCTACTTGTGAAAACACTTGGTCCTCTGCCCCCAAATCTTCCTCTACTACTGAGTCTTCTCCCTTTTAAACTACCTTTGTTACTAGATTATTGTTCTTGGTATTGACTTCTTTTTTATCCGTGAGGCCTTGGAGATGCTCCTCTTCCTCCAAACCTACCCCTTCCTTTGAAGTTTCCTCATCTTCCTCTGCTTTGTTTCTCTCCCTTTCTATTTTCTTCTCTTGAACTTTAAGTTCCATTTGAAAACTTTTATGCACTATCCCTAGATTCAACAGGCTAAGTTCATCTTGAATGATATACTTGAGTCCATTCAAGTATCTTGCCAATTTTTTATTTTCATTCTCAGGGAGGTTTTCCTTAAGAGTCATTTTATGAGACTTTTATGTGTAAGTGCTCACATCTAAGTCCCTTTTCCTTAGATTTCTCAATTTCTTATGCAACATCACCTCATAGTCTTTTGGTAAAAATTGTTTCTTAACCTTTGCAACCATCCTCTTCCATGAAGACATGGGATTCTTCTCCTCTTCTACCCTCTCATTTTGAAGGAAATTCCACCAACTAAGGGCAGGGCCCCTCATCCTTGATTTTTATATCTTCACTTTACGACTCCCACAAATTTCATCACACTCAAAATGATTCTCAAGTTCCTCCAACCAATCCATACATTCTTCTGGAATCAATTTTCCATAAAACACTGATAGGTTTGTCCTTTCTTTCTTCACTACCCTCTCAAGGGCTTCAATAAGAGGTCCCTAGTCTGCAGATACTCCTTCTTGTCCAAGGATTTCTTCTTCACCCCTTCTTCTTCCTCTTCATCAAAATCATCTCCCCCTTTATTCATTTTACCTTTCATCTTTTCTAATTCTCTTTTCATAGCCCTATTCTCAGGTCTTACTGCCCTAATTTATGCCATTTGATCTTTAACCAAATTTTCCAACTCCACATTGGTTATCCTCATAGGGATCTCTCTTTCTCCTTCTTCACCTTCTGACATTCTCACCTCACTTCTCTTCCCAAATAGATTCTTCTGCGCTTTGATACCACTTGATGCAGAGTGCATAGCCAAAAGCCTGATCCATGGCCCCCTTCTTGGTTAGTACTAAAACCAACTATTCATTCAATCCAACCTTATCCAAATGCTTCTTATAGAATTATTCTACCATTCCTAGGGTCTAGTGAACTCCACACAACTTCCTTGCCTTCTTGGGGCCAAGGCCAATTATGACAAATTTAGGACTTTAGGGAGACTTTCCCAAATCTAAGCCTAAGGATGCAAATCCAATCTACACCACATCTACTCTCAATCTGATGATTAAAACACTACTCTAGGGTATATATACTGAGAATCCACCATTGATTGGATTCCTAGACACCTACAACACACATGTCCCTTATTGGGATAGTAGATTCTACTAGGTCTCACCAGGAGGTTTTTAGGAAAAACCTTTGATTATCATTTAGTGGATTGGTAAGAAAATTAAATTTTCTAGTACCCTTTTGGGACTTATGTAAGATACCAAGGTTTCAAAACTCAATTCCACTCCAACACCCCTTAACCCTTACTTTGTTCACATACCTAATATGCCTAATTAGGCTTGGTTAACAAAGAAAGTACTAAAGAATGGGTTCATAGAATTGATCCACCACCTCATAATTTTTATTCTACCTTCAAATGTTCCAAATCCACCATCTACCAAGTCACACTGCTCCTTTGTTTGACTGTCTACATATATTCACCATGCTTAGGCTAAATACATGGGCTTATTTAGCCTAGGGATTGATGGACAACCTAGTAAAACAAGAACCCCCATCCCAAGCCTTTGGAATCACTAAATTTACATCCCTCAATTTCATTTCCCAAGTGGAAAAGGAATTCCATTGGCGAAACTTCAAGTTAGGGCTCCATCTTTGAAACACCCTTGTTTAGGGAGAGTTTCCTAAACAATCTATACAAATTTGAATGAATCTTCCTCCAAGGGTCACCAAATGGATTCAAACCAAATGAATATGAAATTTAACTCACTCTCTATCTTATCATGGCAAGAATTCAATAAATCCAATTCGTACAGGACCGTACAACACAGGAAATTAGGAAATTTTTGAGGAAAATGAATGTTATCTTATTCCAATCCACCAAATTGTACAATTCTATTGATCATGCCTTGGATAGGCATGGAATAACACAAATAGACCCTTTCAAATGACCATAACCATATTTTGGATGGTTATGACCACTGGGATAGAAGTTGCAACTTTTTGAGCAATTTTGCAACAATAGCAAAAATGCAACTTTGCAACTTTTGCACTTTTTTGCATTTGTTGACAATAACTTTGCAAAATATTGCACAATGCATTCTATCAACCCCCAATGGACCTAAATGTAACATAGGACCATTTATAAGGTCATTATTAGCCATGATAATATAAACCCCTATTCACCCTATAAAACTTAACCCTAAGGTCCTATTGGTCCAAGGAGATCTAATGTTTATAAAGCACCATTAGGATCCTTAGCCTTACAAAATGGACCAAAATATTACATGGGTTGATTCTAAGGATCCAAACCCTTATTACATCAAATGAACCTTATTTTTCCTTGGATGATAGGATGAGGTTCTCTGCACCATGGGAATCCACCAAGTTGTTGGAATAACTAATGCAATGATTGTTGAGTTTTGTGTGGTACAAGTTTGATGACAAGAAGATTAGTTATTGTGTTGTCATTGATGTCAACCTAGTGTTGTGTTGGTTGAAAGTTTTTCCAATGTATTGATAAGTATCTAGTAGAAGAAATTAGAGTGTGGGTTCTCATGGGAGACTTATAGATGTCTCTAGATATTGTATGTTGGATAACAAATGTTGGCAACATGAATGGAGAGAGTTATGATCAATTAAAGGTCAACAAAGAAGCCAAAAGAATAGACAGTGACAAACGATGAATGAATTGTGTGTTCTATCAAATCGGGGTGGACTCAAATGTTGTAGTTCAACTATAATTATCTTAACTAAGTTATGAGATTTATATATATCACAACCGCAAGATGATTGGAATACCATAAGGCATAGTTTTAATGACCAAAAGATCGCTTTGTGCAAGATGGAATTTTTTTTGGAACAGTTGATGTCAAATCCTCAACCGGTGATGATGCAATTAGTTGTGGTAAATATTTTCATGTTCCAGGTGTCATAGTGATGTGGTAGATTTTATTTGTAATGATGAGTTGATCTCACATTGTTCAATGTGATCAAATTTATCAATCTTTTGGAAGCATGTTGGAAAATTCAAGGAGTTTGATTGCTCTTGGTCAAATCGATGTGTAGATGCATTTGGAGGCCGACATGGATTTGTAAATACATTTTAAATTTTTGGTAATACATTTTGGATGACTAGGGCAAAGCACAAAATATTCAAATGTAATACATTTTTTAAAGGCGGTGGCCACCCTAGTGAGTGAAAAAGATATTTATACTCAGATTGATGAATTGTGAAGTTGTAGATTATGGATGACATGGTGAAGTCGAGACAATGGTGAAGATATCCTGCAAGAAGAAATTTTTTGAGCTTAATTAGATTTGCATAGGAAAAGGAGGATTGTTGTTCTCAGATCATTGTACTTTTAGAATCCTAACAAGTTGTCCAAGAAAATCCCTTAATCGGGTAGATCCTAACATGTATTGAATTGAAATCCTCTAACCAGGTGGCTCTTTGATTAGAGTTCTAAATCCCTTAACCGGGTTACTCATAATAGGCTAAAGCTCCTAAAAGGGATAGAGGTAAATCCCTTAACTGGGTGACTCCTAACAAGGTCTTGCTCCTAATAGGGCATTTGTAAAGCTCCTAATAGGGCTAAGCCTTTACCAGGGAATACTTGAGAAGAGTGCAAATATTTGTGGGTACTAATTCCCGCTGTGATTTTTCCCTCTAACCAAGGGTCTCCACGAGAAAAATACTAGTGTTCCTGTGTTGCATTTTTGGATGGTTTCACTTGTTTCATTATTTATTGTTGCACAAGTTATTAGTAGATGATTGTTGTTGAATGGTTAATGAAAAGTTTGGAATTGGTATATTACTGATTCACCTCCCCCTCTCAGTAATCTTGGACCTTATAATAATAACAATTGGTATTAGAGCACTAGTTCTCTTTGTGGTAATCTTAATAACTTGGGGAAAAGATCCAATGATGAAGAAGTAAGGTCCTAAGTTCACAAGAGACAACTACACCATATGGAGCGAACATATAAAGATTTATGTAAAAGGTATGGGGAAATAGTTTAGGAATCATGTTGAGCATAAATATATAATCCCTACTAGAACTCTTATAGTAGATGAATTAAAGGAGAAACAAGAGAATATACAAGTATTGTAAGCTATTATAAGTACTCTATCTAACACTGAATACATTGATATACACGGACTAGACACTTCTTATGAGGTTTGGGAAAAGCTAAAACTAATATATGGTGGAGAAAAACATGTACAAAAATCCAAGGTAGATAGTCCAAAGGACAAATATGATGACATGAAAATGGTGGAAGGTGAGAAAATTACTCAGTATGGCCAAAGAATAAAGGAAGTAGTTTGTGCCATCAAAAGTACTAACAGTAACTTTGAAGAAGAGGACGTGGTAAGTAAAATGTTGAGAACCTTATTACCAACTTATGCCATTAGAGTTTCTATCATTCAAGAGTTGAGAACAATAGATAATGTCTCTATTGATGGATTGATTGGTAATCTTACTACCTTTGAATTGAGTAACTATGATAATAGTGTTCCTAAAGTTGAAGAAGCTTTCAAGGCCTATTTGTCTATGGATTTAGTGAGATTGAATCCATTTTACATGATGAAAGAAATAAAGAAGAAATTGAAGCATTAGTTGCAAGGAGAATTCCTAGAGATACCAGTAAGTACAAAGGAAATTTACCTTTGAAGTGTCTTAATGGTGGGAAGAAGGAAAATATTAGAAGATTCAAAGAAAAAGGAAAGAAATAATGCTATGTTGAAGTGGATGAAGGTGTAAATGATCAAGAGTTTGAAGATAATGAAGAAGAAGAAATAGTATGTGTTGCAGTAAAAGAAGACACCTCAGAAGGTGAAAAGGCACTGGTCTCACACATGAAACATAGTAATGTGTGGTTTATTGACAATGGGTGATCACATCACATGATCGGTGGTAGAAGAAAGTTCATAAAGCTAGAAGAATTTGACGGTGGTGTAATCAGGTTTAGAAACAACACACTCTGCTTGGTAAAAGGTAAAGCTTAAATTCCTTTGAATGGAAAAAGAAATGTTGATGATGTCTATTTGGTAGAAGGTCTGAGACATAACATGTCGAGTGTTGGTCAGTTGAATGAAAAAGGTTATCACCTAGAGTTCAAAGGAGGTATATGCAGGATACTTGGAAGCTTAGGAGATCTAATTGTATCGGGAGGTAAACTAAAGCTAATTTATTCCATCTGAATAATACTTTTAATAGTTGTTTGGTTGCTAGAGTTGAAGCAGCTGGTTGTGGCACAAAAGGTTATATCATGTGAATTTTGATATCTTGATCAAAGTTAGTAAGTCAAATGCAATTACAAGATTGCCACAACTATTTAAGCCAGACAATGTAATGTGAAAAGAATGTCAGCTGGGTAAATTAACATATTCTAATTTCAGTAGTAAGGCATTTTCATCTAAGAATATATTAGATTTGGTACATATTGATATTTGTGGTCCTATGAGAACAAAGAGTTATCACATTGATAAATATTTTATGTTGTTTATTGATGACTATTCAAGGATGATGTGGGTGACTTTATTAAAGGATACATATGAAGCTTTCTACAAGTTCAGAGTGTTTAGGGCACTTGTTGAGAATGAAACATGGAAAATCTTAAAGTTCTTAAGGTCATATAGAGAAGGAGATTTTACCTCATGGGATATTATTGAATATTGTGAGGAGAATGGAATCAAAAGACATATTTAATCTCCAACAACTCCACAATAGAATGTTATTGCAGAAAGGAGGAACATGACTATAGTAGATGCAGCTAGAACAATGATGATTCAAGGTTATGTACCTAAGATGTATTGGAGAGAAGCCATTAGCACTATAGTATACACATTGAACTGGGTACATGAGAAAAAAGGAGTTGGTAAGACACCTTATGAATTGTGGTATGGTCATACACTTAGTGTTAAGTATTTCAAAGTCTTTGGTAGCAGATGCTATATCAAGAGAGACGATTTTGCAGGAAAATTTGATACTAAGAGTGATGAAAGTATTTTCTTGGGATATTCTACTAAAATAAAGGCTTACAAGTGCCTCAAAAAAAGGACAAATAAGATGATTGAAAGTATAAATGTGAAGGTGGATGAATATCCTAAAAAATCTGATGAATCTAGCAAGAAATAATCATAGAATGTTTAGGATATTGTGTGTGTGCAACCTAAAGTACAAGATAAAGTTGAACAAAATAATGAAGAAGTGGTTCAACCAGAAGAAGTTCCTAGACTTGAACTAGTTATTCCAAGGTATGTAAAGTTGAATAATTCTATTGGTCAAGTCATAGATGATAAAGATGTAGGTGTACAAACAAGAAGAAAAATTAGGGAAAGTACATGTCTAATTTCAAAGTAAGACTGTGAATGAAGATTTAAAGAATAATGATTGGTTAAAATTCATGGAAGATGAAATTGATCAAATTGAAAAGAATGACACATGGACACTTATTCCTAGAAAAAAAATAAAAAATGTGATTCATACAAAATGGGTCTTCAAAAACAAACTAAATGAAGATGGGGAATTGATCCACAACAAGGCAAGACTTTTATGTAAGGGAAATACACAAGAGGGAGGATTAGACTATGGAGAGACCTTTTCTCCATTGGAAAGACTTGAAGGGGTAAGAATCTTACTTTCTTATGCAACTTACAAAAGGTTTAAGGTTTTCCAAATAGATGTTAAATTATCTTTTCTAAATAGAATTCTTGAAGAATAAGTATACATAGAACAACAAGATGGTTTGCATTGACAAAGGAAAAGAATATGGTGTGCAAGCTACAAAAGGCATTGTATGGACTGAAACAAGAACCTAGAGCATGGTATTAAATTCTACACTCTTATCTTGTTAAGATTGGTTTTAGAAGAATAAATGAAGACAATAATGTATACTTGAAGGTTGAAGGGGACATGTTACTATTAGCTGAAGTATTTGTGGATGACATAATCTTTGGTGGAAATGATGAAAATAGTTTTGCATTTGCAGAAGAGATGAAGAAAGAATTTGAATGTTAATGATTGGAGAAATTAATTTCTTCATTGGATTGCATATTTCATAGCTAAAGGATGGTATTTATGTCTGTCAGTATAAGTATATAAAGGAAGTGCTCAAAACTTTTGGAATGGAAGACTCCAAGCCAGTTGGAACCCCCATGGTGAAAAAATGCAAGTTGTCTAAGGATGATGACTCAAGTGTAGTGGATGCAACACTATACAGGTCTATGATAGGAAAGTTGCAATATTGCTTGTAGCAGACCAAACATTGCTCAAGTAGTTGGGATAGTGGCTAGATTTCAAGAAAATCCTAAGGAATCCCACATAGTGGTAGTGAAGAGAATATTCAGGTACTTGAAAGGGACTAAAGACTATGGTTTATGGTATGCACATAAAGGTGATTTCTCTTTGAGTGTGTTTAGTGATGTAGATTGGGTAGGAAGCATCGATGATAGAAAAATTACAAGTGGATGAGTGTTCTTCCTAGGAGGAATACTTGTATCATGGACAAGAAAAAAAATTGCATTTCCCAATCTACTATAGAAGTTGAGTGTGTGGTAGTCGCTATCAATTATACACAAATTGTATGGATGAAGCATATCCTAGAAGGAATCAAAGAGAAGATAACTGAACAGTTAACTATCTACTATGATAACACAAGTGCAATGCACATTTAAAAGAATCTAGTGATGCATTCTAAGATAAAACACATTGCAATCAAGTATCATTTTTTGAAAGAGAAAGCACAAGAAAAAGAAGTTAAGTTGGAATATATACCAACCAAGGAACAAATAGAAGACATATTTACTAAGCCTCTACCTAAGGATACTTTTGAGTATCTAAGAGGTAAGCTAGGGGTTATACCCCTACCTGAACAAAATTAAGATGTTGTTGGAGCATTGATCCCATGGATTCATTGAATATTTTTCACTATGGATTGATGTTAAGGGGACTACTCCTTAGGGGGAGCAGTCAGAGGAGAAAAATATTGTTGCAGCAGAAGGTGACCTATGTTGAGTCGTGCCTTTGGCATTGTTGTAAAAGGGGGAGAAGACTTGGGAGAATTAATAGGAGATGAATATCAGGAGAAGAAGACAAAGAGTTATCAGGATAAAAGAATCAGCTAAGGGGGAGTAATTATCATAAATAATTTTTTGATGTTGCCATGATTATATTGTGGTGTTTCCATCAATGCCAAAGAGGGAGAGTGTTGGAATAACTAGTGCAAAGATTTTTAAGTGTTGTGTGGTATAGGTTTGATGGAAAGAATATCAGTTATTGTTTTATCATTGATGTCAACTTAGTGTTATGTCAACTGACAGTGTTCTTGATGTGCTAGTACATATCTAGTATTATGGAAGGAATTAGAGTGTGTGGTTCTTATGAGAGACTTAAAGATGTCTCTATATGTTGTATATTGGATCAAAAATATTAGAAACATGAATTGGGAGAGTTATGATTGATTGAAGGTTGACAGAGAAGCCATAAGAGCAGATAGTGACAGACGATGAATGATTTGAGTGTTTTATCAAATCAGTGTGGATTCAGGTGTTTTTGTTTAGTTAGAATTATCTTAACTAAGCTATGAAATTTATATCACATCCACAAGATGATTGGAGTACCGCAAGGTATAGATTTAATAACCAAAAGATTGCTCTGTGTGGGATGAATGTTTTTTTGGAATAGTTGGTGTCAGGTCCTCAACTGGTAATAATGCAACAGGTTGCAGTAAATATTTTTGTGTTCCAGGTGTCATGGTAACATGGTAGATTTGATTTTTAATGATGAGGTGATCTCACATTGTTCAAGGCGATCAAATTTATAAAGATTTTGGAAGCGTGTTGGAAAAGTGAAGGAGATTGACTACTCTTGATCAAATCGACGTGAAAATGCATTTGGAGGCCGACATGGATTTGTAAATCCATTTTTATTGTTTGGTAATACATTTTGGCCAACTAGGGTGAAGTGTGAAAGATTCAAATGGTGAAATTAAAATGTAATACATTTTGTTTAAGGTGGCAGCCACCCTAGAGAGTGAAAAATATATTTATACTCAAACTGATGAATTATGATGTTGTAGATCATGGATGTCATGGTGTGGTCAAGAGAAGGGTGAAGATAGTTTGGAAGAAGAAGAAGTGCATGATTAATTGGATTTGTATTGGAAAAGGAGGAGTATCATTCTTAGATCATTGTACTTGCTAAATTCTAACAAGTTCTCCAAGAAAATCCCTTAACTAGGTAGATCCTAATGGGTCTTGAATTGAAATACTCTAACTAGGTGTGTTTTTAATTAGAGTTCTAAATCCCTTAACCGTGTTAATCCTAATAGGGTAAAGCTCCTAATAGGGATATAGGTAAATCCCTTAACTGGGTGACTCCTAATAGGGTCTTGCTCCTAAAAGGGCATTTATAAAGCTCCTAGGAGGGATAAACCTTTAATAGCACATACTTCAAAAGAGTGAAAATATTTATGGGTACTAATTCCCACTGTAGTGTTCTTGTGTTCCATGTTTGGATGGTTTCACTTGTTTCATTTTTTATTGTTGCACAATTTATTAGTAGATGAATGTTATAGAATGGTTAATGAAATTTTTGGAATTGGTAGATTACTTATTCACCCCTCTCGGTAGTCTTGGACCTTATAATACTAACACAAGCCTCAACACACACAACAAGAGAGAAATTACATGGGGTTTGACTATGAAGAAGATCAAGGTAGAAAAACATGAGACCACAGAAGAAAAGAAAAGGAGAAAAAGTGAAATGAGCCCCCTCAAATCAAGTATAAAGTTCATCTAGTTTAGTGACATAGAGTGTGAGTCCAAGGAAGCAATCTGGCAACACAAATTTATTCTACAGAGTGAGAAATATTTATTATTGGAGTGAAAGATACTCATGGATGCATAGTTATCATTTTCCACAAACAACTTGAAGATCTCCTAAGCCCCTGCCATCTTATCCTCAAACCTTTCTTACTGAATTCAAAAATATTCCCAAGCCTGCTAGCAATTATATTTGGATTGATGTTTTCAATCTGGCCTTAAGATACATTCTCCCAGTTATGGAAAACCACAATATGAGATATATTCTCCTAGTTATGGAACACCCATTACATTAGGTCTGAGAATCATCCACTTCCTAGATCTGTGGTTATTTGTTGTTTAGAGTTAATTTATCATGTATACATGTTACCCCCTTATTTTTGCTTAAGGTTCAAACTCCCAAAACCTAGCAAAAATCTATAAATTTTTATGTCTAATTTTTGGCCTTTGCCTTCCTCCTTTTTTTACTCCTTAAGTTTCATATTTTTTGTCTTTTTAAACCCAAATGGTTGAACCGATGTTAAGTTCAAATTTCATAGTTCAAAGTGTCCCTTGCACACATGTGTCTTTCGTAGCCTTATTTTAAAGAGTCAGTATGTGGTGTCAGTCGCTTGAACTTGAACCATTGAGCCTATCGGCTCAAAGTTTAGTTTTGCTTCATTTACCAAGTCTTAATGTTATTTGTCTCATATGTATCGCAGTTAGTCCAATGTTCTTTCTCACAATGAACTTGAACCATTGGCACTCAAGGTTCAAGGTTCAAGGTGCAAGGTTCAAGGCTCAAGGTTCTCTTTGTGCTAGTGACAAAATTATACTTGAAGGAGTATTAATGAAAAATTTGGTGCATGGGAGGAATATTCTGAGTATGCCAGTATTTAAAATTTTATTTATGAATAGTAATCATGAGAACTTGAGAATTGCACAGAAGTTACTAGTAATAAATGAGGTGTCATATTTATGTCAAATCAGGAGTTAATTTATATGATGTTACTAATTTTTCAAGGAATGTGAATCTTTCACTGACATCTTTTCGCCTCTATATGTAAGGGTAATGACTGCATTCCTAGTTCAGAAAGCTATTAAGTATTGAAGGGACAAGAGGTGACATAGGTAATCATAGCTTTCAATTTTAGTTGTGGCAAAATTTTTATGATAACAACAGGCAAGTTCTAAAATCCTTTCTTTCACTATTGTTGTTGATTAAATAAGGAGAAACAAAAGTAAGTTTTGTTGTTTTACATAAGTTTGTTTTTGTGGGATTGTTTGTAGTAATTGAACTAATATGTAGCTATGAGGCCAATTCTACCAAAACTAGGATGTACCTCCTATTTGATCAGTAATTTGTCAGAGTTTGATGATACTTCTTTAATCCAAGTAGACTTAGGGGAATTTCTTGAAAGAGAAAAAAACCTAATACCAGATTCCATGATGGATAGGATAGTTCAGAGTGGTTTAATAGAAGAAACTTATTGTAGCACAGTACCAAGAATTAGTGATGGAATGCATGAATAGATATGATGCTAAAAAATAGACATATTTTAAAGATTGATGGAAGTACCATGGTGAACATAGATAGAGAAACAATAATGGATGCTATGGGAATTCTTGAAAAAATAACCCTATTAAGACAGGTCTATCAGTACATCATACTGTGTCTTTTCAAAAATTTCTAGGAGTTGTCTCTTTAGAGAGAAGGGTGGTTCTCAGTTACCCAAACCCTTGACAAGAGAATACCTCAAAATTGAAATTGCTTAACAGACTCAAAGGAAACTCTCATGATTTTTATTGGGAAGATTGGATGTATTTTTATATTCAGGTTCTATTGGGTGGCCATAAATATCTAGATTGGGCCCAAGTGATTGTTGAGGGATTACATAGTGGATTAAGTAACTTTGTGGGAAGTAAGGGTTTCTATATGTCTTCTTATATGTTCTACACTCTAGCCCACACAAGAGAATGACATGGTATTCATCATGAACCCTGGGTAGAGGGGGACCGAAAATCTATGAGTATTATCCCCATCTTCAACAATGAAAGTGTGCCAAGATTTCATGAGGTTAAATGATGTTTTGCTAGGAACGCTAGTTTATGAACTCTAGGGAAATGATAATCAGAAGATGTCTAATGAGGCAATGGGGATGGTTAATATTTATGGAAGCTACTTTATTCAATTAACCAAGTTCACTTATATCAAAGTTGGAGGATTCAAAGGTGAACCCTTCAAGTTACCCAGGTATGCTCTGGATATTCATGTACTAATTGAATTCAATTGGCAGCTAGCTCACATGGATAGGAAATTGAAAGGTAAGAGAAAATCCAGAGTTGGACCTAAAGAAATTTAACCTTCAATTGTACACCACCAGGAAGAACTTTGATAGAAAAACATATGCGTCAGAACACCTAAACATGGAGGCAGAATTCCATCATGTACCCCAACTGAAAGATTACTGGGAGAACTATCGCGATGAATTTGAAGTAAGAAGAAGATTGTGGTATAAGTTCATATTGAACCAAATTGTTCTTATGAACCTAACAATGAATATCACTGGGGTGTAGGAGGAAGAAGGTGAAGATGTACTTGACCCATAAATGCAAATAAATTTCAAGGGAAGCCACTTCCTAAAGTAGATTGGAGAAAGAAAGAAGAAGATAATATCCAACATCGGTTCTTTAATGTAATAAGGAGGACACAAACATGGTTGAAGGACCGTCAAGTCAAAAAAGCATTAATGCCTGATTCTAAAGCTATTTCTATTATACACGTAGTTATTGATTCACAAATGCCTATTCCCCATTCTAATGAATCTATTGATATTCTAGGTACCTCTGTTGTTAAAATTGAAAGTGCTTTATCTAAGAAATCAAAGAAATCTCCTCAGAACCCACCCCATGTTTGTGTAACTCATACCAAAAGAAAAAGGAAAAGCCAAAAAATGTTTGAGAGAACAGGTTGTTGTTGTTGATTTAGATTCTGCATAGGAATTTTGTGCAAAAATAGACAATCAAATACTAGAGGTTGCTAATGTGGATATAGGAGATGAGGAGAAAGAACTTGAGATGAACCATGAGCCTTCTCATGTTTCAATGAGCAAAGATTTAGTTAGTACACAAACACCACCTCCAACAAAGAATGCTCTAGCTACTCCAAAATGGTTAGAGGCTTCAATTAGAAAGAAGCAAAGCGTGGTCCCTATCTCTCTCCAAATTAAGGATATGGTGAGTAAGTGTTTGGGCAAGGTAACCAAACCAAAGAAGCTAAAAATAGAGGCCATGATGGATATTGATGAAAAAATAGGGAATTGGATTGTAGAAATTGCAAGGTCTATAAGGGCCCATTTGGGTGCTGGAATACCAAATGTCGATTCCAGTCAATTCTGGAAGATACAAATTCTGAAAATGATTTTCAGAATATGGGCTGACCCATTTGGTTCACCCAGAAGATGACTGAGAAGATTCATAAGGAATTTTAATTCTTTATTTTAATTTCTTTAAATATGGTGTGTATATGTCTGTATATATACACACATACATGTGTGTATATGTGTATATATACACACATACACATATGTGTGTATACACACACATATACACATATACACATGTGTGTTTATATAGACACACATGTGTGTGTATATACACACATACATGTGTATATACACACATACATGTGTATATACACACATGTGTGTATATATACACACATACATGTGTATATACACACATGTGTGTATATATACACACATATATGTGTATATACACACACATGTGTATATATACACATAAACATATACATATACACACATACACATATATATACACATACATGTGTATATACATATATGTATACATATATACACATGTGTATATATATACATAAATACACATGTGTGTGTATATATACACATATACACATGTGTGTATATATATACACACATGTATATATATACACACACATGAATATATACACACATGTATATATATACATCATGTTGGAGATTTGCCAACAAGCCAGTGCTGACTGTATGTTTGTCATTGATGACAACATATGGTAAGTATCATGCATGGAAGACTTATTCAGTAAGCTTTGAGTATATGTAGCATTGACATGTTATTAGCATGATATCATGGATGCAGAGGTTAATTTTTTAGTACAGACAGTTATGTAGTAGCTTGTGTCAATAGTGTTCCTGACAGAGTTATAAGCAGTGTTCTATGAGTGATTGTCCATATAGTTATCATGGATCATTGCACCTTTAGATATGTGATGGAGACATGTTAGTGTTGCTTCATTCATGGAAGTAGTCTGATGTGCAGTAGAAGTGAAGTTATGCAGTCACTATTCACCAGTTGCAGTTTCATGTGTTTATCTAGAAGAGCCGACAGAGATCATATTGGTACAAGAGTTGCACCTTGTTAATATGATTTAGAACAACAAAGAGGGGGGGGGGGGGGGGTGAATCAGTTGTTCTCAGGTCCTGATGTATAAGACAAACTTAAAAACTTTACTTTAAATTAGATCAAGCAACCAAAACAAACTCGGTCATCACTGATTCATCAATAAAAACATATAACAATGCAGTCCACTACCCAGTTGTATCTAACTTGTAAACCATAGAAATCTTCACACCAAAACATTCACACACAAGTATGACACCAGGATTTATAGTGGAAACCCAATATGGGAAAAACCACTTTGTAACATGCTACTATTATTTTCACTCTTTTGAAGTGAGCTCGGTTAAAAGCCAACCTTATCAAAGGTTACAATGCACACTGTCAAGTGTGACCTGGTTAAAGTATTTAATCACCCTGTTAAAAGTGAGCCTAGTCAAAGGACTTACATACACTCCATTAGAATGCAACCTTGTTCAAAGGATTTAACTTATGACTGTTAGATCAACCTCTGTTAAAGGGATTTTGACTGTTACAATGGTTAGAAAGTAGCAGCTGTATGTTCAAAGGCCTTTTGTCTATATTTGTCCGGATGTGATCCTGAATTGACCTCATATCTGAGTTGTTTTGTGATCCCAAATCGATCTCACATTGCAACTTCATTCTTTGACTACATGTGTTCCCAAATCGATCACACATTAGTCAAAGAGGGGCAAATGTATGCACCCAAAAATGGTCGCCTAGACTTTGGGCCCCATTTATTCAATTTATCAATCCTGAATCATTTTGATTAATAATCAATATTTTCAACAATATCAATCTCTTGATTAAATCTTAAATTCGATCATATATTGGATTTTTATCCTTGGGCTAACCATTTATCCTAAGTCTTTATTTATTTAAAAGGAATATTTCCTCCCCTTTTGATTAAATAAAAAGCCCACCTTTCCTCTTATCCTAAGTTGCACAAATAAAGCATTATTCATATTTTATAAAAAGGAGAAAAGCACTTTTTGTCTCATATGGACATAAAGTCAACTCCTATTTTCCTATTGGAGGATACTTGTGCACATGGATTGCTCCTCTTTCAACCTCCACCGTTGATTGAGACTTTTGCCTCTTAATCTCCATGGTCCATTCCTTTGCATTTCTTATAAAAGGAGAGCTCTCTCCTCCATTTGCAGATATCCAATTGTTTTATGCTAATGTTATGCTGCAGGTTTTAGGTGCATTTGGAGTTTGAGGACATTGAAGACTTGTTGCATTTCATTGTAGTTACATATTTCTTTCATAGTTGCATGATAATGGCATTGTTAGCTTAGTTTCCTTTTATGCAATAGAATAAGCTCACATAGTCTAATTAGGAAGGCTTAGGAATACTTGTTCTTTCCTTTCAAAGCATAGTTTGTACTTTCCTTTCATAGTTTAGATTGCATCATCATATAGCTTGCATTTGCATTTTCATAGTGATTCTTGGAGATATTGGCATTGTTGCCCTTGTCTTCACTTGAATCTCTCATTGTGTGGTTGACTAGCAAGGTCACAAGCTTGTAGCTCTAGCTGAGAGCAAATACACCATAGTCCCTTGCAACTCCATGCATAGAGAGCTATGAGCCGCTTTGTGAGGCCTCATTCTTGAGCAACCTTGCATGTAATGGTTCATAGAAGTGCACCATTTTAGTGTGTACATTTCTGGCGCCCACCGTGGGGCAGAGTAGAGAGGCTTTGTCCTTTGTTTCATTTGCATTTTCGTCATTTTTCAAATTATTTTTTGGAAATTTTGCAGTTCTAATTTTCTGTCTCATAATATCGCGCGATACTTCTCAGTATATCGCGCGATACTTCTCAGTATATCGCGTAATATACCTTTATATAGCGGTGCGATACTTCGCACTTGCTACAAATATCGCCTGCCTTGAAGAGAAATATCGCGTGATAGTTCACCCTTTACGGACTATTGCCCGACCTGCCTAGAGTATATCACCCACCAGTACTAAGGTATATCGCCTGGCATAAGGTGAAATATCGCGCAGACTAAAAAGTATCACCCCAATATAGTGTGAAGTATCGCACGATACTGGTGTTTGGACTGTGTCTATACCCGAAGTATCGCTATTTTTGAGCTATTTTATCTATCTTGCAAGTTTTGGGTTCTTAGCTATCTTTTTGAAATATCACATTAGCTATCTTGCAAGTTTTGGGTTCTTAGCTATCTCTTTAGCTATCTTGCAAGTATCACATTAGCAAATGGTATAAAAAAAAAAAATATCAGTATCAGTATCACATTAGCTAAAGAGAAATATCGCATTAGAAGGTTGTTCTTGGTGAGAAATTTTATCTCTAAAATTGTGAGCTACATTCTTGGGAAATTCTCATACTCTTATTGTCCAAATAATTTTCATTTAATCTCAATTTCAATTATATTTTGGCCTAGCCCAACCTCTTGGTTCAAAAGTGCAAGGGTAGTCACCCTTTGATTTGAAGCACCTCTTTGACAGTGTTGGTAAAGCCCCCGCTTCTATCTTTTCATTTCTCTTTGGACAATAGAGAACTTTGATTATCCTAGTTTGGTGTTGACATTTTGTGAGGTCATCCTATTACCAGTCTTCCTTGGTTAGTCCAGATCTTAGATCCTAGGTGTTGTCATGTTGCTCAACATCTCAATGAATGTTATGGTATCAATTGCACAAGATGGCTCTTAGTCTTCTTCTTTCTTCTCCATTTCCCATGTTCTTCTAAAGTCTTCTATTCTCAGGGGAAATTCTTCTTCTTCTTCTTCTTCTTGATTCTTTTCCTCTTATTATCTAGTCTACTTTCTTCTATTCATCTATTCATTTCTTCCATGCTTGATTTCTCCTCTTTTGTAACCATGAATCTTAACTATCTAGCTTTGGAACCTTTATTAAGAATAGATGATCTTGAGCTCATTGACATATTCGAAAAGTGTTGTTCCTCCAAAATTTTCATGAGTGATGGATTTATAGCAAAAATAAAAGAAAAGATTATTAAATCAGATGCCTTTGCTAGAATCATAAACATGATCATATCACAACCTCCTTCTTCTAAACGTTCTTCATCATCTAAGTTTTCTCATTATTCCTCATCTTCCAAATCTTACCATGACTCTTCTAAACATTATTCGAATCCCTCATTATCCAAGTCTTCTTCTTCCACTAAGTCTTCAATTTCCTCTTCTTCACGATCTCATTCTTCTTCTACTTCTCCTAAGAGTTTTACTTCTCTTCAGAAGACATACCATAAAGAGCAACATGATAGTCCTTGTGATGTCTCTTCCAAAAAGAGTGACACACCTACCTTTGATGACTATGATGACTATGATGATGGATAATGTAGCAATACTTATGGCAACTCTATTCCTAAGAGTCCTCCTCGTCATGTGCTTAGGCTTACTAAAGGGTCATCCTATTGGATAGATTGTGATGGTGATCCATATGATTCTGATTTTGAGAGAAATTATGATATTTGTTGGGAACAATATGATACATCTACTTCTATTGAGGAAGAGAAAGCTTTTCGTGCTGATTATAAACGAAGATACTATGATCATGTCTTGTCTAAAAACTCTCATGCTGAAAATAAAGATTACACTCTCCAGCAAGATCATGTTAATGCTGAACCTTTGTCTTGTGATGGTCCCCTTCCATCCACCACTTCCTCCAATACCCACACACTTCCTAAAGCTTCTGAGTCATCCAAATCTTTCACAAATCCTTCATCCAACAAAGATCCTAAGACTTTCCATGCGGTTCCCTATAGTTATCCTCAAGGGCCACCTTTTAAAGATACTCAAGATAACCTTCACTTGGCTGCAAATACTTTCAATAATGTCAAACCTAAAGAGCCTAAGCCTTCATCCGCTATAATGCCTATTTCAGCTAGTCCTTCACCACCTCTTCCAAAGTCTTCCATACAATCCCAACATACTTCCTTGTCCTTAGAAGTGGCTCTATGTCAAGAGGACTCTAAAAATGATAAAGAAAAGAACATAAAAAAAGATCAAGATCAAGAACCCTCCATGTCATCCAATCCTTTTCATGATGTCTCTGATCCGCTTCATGGTTCTTTTGATCCTCTACGCTCTTTCGCATTCATTCCACCATCTCCTAAGCAAGATCAAGCTACTACTTACACTATTGAGCTTATTGACAATCAAAATAACCTTACTACGCTTGCGCTTTCTAAAGATGATACTTCCATTAAGGTTATTAAAAATGGTATTGTTACTTCCAATGTTGAGCCTATTGAAAATCTAGAAAAAGTTGGTATGCTTATGCTACCCAACAATCATTGTCAAGATCAAAGTCTTCCATCTTCTTGTTCTACCATTCCATGTTCATTTTCGCTTTCTACTCTTCCTAAGTCTTTGCAAGCTCTGAACAATCCTATCAAAGAAGTTGCTCCTATTCAAGATGTTCATGATCCTATTGTAAATCCTAATGCTCACTCTAAAGATCCTGATGTCCTTGGTTGTCATATAGATGCTAATGAACTTATTGATTATCCTTTTGCATCTTCCACTTCCATCCTTGGACCTCCTCCACCAATACTAAGGGCTTCACATCTTCCTTCTATTTTGGGTCCTTATGTCCCTTCACTTTCCCGTCCTAATTCTTCTAATTCGTCATCCATTTTGGGTCCTTACGTCCCTCCATCTCTCATCTTTCCTCAAGATCAACATAGGTACATACCCTTGAATCCTTTTCATCCACCCACCCATCTAAACCAGTCGTATCATCCTTCTTCTTCCACAAGTCCCAAGTCTTTTGGAAGTAACTTGAATGTTTAATACAAGAAAAAGAAGCAATACGAGAATCCATCAAAAAAAGAAGATCACCATGTCCCCTCTAATCGACATGGATATATAAAGTCAAAAGAGATATCTAAGAAGAAAACTACAAGACAAGTATGGGTTCCAAAACCCATCATTGAAGATATTCTCTCTAAATTATCAAAAAGAAATGAAAAGCCTAAGGCTATATGGATTCGAAAATCTCTCTTGAAAGAGTCTCATGTTGAACAAAAAGTGAAATTGACATTCAAGCTTCCAAAGACTTCCACTTCATCTTCTTCCAAAAATATTCTTTCATTCCATGCGCCTAAACCACAACCTCTACTAAACATTTTCCATATTCCTTCTCGTATTCCTCAATTCACATTTGAGAATTATAACAAGCACACCAATCCTCTCTTCGAGGAGTCAGATAGCAATAATGAACCAGAATATGGTTTGCATTTGGACTAGAATATGGTTTACGTTTCCTCCATTTTTCCCGTCACCCTTCAAGGTGTGTATTGACGTTGATCTTACTTTTCTTTCCATCTACCTTTTCACATTCCTTCCATTCATTATCCTTCTACCTTCTATCATTTTTCTTCATTTGCCTATTCCTTCTGCGTCTTCTTTTCCCCTTCAACATCTTTGAGCATATCATTTTGAATCCTTGGCATATCATGGTTTATCCTTTCAAGGAGCATTATCTAAAAAGCTTGCCTTCTTCAAAAAAATAGAAAAAATATTCAAAAAATAGAAAAATTCCAAAAGAAAAAAAGAAAGAAAAAAAAAATTAAAAAATAAAAATAAAAATAAAAATTGAAAATGTGCCATGGTGAAAACCTGGAAACAGGTGCCTTGGTAGCAAAAGTAAAGAGAAATAAATTCATCCTATGGTGAAAACCACTCCCTTGTGGCACCTTGGATAAGTACCATGATGAAAACCTGGCAATAAGGCGTCATGCGTAGTTCTTCTACATATTTCATCCATTCCATCTTCTCTCTTTGATCTTGACAATGTTGAATTATACACGAACATTTGGCTATTTTGTGAGCTATCCTACGATGATCTTGCTTTCATTCCATTCATGTTTAGCCTTCATATTCATTTTCCTTCATTCATTCTAGCCTTTCGCTATCCTTTTCCCCTCTGGTCCTGATCTAATAAAAAAAAGAAGAAGAAAAACATGATGCTATGAAACCTCTTGACATGTCTACTCCTTTGGACTGCATCTTTCCTTCTTTTGCAATGTGCTTTTTTGACTTAGCCTATGCTAGCCTCTCATTGCTTATCCAAATGTGCTTTACATGACAATTTTTCCCTAGCTTGGGTACTCTTGAGGAGTTTGCCTTTAAGGATTTCTTCCCTCCACTCTCCTTCATTCTCATGTCTTCCATCTCTTTCGCCAGCTTGCTCATCCATCTTGTCCTCCACATTTCTAGATATTGGGACTACACGATGTGATCTTGCTCATGAGTTTGATGCCTATTCTATCTGGGGGCATCCTTTGTACATATTTTATGATCCTGAAAAAATACCAAAAAAAAAATTCATATATGATGCTGAAAAAATCTTTAAAAGTATAAAAAGCCTTGAAAAAAAAATATAAAAAAATCAAAAAATTCAAAAATTTAAAAAAATAGAAAAAGTGCCTTGGTGAAAACCTAGAAACAAGCGCCTTGGTAGCAAAAATCTAAAAAAAAGAAAAAAAGAAAAATTGCAATAAAATTCAAGTGGTGAAAACCTAGAAATAGGCGCTACTTGAGACTTTTGCACTCCTATTTCTTAGCATGCGTCCTTGACACTTGCCACTTTCCATCATGCCTTGACCTTATTTGACTTGGTCTAGAATTGGTCTTTCTCTTTGTCTAGGGGGCATAACTGTTAGCATAGGTCCCAAACAGACATGTTTTTTAACACTACTCTTGTGTCGAGTGTTTCTTAAACACTTATCAGGTGTCTTACCCAACAGTCTCGTATGATGCGATATCTCTCACTCAGTAGGTGGGATACTCAAAGTTTGACTCTATGACCTACACACACGCACTTAAACAATCAACTCGCTGACGATATGATGACTTTATTTTTTCTGTGTGCTGTCTATGAGGATTTCTTTGATGAGTGGTTTCTCCCTGAGAAGTTTTCGATGATGCATAGCTAGAAGACTGAGGGAATGAGAACATGTTTTCTTTCTTTATCTACTTGTGGGTATATTTTGTTGATCTTAACTGTCATGAGCATTTATGCTGGTCTTACTTGACACTATGGATTGACAAGGTATTATCCTTGACTGTTTTGCGAGTGCATGCTTCTAGCTATCCTGACTTTCATGTGTCTTGATACAAGCATAATTCCGCCATATCAAACTTAGGTGATCTCACTGCATTAGTCATCTTGACCTATATGTCTTTGATGCCTAGGTGAGATTTCCACATTTCTATCTGATAAAGATCATATTCATATCCACATAGTTATGCTAGTGTGCATTGTATGATCTTACGACACTACCAATAACGCTCGATGATGATAATTAAATGTCTATAAGCGTTGTGACCTTGCAAGTTAACCAATTTCATAGTAGCTTGCATTCTTAGGATCATCATAGTTTAGTTTTTGCATCTTGCATATGGAGAGAGCTTTTTTTTTTTATCAGCTACGGACTAGTTGGTCAACTGTGCTCATTTTCTGATGCTCCTTGATCATATCTTTCATTTCTGGTCTTTCATATCACATCATTTTCTATCCATTTTCGGACTCGAAATCAAAATCCAAGTCGCGTTTCAAAATTTTTTCCCCTTCTTCTGAGCAGTTGACTGACCTTTTGAGGCATAATTTGATTTTCGGTGAAATTTCTTCCTTCCATGTCTCTCAAATTTTCTAGTCGTTCATCCACTCTATTTCTAGTCTTCTATTTCTATTCTTCTACTTCCTCACTGGGGCATGTTTCATTGCCTAATGGTTAACCTATTGACCCTTACCCTCGATTGTGATTTTATTATGATTTGATCAACCTTATCGATTTTCTGTCTCCCCTCTACTTGATTTCGATTTCGATTCCGAGGGGGCAGTATTTATGAGATTCTCATCCCCGATTGCTTGATCTTCCTGATTCAGATATCTTTTGTGAGCTTTCACTCAAATTTGAGATTCTTATCTCTTACTTTGAATGTGATCCCGAATCGACCTCATGTTCAAAGGCCTTTGTTTATGTTTTGTCCAGATATGATCCCGAATTGACCTCATATCTGAGTTGTTTTGTGATCCCAAATCGATCTCACATTGCAACTTCATTCTTTGACTACATGTGTTCCCAAATCGATCACACATTAGCAAAAGAGGGGCAAATGTATGCACCCAAAAATGGTCGCCTAGACTTTGGGCCCCATTTATTCAATTTATCAATCCTGAATCATTTTGATTAATAATCAATATTTTCAACAATATCAATCTCTTGATTAAATATTAAATTCGATCATATATTAGATTTTTATCTTTGGGCTAACCATTTATCCTAAGTCTTTATTTATTTAAAAGGAATATTTCCTCCCCTTTTGATTAAATAAAAAGCCCACCTTTTCTCTTATCCTAAGTTGCACAAATAAAGCATTATTCATATTTTATAAAAAGGAGAAAAGCACTTTTTGTCTCATATGGACATAAAGTCAACTCCTATTTTCCTATTGGAGGATACTTGTGCACATGGATTGCTCCTCTTTCAACCTCCACCGTTGATTGAGACTTTTGCCTCTTAATCTCCATGGTCCATTCCTTTGCATTTCTTATAAAAGGAGAGCTCTCTCCTCCATTTGCAGATATCCACTTGTTTTATGCTAATGTTATGCTGCAGGTTTTAGGTGCATTTGGAGTTTGAGGACATTGAAGACTTGTTGCATTTCATTGTAGTTGCATATTTCTTTCATAGTTGCATGATAATGGCATTGTTAGCTTAGTTTCCTTTTATGCAATAGAATAAGCTCACATAGTCTAATTAGGAAGGCTTGGGAATACTTGTTCTTTCCTTTCAAAGCATAGTTTGTACTTTTCTTTCATAGTTTAGATTGCATCATCATATAACTTGAATTTGCATTTTCATAGTGATTCTTGGAGATATTGGCATTGTTGCCCTTGTCTTCACTTGAATCTCTCATTGTGTGGTTGACTAGCAAGGTCACAATCTTGTAGCTCTAGCTGAGAGCAAATACATCATAGTCCCTTGCAACTCCATGCATAAAGAGCTATGAGCCGCTTTGTGAGGCCTCATTCTTGAGCAACCTTGCATGTAATGGTTCATAGAAGTGCACCATTTTAGTGTGTACAGCAGCAGTATTGATCTGAAAGGCATACAACTTACTTTGCAAATATCAGATCCAATTCCGTACACAAATACTGGTTTACTGACTTTTAAACTTTGTCATCTCCATCTCTGATCTGCTCATAACTTTTCTTCAAGCGATCACCACACTTCACCTTCAGCCTTTTTTCTTATATAGTCAATAAAACTTATCTTCCAGTATTTTGGTTTCACCCCAATACATCAACCTTTTTCTCCACTCTCATACATCTAATCCAATGTTTAGGTTCCCTTAATACTTTCCTCAATTAGGTTAACTCATCTTTTGCCGCTTAATCTCATTCGTAGATCTTAGAGTTACGTCAGATTCATTGAATCTACCCAAATTTTGTTCTTCACCTCCTTTTCTAGAAACATCTCAAATCTCATAAAGATTTACAATAAAATATTTTACAGTGCATTAAATGCTTCCATACAATCAATAAATAAAGTCAACACATTTTACATTATCCAAGAATTCAAACAATGTCGTCCCCAAAAAGAATTCTCTTCAAATATAAAATTGCTAATGCTCGGTCAATACTGTGATCATCCACTCGGTCTTCATGTAGAACGCTCGGTCATTACTAAAACTGTTTCCTCAGCAATTTACTAATACTCGGTCGACATAGGATTTTTCTCGGCATCCACTAACTCGGTTGACACTAACATAACTCGGCTTAAACATGATTTTATCCATTTTTGCTCGGTTAAGAATACTAGTTTAGTCTTCAATCTCACTAAGATAAACAATACATTATCTCATCATTGTGCAACATAGTCAAGTACACTTTGTAGTATCAAGATAACTCAACCTTTCCCTAGGTGCTATTGTTACCAACCTTGCTTCACTCATTCACAACACTTCAATAGATATAGTACTTTCCTAAGTAGCAATAGTCTTACCAGTTAAGGTTTTGACATCAATGACAATACAACAATTGTTTCAATTACAGTTTCCAACACACCTATCATTTCGGTATGCGTGCTTAGATTAGTGATTAGAGAAGAGTTTATAATGTTTCGTTGAGCACATGATGTAATTCAGCTTGAGGAGAAAGTATTAGTTAATTTGGTAGAGTCAACAGTGTGTAGCGTGTGTCTACACTTATTGATTTGGATAGGTCCTAGTTTGTGTTGTGTGCTTAGTAGAGCCGACATAGATGTTATTAGAGTGTTATTGTTTCTCTAATATGATTTCAAGGTGGTTCTAACATGCCGACTTGATTATATCATTTAGAGGAAAGATACTTATAGCCGATCATTTGCGACCGCTTGAAGTATGACATGGAGATAAGAGATTAGAGCAGAGTAGAGAGTGTGAAGTATTGTGTCATCAAGAAGAGGTCTATGTGACATAGAAGATAAATTGTGCTATTCATTGGAATTGATCAAGACAATAAGTCTACCTTGCAGTTCACCAAGATCCAAATATAGCGTGTATCTGTTATTCAGAAGGTTGCAGCTTTCACCCCTTTGAGCAATGAGCTCTCGAACATTGCGTCCTCACCCCTAACAAGGTCAATCATAAAAGACTCCTAACGGGGTCTGACCTTTGACTAGTTCACTATACTTATTGCATTGTAAAGATCAACTCCTAATAGGGTTGTAAGATATTCTAACAAGGATCATTATACACTAGTGCAGTTATTTTTGGGTGTCAATTCCCATCGGGGTTTTTACCTATTTGGGTTTTCCTGTAACCAAAATTTGTGTTCAAGTGTTCTTTCATTGTGTTTATGCTTAATGTTTAAGTATACTTAATTGGATAAATAATTGAAACCTGTAGATAACTGATTCACCCCACATCCCCTCCCCTCTTAGTTATCTCTTGGGACTATTCCTAAAACATCCTTATAGCAATATAATATACATCCTTATAGTCACGAATCTCATGAAATATTAAATTTGGTTTTATAAAAATTGGAATTGGAATTCGAAATTCCAATTCCACCTATTTGAGTGGAAGATGAAATGCCCATTTTGGGGGCAAAATTGGAATTTCAAAATTCCAATTCCAATTTTTTGGATAGACACAAACATGGAATTGACATTATCCAGAAATCTAATTCTGGAATATCGAGTCTAATTCCAGCACCCAAACAGGCCCTAATAGATAAAGACGTAGATGAAGCCTCTTCCAAGGACTTAATTATTGAGAAAGTGGATATGGGAGTTGCCTCATGAGTTGCTGATGCAAAGCATTTGGAATCTGTTGCCAAAATGATGATATCAAGAACCTAGAAAGATAAGTAGGACAAGAAATAACTAAAGCATACATTTAAATATATGGCTGAGTATATTAGTGCTCTACACGATCCTAATCCATTGCCGCTCTCACAATCCCCTCAAGCCTTTGATCCTGAATCCCCCATGTAATGCCCCTCCCATAGTCTGATTTTCTATATGTTATGGTTATTTTAGGATGAGGAATTATATGCTAGGATATCATTGATGTTTATGATTTTACTAACCCCATACTTGCATGTGTATGGTTGACGTGTATGTTTTATATTTCTATTTGATGTGCCTAATGTGGTTGAGGAACAAAGTCGTAGTTACTTGCTTGTGAGATCCACATGATCGGCTGATCCCTGCCATTTCTTGTTTATATTTATACATATATGTACATGCTTGTCTTTTATGCAGGTTTGCAAGTACTGGGCATCCACTTCCCTGAATTGTCAGGATGAGCGTGCCCTATCGCAAAATATCAATGGTAAGAGAGGAGAAATAACATACAAATCTAAATCCCAACCCCAAGCCATTGATTGTCCTAAATATTGGGCAATTATCTATTTCTATCAATCGGAATTCGTCAAGGTGACATGAATTCGTGATCTCTTCCTTGGTGTTTGTTTGATATAGAGTTAGTCGATTTTCAGGTTTTGGGAGTCAAGTGGATTTTCTTGTGTGGATCATTTGATTTAAATAATTAAATTAAGATTAATCATGAGATTAAAATGATTATATTTTATTAATGTGAAAATATTAGATATAAAGAACATTAAATTATTAAAGGTGATTAAATACTTTTATTTAATTAAAAGACTTGATTAAAGTCTAAATTTGGAATAAAAGGGTTTAATTAATTATTAAATCCAAATATGAAATTAAAGACATAATTGATTTATTTAATATTTAAGTTGCATAGTTAATTATGTGCTAAAGTATTTGTTGATTTATTTAATATTTAATTTATTAGTTTGCATAGTTAATTATGTGTTAAAATATTTATTGATTAATTAAGTAATTATATGCAATTTAAGTTGCACATTTTGATTAAATGAAAATTGAATTAGAATTTAAAGTTAAAAGTTGAGTTAAAAATTATAGAATTAGAATTTAAAATTAAATTTTGAGTTAGGAATTATAATTAAAAGTGCATTATTTTATTATTGAGTTATTTTATTATGCAAGATGAATTGATAGAAACTAGGTGGAGAGTTGAGTTTTGTTTTTGAGGGTTTGCATGTTTTAGAAACTCTAGGAAGAATAGGTCTTCTTTATGAGAGGTTTTTGGGTATTATTTTAAATTATGTCTATCAGGTTTTGGAGGAGCTCTTGTATGAATTTGGAAGACTTTTGGAAAGCTTGATTTTTGTGAATGCTATTTTTAGATTGTTTGAAAGCTTAGATTTCAAAGGTTGAATTGGATCTTTCTTGGCTTTGTATTTTCAGGCGTTGTTTGAGGTAGTGTTTGAAACTTTCCTTCTGTAAAATTCTTTCATTTGAAAAGATTGTTTGCTTCGTGTCTGGATTTGTTTATGTAATGAATTGATAATTGGATTTCTATTTTAAATTAATTTTGTTTTTGTGAAATTTTGGATTAGTTGATGTTAAATTAGATTCGGTATTTAGTTTGGTGGATTGAAAACCTAGGATGAAATTTTAATAAATTGTGTGAATTTTCTCAATTAGGTTATTTACCCAGAAAAGATGGATAAAATTATCTCAATTTTTGCATAGAAAATTAAATTTGAATTAGCTTGTGAAATCATATTCAATAGAAATTAATTTTGTTAGAGACGCTAGTTTTCCATTAAAGAAAAACAATAGAAAAAAATATTTATATGTTTAAAAAAAAAAAATTTGTTATTCAAATTTATTTTTTTAAAAAAGGTTAGCTGCTTTTTTTTTTTCCAAAATTAATTAATGATTTCTTTTTTAAATAATATATATATATATATATATATATATATATATATATATATATATATATATATATATATATATATATATATATATATATAAACATAAACACTTTTGTTTAAAAACAATTTTATTTTTAAAAAAATTGCTAGAAAATAAAAAATTTTATTAATAAAAGATTATTTAAATATATATATATATATATAATTATTAAATAAAAAAACAAATTAAAAAAAAAGTTATGGGCGGGGTCACGCAATGCAAGTCGGCCACTTAATAAGCGCAACCCTTATACTTTTTACTAAGTAAGAAGGGAGAGGGGAGGTGGGGGCCATGTACCCCACCCCATGCACTTCTTTTAAAATTTTGTTATATATGCATTTCCTTTTTAAAAGTTACATAGGTTTTGGTTAAGTTATTTTTAAATTAAAATTTATTTATTAAATATTTTATTTTATTTGCTTTCTAAAGACATGGATAAATTAGTTTATAATTAATATTTGTTAATTTAATTTTTAATTTATTACGTCGAGAAATATAACCTTACAATGACAGCAGACCCACACCTATAGAAGGTCAACGAATATAACTGTGTAATAAAAAAGAACCTGTTTACATTCCACTCCAATTGTCCAACAAATACACGACAATCTTTGCATCTCCTAGTGGAGCCAACTTACCACAGCCTGCATCAAAACATGAAGACCTGCACATTGCAAAATGCGCAATCGAGCTTGCGGAACGACAACTATCTAAAGACAACTGGCCTAAATATTACGATGGCAAACTGGGACGATATTTCCCCCATACTTTTTGTGGAAAATATATCCCCTATTATTTTCACATCCCTATCGTTTCTTGTTGACTCGGACTGCCGAGTCTCACTTTTTGACCGCTGAACGAGTAGATGAAATTTCCAAGGCGATCAGACGAGCATCTTGTAAAAATAGTAACATACTGTGACTAGAACTTTCAAGTCATATAAATAAGGCCATGCCCAAACGTCTTAGAAGTGCACATTAAGGGCTTCGCATTGTTTAAGCATGCCCGATTCTCTTCCTTTCAATGCATTAACAAAATTTCGAAGAAGATGAGGCTTTTAGAATGATTTTTCTACAAGTCTCACCTTTTCATCTTTCTTTCCCTCTATAATTTATCGGCCATGAGAGCCCATTTCCTGGCAGAAGCACCAAAAGTAATGGAATCAAATCTATCAGCTAGTAAGGAAGTTATACTCTACACCCTCGCCGTAGGGACATTTATTGTGCTCAGAATATGCTTTCTGTACCGTGCAATTCGGTCGAGAAAGTGTGCACGGTCACTGGTGGAGCCCACGGCATACCAGATTCAATTTGAAGCCCATGAATTATCGGTGGTGGCGAGAGGATATCACAAAGACTAGTTAATTGGGTTCACTGACTGGGCTTCCGTATTCAAAGTTGTGCTTTTGGATGGCTTAGTGGTGGGCATTAAGAGGCTCAATTTGAACAACTGTGAGGAGGGGATTTTTGGCTACGAAGCTTTAGACATTTCTTCTATAAAATTAAGAATTTATAGATAATTTTGAGTAGTTATTTTAATTTTTTAAATTGTATTTTTTAGAATTTATTTGAATGTGGTAAAATTATATATTTATAATAATTTGTATTGATTAAAGTAAAATAGAGATTTTAGAAAGATCAATGATTTTTTATAATTAGAACGTATCAAAATTCATTTTAAAAGAATAAAAAGAATGTCTACAACAAATAGAAACACAATAATTGATGTTTATTTTCGATTGAAATAAGATCATAAACAAGAAAGGGAGATATTGCTAGAAATTTGTTGTAGAATGAATAATAGAGAATAGAACGATATTACAAAGAGAATAAAATTTACAAGTATGAGAGAATTCTTGAGAGAAAAATTTAGAATGTTCTACAGAAAAACTTAGTATCCAAGAGATTTTAGAAACTTAGTTTATTAATTTTGAATGAAGAATAAATTCAAAATTATGGAATTATATTGAGGGAATTTTAGTGTTACAATGAGAGCTAATATATAAATATATTAGTAGTCATCATATTGGTTAATGACTAAATATTTTCTTAGGTCACATCAAAATGTCCTACCATAATCACTAATTTATGTTTTACCTTTTATTTCATGACAAAAAAATATATATTGTTTCACTAAGGTCAACATAGACATGCTAAAGTCCAAAGACTTAGAGGTGTAATAATATGATTAAACCATGAGAAACAAAATGAAGATTTTATAAGGACTTCATATTTTACATAATCAATAATATTGGTGTGGTTTTTCACTTGGATTGAGTAAAAAGTACATAAAATTTTGGGTTAGGGCATGCCCTTATATTATGGTTAAGGTTGGGGATTGTATTAGGGTGGGGTTTTAAGGTAAGTGTTAGGATTAGGGTTTAGTATTTATGAATAGGGTTCAGTATTTAGGATTAGATTTATAATTAGGGCTTGCCATTTAGGATTATGGTTTAGGTAAGGATTTAGAATTTATGGTTTAGTATTTAAGATTAGGGTTAGGATTAGGGTTTAGCTTTTATGATTACAAATTAACATTTAAGATTTAGGGTTATGGTTAAGATTGAGATTATGATATTGATTTACATATGGTTAGTATTATAGTTAGGATTAGGGTTAGGGTTTACCATTTAGGATTAGATTTAAAATTAGGGGTTATCATTTATGATTATGGTTTAGGTAAGGATTTAGGATTTATGGTTTAGCATCTAGGATTAGGGTTTAGTATTTAGAATTAGGGCTTAGCATTTAGTATTAGGGATTAGCGTTTAAGATTTACAGTGATAATTAGGCTAAGGGTTATGGTATCAATTTATGTATTGTTAGTATTATGATTAGGGTTAGGGTTTAGCATTTTAGGGTTATACTTATGATTAGGATAATGGTACATGTTCACATCATAATTGGTGCTACGGTTAGGGTTAGGGTTTGTATTAAGGTTTAGTATTTAGGATTGGAGTTTACTATTGAGTATTAGGGTTAGGATAAGGGTCTATAATTTGTAATTAGTCCTTAACATTTAAGATTAGGGTTTGACATTTATGATTAGGGTTTACTATTGAGTATTATAGTTTAGTTTATGATTTAGGATTTAGTATCTACCATTAGGTCTTGGCATTTACAATTATAGTTAGGAGTAGGAATTAGTATTTAGGATTAGAGTTTAGCTCTTATTATTATAGTTTATCCTTTACAATTTGGGTTCACCATTTAGGATTATACTTTAGGTTAGGATTTAGGATTTATAGTTTAGCATCTAGAATTATTGTTTAACATTTAGGAATAGGGTTATGATTTATCAATTGGGGTAGGGATTAAGGTTTATGAATAATGATTAGTGTTCAAAATATAGGATTTAGGTAAGGTTGGGGATTGCATTAGGGTTGGGATTTAAGGTAAGTTTTAGGATTAGGGTTTAGTATTTATGATTAGGGTTCAGTATTTAGGATTAGATTTATAATTAGGGCTTGACATTTAGGATTATGGTTTAGGTAAGGATTTAGAATTTATGGTTTAGTATTTAAGATTAGGGTTAGGAATATGGTATGGGTTTACATAATGTCAATATTATGATTAGGGTTAGGGTTATGGTTAGAATTAGGGTTTATGGTAGCCATTATGATTAGGGTTAGGGCTAGGGTTATGGTTTGTATTAAGGTTTAGTATTTAGGATTAGAATTTAGTATTGAGTATTAGGGTTAGGATAAGGGTCTATAATTTGTAATTAGTGCTTAACATTTAAGATTAGGGTTTAAAATTTATGATTAGGGTTTACTATTGAGTATTATAGTTTAGTTTATGATTTAGGATTTAGTATCTACCATTAGGTCTTGGCATTTACAATTACAATTAGGAGTAGGAATTAGCATTTAGGATTAGGGTTTAGCTTTTATTATTATAGTTTATCCTTTACAATTTGGGTTCACCATTTAGGATTATGCTTTAGGTTAGGATTTAGGATTTATAGTTTAGCATCTAGGATTATTATTTAGCATTTAGGAATAGGGTTATGATTTATCAATTAGGGTAGGGATTAAGGTTTATGATTAACGATTAGTGTTCAAAATATAGGATTTAGGTTTATGATTAAGATTAGGGTTAGGGTATGGGTTCACATCATAGTTAGTACTGAGTTAACATTAGGATTTGGGTTTGGCATTTAGGATTAGGGTTAAGATCGGGTTTTACAATTTAGGATGTAGCATTTCTGATTAGGGTTTAGCATATAATATTAGGGTTCATCATTTAAGAACATGCTTTATCTTAGGATTTAGGATTTAGGGTTTAGGAATCAAGGTTAGAATGAGGGTTTAACATTTAGGATTAAGGTTACAATTAGGGTTTATCATTTAGGATTATAGTTGAGCAATAAGGATTATGGTTTAACATTTATGATTGGGGTTAAGATTAGAGTTTAGAATTTATGATTAGGTTTTATAATTTGAGATTATGGTTTAGAATGTCGGATTTAGGGTTATGGTTAGGATTAGGATTAGGGTATGGGTTTACATAAGGTCAATATTATGATTAGGGTTAGAATTAGGGTTTAACATATAGGATTAGGGTTTACATAATGTATAAGATTAAGATATGGTTTAGGATTGTCACTATAGTTTGATCACTTATCCAAAACCCTACCCATCACATGGACCCTAAATATATTTCTAAGATCCTATAAATATTTGGTCACACCCTAAGCATAATTCAAACCATAACATTAACCTTGAATCATAACCAAACCCTAATTTATATCCTAATCTAAATTCTAACTCTAATCACTTTTCTAACCTAAACTCTAACCCTAATAAGAATTTAAATCCTTGCATGATCCATACATTAAACCATAACCTAACACTAACCATAATGTGGGCCTTTGAACCCTAACCATAATCCTAAACCTCAAATAAATTCCTAACCCCGTGCCTAACCTAAACACTCACTCTGACCCTACTCATGATGTAAAACTTGATTTTAACCATAGTCCTTACCCTAATCCTTAACTCTAACCCTTTTTATAAGACAAAACCTAATCTCAACCATGATGGAAACATAACCCTAACTATACTCTAAAAATAACTCAAATCTAACCCTTACAATATTGTTAATCCTAACCCTAGATATAACCCTAGCCCTAACCTCTTCCCCAACAATTGTGAAAACCCTATCCAAGTAACCAAAATCCAAATGATAATTCTAAAACCTAGCCCTAATCATAATCCCACCTCAAACCATAAACCTTAACCATACCCATAAATCTAATCCCAACCCTAAATCCAAAGTCTATTGATAATTCTAACCCTAACTCTAACCCTAATTATATCCCTAACCCTAACTCTAACCCTAATTATATCCCTAACCCTAACATAATTCTCACACCAATATTAAACCTTGACCATGACTATAAAGTCAACCTTAACACTAAACCCTAACCCTAATCATAATATTAAATCTAAACCCAACTCTAACCATAATATAAAATTTAACCATGAAATAAACGTTAAGCTTAATTGTAACCTTAATCAAATTAATTTATTCAACATGTTACGCACAATGCGGCTACTACTAGCTAATATATACTCTATATTTAATATACGCCGAGTTGTATCGAGGCATTTAATTTTTTCATCATTCATCTTTAATTAAAATTAAAGTTGAAAAAATTCAACGCCTCGATACATCTCGGTGTATATTAAATATAGAGTATATATTAGCTAGTATTTAAATTAATTTATTTAGTTTTAATTAAGCCGATAGGCTTTATGTGGGAGCTTTGCTCCCGGAAATGCATTTTTCCTGTCGGATAGTTGGATAGTTGTCAGCCCTCTCCTCGGATAGTTTCTTTTCCGGTTATAAAAAACACTTAAATTTTTCTTCCCTCTTTTTTCATTCGAAATTAGCAAAAAATGATTTGAAATAGTAAGTTACCTTGTTTTAAATATTTCTTTTGTTTTATCTTTTCTATTATAGAAATTTAAATTGTTACATATGATTTCACACTTGTTTTATTTATTTAGTAGTGTTTTTTTTTGTTTCATCCAATATACAAATTATTTTAGTTTTAAACTAGGTTGTTTATTAAGTCATAGGATGAAAACAAATTATTTTTATTTATTTTCCAATCAATATGATTGTTGTTTTTTGTCCTAATCTTTATTTTATAATTGTTTGATATTAATATAATACAAAATATTCAATTACTTGCATTTATAAAAATTATTTGAAAATAATAATTTTCTTTTTAATTAATTATTTTAATATAGTAATAAACATCTTTATAAATATTATATATTTAATTTAAATAAAATTTTCTTATCTTTAATGGCTACTAATTTATTTTTTCTATACTTTATAATAGGTGCACTATATCCTTTGAAATCTTATATTAATTTATTATTTATTTGTTTTGTGTGCAAACTCCTATCGGCTCTCCGTTGCATGCACAAAAGCATGCGACTGCTAGATTAATTTAATTTTAATATTAATTTAGTATATATATTTAATCTAGTTTAATTTAATTTTTAAGTTAGTTTATTTTTATGGTAATTGTATTTAATTGTTTAAATCATTTGTTTGGTATTTTTATGGGATGTGTTTGATTATTATACATGGGTATGAATTTGGGAAATTGATCTTGTATGTGTAACTTTTGATGATGTTAAAATCAAGTGGGTCTTTAGAGAATAAATATATATTCGTCCCTTTTTATATCTGTATTTATGATTTATTTGTTCATTTCTTAAACCTAGATGTGATGATATTTTTATTAGGGGTCATTTTCAATGGTTATATATGTGATCTCATGTGATGCATTATGATGTTATATCAATTTGATTATGTCTACCCAACCTTGTTCTATGGAATCTTATGGTTATGAGAAACTCCTTGGGAGTGTGTTTATTGGTGTTTTGGTTTGAGAATCAGTGTGTGTCCCTGATATCTTTTGTGGACTAGAATTTAATCAGTATATTTTTATGAGACTTATTTGATGATTGGTGACTTGTGAGCCTAGGGGAGGTTAAATAGGTGCATCTTAGGGGAGTGGCTTACAATAGGGGTTTGGGACCCAAAGTGGTCAGTACCAGGGTAACCTATTGTAAGTTTGTTAACAAGTGATAACATAGTAATTAAAATTTGGAGAGTTCATTAAAAAGATAATTTAGAGATTATGCCTCACCTATGTCTTGAGTGCTTGTTTAGGCTAAGGATGGGAATGAGATGATACCTAGAGAGTAGGTATGATTAGAATTCCTCATCTTCATGAGAGGGTATTCAGTTTCCGCATGGGTCATGTTGAGGGTCTGTGGTCCAGAGTGGCCAGTCCAGGGTAACTCGACCTGATAAACACTTGAGGGTCTGGGTTCTAGAGAGTCTAGTCTAGGGCAACTCAAGTATTTGCCCATGTGATGATACTCCCATAGTATGTAGCCTAAGTATCCTCCATAGTTTTTGCATTTGCCTCTAGTGGGGTGTCCTTGTTGTCTCATTATTACCTGGTGGTTTAATTTGTATTATTTAGTGTTTTGTTACATGTTGGTATTTTGATGTTTATTATCTTTCTTTATCATTAGTTTGTGGTACCCTTGAATTAGAAAGCTTTCATGAACTTTTCTTAGTTATATTTGATTGAGTTTGTTATTCGAGTGGGGTTTTTTTGTTATCTCCTCATCACGGTGGGAGTGGACCTTTGGTTCCACAAGGTCGGGTGGCAGTGTTATCTTTTACCATTTGAGATTCTGACGTTCTTGTAGTGGTGTTGGAGGATGCTTGTTGTTGTTACCTTCCTCTTATTTTTCATTAAAGGCTTGTTTGTTCCTATCTTTTGATGTTCATGATTATATCTTGTATCAGTGCTTCAGAGTTGCAGATATTGTATGATATTTTGTATTCTATTATTGTGACATACCCTACAAATTGTGTAGAGGATGTTGTATCATTGTTTATACTTTATGGTATTGGATGTTCTTGTTATTCATATAAGTTAATCATAATTATTCTTAATCTAAATATTTATTTTGCTGTACATAATTCTATGTCATGGGACCCTTGAGAATTGTTAACTATAATTGAGTTGTATCTATGTACTTATTTGTATCTCATGGTTGTATTGCTTCTGCATTGTTATCATCATTGTTTGTAAACTCTTAAGAAAAAAAACTATTCTATAAACTTAGTGACATGTATTAGCTTAAATTCTCTTGGGTTCCCTGGTGAGGCATTACACCCCGCAAGCCAAATTTTTTTGGATCAAATTCATAGGAACAAAGTAATTGTAGAAGTGTTTCATGAGTAGCTGGAATTGATTACAAAATAGGGGGCTGATTACATTATGAACTTGGTAAGACTCCATGGTGAGGCAACAATAGTGGTAAAAGAGCTAGAAATTGAAGTCACAACTTGGTACAAGGAAAAGACCAAATGGGCACAAGTCGTTATGCAAATGAACGACGTACATAAGTATAGGGCCATGAAATTATTTGCTAAGAAGTCGATGGGGAACCTAGATGATAATGTGCTATATGTTGTTAAAAATAACATTGAATGAAAGAACTCAATAATTAAACATGGGCACAAGGAGTCAATGAAATTGTTGAAAGACTTAGCACAGCTCACCGATACAATGAAAAAGGATCTTAAATACATTAATATTAGTTCCTATTGGGTTAATAATGGAAAGTTGAGTACTGAGAGGGGAGGAGTGAATCAGTACTCTAGAAATTTTTATCAACCTTTGTTAACTTGATTTGTATTACTATCATATATTTTGATCATTTACCGAATTGAAAACTTTGCATATAACATCATAAAACATAGAAATCAAAACATGAAATCATAACTTATAACATAATGATTTTTGGTCTCGCAGAGACCCTTGGTCAGAGGAAAAAATTATGGTGGGGATGGTACCCACAATCCTTCACTAATGCAACAAAAAGGTTGCTCGATTAGAGGTACAATGTTTAACTACTTTTGATAGCTTACCTTGTTAGGAGTACAAAAAAATTATACAGTCTATCTTGTTAAAGGATTTTACAATCTCTAATCTAAGAGATGCACCATGTTAAAGGGTTTAAAAAATAAGACCTACTAGGGTCTACCCAGTAATTGTATTTTACTATTCCGAATACAATACAAATCAATAGTATTAAATATGTATATAATAATGCATCAACAAATGTTGTTCAGACTCAATGTGCTCAATAATATCTTTATCTCATTTTGTACTAGGTAACCTCAAATCGGATTCACCTTCTGAGTTCTTCTCTAACTACTCTGTACTCAGTAGCTTCTCTTCATTTCATCACCATCACATCAATTTTTGCATCCTTCACATCATGTTTCCTCTCTCCTCATTCTCTGATCTTCATACTCTATCTTGTATATACTTGATCTAGAAGTAGTGGAAACTTTCTAGATTCTTCTCCTTAAGAAGTGGTAGCTTTGATTTCATTTCTAATGTATATATTCCTTTCATTTTGCATTGGTGGATCTTACCTTATAATCATGCACAATCATATTTTTACATTTCCAATGTTTTACCAAATGATCTCTCCTTGAAATCAGTAAATTATTTTATGCTCAGTGTCTAGGTTCAATGTGTCTGCCATGATCTATTATGTCAGCCTGTGTTACTTGGTAACACATTTTGTTCTTGCTTGGTAAAATGTGCTCTCAGCTTGGTAACTACCATGCACTTCTTGGCTCTTATCTTACTCTGCTCAGTGCATGTCATTCATTTTCCTTTATCGAAATTATCTCTTCCTTTACCGACTGAGTCCTATGACTCATTTTATCGACTGACTTTAACTCTCCAATATGACTTTGAAAAATATAACGACAAAAACTAACTCTTTAGGAGTATCAATCTCCCCCTTTGGCATTAGTTTTTCATTTTTGTTATAAAAAAAAAACTCAAAGTCATTCAAAATTTTGTCCTTAATCAAAATTTGCTCAAAATTGTGACCATGAATAAACTTTAAACTTGATATGAACTTTTCACTTATAACTCTTATAAATATTATAACTCAATAACTCCCCATGTGATAATACTTCCTATATATATATATATATCTTCCTTATACTTATACTGTATAGTAATGCCTATACATATATATCCCCCTTTTTTGACAAATATGCCAAAAACTAAATTACTTGCTTTGATTAGGTGGATGTATCTTATCAAAAATATCTTCATACCTCTTCTTTACATCATCCAGTGATGTTTCCTATGATTTCTTCAATGTTTATAGTACAACAATTTATTCACCAATATATGTTGCTAATGCAATTATGATATCCATTGCACTGATATTAGGGGTATTGACTAATTCCTTGGCCCTGTGTAAATATTTCTGCAATGATTCAACTTGGGGAATCAAAGGTTCTTGCAACTCAAGAAGTTCCATTCTTATCTTTCCTTATTCTCTTTTAAGTGCATGCTACATTACCATCAAAATTTTCAGCCTCGGGTAGTAAATTTGAAGTGATCCAGGCTCAGTTGTAACATTCATTAGCTGCTCGGTCAACTCTTTCTCAATAGAATCATCCTTCTTTCTGATCTCCTTAGTGAAATTTGATATTAAAAAAATCTTATGAAATAATGAAAGAATATCATGAAACTTATTTTCCAAATTTGTGATTAACTCAAAAAGTGTTACCTTGTCCAATACAATGTTCTTTAGTATATCCTCAATTATTTTATGTTCCATTTTCTTCTCATGAACTTTCATTAGGCACACGGTGGATTCTATACCAGGTTCTTTAACTTGCTTCACCAACTCCTCCAGTTGACTAAGTAGACTTCCCTTCTCATTGAAATGTGCATTAGGAACAATTTCCTGCAGTATATCTTTGACAGTTTCTAGAACATTAGTCTTTTGTTTCTTTGCCAACATTTTATCTTGGGTTGCTTTCATCTTCACTCAATCTCCAAATTCAAATAATTCCTTTGGACTAAGTTCAAAGAGATGTATACTATGGGTATTAAAATCGGTTAGCTCAAGTCAACTTTAGTTTTCTCATATTTTCTTTTTCTTGTCTTCTTCTTTTCAACCTGAATGCTTTCACCAGTAAAAAATTTAGGGGAACATGATGCCTTCATTACATCAGATGTAGTCTCAGTTGTAGTATCTTATGTTCTTTCTTCTCTTTTCTCTTCTTTCTTGTCTTCTTTCTTCCCTTTCTCTTTCTTCTCTTCGTTCTCTTTTTCTTGTTTTTCCTCTTGTCTTTCTTCTTTTTTTTCTTCTTTCCTTTCTTCTTGTTTTTCCTCTTTCCTTTCTGCTTGTTGTTGTTGTTGTCATATAGTCTTGGTAGAGGTAACCTTCTCGGTATTATGTTCTATTTTTGTCTTGGTTACCTTATATTCCTCTGCATCTGTAGGAATTTATTTTGCAACCTCAGAAATAACTTCATGAATTTCAGAGTAATCATTTACTTGTTGTAAAACTAGATTTTCATCCATCAACTTAGTTGTAGCAGTATCATCACTATCCATGTATTCAGTGTCCTTGTTCTGAGTATCCATCACATCTTCATCTTGTCTTATTTCTTTAGAAGGGTCCTAATATGTGATGTTTTCAATTATCACCTCATATTTTTCTTGTGTTAAATCAATATGATCAATCTTACCTTGTTCTACCTCGGTCTTGGTTGACTGGTCTGAGAAGAATATTTTTCTCCATGTTTCATCAGTTTCTTTTTGTACTTTTTCCAGTTCTCTGACCATGATCCTTAAAGATCTTCCTTTGATTAGAAATCATCCAGAGTGCCTTTTCACATTTTCCTTAATCTTTGGTATGGTCAACTCTGGTACATTTAGTGCTTGGCCAAATAATAGTATCAGAAACCCATAGCAATGGACTGCCTATTTTAGGATTGGACACCCTAAATGATTTCTAAATGGATTATTTAGTCTCATTTAATTATCGACCACGGATGTAAAATTGGAATGGCATTCGCAAAGTATATGCTCCAAACCTTCTCAATATAAGACTATCTACGGAATTCAAATGCTTATGCTTCAGGAAAACTATGCTAGAACTGGTAAATGAAGTTATTCTAACAAAGTAGGGAATCAAGGCTAGGAATTACTCTAATCACCTATGCTGCAGGAACATGCTACCAATTCTGTTATCAGTAGCTGCAGGAACAACATAGTTCTAATTACTTAGAAATAAATAGGAAAATGAACTCTACGCTAACAGAACAATTCACTCATCAAGTGGCCCGCCTTGAATGAGAGAACAGGAAATACAATCAAGATAAAAGATATAAACTAGAACTGAGCATTCTATTCATCCATTAAAAAATTATTACACTTGATTGAAAACAATATTGCAAGAGTTCTGTTATAAAAACTAGTTCATTCAACTAACTCCAAAAGAGTTACAATAGTTGATTATTTAAAGGAAAGCTACAACTATCTCCTAAATCTAAAATCACTTCATAAATGAGGATCAGTTACAACTCATAAAGTTCCAGGAATAGAAACATCATTGACCATGAATAATCTCCAAGAATATAGCATGTTAAGGGAACTAAAGCTGCGCGCTACATGTAATAGAAAACATCAATTGATTTACTTTTCTTGCGAAGATTTTGCATTCCCACAGTTGGCTTTGATTACTCCGGCACCACTATTTTGGTTCTTGAATGCCCGCGGTCAACATCTGCAAAACAATCAATGCACACACATCCAACCATATACATACGTATCGTCATCATTAATATTAGGAAAAGGTGTAAGTTCTAATTAACACTCTTGCAAGTCCTACGACTACAAGGAGAAAACTACCCAAAACATAGCTTAGGCAAGGAAACATTCATTAACATGTATATCTACTACATTTACCATTCCTATCCATGAATTCAAGAAAATATCATGTCTTTAAAGTATCCATATTTCCATTTTCTATTTTCACACACATATATATAATATACATAAAAACCATAAGTTCGTATGCTTGAAAACTATAAATTCATGTCTGTGTGCAATTAACTATTCTAAAAAGAGGATAAAAAGTACTGAGAAAGATGGCTATTTAGAAGCTCATCATTCCCCCCAACTGAACTATTGTTGGTCCCCAGAAATCATGAAATTCCAAATTCTGGCACGAATCCTCAAGTCACTAGTTGTTCTCTCTCCAAAATCATCATTAACATAATCAAAGTACCTGTGATTTTCTCTGAGTCTTTCCCATCGCTGGACTTCGGTGGCCATATCATAATCTGCTGCACTGTCATTCATTGCTAGCAATGGCTATAGGAAGAGTGGAGGTTGAAACCACAATGGAAACCAGTAATTAAGGAGAGTCCATCCCAGCATAATGTACCATGGAACTCTTCTTGTAGCAAGGGTTAAAGTATGTGGAGAGTGAGGTTCCCTTGACTTTAGATCATGTGACATCTGTATCCATCTTTGTTTGGAGGCACTAATTGTTGTTGCAATATCATGTGAGGAATTTTGTTCCCAATCTATGAAAGCTTTCTCTCTTACTGGATATATTTTATTAGCTCCACTTGAGTTCGCTGTAACAGAAAGCCAGTCTAGATATATCCACTTGGAATGCTAAACTTTAGGCCTCATCAACAAGGGAGTCGTCATCTCATTATTTCTATAAGGTGGAACTTGATGCTCCCTACTTATTTCTTTCTGCATCCAAGACATAACTACCCTTAACTGCACATCTCCTACATAGAGGAGTGAGTTCCACTCTGTATCATCAAGGACTGCCAAGTTATGCAAGTATAACTCACACAATAGGTTTTTCAGAGTCATTGGAGCAAACTGGAATGCATCATAAAATTCATGAGGAGTTGAGATAGAGGGACTGAGCCCTTCTACAATTCTTGTTAATTTGAAATCCAGAAACACATACGTAATTGAAATGGATTATGGAAATCTGATATCATTAATCGATACCCTTCATGGGAGGGAGTTATGTTTCAAATCCAAGCAATTTGAAATTAGCAAGTTGTTCTTTAAGGAATAGTGCATACATCAGAGATGGTGATCTGCATTCCATAAGCTCTGGAATTAATCCTGTAATTTAATCAATCCTCCTTTTCAACACCTCAATCTGATCTGATTTATGCTCTATCTAAGAACCTTGCTCACTAATGACTCGTTTTAATTTTTCCTTTTCTAATTTCCATTGTGCCTTCTCCCACAACAACTATTGATACAAATTTATCCCTGTAGCTAGGGGTTTATGCAAATCTGGTGGTGGTAAGGGTTCATGATTGAGAATTGTGTGTGTGAAAATTGTACCCAGCTGTGGACACAACACTTCAGTAAAACATTAGAGGTTAGAAAATCAAGAAATCTGTAAATAAATAAAACTAAGCTAACTAGGCGATTTACTGTCTTCTAGTAGGTGTGAGTATGGTATTCTCAGATTAGACTGAGATCGGTGAAAATGCAACACCTAAACGAAGGATTTAAAATGATGAAAGCAATGAAATATGAATGCAAATTAATCTCTTTTTTTTTTTTTTTGAATGCAATAAGATGAAAAAATTGATATGAAACTAATCCAAAATGAATTGAAATGATATGCAAATTAATCTAACAATGATATGCTATGAATGAATGCTATGGACCCTCAAAAACAATAGCAAAAATCTCACAATCGCCTTGTGTGCAAGAGCTTGATTCTTCAGATGTCAATTTGCTAGAGTAAGTATGCAAATTCTAGGGATATATTATGAAGAGTTGAGCCTTGTTTTTATAGAGATCCAAGGTTTGAGGATGCATAAGAAAAATCATAAATCACTCTTGATAAACTCAGGTTGATTTTTGAGTTAACAAGAAATTAAGAATAAATAAACTCATAAAATCATGCAAAAGGACTTTTTATCTCAAAATAGAGTTTAGTTCTCTTTTTCAACTCATCATCAGATGTTGAGTTTAGAAAGTTAACAAATTGAAATTGAAAATTGACTCAAAGTTAACTGCTTTTCTGATTGTGCATGATTTAATATGAATTAATTTAATAAATAAAGTGATTTATTTTCAACTTAACTAATTTTGAATTAAAACAATTGATTTATGGATTAATCAATTATTAAATCAAACTTTATTCCAATTAAATCATTAAATTTGACAACTTTGATTTTAAATGAATTAAATAAATATTCAATTGATTATTTGTAGGAATTTTGAACTTTTGTCAAAATAAAAACAATATTAATTAGGAATAAATGCAATTAAATCTAATTAAATAATTAAGTGACATAATTAAATTAATTAATTAAATATTCATCATATTCAATTAATCAACTTTAGGATAAATAATGACATTTATCGCCAAATAATATTCAATTAAAGATAATTATGATAAATTAGGAATATTCCCTGATGCAGAATTAAGATAATCAATTAGGTTTTTCAATGATTTGATGCACAAGTGTGCCTTTGGTTAGGACTTCGATGTCAATTTCATTTGATTTGAAGATGTAGGAGGTTAATGAACCTATAGCCCATTTTTGGGGTATTACATTTTGCCCCTCTTTGAATCAATGTGCGAAGCGTAGTGGTTCAAAGATTAGTCTATTTTTGATGTTGAAACTGATTTGAGAGATAAATCGATTCTGAGACAGAAATCGATTGAAAGATTGGAAAATGTTGATTCAGGTCCTGGTTGACCAATAATCGTGATGATGTCAACTATAGCAATGATGAATTGGTGATTACCAAAAAGTATAAAATGCCTGATTCTGAACTTTATGATTACGAAGAAGTGAGTGACCTGATTCCAGACCTGATTGTCCAAAGGAATCGAAATGGTATCACATCCGAACCCTTCAGTTATGAAGAACCAAGGAAATAACACTAATGATCCGATGGTTACAAAAAGCTGACATAGTTTACAAGATTGATTAGGATACCAAATTGATATGGATCTTGATGAATTTGATATGCCCCAAGTGATGTGCCCCAAGCAATGAGGTCTTTTGATGAATTAGAAACTATATGTGGTTGTTGTCTTGATTACTGAGGAAAGATTTGATTTACAGACTTGATTGATGTACAATACCATGCCCCCTTCGGGATGAAAATCAAAATTTGACAAGAAAAGTCAATGTTAAATGGTTTAGAAGCATGTTAATTGATTTGAGAAGTGGTTATACACATTTGAGAATGCATTATGCATCGTTTAGAGGTCCCAAAGACCAAGTTTGACTAGGTTTGACCATGAGTTGACCATGGGTGACCAAGTTGAAATTTTGATAGTTTGATATAAGATAATTAGTTAAGTTGAATTCTAGATTTCTGTGATGATTGAAGGTCAATTATGCAAGCAAAAGGTCATCCTGGGTCTGAAAATTTGATATCGCTATTTTGACAATATAAATGATCTCAGATTTTGATTTTGATCCCGAAAATGGATTCAGAATGGTGACTTCTTGCTGATTTGTTAAGGATACCTTCGTACAAAGCTTAGCTCTTGTGTCATGTTTAGCAAAGTTTTGAAGAATCCTTAAGTGTTCAAGTTGATTCGGCAAATCGTGAGATCACGCAATCATGAAAAGTGCAAAATGAAATGCAAACCTAAGACATAGGACCTAGTCACTGATCATGTGTCGGTCGTTTTCATCATTGAATTTATTTATTTATTTTTGTTCTTTTCTCTAGGGTAACACTGAATAAATCAATACAATGTCCACTAGTTAAGCAACCATAGACATATGAATATTGATTTTTGTTTTATTATGTTGGATTAGATATAAGCACCAAGGCACCAACGCTAGGATGACCTGAATATCATGTCCATTTTGATATTGCAATTTGTATAAGCATCAAAACGCAAATGTTGTGATAACCTGAATACACCTTGCATAACAAACACACCAAATAGTTTGCAGAATTCAGTCTTGTCTCCAATGTGAATTACCCGTAGTGACCCTTTATCATTCACATCCTTAGATAATATCCGTTCATAGTAGGATTGAGGAATCTTTCAAAAAGATGTAATCTAGATCAAACTTCTTTGAATTTTCTGGGTATCAATGGTCGAGGTACTCATGGCCATCCAACATGAAATGGAGGCTCTTACAGACGGACACCATTTCAATCCAGATTTTCCAAAGTTGTTAGATTTTCACTCAAAGTAGAAAACAAAGAAAAGATTATGCCCCCAGTCATCACTCTCTAGATCCTGTAAAGGATATCATCGAAGAGCTCGAAAGGACACAATATGAAAACATCTCAATGTGAATCAGTAAGCATACAAGGAGATAAAAGTAGTGAAGCAAAGGTTGTTTTCAGTTTGTGTTTGATGTTTGTTTGTGTTTGATTGCAAAATCCTTTCTGGTAAGGAGACTGACTGACTAACTCAGATGTAGCTTCAAATGAATCTAACTGGATATGACTCATCTGAGGTATACTAGAGACCATAGGATATGAAATTTATTGCCCCCAAGTTTGAAACATTGATAGGATACAGACGCTTTGCCAATTGGTGTACAGACTGACTTTATTGAAAACAGGAATGCAGAAACAAACCAGGAGATATGTACAAACTAAAGCATGACTGAAAGCTAGGAGAGACCAAGATTGCACTGATAGATGGAGCATTTTGAACAAGTGGTACCCATTTGCTGGGTTTTCACCATCTTGGCAGAGATTCTATTTTTGCTACCAAGGTGCCTATCTCCAGGTTTTCACTAAGGCGCTTTTTCTTTTTCTCATTTTTTTGTATTTTTCATTGCTTTCAATTTTTTGTACTTTTGATATTTTTTTAATTTTTTTTGTGATACATCAAGGCACCTATTGCTAGGTTTTCACCAGGATGTTCATTTTTTAAGGACTTTTTAAGATTTTTAAGATTTTTTTTAGGACATTATGAAAAGACTGAATGCCTTCGGTGTAGAATTTCTTCAGATGGAGAACGTTGATTGGTTCTCGGAGCTGGTCTCCTTTAGTCATTGAGAGTTTATAGGCTCTAGAGCCAAAATTAACAGTGATAAAAAAGGGACCCAACTAGTTGGGTTCAAACTTCCCCTTGTGTTCTCTATGTGATTAATTTTTAGGATTCTCGCTCAAGACTAGATCGCCAACCTGAAATTGTTTGAGTCTGACTTTCTTGTTATAGCCTCTAGACATTATTTTTTGATATACTTTGAGATGATCATATACTACTTTTCTGTACTCATCTAGTAGTTCAAGTTCTTGCAACCTAGACACTCTGTAGTCATCATCAGTTACTAGACCATGCATTCTAATTCTTAATGATGGGATTTCAACCTCAATAGGCAGTACTGCTTCAGACCCATAAACTAAAGTGAATGGTGCAGCCCCAATGGGTGTTCTAATACTTGTTCTATAGGCCCAGAGAGTTGGATTGATCATGAGATGCCAGTCTCTTCCTATCTTATTAACTGTTCGATGCAATATTTTCAACAAATTCTTGTTAGATGCTTCTGCTTGTCCATTCCCTTGAGGATAGTATATAGATGACCAATGTTGTGTAATCTTGAATTTAGAGCATAAGGAATGTAAGTCCTTATTATTGAATTGGCCACCATTATTTGTGACTATTGAATGTGGGATTCCATACTGATATATGATGTAGTTCAGAATAAACATAGAGATTTTCTTGCTGGTTGCTTGAGTCAAAGGGACTACTTCTACCCATTTTGTGAAATAGTCTGTAGCTGTAATTATATGGGTATGTCCATTAGAAGAATGTGGATAAATGGCACCTATTAGATCAAAGGCCCATTGTGTAGTAAAGGGAATAATATCTCTCCCTAGTGCATGAATCAAGTTCCCATGGACTTGACACTTTTGACAATTCTTTGCATACTTGATAGCCTCTTTTTCCATTTCAGGCCAATAGTACCCAAGCCTAATAAGTTTTCAAGCTAGTGTTAAACTGTTGGAATGCGATCCACATATATCATTGTGGACTTCCTCTAATGCACGTCGAGACTCTTCTCGTTCTAAACACCTTAGAAGGGTACCACCTAGACTCCGTTTGTATAGATCATTTCCAATGATAACATATCGAGATGCATTTCGGATAAGGTTTCATTTCTCATACCGGTTAAAGGATTCAGGAATGATTTGGTTTTGAAGGTAGGAAAATAGGTGTTTGTATCTGGAAGAATCATGACCTACAACAGTGCAAATCATTCGGGTTTCTACGCAATCATAGGCTGGGAATGACAGTGCTTCCACCATGAACTTGTAACGTAGCTCATGTTCGGGCTATTGTAGTAGAGATGATAGCGTTTCCATAGGATCAACAGCCTTATTATCCATTCTAGGGATTCTCAAATGTGATAGATATGAAATATTTCTTTAGATCATCTACCATGCATTTGTATGGAACTAAATTTTCATCCTTCGTTTGGTATACATCATTTCCTTGATGGGTAACTAGTTGTGAGTCCCCATGAACATGTAACTCTATCACTCGCCACTCAATTGCTATCTTCATGCCATTAAGAAGGGCTTCATATTCAGCAATATTGTTTGTGCAAGGAAATTTTATTCTGAATGCTTTAGGTATTAAGTAACCTTGTGGTGTTAGAAATAGCATGCCTGCTCCAAATCCATTATGTGTATAGGCTCCATCAAAGAATAACTGCCATGTTCTAGAAGAGAGATTCATGATAGAGGAATCTAGGAATTCCATTTGCATTGGTTTATCATCAAACAATGGTGCATCAACCAATTGATCAACAATGACTTGGCCCTTGATAGCTTTTCTTTCAACATATTCAATGTCAAATTCACTTAATAGCATCACCCATTTAGCTAATCTACCTATGAGGGCAACTTTTCTCAATAAGTATTTCAATGGAATTATCTTAGCTACCAATTGTGTGGTATGAGCCAACATGTAATGTCTCAGTTTCTATGATGCAAAGATCACAACTAGACAAGCTTTCTCAATCATGGAATAGTTCTTCTCATAAGCTACCAATGTTCTGCTGATGTAGTAAATAGCTCTCTCTTTCTTGTTCTCATCACATTGTGCTAGCAATGCCCCCAGTGATGTATCTGTAGCGGAGACATATAGGATCAATGACTTCCCTTGAATAGGAGGCATCAAGATAGGAGGATTTGATAGATATGGCTTGATGTGGTTGAAATTCTTTTCACACTCTTCATTCCATACAAAAGTCACACCTTTATGTAATGTCTTTGTAAAAGGTTGTGATATGTATGCTAATTGAGATATGAAACGCTGGATTGACTGCACCCTCCCTTGTAGAGTTCTCATTTGATTGATATTTTTGGGAGGTTGCATCTCCATTATAGCCTTGACTTTTGCAGGATCTACTTCAATGCCCTTCTTTGAAATAATGTAGCCTAGGAGCTTTCTAGAAGTGACACCAAAAGCACACTTTTTAGGGTTCAGTCTGAGACTAAAATTCTCCATTCTATCTAGTATTTTGCTCAAGTCATTCAGATGTTCAGATCTTATTGTTTATTTAGCCAAGGTGTCATCAACATAATCCTCCATATTTTGATGCATCATGTCATGGAAAATAGATGTCATGGCTCGTTGATATGTAGCACCTATGTTTTTGAGAGCAAATGGCTTGACATTCCAACAGAAAGTACCCCATGCACATGTGAAAGTAGTTTTCTCTTGATCTTTTAGAGCTATTTTGATTTGGTTATATCCAGAGAAACCATCCATTAAAGAATATATTTCAAAACCCACAGTCATGTCCACTATCATATCGATGTTTGGAAGTGGAAAATCATCCTTAGGGCATGCTTTGTTCACATCTTTGAAATCCGTGCACACTCTAATAGATTTATCTGGTTTGGAAATAGGCACAATGTTTGATATCCATTCAGCATAGTCAATAACTTGGATGAATCTAGATTTTAGTAATTTTTCAAGTTCAGCTTTGACAAGAAGTGCTACATGTGGATGCATCTTGCGCAATTTATGTTTGACACGTTTCACTCCTGGAGCTATAGAGAGATGGTGCATTATAAGATCAGGATCCAATCCTGCCATATCTGAATACTTCCATGCGAAGTTGATTTTATTTTCTATTAGGAAGGTGGTCAATGCTTGTTTCTCTTCCTCTGATAGAGATTGTGCTACATGAATCAGTTGTGGTTCCTCTGTTGTACCCAAGTTGATAGATTGAGTGGGCTCAATTAGTACTGGAGATTTATCCTGTAAATGAATCAGAACAACATCAAATATCTCATCCTTAGGTGCCTCAAAGATGTTTTCACCTTCGGATACGTCTTCTATTTTTACTATTTTTGGTTCTGAGACTACCACAAAGTAGTTTTCACCCTCAGAACTCTTTTTCTTTGTACTCTTATTCTTTTGACTGAGATATTTGATATACAAATTTGGCATGCTAACACTCGGTTCACTAATGGAAGTTATCATAGGTTCAACGACATTGAGATAGCACGCAAGGGCATAGTCCGATTTGAAGGTATAGATGTCTTCATTTGGATTTTCAGACATTTGGTCGATTAGCTCTAGATGTTGGATAGTAAGCTTTGGAAGGGATTGGCTAATCATATTAACACACATAGTATTGGTGTGTGTGTGAAAATTGTACCTGATCTGTAGACACAATACTCAGTAAAACATTAGAGGTTAGCTAAAATCAAAATCGTGCAAAATTGAAATCTAATTTAACCAAGCGATTTACTGCCTTCTAATAGGTGCGAGATTAATGTTCTCAGATTATTATCGAGATCAATGACCTAGATGACACCTAAATGAAGGATTTGAATGCAAAAGATGGATATGAAATTGAATGCAATTAATCTATATTTTTGATATTTTCTATGCAATAAGAATGATAAACTGATATGCTATGGATGCTAAATGATCTAACAATGAAGATTCTAACAATGATATGAAAACTATGAAATTCTATGCTAAGATATAAAAACTATGCAATTGAAATTGATCTCACAAAGCTTTGAGTTCACAAGTTGATTCCTCAGCCTCCAATTCTCCAGCGTGATTGTGCAAAATATGTGGATGATTTGTGAAGAGCTGAAGCCTTAATTTATAAAAATCTAGGGCTTTGGAGGTGCATGGATAAAAGCCATAAATCACTCAAATAACTCAACTTGATTTTTGAGTTATCTGATAATAACAAATAATTAAGTCACAAAAACATGCAAAAGCTAAGCTTTAACTCAAAATAGAGTTTAGCTTTAATTGATAATTGACAGTTGTCTGCTTTTATGATTGTGCATGTTTTAATTATGAATTAATTTAAGAATAAAGTGATTTATGCTCAACTTAACTAATTTTTGAAATAAAATAATTAATTTATGGGTTAATTAACTATTTTATCAAACTTTTATTAAAAATTATATTATTAAATAATGACAACATGCTTTAATTAATTAAATAAGAATGTAATCAATTATTCATAGGATATTAGATTTATTGTCAAAATTAAATAATACAATTAATAATAGATAGAATTAAATTTAATTACACAATTAAGTGGCAAAATATTAAATCTAATTAATTAAATATGAAAATATTCAATTAATCAAACTTTAGGATAAATGTGATTTATTGCCAAATAATTATAAAATTAAAGATAATTATGATAATTAGGAATATTACTAGGAATATTCTCCGATGAAGAATTTAAGATAATCAATTAGATTTGATAATATTCAGATGTGCCTTAGGTTAGGACTTTGATGTCGATTTCGTTTGATTTGATGATATTCAGATGTTAATGAACTTATAGCCCATTTTTGGGGTATTACATTTTGCCCCTCTTTGAATTACTGTGCGAGGCACAGTGGTTCAAAGATAGTCTGTGTTTGATAAAGATATTAAACTAATTCAAAAGATAAACCGATCTCAAGATAGAAACCGATTGAGAGATATTGAGATAGGAGGTCCTGAATGACCAGAGATAATGTTTACTATAGCAGCAATGAACCGATGATTGTGAAAAAGTGTCAAAATACCTGATTCTGAACCTTAGGATTGATAAGAAGTGAGTGACCTATTCTAGACTCGATTGTCTTAGCAGAACTAGCAGGTATCACATCCGAACCCTTCAGTTGTCGAAGAACCAAGGAAAGAACACTATGATCTGATGGTTGCAAAAAACTGATACAGTTTACAAGATTAGGAGAATACCAGATTGATATGGATCTTGATGAATCTGATATGCCCCAAGTGATGATAGATTTGCCCCGAGCGATGAGGACTTTTGATGAATCAGCAACTAGACGTGATTGTTTGTCTTGATCACTGATGAAAGATATTGATAGACTTGATCGATAGAATTTGATTTACAAACTTTGAATGATGTGCAATACCATGCCCCCTTCGGGATGAAAATTGAAATTTGACAAGTAAAGTCAGCGTTGATAGTTTAGAAGCATGTTAATTGATTTGAGAAGTGGTTAAACACGTCCGAGAATGCATTCTGCATCGTTTGGAGGTCTTGGAGACTGAATTTGACTAGGTTTGACCATGAGTTGACAATAGTTGACCAAGTTGAAATTTTGATAGTTTGATGAAAGCTAATCAGTTAAGTTGAATACTGGATTTCTGTGAAGATTGAAGGTCGATTATGCAAGCAGTAGACCGTCCTAGTTCCAAAAATTTTAAATCGCGATTTTGACATAATAAATGATCTCAGATTTTAATTTTGATCTCGAAAATGGATTCAGAATGTCGAAATTAGCCAGGGGTGCAATTTTCATGGAAAATGGAGCACTTTTAAAAATTAGGTCGAAAGCTATATAAAGGTCGGAAGGGTCATTTTCAATTCATTTCAACCCTTTGACTTTAGAGATTCTATGGAGCCCTCTGAATGAGAAAAATGGCAGACCAGCGAGAACTGAAGGTACCTATGAGTTCGCACCATTTTGAGCGCAGCCGGAGACATGACAGACCTCGATAGTATGGACATTCGGTAGGTGGACCTCTGTTCCCCCCTAAAAATGCATGTTTTTGATGATTTATAGCATTTTTAAATTTTTCCATATGCATTTTTAGCTTTAGAATTTCGTATGTGTAGAAACTCGTACGAGTCCCAGTCCAGATTCGTACGACATTTCATTTGAATTTAGTTTGTCATTTCAACCACGCCCAAGTGTCGTATGAGAGGGACCCTTGTGTCGTACGACATTTCGTCGGGTCCCTCTAAACTCGTATGAATCTGGGAGCAGTGTCGTATGACTATGGATTGTCGTTTGGTCTATTGTGGAATGTCGTACGACATTTGATGCCAGTCTGGAATGTTGTTTGAAAAATAGAGTGTTAAAAACTCATTTTTGGGGCAAAAATCTAACTTTTCTGATCCTTTTGCCTGATTGCGGACACTTTGACCCACCTTCTGAAACTTCAAAACTGTGTCATTCTGATACTTTTGGCCTGATTTTGAACTGAATTTCTGATAAAACACCCTGTTTCTTTATGATTTAGGTCACATATCCTGATGTACATGTTCACCATTCTTATCCGGCTACCCAGAGATTGTGTATCGCCTTGCCAGACCCTATGAGGGTTCATCTTGCTACATGTGGTTTTGAGCACTTGATACATTTACCTGATATTAGGGTAAATCATGGCCTACTGACTGCGCTGATAGAGTGATACCATTCTGAGACACAGACCTTTCACCTGCCTACCGGAGAGATCACTGTTACACCAGAGGACGTGTATAGGATCCTTCGTATTCCATTTCATAGTCCTCGTCGGCTTGAGTATGTGAGCGGAGGATCCACTGGTCTGCATGCTTTCAGATGACTATTCGGTGATGATACCCAGCTGACTAGGTCTATATCCTGGGAGACACTCATGTAGAGATATGGGCAGACACATTGTCTAGAGTTTATCATTGCGGGGATGATTGGAGAGTTGATTATGCCTGGCCGTCAGCAGAACAACTTCTTGATGGGATGGGCACCTATGGTAGCACTTTTGATGGCTACACCTACTGAGCTTGCTTGGGGTCAGTGTCTGCTGGCTCACTTGTATTCTGAGATGCACGAGGTCGTGTATCAGGACTGCAAGACATTTGCTTCAGGAGCGTTGGTACTGCAGATATGGGCTTGGGAGCATATCCCAGTTTTGAGGCTAGTTTTTTAGACATAGAGGCAGCCACATGACCCTATCATTTATGCTTATGCCAGCTATGTCACACAAGTTTTCATGGGACACACCGAGTACTTCCGCTGGTGTTTAGATGATATGACCTTTGTGATCTGGAGGCCATATTTATAGATAGAGGCCTGGCCTACTGCGAGAGAGCAATTTTCATTATTTTTCCAGAGCAGGGTACTGATAGGACGGACCTCCACCGTCTTGGAGAGATTTTTGATTACTAGAGTCTGGTGTTAGTATGGACATATTCAAGATGTCCCTCAGGATATACTGCTTATGCCCGCATTGTGCGTGAGATAAGGCTTGGATGGGCACCACGGCTCAGTTATGCTGTATGTGCTGATGAGTACCGTCATATCATTGGGAGAGACTGGGAGTATCACCCAGAGGTGGTGGATGCAGGGGTTACAGATGCATATGTGGCATGGCAAGCTGATCACTGGATTCACTAATTTTCTGATCCGACAGAGCTGATACCCTCCATGGAGGAGGCTATGGATGTTATAGGGGCTCCTATGAGAGCAGGACCGAGACCACAAGCGGTACACCCTACTCCTCTGAGACAGAGAGCCATGGCTCCTTCACAAAGAGCACTAGGACATGCGAGGCCTCCGCGTCCTCCTACATCTATAGCGGGTACATCTTTCGGGATACAGAGATGGAGCAGAGGTGAGAGTGGTACACTGGGTGGAGTAGGAGCTGCAGATGATGTTCTAGGAGCTGAGCAGTTTGCAGGTGGTACAGATGTGGATGACACATTTGATTTGGGTACTGAGGTTAGACACCGTAAGGCACACAGGGTTAGCATTCCTTCACATACAGATCAGCCAGCACAGGACACAGATATGTCAGTAGCTGATGCAGAGCCTGTACTTCCTCTTACTTCGGCCGAGATTATCAGACGGCTTACAGTCCAGGTCTGGGACCTGAATATAGAGAATGCCAGATTAGAGGAGAGGCATCGAGAGGCAGATAGGCAGCGTACAGAGCAGCGTACAGAGATGCAGAGATTACAAGCAGAGGTGATTCATCAGACTGCGAGGGCCTCATATTATGTATATGCTTACTATGCAGTAGTCCCTGCTGCACAGATAGTGCCCACCTATTCTCAGTACATGGCAGCATCTGAGGGAGCTAGGGCACCGAGAGCGGAGGCAATACCAGATGCACCACCTCCTCCTCCACCAGATGCAGAGGAGCATGCTGACAGTTGATTTCTCTTCTCATCTGTTACTTTCTCACTGATACATTATTGTGTCTGATAGCTCTACGGAGCTCATTCATTTGTACCCTGTGCCAGTAGTGCACCCCTGACTATTTGAGATTTTTGATATATAGATGAGATCGATATTTTTGGTTGTGACATCATGTGAACTTTGTCATTTTTGTTATGTATGATGATATCATGTGATGTTAATGCTATGAGTAGTGTAGAATGTATGTATGGATCAATGCAATGCAATGATTTCTTTCATATGTATGAATGTTATGCAGATGTAATGATTATGGGAATATGTATGTTTATGTAATGGATATAAATGTAATGCAATAAATGTTTATGATATGATATGTAAATGCAACGATATACATGATATGTTTTGCAGGTTGATGAAGACAAGTACTCAGTCTTATGTCAAAAAGATGGTTAACCCAGGAGGATCATTGCTTGCGATTCTGTGAAGAGACCTTTGAGTTAGGTTCAGCTCTTGTTAGATTTGAAGATGTGATTGAAGAATCATTTAAGCTTTGAAGTTCGTTTAGTCATTGTGAGATCATGCAAACATACAAAATGCAAAGAGACATGCAAGATGAAATGCAACCTAAGACCTAGGACATAGTCACTGATCATATGTCGATTTGTTATCATCATTGAACTTTTTGGTAACCGGATAAATCAATACAATGCCCACTAGTGATGAAACCATAGACATATGAATATCAATTTGTATGCACAAGAATCAATACAACACCCACTGGTTATACAACCATGGACATATGAATATTGATTTGTTTTCGGAATGTTGGACTAGAAATAAGCACCAAGGCATAAACGCCAGGATGACCTGAATATCATGTCCATTTTAATATAGCAATTTGTACAAGCATCAAAAGATAAATGTTGTGATGACCTAAGTACACCTTGCATTGCAAACACATCAAACAGCCAAGAGATCATTCTAAATCCAATGTGAATTACCTGTAGTGACCCTTTATCGTTCACATCCTTAGGCAAGATCGCGTTTCATAGTAGGAGAAAGAATTCACTTCAAAAAGACAATAGTTAGATCAAACTTCTTTGAATTTTCTGGGTATCAATGGTCGAGGTATGCATGGCCATCCAATTCGAGATAGAGGCTCTTATAGTCGGACACCATTTTAATCCAGAATTTCCAAAGTTGTTAGATTTTCACATACATGCAAAAAATAAAGAAAAGATTATGCCCTCAATCATCACTCTCTAAATCCTATAAAGGACATCATCGAAGAGCTCAAAGGGACACAATATGCAAAAATCTCAATGCGAATCAGTAAGCATACAAGGAGATAAAAGCATGTAAAAAGCATAGATTGTTTTCAGTTGAGTTTTGATGTTTGATTGTGTTGTTGTAGATGCAAAATCCTTTCTGGAGACAAGACAGACTTGACTGACTCAAATGAAGCTTCAAAGGACTCTGAGTGGATATGACACGTCTAAGATACATTGGAGACTATAAGATATGACATTGATTGCCCCCAAGTGTTAAACATTGATAGGATACATACACACAAGCTGATTGGTGTACAGACCGACTTATTGAAAACTAGAAATGCAGAAACAAATCGGGAGATATGTACAAACTAAAGCAAGACTGAAAGCTAGGAAAGACCAAGATTGTGCTGATAGATGGAGCATTTGGAACAAGTGGCACCCATTTGCCGGGTTTTCACCATCTTGGTAGAGATGCTATTTTTGCTACCAAGGTGCCTGTCTCCAAGTTTTCACCAAGGCACTTTTTTTTTTCTTATTTTTTTGTATTTTTCATTTTTTCAATTTTTTTTATTTTTGATATTTTTTATTTTTTTTTGTGAATCATCAAGGCGCCTATTGCTAGGTTTTCACCAAGATGTTCATTTTTTTAGGATTTTTTCCAATTTTTAAGATTTTTTTCAGGACATTTACCAAGCACTGAATGCCTTAGGCGTAGAATTTCTTCAGATGGAGAATGTTGATTGGTTCTCAGAGCTGTTCTCCTTCAGTCGTTGAGAGTTGATAGGCACCAGAGCCAAAAGTAGCAGTGATTACAAAGGGACCCAGCCAGTTGGGTTCAAACTTCCCCTTGCGTTCTCGATGGGATTGATTTTTAGGATTTTCTCTCAAGACTACATCACCAACCTGAAATTCTCTATGTCAGACTTTCTTGTTGTAGCCTCTAGACATTCTTTTCTGATACACTCTGAGATGATCATACGTTGCTTGCCTGCGCTCATCTAGTAATTCCAGTTCTTGTAACCTAGACACTCTGTAGTCTTTATCAGTGACAAGTCCATGCATTCTGATTCTGAGTGATGGGATTTCAACCTCAATAGGCAGTACCGCTTCAGACCCATAAACTAAAGCGAAAGGTGTAGCCCCTGTAGGCATTCTGATACTAGTTATGTATGCCCAGAGAGCTGGATTGATCATGAGATGCCAGTCTCTTCCTGTTTTATTCACTGTTCTGTGCAAGATCTTCAGGAGATTTTTGTTTGAAGCCTCAGCTTGTCCATTCCCTTGAGGATAGTAAATAGAAGACCAATGTTGTGTAATCTTGAATTTAGCACATAAGTCATCTAGATCTTTGTTTTTGAATTGTCCCCCGTTATCTATGATTATAGAGTGAGGGATCCCATATCTGCAAATGATGTAGTTCAGGATGAACATAGAGATCTGTTTCCCCGTTGCTTGTGTTAGAGGAACTGCTTCTACCCATTTTGTAAAATAATCTGTAGCTGTGATTATATGGGTATGTCCATTAGAAGAGTACGGATGGATAGCACCTATGAGATCAAATGCCCATTGTTGAAAAGGCCATTGTGTAGTAAAGGGAATCAGATCTCTCCCTGGAGCATGAATCAAGTTGCCATGTACTTGACACTGTTGACAGTTTTTAGCAAATTTAATAGCCTCTTTCTCCATTTCAGGCCAATAGTACCCAACCCTAATAAGTTTTTGAGCTAACGTTAAACCGTTCGAGTGTGACCCACATATACCCTCATGGACTTCCTCTAATGCATGTTGAGACTCTTCTCATTCTAAACATCTAAGCAGTGTACCATCTAGACCTCATTTGTACATATCGTTACCAATTATGACATATCGGGATGTGGATCAGATAAGGTTTCATTTCTCAAAACGGTTAAAGGACTCAGGGATGATTTGGTCATGGAGATAGGAGAATAGATTTTTGTAGCGAGATGAGTCATAACCTACAACAGTGCAGATCATGCGAGTTTTAGGGGAGTCATATGCAGGATAGGATAGGGCTTCCACTAGGAACTCATAGCGTAGCTCATGTTCAGGCTGTTGTAAGAGAGTAGATAATGTCGCCATTGCATCGGTAGCCTTATTCTTCATTCTGGGTATTTGCTCAAATGTGATAGAGATGAAGTATTTCTTTAAATCATCTACCATTCTCTTGTAAGGAATGAGCTTTTCATCTTTGGTTTGGTACACATCATTGACTTGGTGGATAACCAGTTGTGAGTCTCCATGGATGTGCATCTCTGTAACTCTCCACTGTATTGCCATTTTCATACCATTGAGAAGTGCCTCATATTCAGCAATATTGTTTGTGCAAGGAAACTTTAGTCTAAATGCTTTGGGTATCGAGTATCCTTGAGGAGTGATGAACAATATGCCTGCTCCAGATCCATTCTGTGTGTAGGAGCCATCAAAGAATAACCACCATGCTCTAGAAGAGAGGTGCATGATAGAGGAATCAGGAAATTCCATTTGCATGGGTGTATCATCAAACATGGGTGCATCTACTAGTTGATCAACAATAACTTGACCTTTTATAGCTTTTCTTTCAACATATTCAATGTCAAATTCGCTTAGAAGCATGACCCATTTAGCTAGTCTACCGGTGAGGGCCGCCTTGCTTAGTAGGTATTTCAGTGGATCAATTTTTGCTACTAGATGTGTGGTATGAGCTAACATATAGTGTCTCAATTTCTGTGATGCAAAGATCACAGCTAGACATGCCTTCTCTATCACTGAGTAGTTTTGCTCATAGGCCACTAAAGTTCTGCTGATATAGTAGATCGCTCTTTCTTTCTTGTCTTCATCATGTTGCGCTAGCAGTGCCCCCAGTGATGTGGCTGTTACAGAGACATACAAGATCAATGGCTTCCCATGAATAGGAGGCATCAAGATAGGCAGATTTGATAGATACTTCTTGATATGGTTAAAGTTGTTCTCGCATTCTTCATTCCATGCAAAGGTCACGCCTTTATGTAATGTTTTTGTAAAAAGTTGTGATATGTCAGCTAACTATGATATGAATCTTCTGATGGACTATACTCTACCTTGCAACATCCTCATTTGACTGATATTTGTGGGAGGTTGCATCTCTATTATAGCCTTGACTTTAGCCGGATCAACTTCAATGCCTTTCTTTGAAACTATGTATCCTAAGAGCTTTCCAGAAGTGACACCAAAAGCACTTCTTAGGATTTAGTCAGAGACTAAATTGTTCCATTCTGTCTAGGATCATGCTCAGGTCTATTAGATGTTTAGTTCTAATCATGGATTTTGCCAAGGTATCATCCATGTAATCCTCCATTATTTTATGCATCATATCATGAAAAATAGATGTCATTGCTCTTTGATATGTAGCTCCAGCATTTTTGAGTCTGAATGGCATAACATTCCAACATAAGGTTCCCCACGCACATGTGAAAGCTATTTTCTCTTGATCTTCTAGAGCAATTTTGATTTGGTTGTACCCAGAAAAGCCATCCATTAAGGAATACATTTCATAGCCCGCAGTCATGTCCACTATCATATCAATGTTAGGTAGCGGAAAATCATCCTTAGGGCATGCTTTGTTCACATCTCTAAAGTCCGTGCACACTCTGATTGAACCATCTAGTTTTGAAATAGGTACAATGTTAGAGATCCACTCAGCATAGTCTATGACACGGATGAATCTAGCTTTTAGGAGTTTTTCTAGTTCTGCTTTGACTAAGAGTGCAACATGAGGATGCATCTTTCTCAATTTTTGTTTGATTGGTTTTACTCCAGGAGCAATGGATAGGTGGTGCATAATGAGAATGGGATCCAATCCTGGCATATCTGAATATTTCCATGCAAAGTTGATCTTTTTGTCTAATAAGAATGTAGTGAATTTCTGTTTCTCTTCTTCTGATAGAGATTGTGCTACATGTACCAATTGTGGTTCCTCTGTTGTACCCAAATTGATGGATTGAGTTGGCTCAATCAAAACTGGAGATCTATCCTGTAAATGACTCAGAAAGACATCAAATATCTCATCCTTAGGTGCCTCAGAGAGGTTTTCACCTTCAGATACGTCTTTTCTTTTTACTTTTGTCAGTTCTGAGACTGCCACAAAGTGGTTTTCACCCTCAGAACTCTTTTTCTTTTTCTTTTTACTCTTGTTTTTCTGACTAAGATATTTGATGTCCGAAGTGGTCATGCTGACGCTCGGTTCACTGATGGAAGTACTCATAGGCTCAACTACATTGAGGTAGCAGGCAAGGGCATAGTCAGTCGGGAAGGTATAAATACCATGGTTTGGGTTTGTGGAAGTTTGGTCGATAAGATCAGGGCGTTGGATAGTCAAAGCGGGAAAGGCTTGGGATATGGTGTTCATAGTCATGGATATGTCATCATTGGTCCTAACCCGACGCTCAAGTTCAAAGGTGATATTACAGCTCAAAATGTTCAATTCATGAATAGGCTCAACATCATCATGGGAGTCCTCTTCAGCCATAGGTGGATCAGACACGTTAAGTTCATTGTTTCGCTCTAGACCTACGTTGGGTTGAGATACATATTGGTGAATAACATCAATATATTTCTCTGTTATAAGCTCATCTTCTTCTGGAATGGCACCCCATTCATAGTCATTTGACTCAGCTTCTGATTCAGGATCTCTAGGAAATCTTAGAAAATGTGTGAAATCAGGATGAATACCCCAAGAAGGATTACCCTCAGTCTCTGACTTGAATTCATATTCATGGAAATTAGTGTCAGAATAACTATCCCCTTCTTCTTGATTAGTTTGATTGCCTTTGAGAATAACCATCTCTTGCGCTACAGTAGGTTCTTGTGTTTCTACTACATTAATTCTTCTGATAGGATCATCTTTATCATCAAGAAGATCTTTGATCTCTTTAGGCAATTTTTCATAGGGGATAAGCTCAGAGCTATCTGAATCATCATCAGAGGGTTCTATTTCTTCTTTCTTAAGAAGGGGTTCTCCTGGTGCAATTTGTTCTATGACATGAGAACAACCACCTTTGAGATGATAGGGTTTCTTCTTAAACCCTAAGCCACCAGTATCTTTGTTGGCTCTACCAATATGTGAAATGGGTGTCACAAGACCCTTTCCTCTGATTCCTAGAGGTCCTTGACCGGAATATCCCATCTTGGCTATCAATTTATTTCCTAGACCATATGAATTAGAAGGGATTGTAGGTGCTATAGATTCACTAGGTTGAACAATTTTATATTCAGAATCCTCTTTATATAGCCATGCCAGCACAACTTCATCCTCTCCAAATTCTTGTTTGGATACTTGCTCTGCCACAAAATTTCTTTTGTATGCTTCCATAGGTTCCTTAGGTTCTGATTTAGACTACTTCAAGGATTGTCCATACGACTTAGGTGAGATTGGGAGAGATGTCAGAGACAAGATTGGCTCTATAGTGTATTCTCCCATCCCATTTTCTTTGATATTGATCTCTTTAGCAATGTCGTCCATCCTAGATGTGGAAGCAACATTTAGCTGCTTGATGGAAGATTCTCTGTTATTGGGAACAAGCTTATCGGCACTTTCCTTCAATGTATTGCAAGTTGTACTCAGATCTGCTGGGATAGTAACCTCCACTCCTTCATAGGGAAATTTCAAGCATTGATGGTACGTAGAAGGAATAGCTTGCATTTCATGTATCCAGGGTCTCCCTAGAAGGATATTGTAAGCCAATGGTAGATCAAGCACCTGACATGTGGTATCTTTGATGACCGGACCCACTCGGATAGGTAAGACAATGGTGCCTTTAGAAGCTCTTTCTTGTTCATCATAGGCTTTTATGGTGATCTTCTTTCGAGGATCAATAGCCATCTTTGAGAATCCCAACTGTGTGATTAAGTTGTAAGAACAAATGTTGAGGCCTGCACCCCCATCTATCAACACATGTTTGATTCGACGGTTCTGGATCAAGACTTCTATGTGCAAGGGCTGATTATGTGGGTGACTTAGGGAGTTGTCATCTTCCTCTGAAAAGGAGATATATTGTGGAGACGTTAGATGACCAACCATAGTCTGGAACCTATCTAGATCTAGATCATCAGGAACATTAGAGCCGAGAAAAGCTCTGTCTAGGATATCTCTGTGAGCTGGAGATATTCGAAGTAACTCAAACATAGAGATTTTGGCATTGGTATGCTAGAGTTGTTGGACGATGCTGTAAGATGCAGGTCTTGTATCCTTTGGATTGGAAGATTTCGAGGCAACCTTCTGTTTAGAAGCAGATGTGAGATTGAAAGGTATCTTAGGGACATTAGATGAACTTGGTGTTTGTCCTTTCAGATGAGCCTAAGCTTGTGATCTGGTAACTGCATTAGCTGAGGAATGATTTCTATCTCGTCGTACAATCGTGATGACATTGTAGCTCTCAGAGAGACATGGTTCAACCATATTGATGACAACATTGTTTCTAGGGTAGGCATAGTTGACTTTTGCCCCCATGTTAGGCTGAGAAGTGGAAACTCCCTTGCCATGTTGTGGAAATGGTTCTGTAAATGCTGTGTGATCATTATTGCTGGTAGGATTATTGATCGTGATGTCCCCTTGATCTATCAAGTCTTGAATGGTATGCTTCAAGTGGAAGCATCCATTAATTCTGTGGCCTTTAGTCTGATGGAAAGCACAGAATTCATTATCTTTCCACCAATATGGTTTTGGATCCGGATCAGGGTTTTGGATTGGTGGTAAAGAGATCATGTTATCAGCTATCAGGGCAGATTCCAAAGATTCTCCCAGGGGAGTAAACTTTCATTTATTATCCCATCGTTTGAATGGCTTCTTTAGAGATGGTTCAGTAGATTTTTGCTCTGAAGCTTCAATGGCTTTGGTGGCAAGGGTGAGATTGTAGGCCGGTGCCTTTGATGGGGTGTGGATAGTGTCAACAACACCATCAGAGACGATACCTTTGTTTCTATTCCAGCTCTTGTTTTTATCTTTTGAGCTAGATCCAGATTCAGACTTGTCCTTTTGAAGTGTGATTTCTCCTTTCTTGACAAGTGCTTTCTCAATCTTGATTGCATTATCCACCATTTTATCGAAAGATACATGATCTTGCATTTGTAATGGATAATTGAGCTCTGGAACAAGGTTATTGATAAAGATTTCAAGTTTCTCCATCTCGGGAATTTGTCTAGCATATAGAGAGAACTTCTTTCTCCACCTCTTGAGGAAAGTTAGGAATGATTCCCCTGGATATTGCTTGAGGTTACAGATATCGATCATGGTGACCGGATGTTGAATATTGTAGGAATATTGTTGATAAAATAATTTAATCAATTCCTCAAAATTTTTGATCGTAGAAGGTAATCTTGAAAACCACTGAATGGATGCTCCTCCCAAGGATCTAGGAAAAAGATGCATTAGATAAGTCGGTTCATGCATGAATTCCATGGATTGCGTATAGAACTCTTTGACATGATCTTGAGGATCAGAGTGTCTGTCATATTTTTCATACTTTGGTATCTCCACTTTCTTTGGAAATGGTGGCATATACAAGTTTCTGTCAAACGAAAAAGGACATAGGGCCTCCATGGAGAGCTCTTTAGGTTCCTTCTCTTTCTTAAGATTGTTAAGTTCAACTTGCATAGCATGCATCTGTCTTGTCATAGCTGTGAGTGGAGTTTCTTCCTCATGTGTGATGATATCTTCAACATTGAAGTGAGGAGGAAGTTTAGCTCCTTCCTGGGCTAATTGCAAAAAGTATGCCTCTCTATCCATTTTCAAGAAATGCCTCATCATTCTTTTGAATTCATTGTCATTCTGACACCGATGGATTTTAGAGGGCGTAGGTTCTTGGTCAGCATTATGTTGAGAATGGTGTCTCTAGGATCCTCCTCCTAGAGAACCGTGGTTTGTCCCTGCTTGAGACATGATAGGAGTTTTTGGGCTCCCTGGAACAGATTGAGGAGGAGTTTGTTGATTACCTCTGTGAGTTGATAAAGGAGGTATGTAACCAGTTTTCAATCAAAAGTTACCGAGACCGTCATCTTCGTAGATACCTGACTTGATGAGTTGTTCAAGAGTTGGACCTGAGGTATTGGTCAAAAGTAAGTTCTGAGATGTTTCTTTTGATTTCTTGTGTGAAGAAGCTCTGGTCTCCACCATTAACTTTGAATGAAATAGAAGAAAAGGATGAAGACAACTGAAGAACAATTTGATTCGAGAAAATTAGATGATGCAACCTTGTCAAGATTATGATAGTTTTGAAGATCTGATGAGATGTGGGTGAAGGAAACTATGCCCTGGATGTATGGGATAGATCGCCCAAAAGATAGCGGACACGAGTTCTCAACACTTAGTCTGTTAGCTCCAGAAATGTGTGTGTGAAAATTGTACCTGATCTGTAGACACAACACTCAGTAAAACATTAGAGGTTAGCTAAAATCAAAATCATGCAAAATTGAAATCTAATTTAACCAAGTGATTTACTGCCTTCTAATAGGTGCGAGATTAATGTTCTCAGATTATTATCGAGATCAGTGACCTAGATGACACCTAAATGAAGGATTTGAATGCAAAAGATGGATATGAAATTGAATGCAATTAATCTATATTTTTGATATTTTCTATGCAATAAGAATGATAAACTGATATGCTATGGATGCTAAATGATCTAACAATGAAGATTCTAACAATGATATGAAAACTATGAAATTCTATGCTAAGATATAAAAACTATGCAATTGAAATTGATCTCACAAAGCTTTGAGTTCACAAGTTGATTCCTCAGCCTCCAATTCTCTAGTGTGATTGTGCAAAATATGTGGATGATTTGTGAAGAGCTGAAGCCTTAATTTATAGAAATCCAGGGCTTTGGAGGTGCATGGATGAAAGCCATAAATCACTCAAATAACTCAGCTTGATTTTTGAGTTATCTGATAATAACAGATAATTAAGTCACAAAAACATGCAAAAGCTAAGCTTTAACTCAAAATAGAGTTTAGCTTTAATTGATAATTGACAGTTGTCTGCTTTTATGATTGTGCATGTTTTAATTATGAATTAATTTAATAATAAAGTGATTTATGCTGAACTTAACTGATTTTTGAAATAAAATAATTAATTTATGGGTTAATTAACTATTTTATCAAACTTTTATTAAAAATTATATTATTAAATAATGACAACATGCTTTAATTAATTAAATAAGAATTTAATCAATTATTCATAGGATATTGGATTTATTGTCAAAATTAAATAATACAATTAATAATAGATAGAATTAAATTTAATTACACAATTAAGTGGCAAGATATTAAATCTAATTAATTAAATATGAAAATATTCAATTAATCAAACTTTAGGATAAATGTGATTTATTGCCAAATAATTATAAAATTAAAGATAATTATGATAATTAGGAATATTCTCCGATGCAGAATTTAAGATAATCAATTAGATTTGATGATATTCAGATGTGCCTTAGGTTAGGACTTTGATGTCGATTTCGTTTGATTTGATGATATTCAGATGTTAATGAACTTATAGCCCATTTTTGGGGTATTACAATTGGCATCATTGGCAATGACCTAACTCACAAAATCAAAGGTGATACTACTACTCGAGATGGTTAGTTCATTAAGAGTTTCAACGTCATTATTGGATTCTGCTTCAGGAGTAGGTGGATTAGACTCGTTAAGTTCACTACTTTTCTCTAGAATTACGTTAGGTGTAGGTGCATATTGGTGAATGAAATCTACATGTTTTTCTATGATGAGTTCATCTTCTTCTGGAATGACTCCCCATTCATAATCATTGGATTCATCTTCTGATTTTGGACCTCTAGGAAATCTAAGAACATGTGTGAAATTTGGATGGATTCCCCAAGATGGGTTTCCTTCAGATTCTAATTTGAATTCATACTCATAAGAGTCTAACTCAGAATCACTGGTGTGTTCCTCTTGGTTATATTTCAAGATCATCCAGCTCTTGTGTGGCAATTGTCATTTGTACAGTAGTAGGTTCTTGTGTTTCTACTACATTGATCCTTTTTATTGGCTCATCTTCATCTTTGAGCATGTCTAGGATGTCTTTAGAAACTCTTTCATAGGGAAAAACATCTGTAGTATCAGAATCATCACTATCACCCTGTTTGTTTTCATCTACTTCATTGTTGTGCTCTGTTGGCTCTATCTGTTCCATTACATGAGAAGAGTTACCCTTGAGATAGACAAGTTTCTTTCTATAGCCTAGGCCTGTGGTATCTTTGTTAGGTCAACCCACATGTGCAATGGGTGCTGTGAGACCTTTTCCTCTCACTCCTAGGGATCCTTTGCCAAGATATCCCATTTTAGCTATCAGTTTATCCCCTGGTCCATATGACTTGGAAGGAATTTTTGGTGTTTTAGAGTCACATGCTTGAACAGTTTGGGATTGAGACTCATTTTTGTATAGCCATGTGAGTATAGCTTCATCCTCTTCAAATTATTGTTTGGACACTTGTTCTGCAACAAAATTCCCTTTATAGGTAGTAAGAGGTTCCTTAGATTCTTGTTTTGGCTGTTTTAAAGACTGGCCATAAGGTTTAGGTGAGATAGGGAGAGATGTCAGAGATAGGACTAGTTCCATAGTATATTCTCCCATGCCTTTGTCTTTGATTTTGACTTCCTTTGCAATTTATTCCATCTTGGATGTAGATGCCATGTCTATTTGCTTAGTGGAAGATTCTCTGTTATTTGCAACAAGTTTGTCAGCACTCTCTTTCAATGCATTGCAAGTTGTAGATATGTCAGATGGAATGGTCACCTCTACTCCTTCATAAGGAATTTTCAAACACTGATGGTATGTGAAGGAATATCTCACATTTCATGTATCCAGGGTCTCCCTAAGAGAATGGTGTAAGCCAAAGGTAGATCTAGAACTTGGCACGTGATGTCTCTGATAACTAGCCCTTTTCTGATAGGTAAGACAATTGTTGCTTTAAAGACCTTTCTTGCTCATCATATGCTTTGATCGTTATCTTATTTTTAGGATCAATAACATCTTTTGATAATCCAATTTGGGTGATCAATTTGTAAGAACAGATGTTTAGACTAGCACCTCCATCTATCAACATGTGTTTGACACGATGGTTTTGGATCAAGACTACAATGTGCAAGGGCTGGTTATGCGGATGACTTAGTGAATTGCCATCTTCCTCTGAGAAGGAGATATATTGGGGTGATGTCAGATGACCAACCATAGTCTAAAATCCATCTAGACCAAGATTGTCAAGAACATTAGAACCAAGAAGAGCTTTATCCAGAATAGCTCGATGAGCGGGAGATATCCGAAGCAACTCAAACATTGATATTTTTGCATTGATATGTTGGAGTTGTTGGATAATATTGTATGATATTGCCCTTGTGTCTTTATAATTTGATGATTTAGAGGCAGCCCTTTGTTTAGAAGTAGATGAAAGATTGAAAGGCATCTTAGGGACATTTGATGAATCTGAGATTTGTCCTTGTAGATGTGCCTGAGCTTGTGATCAAGTAACTGCATTTGCTGATTGATTATCTCTATCTTTTCGCACAATGGTGATGACATTGCAATGTTTAGATAGGTATGGTTCAACCATGTTAATGAAATCATTGTTTTCAGAGTATGTGTAATTGACCTTAGCACCCATGTTAGGCAGAGAAGTTGAAACTCCTTGGTTGTGCTTTGGAAATGGCTCCGTGAATGCCATATGATCATTGTTCATTTTATGATTGTCAATTAAAATCTCTCCATTATCGATTTTGTCTTGTATGAGATGCTTCAAGTGTATGCAGTTATTGGTTTTATGACCCTTATTGTGATGTAAATCACATAAATCATTCTCTTTCCACCATTTTGGCTTAGGTTCAGTATCAAATACTTTTATCTCAGGCAATGAGATGATTTTGTTTGCCAATAAAGTCTTCATGACAGATTCTAAGGACTCACCCAAAGGAGTGAACTTGTGTTTAGGATTTGTAGCCCAAGGTTTGTAATCAGATGGCTTCTTTTTTGATTCTGTTGCTTTTATTTCTGAAGCTTTGATGGCTTGGGTACCAACAATGAGATTGAAAGCGGGTGCCTTAGATGGGGCACAAATATTATCAACAACACCATCTGTGACGATGCATTTATTCTTGTTCTAGTTTTTTCCTTTGTCTTTGGAACTAGATCCAGATTCATACTTGTCCTTTTGAATTGATATGTCTCATTTTTGTACAAGTACTTTCTCAATTTTGATTGCATTTTCTACCATTTTATCAAAGGATGTATTATTTTGCATTTGCAAATGGTAGTTGATTTCTAGAACAAGATTGTTGATGAAAATTCCTAGCTTCTCAGTTTCTAGAATGGGTCTAGCATATAGAGAAAAAAATTTCCTCCATCATTTGAGGAAAGTCAGGAATGATTCTCATGAGTTCTGTTTCAAATTGTAGATGTCAATCATAGTGACCAGATGCTGGATGTCATAGGAGTGTTGTTGATAGAATAGCTTGATCAACTCCTCAATTTTTTTGATTGTTGGAGGCATTTTTGAGAACCAATGAATGGCTGCTCCTCCCAGAGATCATGGGAAAAGATGCATTAAGTAGGTTGCTTCATGCATGAACTCCATGGATTGAGTACATAATTCTCTGACATGATCTTGGGGATCAGAGTTTCCATCATATTTGTCATATTTGGGCATTTCCACTCTTTTCGGGAATGGTGTCATGTAAAAGTCTTTATCAAATGGAAAAGGGCATAGGGCCTCCATGGAGAACTCCTTAGGTTCCTTCTCTTTTTCTAGCTTGTTGAGCTTTACTTGCATGGCATGCATCTATTTCATCATGGTTGTGATAGGAGTTTCTTCCTCATGTGTGATGATATCTTCGACATTAAAGTTTGAAGGAAGTTTAGCCCCTTGTTGAGCTAACTCTAGGAAGTATGCCTCTCTTTCTTCCCTCAAGAAGTTTTTCATCATTCTCTTGAAGTTATTGTCATTCTAATATTGGGCAATTTTAGAGGGTGTTGGTTCGGCATCTCCGCCATGATTGGAGTGATGACCTTGGGATCCTTGGTTTCCTCCTCCTTGAGACATTTTGTTGTTATGAGGACTACTAGGGATTGTTTGAGGTGGGGTTGGTTGATTACTTGCGTAGATTGATGTAGGAGGGGTGACATAACCACCTTTCAAGAATAGATTTCCAAGAGAATCTTCTCCAAATTTATTAGTGTCGTAGGGTTTATGAAATGTCTAAGCAATCACAGAAGATGCAGCTAAAGAGAATTTGGGTTGTTCTCCTTGTTTTCTCTGTGATGAAGCTCTAGTTTCCACCATTAACCTCTGGTGAAACAAAAGAGAAAGATGAAGACAACTGAAAGATGACTTGATTCAAGAAAATCAAATGATGCAACCTTGTCAAGATTGGGTAGGTTTGAAGATAGATTGGATATAAATGAAGGATAATGTGCCCTAGTTGTATGGGTAGATGCCCAAAAGATGGTGGAAATGAGCTCCAACACTTAGCCATTTTGTTGAAGACTTAATTGAACATGATTTTGATAAGGTTTTGACACACGATAAAATGAGATTCAAATCAATAGATCAGAAGACTAGATCAAACCCTGACGGCATAATCGATCTCTATGAATGGAGAATCGATCGCATTTAAGAGACCACTTTTGGAAAAATGATTGGATTCTTCTGGTTTCTACTCTATTCCTGACACAGTAAATTTCCTGACAGAATCTGGAAGTTGGCTGTGAAAATTGGATTTTTGACAAATTCTGGAGTTTTCTGACAACTTTTGAAAATTTTGATACGAGTTTCTCCAAGCTCATACGAGTCTGGGTTAGCTCTGGCATGACTTTTGACAAAGCTCGTATGACAATTGACACTAGGGTTTTTTATTTTTCTTGACTTTGAGACAAAACTCGTATGACAATATACTGCTTCCTGTACAACAACCTAGGAGTTCTGGTATGACTTTTGGAAAAACTCGTACGAATTTTTGAGACTGTACGATGACTTTTGATTCCAGAAAGGATTTTTGCTTCAGATTTGCAATTTTTTAGTTTTTCAATTTTAGATTGTTTGTAAAATTTTATGTCCAGGTTTGAATATCTATTTAATAATTCATCTCGAGTTTGTTCATTTTCAATACCAAGTAGATAACAAGCACGCAAAACAACAAGCAAGTGAATCAAGCAATCATCTTAAAATAATGAACAAGGGCATAATCAACCTTGCACATGAACAATCAGAAGTGACTTATTGTGCTAATCCCTAGGAATGCTACTTGTGTATGTTTTCAAAAAGTTTTTCAATAACGCACATATTCCTAGAAAATGGAAAATTTAGCCTCGCTAGGGTTTTTAGTAATGGTCTGACTCTGCAACTTTTGTGATCTCAAGAGGATGAACTCCAATCTAGGCACACCAGGGTTTTGACACAGTTCAATAATTTAATCAATCAGGAGCTGCTAGGGAGATCTGATAGCCCAACAAGAGATAACACTTGTGGAGATTTCTTCCACAAAGACATTTATATAGCGGTTGTTGCTACCATGATGAAAATGGCTATTACTGCTTGAGGTTATGTCCACGTGGTTGACCCAATAAAGGGAATGTCCACTATGGTTAACCCTCTCTAAAGGTGACTCACAAAATATACCACATGGGGACTTGGTCCAGATTCAAGGATCTGAGTTTCTGATACTACCCAAAAAGGGAGTAGAGCATAATCCTCTAGCCTTTTCACTTTTACCCAAACATAGTAGATAGATTCTTTGACATGCTAAGACTGAAATCACCTCACCAAGGTTTGTGATGTTAACAGTGATGTCTACCAAGCTCTCTAATTGGGACCAAGAGAGAACGCACCGATCAAAGTGGAGGACCAAACCAAGTAGAACGTGAGATAATAACAGTATCCTTCCCTACCTACAAGGGGATCTATCATCAAGAAGGAATTCACATGCAAATCTAGCGAATGAAGCCCAATCTCTCAATAACTCCACAAATAGTGTTCATGGGCCTATTTACTATGTGTAACAAATATGCAAAAAGAAAATCTATGTTCGTTTTATAATCCAAAACTGAAGTGTGATTTATGAAAGTTGGAAAGGCACTCAAGCTAGACACGTGAGATGTTCATGTCCAAATTGAAATGTTATCAGATCATAGTAGAATACCTGAATTCCCACACAATGTGCTTAGTAGATTTTACCTAATTTTTAACTTTGTTGAGCAATCCTGTGCAAGCAAGCCACAGACTCTCCAATAAGCAAACAAGATATTCAATGTATATTCAACTTTTGAAAACCCTAGGGTTAGATCTAAAAACCAATTGTTAGGAGAAATAATAACCAACAAATAATCCAAATGACAACTCATATCATGCATTGAATCATATGAAAAATAAGTGCATACCCATCACAAAAAAAAAAAATTGTTGCATTTGACCTAGTCAACAAGATCTGATTTTTTTGATATGATTTCGGCCACAAAAATAGAAATGTAAAATAGAAACCCCTGCTAAAAAATAGAGCAAAAATGTAAAAATTTTAGAAAAATCTCTTCGTTTGTGCCCTAGAGACCCATTTTACCAAAATAGACCAGTTTTTGTAAATCGACTATTTGAGCTATGATATTACATCCAAATTTAAAACAAAAAGAATGGACCCCCTGTATAATTTAAAGAGCTTTTTGAAAATGTAAAAATTTTCAAAACATATTCTGGTTTGCACCAAAAATTAATTTTTTTATGAAAAATTATTAAAAATTCAAAACATTTCAAAAAATTCTAAATTTTTTTATCGAAGCTTCCCTAATATGTCTCCAAGCTACAAAAAAAAAGTCAAACCAAAACTTTAAGCCATTTGGGAGATATAATTAAATCTTTTAAAATTTAAGGTTTTAGTCTCCAAGCAAATCTGCACAAGGGGGTTAGCTCCAAAAAAAAAACCAAAACCAACATGTAAAGGTGGGTTGCCCCAAGGTGGGTGTCAGAAATGTGTGTGTGAACATTGTACCTAGCTGTGGACACAACACTTCAGTAAAACATTAGAGGTTAGCAAATCAAGAAATTTGTAAATAAATGAAACTAAGCTAACCAGATGATTTACTGCCTTCTAGTAGGTACGAGTATGGTATTCTTAGATTAAACTGAGATCGGTGACAATGCAACACCTAAACGAAGGATCTAAAATGATGAAAGAAATGAAATATGAATGCAAATTAATCTTCTTTTTTTTTTATTTTGAATGCAATAAGATGAAAAACTTAATATGAAACTAATCTAGAATGAATTAAAATGATATGCAAATTAATCTAACAATGATATGCTATGAATGAATGCTATGAACCCTCAAAAACAATAACAAAAATCTCACAATCTCCTTGTGTGCAAGAGCTTGATTCTTCAAATGTCAATTCGCTAGAGTAAGTATGCAAATTCAAGGGATATATTATGAAGAGTCGAGCCTTGTTTTTATAGAAATCCAAAGTTTGAGGATGCATAAGAAAAACCATAAATCACTCTTGATAAACTTAGGCTGATTTTTTAGTTAACAAGAAATTAAGAATAAATAAACTCATAAAATCATGCAAAAGCAGTTTTTATCTCAAAATAGAGTTTAGTTCTCTTTTTCAACTCATCATCAGATGTTGAGTTTAGAAAGTTAACAAATTGAAATTGAAAATTAATTTAAAGTTAACCGCTTTTCTAATTGTGCAAAATTTAATATGAATTAATTTAATAAATAAAGTGATTTATTTTCAACTTAACTGATTTTGAATTAAAACAATTGATCTATGGGTTAATCAATTATTAAATCAAACTTTATTCTAATTAAATCATTAAATTTGACAACTTTGATTTTAAATCAATTAAATAAATATTCAATTGATTATTTGTAGGAATTTTAATTTATTGTCAAAATAAAAACAATATTAATTTTTGATTTATTGTCAAAATAAAAATAATATTAATTAGGAATAAATGCAATTAAATCTAATTAAATAATTAAGTGGCGGAATTAAATTAATTAATTAAATATTCATCATATTCAATTAATCAACTTTAGGATAAATAATGACATTTATTGCCAAATAATATTCAATTAAAGATAATTATGATAAATTAGGAATATTCAAGGAATATTCCCCGATGCAAAATTAAGATAATCAATTAGGTTTTTCATTGATTTGATGCACAGGTGTGCCTTTGGTTAGGACTTTGATGTCGATTTCATTCGATTTGAAGATGTAGGAGGTTAATGAACCTATAGCCCATTTTTGGGGTATTACAAGAATATTCACCCAACTGGATGGCAAGTGAGGAGTTTTTATTATTTTCTTTGGTGCAGAGAATTCTCCTTTCCACAAAACAATAGTTTTCACTACATTACCTTCCTCACTAGCATCAGCTGCTACCTTAGCTAGCATTTCTAACCCATCCTGATTACTTTGTTTGGGCACTTCCTCAATAATATCCTTTCCAAATTTTGGGGTTTCTTCAAAATCCCTACAAATATCTGGCCCAACAAAGTCATTTACAAACTCCTCGGCCTCCTCAGAATCCTCATCACTGTCAATAAGTATGTAGTTAACACTAGGGTTAACTTCCATTTGTGGACTCTGGTTATTAAATGTAGTGTCACTGGCAGCATTTTGATGAAGCATTTCCTCCTAAGAGGACTTCTCTAGGGATTCAGAGGACTCTAGGTTAATAATTAGAACAGGAGCCTCAACATCCTTTTCAAAAAGTCTTACACTTCTCTTTTTGGGGGGTATAGATGAGCACGAAGAACTCTTCTGTTTCCTCTTGCTAGGGGTTATTTCCTCTGCAGCTGCTTCAGGAGGATTTCTTGAATTTTCTTCCCCAAGAGAATGTGAGGTTTCTTCAAAATTATCAGTATTACTACTAGGTTGCTGCTCTAATATTTCTTCTTCTGTTTCCTTTCCTTTACCCTTGTCTCTCCTAGATGCAGACCTAGTCCTTATGGACGGTGGTGTTTCAGGGATATTGGCAGTTTCTTTACTTTTATTTTTCTTCCTCTTAGAAGTGGATGCACCAACACTTCAAGTTCTTTTTCTAGAAGGCCTAGAAATGGAAGGGGGAGCTTTAGGAACATTTTCAATCCTTTGGACAATTTTACAAACCCTGGTAGATGTTTGTTCTCTCCAACCAACACCCCGACCTCTAGGGCTGACCACTCTAGGTTCTACCTCATTCATTTGCAAGAATTCTTCACATGTCCCAACCATTTGTCTATTTAATTCTCTTTCTACAATTAGTTTTATCAAACAATGATGTGAAACAGACTGGTTCCTTCCTAACTGGACTAATAAAGCTTGCTTTTTCACAATGTTAAATAGGAAGCTAGGAAGATTTATCGGTCTGTTGTCGTGCCGAAGATGACTCAGAATTTTGAAATGCAGAGCATGAAAATATTTGTAGCATCCCTCGCAGGTGAAGTATTGGATAATGAATGCAGCTGGTTGAATGAATTCTAGAGGCAATGATAGCCGCCAAGTACCTTGCTTCCTGTCGATGTTTAACTGTCGATGTTTAACTAGGTTTACCGTGCAAAGTTAACTAAGCCCTCACTGAACACAGGTCAAAGTATTTCACCCATTGTTCACCTTCTTGTGGAAAACCAGTTACTTTAGCTACTACATCCTCTGTAAATTCAATCTTTAAGCCCTTGACCACCACAAATCCATCGTTCAAGGTGGATAGAAATTGTAGAGCAATTTCTTCATCAAACCCCTTAAGACTTAAGCAGTAATCTAATCATCCTCTCCTTCTAAACATTTCACAACTGAAGGCATCACCCAATAAAACCCTGTGATCCATCGACTCATGTCATTGAAGGTCACCTTCGATTGTTACGCTCAGAAAATTTTGAATTTCGCAAAACTTGGTATTTTCATAGAGCTCAACGATGGCAAATCACATAATTAAAAGTATTACGACACATGATGTTACAGTAAAAAATGGCAGCGTACCAACTGCAACTTGCTTCATGAAATTAAAGATTTTTGCATGAAATCTAATGATATGTTTCTTGCATAACATCTCATAATAGCTCGCTCGTGCCGAGGGCTACCACCCTAAACATATCACACTATATCATTAGAAATTAACTTAAGCTTTTATTATCTTTAATTTCACTACAGATATGATGACACAATCACAGAAGGATAGATCAGCAAGACATGACAACAGTCATCTCGTAAAGACAAGAAAATTCAATTTTTACATGCTAACTTGAAATTTTGAAAATAAAATATTTCCCCCCCCCCAACTAAGTAATGGCATGGGTCCCACCAAGCCAGGCTATGCAAGAGTAGAAAATTAAAATGACACAAAATCCTAAAAATTAATGAATAAAATAAAATATGTATGAGTGTATGTGGAAGGAACTTGGAAGCGCTGCAGGAAGAGTGTTCTAAAAAAGTGCATCTACATTGATTAAGTAATGGGATGGAGTGGATGGGTGGAAAAGAGAGAAGGTGAAATGAAATTTATTAATGGAGAAATGATTCCATGAAATGTGAAATGTTTATTATGGTGTTCTTGAATGGAATCAAGAATCGACAGAAGGCTGGGTGGAAGACCCAGATTCTTCAGTTGCAGGATCGTGTGTGTCACCGCTGCTCTAGAACTACTTTAGGAACTCATCATGACTGATAGGCTTGTTGTAGAGTTTCAGGCAATGTCTGTTTATCAGTAACTTGAATTGCACAAGATCAATGGTTGAAAGTTGAATTGCTCCATTGTCAAATACTGATATTATCTCATAAGGCCCAAGCCATCTAGTTTGAAATTTCCCAAGTGTATGCTGGTATCTTGAATCATACAACAGTGCCCAATCGCCCACAGAAAATTTCTTATCACAAATGAACTTGTCGTGCCATTTTTTCCTTTTCTATTGTATCAACTCCGTATTATGGAGGGAAGATTTCCTATATTCATCCAATCCATTTAATTGTAGTAACCAGTCTTCTTTTACTCTGGAGAGATCAATATCCAAATCCAAGGCTGTTTTGAGCATTTTATGCTGAAACTCAATAGGCATTGAGGCTGATTTTCCATACACCAACTCAAAAGGAGTAAACCCCATGGAAATTTTCCATGTTGTGCGGTAGGCCCATATGGCTTTAGGAAGACAGGTAGCCCATTCCTTTTTATGAAAAACTAATGTCTTTATCAAAATGGATTCTATCTCCCTATTTGTTATTTCAGCCTGACCATTGGCTTGTGGATGATAGGGTGAAGATTTTCCATGGTGCACCATATATTCCTGTATCAACTCTGTTATAAGATTTGAGGTGAACTATGCTCCCTAATCTATGACTATTTCCCTTGGTACTCCAAGTCTAGTGAATATGCATTCATAGAGGAACTCAACAACTTTGTGATCTTTGGCATGCTTCATAGCTTTGGCTTCAACCCATTTTTTGGCATAGTCAATACATACTAAGATATACGACTTCCCATGAGAAGAGGGTTCAATGGGTCCAACAAAGTCAATACCCCACTTGTCAAAGGGTGTGACAACTACCTGAGGTTGCAAGGGCATTTCATCAGATTTCATTGGGCGCCCCATACGCTGGCACCTATCACAATGCCTGGTATGTTTTGCTACATCTTTATGCAAAGTAGGCCAGTAGTATCCAGTTGTCAAAATTTTATAGGTTGTCCGCTTTGCTACAAAATGGCCGCCACATGGTTCATTGTGACATGCTCAGAGAATGTCATAGGTTTCATCTTCATGAACACATCTCCTGGTGACCTGGTCTGGTCCTATATAAAACATGAAACCTGAGATCCAAGAGAAGTTAAAATTCTTCTCAACCAGCAGTTGACGCTGCTTAGGAGAGAAGTGAGGCAGTGTTTTGCCTGTAGAAAGGTAGTTGGCTAAGTCTGCCTACCATGGATTAAAAGAATCAATAGAAAATAAGTGCTCATCAGGGAAGCTATTGTCAATTTTTGCAGGATCATCTGGTACTTGCAATCTTGATAAGAAATCAGCCACCACATTAGCCTTGCTTGGTTTGTCTATTATTTTCACATCAAATTCTTGCATGAGGAGTAACCAGTGTGCTAATCTACCACTAATGGTAGGTTTATTCATTAAGTATTTGATGGCTGAATGATTAGTGTAAAAAAATACTTCATAACTTGTGATGTAATGCCTAAATTTTTTTAGTGCATAGATGAATGCTAACAACTCTTTTCCAGTAACAGTATAATTTAATTCAGCACCTTGCAAGTTTTTACTAATATAGTAAATTGCATGTTCAATAGTACCTTCCTTCTATCCAAGGACTGCTCCAATGGAATAGTCAGATGCATCTATGTGGATGTGAAATGACAGCTTCCAATCAGGTCCTTTGAGAATAGGTGTTGTTGTTAAAACATCTTTCAATTTCTAGAATGAGGCTTCACAGTCCTCTGTCCATTCAAACTTAGCTTCCTTCTTCAGTAAGTTGTACAAAGGTGTTGCAAGTTGGCAGAAATCCTTTATGAATCTCATGTAGTAACTAGCATGGCCAAGGAAACTCCTAACATCCTTTTGCTTAATCGGTGTGCGAAGTGTGTTGATAACTGCTATTTTTGCGGGGTCAACCTGAATTCCAAAAGATGAGAGGTAGTGTCCTAGGACAACTCCCTCCTCGATCATCATATAACACTTCTCACTATTAAGGGAGAGGTTGTAATTGACATCTCTTAAGAACCTTCTCCAAGTTAGCTTGTGCCTCTTCAAATGTGGTTCCATGAGTAGTGAAGTCATCCATGTAAATTTCAACACAATCAGCAACAATGTCAGAGAAAATACCCAGCACTTCTCTCTGGAAGGTAGCAGGTGTGTTGCACAACCCAAATGGCAAGACTGAATAAGAAAATGTTGATAAGTAGGAGATATTTTCCACAGCAAGTCAAATTGTGATATTACTATCAGGATTCAACTGTGTAGTTTTTTGAGTCAAACTCATTGACCCATGATTCATGAGTAGTGGTTCACACAAACCCATCTCTCATGAGAATGAATGGAACACTTATCACTCATTGGATCTAGGTGATGCTCACAGAGGTGAAGCACCGGGACTTCCTGGGAGGTCACCTATCCTAGTACTACTCCAGCTCGAGTGCGCTTAACTGCGGAGTTTCCTCCATGGCTAAACCCACTCTACTTTCATCCTCATTTGCAAAACCTTCACCAAGTGTTGTGCCTTATGAACCATTCATTAGAAAGCCCCTTAAGCTCATCAATTGATAAGTAGGAGATATTTTCCACAACAAGTCAAATTGTGATATTCCTATCAGGATTCAACTGTGTAGTTTTTTTAGTCAAACTCATTGACCCATGATTCATGAGTAGTGGTTCACACGAACCCATCTCTCATCAGAATGAATGGAACACTTAGCACTCATTGGATGTAGGTGATGCTTACAGAGGTGAAGCACCGAGACTTCCCAAGAGGTCACCCATCCTAGTACTATTCCAGATCGAGCTACCAATGGGATGGGTGACCCATGATTCATGAGTAGTGGTTCACACAAACCCATCTCTCATGAGAATGAATGGAACACTTAGCACTCATTGGATCTAGGTGATGCTCATGATGAAAATGGCTATTACTGCTTGAGGTTCCGTCCACGTGGTTGAACCAATAAAGAGAATGTCCACTATGGTTAACCCTCTCTAAAGGTGACTCACAAAAGATACCACATGGGGACTTGGTCCAGATCCAAGGATTTGAGTTTCTGATACTACCCAAAAAGGGAGTAGAGCATAATCCTCTAGCCTTATCACTTTTACCCAGACATAGCAAATAGATTAATCTAACACACTAAGACTAAAATTATCTCACCAAGATTTGTGATGTCAACAACTATGTCTATCTATCTCTCCAAAGAGAGAACGTATCGATCAAAAGCTAAGGACCAAACCTAGTAGAATGTGAGACAATCACAGTATCCTCCCTACCTACAAGGGGATCTATCGTCAAGAAGAGCTTTGCATGCATGAACAAGAGAATGAAGCCCACTCTCTCAAGATCATCCATAAATAGTGTGCATAGGGCCTATTTACTATGTGTAACAGATATGCAAAAAGAAAATCTATGTTCATTTTATAGCCCACAACTGAAGTGTGAATTATGAAAGCTATAAAGGCACTCAAGCTTGACACAAGAGAGTTCATTTTATGTCCCAAAATGAAGTGTTATTATATGTAATAGAATACTTGATTTCCTCACAATGTGCTTAGTAGATTTTACCTGTTTTAGCAATTTTTGAGCATTTGTCTTCTATCTTTTGTACCCATGGGATGTACCTGCACCCGCACCTATAAACCACTGTTATGAAAAAATTACCTATTCTTGTACACGCAACCCACTTTTATAAAAATTCATAAAAAAATAAACACAACCTATCAACCCCACGTGGTAGAAAATCAGGTTAGTCAAAGATAATATGTCATTTGATAATCGAAAAACCCGCTCTCATAAAAAAATCAGATTCTGACTAGTCTGCACTAAATCAATCATAACTTTTGAAAATCAAAACAAAATTAATTCAAACCAATGTAAAATGAAAGTTAACTAAAATAAATTTCCAAAAATATAAATTTAGGATCTATATCATGTCATATGTGCATGTACCAATAAAAATATCAGTCAGATTTCATAAAATCAGGTTCTGACCAGTCTGCACTAAAATGATCATAACTTTTTCAAATCAAGATGAAATTAATCAAAACTAATGAAAAATGAAAGCTAACTCAAATACCTTTCCAGAAATATAAATTTCAGATCTATATAATGTAATATGTGCATGTACCAATAAAAACATCAGTCAGATTTCATAAAATCAGGTTTTGACTAGTCTGCACTAAAATGATCATAACTTTTGCAAATGAAAACTAAATTAATCCAAACCAATGTAAAATGAAAGATAACTCAAATAACTTTCCATAAATATAAATTTTGGATCTTTATCATGTCATATGTGCATGTACTAATAAAAATACCATCAGATTTTTGGAAAAATAGCCTAGAAATTTATCACAAAATTCATAAAAATTAACCTTGTGGTCGTGGGTTCGAGAAAAATGATAGAAATTTGATAGAATAGAATAGAATGGAAACCCATTTTAGGGCCCCACATTGGGCACCATAAATGTGTGTGTGAAAATTGTACCTAGCTGTGGACACAACACTTCAGTAAAACATTAGAGGTTAGCAAAATTGAAATCTGCAAATAAATGAAACTAAGCTAACTAGGTGATTTAATGCCTTCTAGTAGGTGCAAGTATGGTATTCTCAAATTAGACCAAGATCAGTGACAATGCAACACCTAAACAGAGGATTTAAAATGATGAAAGCAATGAAATATGAATGCAAATTAATCTTTTTTATTATTATTTTTGATGCAATTAGATGAAAAACTTGATATGAAACTAATCTAGAATAAATTAAAATGATATGCAATTAATCTAACAATGCTATGAAGATGAATGCAAAAGTATGCAAAAGCTATGAAAAACTATGAATGATCTCACAAAATTTCCTGTCGCAAAAGCTTTGTTCTTCAATTGTAAATTCGCCAAAGTAATTGTGCAAATTCGAGAGATTTAGAGAGATTAAAAATGTGCAGACCTTTGTGAAGAGCTGAGCCTTGTTTTTATAGAAATCCAAGGTTTGAGGATGCATAAGAAAAACCATAAATCACTCTTGATGAACTCAGGTTCATTTTTGAGTTAACAAGAAATTAAAATTAAATAAACTCATAAAGTCATGCAAAAATGGTTTTTATCTCAAAATAGAGTTTAGTTCTCTTTTTCAACTCATCATCACATGTTGAATTTAGAAAGTTAACAAATTGAAATTGAAAATTGATTTAAAGTTAACTGCTTTTCTGATTGTGCATGATTTAATTTAATAAATAAAGTGATTTATTTTCCACTTAACTGATTTTTTTGAATTAAAATAATTGATTTATGGGTTAATAAATTATTAAATCAAACTTTATTCCAATTAAATCATTAAATTTGACAACTTTGATTTTAAATCAATTAAATAAATATTCAATTGATTGTTTGTAGGAATTTTGATTTATTGTCCAAATAAAAACAATATTAATTAGGAATAAATGCAATTAAATCTAATTAAATAATTAAGTGGCAGAATTAAATTAATTAATTAAATATTCATCATATTCAATTAATCAACTTTAGGATAAATACTGACATTTATCGCCAAATAATATTCAATTAAAGATAATTATGATAAATTAGGAATATTCAAGGAATATTCTCCGATGCAGAATTAAGATAATCAATTAGGTTTTTGATAAACTGATGTGGAGATGTGCCTTAGGTTAGGACTTTGATGTCAATTTCAATTGAATTGTTGATGTAAGAGGTTAATGAACCTATAGCCCATTTTTGGGGTATTACAACATCCTCTATCTTTACCTTGTCTTCATCACTCTTTGTATCATACTTAGCATATTTAATTCCTCCAAACCCTCCATACTTCTTAAGATTCTCTATAAATTCATCTAAAATTTTTCAATTTTGAGGGTAGGTTCTACACAATTTTAAATTTACTCAAATCTTAAGACTCAGTTTCACTATCCTCTTGCAATTTTAGTTGTCTTCTCGGTTGGGTAGATGTTTTCTTTTTCCTTACATATATTTTCAGTTTTAGTTTCTCAGCCTTAGGTTTCCTCGGTGTAGTTGTAGACCTTGTTAGTGGTCTTGTTCCCTTGGGGCTTGGTGATTGTTTTACCACTTTTGTTTTCTTGCCCTTGTTTTCAGATGGTCTTGCCTCATCTTCATCAATACTAGCTCCAAGATCTTTAGATAGATTAGTAATCATTCTGATTGTTTTCCCTTGAGCCTTAGGTATCAAGATACCTAGTTTTATCTTTTCCTTCACTTCTTCATGTGTTCCATATCAATATCAATCTCATAGCCCATCAGTTGTAGCTAGATAGTCATTGGCTCAACAACTTTCACAATACATGTGCCAGTGTCAACCTCAAAACATATAGCATCTTAGTGGTCTTCCACTAGTTAAGGTGGAATTTTGAATTTCTTATGCATCCTTTCTTGAAATTTAGTAAAATAATCATTCATCACAATATCAAAGTTATCTCCTAAACTCTTGATATACTCATTAATCTAGTAGATAACTGGTTTCTCCACATTCCATATCACATTACCGATAGATGGAAATAAGTTTTGGAAGTAGAATAATATACATACCTATAGACACCTAAAAATCCATTGGTAAATAAAAGTATTTTTATTTTCCAAAAACCCCTGATGACATCATCATTTGTTAATTAATTAATTTATTATTATGCCATTATTTACTCTTACCTTAATTAAAAACATTTAATTAAGGAATCCCTTCCAGAAATGCTTAAATCTAATTTAAACATCATTTCCCCCAATATTTATTAATTATTTAATAAATTGACCAAATCTTTTAAATAAATGAAATATTTATTTAAAACCCTCAAAACCCTAGAATCTTCTAGACTTTCCTAGACTTTCCTAACATTTCCTAAACTTCCCTAAACCTTTCCTAAACCTATCTAGAAGTTGTTTCCTAACCTTCTTAGCCTAATCCAAGTCTCCTTTGACTTTGGGTCAAATCCCCTCATTAATGAGCCTTACACACTCATCAATGGCTTCTTTCATCCTCATTAAAGCTCTTACAGCCTCTTAATGAAGCCTATGTCTCCTCTTTACCCTTGGTCCGCTAGGAACACTTCCCTAGTGTTGCTCACACATGTGTGAGCAACCTTAACCAAGGCCAATCTAACCATACCCCAAACCTTACCTTAGACTCTACCCCAAACCCTGACTCTGACCCTAACTCTCCTTCCTAACCCAAGCCCTTAGGAAAATCCTATAAATGGTCTCTCTTCCAAGAGAAAATCAATTAGCTTAGTTATTTATCTTCATTCATTGTTATCATGCTCATTTACTTCTAGACTTAGCATAATCAATCCTAATTGTTAGATTTTAGTTATCTTTCAAGATTTTATAACACATCTTAGCTTAGCATAATGGATTAAACATAGTTTAATTCATTTTATTGCATTTATTTTCATCATTCCACATTTCATTTGTACTAAAATCAATCTAGCTTAAGCATTCTTGCATCAAATCTGCATTTCTAGCTCTATTAGGCTCTTTAAGACTCTAGGAGAAAAAATGAGTGTTATATGCCCGATTTTGTGCCATTATGGGGTTATCATGGTACTTAATCTATCCCAATATGTCCTAATCAGCATTAGGGAAAATCTCCATCTGTTTTGAGAGCACACCCACATCCCTAAAGCGAGAGTAAATCAAACGGTGACAGGGTGCTCTCATTTTAGCTCTATCTGAATGACTTAGCAAATAGTTTTCTCTATATGTTAGGAATATGATCTTATACTAATTTTTTAATGTCTATGCTTGTTCTAAATAGGTTAGGTTTTCTCTGATCATATTTTGGCACACCCGGTGGGACTCCACAAGCCTTAAAATTAACTTTTTTTATGGTTTTTTGGCCAAAAACTCATTTTTCACACCTCCCAGATGGATTTTGTTGTAGTTTCGTAATAATATTGATCATTTTGAGAAAATTTCATATGGGAGGTTCCCAATAGTTGTATTAAAATTGACCATCATGATGCAATTTTTGTATGGGCCAGTTTTCATGCATTTTTGAGCTATTATTTTGCACTTTCTGGCCCAAAACTTGTATCGAAAGCATGAAATTGTCATATGGGATTGTCAAGTGTCATATGAAACTTTAATTTGAAGAAATATATGGCCCCAAATGTCGTATGGGAGGTAGGGAGCTCATTTGAGGTCCTAAACTTGGTTTTTACTCACTTTTTGGGCTTGTTTAGGGATCCTAGTGACCCTAGGCTTCAACCTTGTAATTTCTAACATAAAAATCTTGTAGGTACTTCATGGAGGCCAATTTTTCATCAAATCACTAAGGAATTAAGGCTCACTAACTTTATTGAATGATTAGGAACCAAAAACACTTCATTTTCAGGCTTAAAACAAACTCCTAGTCATTTTTTGAGTGCCCTTAAGGGACTAACCTGTATTTATCTTTCCTATTCTTTACTATTTTGTTCCTAATAATTCCTAAAAAATCATATTTTTTCCTAAATAAATCAAACTCACTTCTAATGACTTTCATTTGGATAAAAAGAACCTTATTCATGCAAATCTAGGGTTTTAAGGGTCATTTATGCAAGTTAGGAACACTTAAAACTTTGGGTGCTTAAAAAGAACCACAAATTTGCATTGTCATTTATTTTTGGTTCCTAAAATAAATCCTAAATCATTATAAGAATTTTCAAACCAATCTTGAATCATTTTTCTTAGCTAAGGTGGATTTCATTTGCATTGTTTCAAGTGTCTTTCAAATTTCATGGAAACTAGGAACAAAATCTACAAATCTTTCCTAATCTTTCCTATTTGGTTCCTAAAGGTTCCTAAAAGTTCCTAAATCATTCCTAAAGCTTTGATCTTGATGAAAAATAATATCTTGTTGCAAAATATAGAATTTTTTCCAAGTTTTCATTCATAAAATCAATCTAGGAACACCTCTTTTGGGCATAAAATTGAAATCTAAAGCACACAAATCTTGAATGCCTCTAAAGAAATCAAAGACTCATGTTTCTTTGCACCAAAAAGCACAAATATTGAATGTCCTAGATTTCAAGAAAATAATTTTATTCTCTTTCACTCCAAAATCTCAAAATTAGGATCCTAAAAGAAACACTCAATCTTGAATGCAAAGGGTAAATGATTTTAATAAACTTTCAAAAGCTTTCAAAGAAATGAACAAATCAAGAACTTAATCACATGTGTTTGCAATAATTCCTTTCAAAACACTTAAAAATCAATTTGGGAAAGAACTCTTCATGATATGATTCTAGGAGTTTCCATTCTTCAAATCCTTGTTAGCTAAGTGACCTAAAACACTTGAAATCAGACAAGTTCATTTGTTTTACCTCTAGTGAAGCATGTCTAGAGAGACAAGTGCTTCCTCTTTGGAGAACAACTTCAAACTGGTACTTCCCCGACTAGTATAGAAATAAATCACTGAGAAAACACTCGCTTCATATTCTCAAGCTTGGGCGATGCATGTTGATGGTAGCCCAAGGTAGGTGAATATCCCTACTATTTTGGCATGGTCAAATAGGCTCTTACGCGAGTCATGCACGTACAAATAGATTGGGAGGAGTCCATGGATCAAACTACAAACTGGTTAAAATAGAAAGCTACCTGATCTACTCCTGAATGTATCAAAATATTTGTGCAAGGATCAATCCAAGTGGTTTCCCGAATCACCTTAAGACACTTACCATCTGTATTCCTTTTTTGGGATATCAAGTTGTGGGAAAAGATTCTGATACTAACCTATCTCCTTAGGTAGTTCTGTTTGATGTGTTTTTCAAAGTTACAGACTCAGTGAAAAATATATTTTGAACACACACAAACGAAGAGTTTTACACACAAAACCTTTTTCCATGTCGAAACCAATCAATCCAAATCTAGAAGTCATCCAAGCTTGCAAAATCTTGTCATCCTAGTCTCTTGATCATGGTCTTCCAGTCATCTTTCCTATCCAGTCTTGTCCTCCTTTTCCTCCTTTCCTAGGTTAGTAGAGCCATCTTAGTCATCCCCCATCCACTTTCTATTTTCCTCTAGAGTCAGTATTTTCTCCCATCTTGAGCCAAATCTAATCCCAATCTAAGCTTCTTGGTCATCCTAATCCAAATTAGACTTAGTCTTGCAATCCATCTCCATCTTCCATCCTTATACAACTCATCCACAAGTCAGCATGTCTCAAATCTATTATGATGATTTTGGTTGTCATGTATTTTTTCCCACTCTATCATATCCCAATGATGATTAAAGTCTTGTTGATCATGATGAGTAATTTTAAAACCTTAGAAATCTTGTTCCAAACATCTCCCAAAATCCAATCATTCCTCCAGACTATCCTATCATTCCATCATACATATCCACTAGTTCTCCTTATCATACCTTTGACAAGGGAAATCTACTATCTTATCCATCCAGACCTTCTTCCTATCTTGAGCCTACATATCCTCTATATGCATCCTTCATACCTCCATCTCTTTCTATGGTCATATCTCAAGCATCATCCTTTCACAACAACACTCCTAGCTACATCCCTTATCCAAATCCTCCACCATCTATTTATCCTTCAACCCACTTTCAAATCCAAAATCCTAGTCTTCCAATCTATTAGTCTAATCCTTCGTCCTATCTCAAACCACCATCTTCTATTTCAAGCTACATTGCCACAAATCCCCTTCCATAGGAATAATTCATCCCTCATTCCGCTTCATATCCTATACCTCAATCTATCATCCCCATCCTATCAATTTTCCAATCTAGTTCGCAAGCTTCCTCTATTCCTACCTTTGTGAACTATCTAGTCATGCCATCCTCCAACTCCTCATCTACAACGTCATACCTTCAAGAAAGTTCACAATCTTCCACACCACCTCCATGTGTGAACTATCCTAGCCCTCCATCTTCTACACATTCAAATCCTTCACCTCAACCTCCACCATGAAAGTCTCCAAGGAGTTTCACAAGGAAACCAACAACAAATCCCACTCTTAAAGATGCAGAGTCATGTCATCTCAATCCTTCATGTGAAGTCATCATTGATGAGGCCCATCAACCTCTCCCATATGTTATCCTTCTTCCATATATACCACTGATTAATCCTCTTCCATCTTCTAGCATAATTGAGTCATTCCCATACATTGACTCCATCCAATCCCCACCAACATCTCCTCCTCCTAACATTATCCAAAGCACATCCAATGAGCCTCATGAGTTCACCCTTCTTCCTACCATCATAGTTGCAAAATCTCCTATCCTTTCATCCATACCATCTGAAGAGTTCTTCCTTCTTCTAGTCATCACAATTGTAGAATCTCCCAACCTTTCATCAACTCCATCTAAAGAGTCCATCCATACATCCCCCATAATTCTATCCACATCAAGCCAATCTAATCCAAATCTTGTCCAAAAGCATGTTGAAGTACCCATAGATGAAAATCAAGATCCAATCCCTTCTTTTCCTCTATTGCATGATCTATTGCTTCCATCACCCCCAATCTAAGATCCTACCATCCCAATTCCTTTAATCCCATCTAAAGATCTCTTTCTATCTCCCAATCCCAGTGAAGATCCCATCATCCCATTCTCTCCACTTGAGGATCATCCAATCCAAAACTATCCCACTGCCATCACTCTATACCCTTGGTCCACTTACATTTTTCAATGGCAGCCCACTTGAAGTAGAAGAAATCCGTTCCATATCTTCAACTACGGGATCTGAAATTAGATGTTTATCTTATTCCCCAAGTCAGAAATATCCTTGTTTGGATCAATTGCTCAAGAAATGGAATTATCAAGGCAAAGGCCTAGGCACTCATGAACAAGGAAATCTAGAGCCCATCTAGGACAAGAAACATCCAAAATCATGTGGTATTGGTCACACATCCGAAGGCACTTCCTCTAGAAATATTGGTACAGCTAAAGCCAGATTCAAGCATCCTTCCAAAAAAACCACTACATCTTCCCATCATCCATCCAAAGCATACAATGTCATCCCTCCTCCTCCATCATTGCAACCAAAAACAACCTATCACATTCCTCTATCATCCTCTAAATCTATTTTGGGTCCCTATGTCCCAAAATCTACCATTACATATTCTCCATGTACCAAATCCATTTTGGATCGTTACATCCCAAAATAGCATCCCCCATCTTATCCTACTCAATCCTCCATCCAAAATCGACACATCCCTAGTCAGGATCAACAAAGGCACATTCCTACATCTCCCATCTGCCAATCTTCTTCCATCTCCATTCATGTTTCCTCCATCCCACACACCTCTACATATTATTTCCAATGCTCCTCGCAATTTGGATGCCATATCAAAAATGCATAAAGGTAACTATCTGCAACAATCTAAGGATTTCCATGTGCACTCTAAATGACATTCTCAAGAAATTAAAAATCTGATCAAGAGATCCAATGCATCCCAATGGCCACAAAGGCCTATGAAAGCATAAGAAAAATCCACTACATGGCCACAAATGCCCAGTAAAGAAAAATCAAAATCCAATGCATCCCAGTGGTCATAAAGGCCTAGCGAAGTGAAAGCAAAATCCAAAATGCATCCCAATGGCCACAAAGGCCCACCAAAGAAAAAGCAAAAAATATGTGGATCCCAAAGAAAAAGGATGCATTTCATCTAAAATAAATATCCATAATGGCATACAAGATTTCTAATCCAACAAATACTCATTCCCCTCCTCCATCTCCTAAATCCATCTTGGATCCTGGTATCCCAAGATCTCCTAGCACAAATCCTCCATCATTTCCACATCTATCTTCCAAAACCCATCCACTTCATCCACCTTCCTCACAACATGCAATGCCAATGTTGGTCCTGACAACATCCCCCTGTCATGATCAATTCCCATCATTCCATCCAAACACTTTCTACCATCATATCTCCCATCACCCCATCCCATTCATGCATTTGCATAATTCCTCCATCCTAAACAAAGTTATACCAACATCTAGAAAAATCAGAAAGTTAGCAACAAATCAGAAGATTAGCAAAAGGTCAACAACAAATCAAAAGGTCAGCAACAAATCAGAAAGTAAGCAGAAAGGCAACAACAAATTAGAAGATCAACACAAAGTCAGCGATAAATCAAAGAATCATAAAGTCGGTAGCAAATTAGAAAAAATAAAGAAAATATCAAAAAAGAAAAGAAAAGAGAAAAACTTAGACAAGTACCATGATGAAAACTTGGGAAACAGGCATGATGCGTAATCCCCCCAGTTCCTTTCTGCAATTGGGGGCAATTCCCTTCTATCACATCTTATCCAGCATCTCCTCCATCCCATTTGTCTCTCACCTCCTTCATCCTCCTTTGGGTCTTGATAACAAAATAGCGACCACCAAGTGTACATGCTTTTGGGCACTTTTCTGCATCCATTACCAATCTTCATCCACCAACTATCTAAGCTTCCATCTACCTTCCTCATCCTCTTGTCATCTTATCTTCCATCCAATCGTTCCCCCCACCAAATGCCTTTGAATGCATGAAATATCCTAAGCGGGGGCATCTTATTTCTTGGAGACCTATGCAAATCCTTACCTTCCATCTCCCAATCCAAATATTCCTCAAGCAAGTCCTTCATCCAAATCCTAAGCATTTCCTCCAGCATCCAATCCTAAGCATTCCTCCATCCAATCCTTCAACATTCCTCTATCCAAATCCTCAACAATCACCTATCTTCCAAATCCTTAGCATTCCTCCATCCCAATCCCTCAACAGTTTCCTCTATCTATAACTCCCATTATTTCCTCCATCCAAATCCTCAATAATCCTCTATCCAATCCTCAACATTCCTCTGAATCCTAAGAATTTCCTCCATCCAAATCGCTCAACATTTCCTCCATCTCTCCATCACTTGGTACTTCCCTTATCATTTGTATCTAGCTATAGGCTACCCCCATGAAATCCAATTCCATCCATCTATATCCAAACATTCTCCCAAAAATCTTCCAACATCTACAAATCCTATCCACATCCTCTAGCTATCCAAATTCCAACATCCAAGATCAAGCCAAACTAATCCAATCACATCCTTAGTCTAGTTCCTAGTATTATGGCAAGATTTGATCTTAAACCAATCATCATCATTGGGATGCATCCTTCCCAAATATATGTCATTCTAGGGAACACCATCCATCATCAACCTATCCACCATCAGTCCATCTTGGCTTTCCAGCCTAGCTGGGGCATCATCTTGCATATCTTTGTAGCTTCGGCCTTGTCCCCGAGTCACTTGTGCATCCTATCTTGAGTCTTGTACCATAGCATTAGTCATGTCTCCACCTAGACTCATTTGTACATATGTGTCTTTAGGTCCCATCCTTTGCATCACTTAGCCCTTGATTCATCGTGACCTATCCAACTAAGTGCTTCAACAATCATCCCTTGGTCCTCTTAAGGTTCGAGTGTCTTACCTATCTCTTATCATAGGAATCCTTACCTAATTATCCATCATCTACTTCATGTCATATCCTTTGAGTTTCTCAATCCTTATCCTAAATCAGAAATCATCCCAGCACCACCCTTTGACTAAGCATTGTCTAGGGAATCTTGTACGTGTCTTTGTAGTCCTCATCATCTCGAGCAAGAGATTGGCATGCACTGGAAAGAATCCCATCTTTTGAAGATCATCAGTCTATCTTAGGTTGACAAATCCAATCCTATCCTATCTAATCCTACATTGGGAAGAATCAACTAATTTCTAACACTTAGTAATCCTCCCCTATCCTCCACAATCAATCCTCAACAAATCAGTCATCCTCCATCATCCTACCTATGGAAAAATGTGTGTGAGATACTTGTTATTTCATTCATTCCTTTGAATCTTTTCTTATCTTTTGAGCTCCTTTGTACATATCATCATCTTCTGTTGTACATATCCTTGTCAGTCCTGTAGCAACAATTGATTAGATATCTTGTCCCATCCATCCTTGTACTTTAACAACATCTTTTTTCAACTATCCTTGATCTCAGCGACTATCTTTGAACCTCATCATTTTCCAATCAGGAACACAACATTCTCCCCATCAACATGGGTCCGCACAGATGTATGCTTCTATATTGTTCGACCTAAGCCTAATCACGGGTCCACACAGATGTATGCTTCTATATTGTTTGACCTAAGCAATCAAACTAGGTCCATGATGATGTATCCTTCACCATGTTCAGACCTAATCCCCCCCCATCAATCAGCCCATCAAACTCTTTCCTTGGAAAAGGATATCTTTTGGAGTTATCATTTTCATCTTGGATTTTGTCCTTTGGGTCTTGTTTATCTTTTATGGCTTCTCATTGTCCTCTACTCAAAGTCATCATGATCCTTTATATCATGGTGCGCAGCGAATGAGGACAATTTGGGGCAAGGTCTTTTGATCTTTTTCTTCTGCCTATGAGTCAGTTGTGTGTTTGTGGTTTCTCCAGCATCATTTCCACCATTCCTCCTCTGGGTTTCATGTGTGATGCTGAGGCAACCCTTTGTGTGTTTTTTATGTCAATCCTATGCAACGTTAGTGACAAGGACTTGTGTTCTTTCGTAACCTTGGTAGATCTCTAGTATTACTATATCAAACTAGGTTGTGCTCTCAAAATATCTAATGCATGGAGCTCCCTAAATCCCCCATCCAACATCATATAGATTAAATCTTGCATCTTGCATCCTTCATATAGCTGCATCCTACATCTTACCATCATATTGCACTCATGCATCCTTGCTCTTGGAATTTTTGGCCATTTATTCCCCCTCATTCCTCCTCCTTTCCCTTCTATGTTCTTTTCGAGAAAATTCTACAAAGTTTCCTCTTTGTGTCATTTTCTCGAGGGGGCACAACCCCTTATCCTCTAAATTCTAGCCTAGGGCATCTTATTTTCTCGTCTTTGATGCCACGCCACTTGCGGAATTGCATCAAAGATAGGAAAAATGTAGACACCTAAAAATCCATTGGTAAATAAAAGTATTTTTATTTTCCAAAAATCCCTGATGACATCATCATTTGTTAATTAATTAATTATTTTATTTATTTATTTAATATTATGCCATCATTTCCTTTTACCTTAATTAAAAACATTTAATTAAGGAATCCCTTCCAAAAATGCTTAAATCTAATTTAAACATCGTTTCCCCCAATATTTATTAATTATTGAATAAATTGACCAAATCCTTTAAATAAATAAAATATTTATTTAAAACCCTCAAAACCATAGAATCTTCTAGACTTTCCTAGAATTTCCTAATCTTTCCTAAACTTTCCTAAACCTATCTATAAGTTGTTTCCTAACCTTCTTAGCCTAATCCAAGTCTCCTTTGACTTTGGGTCAAATCCCTTCATTAATGAGCCTTACACACTCATTAATGACTTCTTTCATCCTCATTAAAGCTCTTACAACCTCTTAATGAAGCCTATGTCTCCTCTTTCCTCTTGGTCCCCTAGGCACACTTCCCTAGTGTTTCTCACACTTGTGTGAGAAACCTTAACCAAGGCCAATCTAACCATACCCCAAACCTTACCTCAGACTCTACCCCAAATCCTGACTCTGACCCTAACTCTCCTTCCTAAACCAAGCCCTTAGGAAAATCCTATAAATAGTCTCTCTTCCAACATCAAATCAATTAGCTTAGTTCTTTATCTTCATGCATTGTTATCATGCTCATTTACTTCTAGACTTAGCATAATAAATCCTAATTGTTAGATTTTAGTTATCTTTCAAGCTTTCATAACACATCTTAGCTTAGCATAATGGATTATTTATTTATTTATTTAATATTATGCCATCATTTCCTTTTACCTTAATTAAAAACATTTAATTAAGGAATCCCTTCCAAAAATGCTTAAATCTAATTTAAACATCGTTTCCCCCAATATTTATTAATTATTGAATAAATTGACCAAATCCTTTAAATAAATAAAATATTTATTTAAAACCCTCAAAACCATAGAATCTTCTAGACTTTCCTAGAATTTCCTAATCTTTCCTAAACTTTCCTAAACCTATCTATAAGTTGTTTCCTAACCTTCTTAGCCTAATCCAAGTCTCCTTTGACTTTGGGTCAAATCCCTTCATTAATGAGCCTTACACACTCATTAATGACTTCTTTCATCCTCATTAAAGCTCTTACAACCTCTTAATGAAGCCTATGTCTCCTCTTTCCTCTTGGTCCCCTAGGCACACTTCCCTAGTGTTTCTCACACTTGTGTGAGAAACCTTAACCAAGGCCAATCTAACCATACCCCAAACCTTACCTCAGACTCTACCCCAAATCCTGACTCTGACCCTAACTCTCCTTCCTAAACCAAGCCCTTAGGAAAATCCTATAAATAGTCTCTCTTCCAACATCAAATCAATTAGCTTAGTTCTTTATCTTCATGCATTGTTATCATGCTCATTTACTTCTAGACTTAGCATAATAAATCCTAATTGTTAGATTTTAGTTATCTTTCAAGCTTTCATAACACATCTTAGCTTAGCATAATGGATTAAACATAGTTTACTTCATTGTATTGCATTGATTTTCATCATTCTAGACTTAATTTGGACTAAAATCATTCTAGCTTAAGCATTCTTGCATCAAATCTACATTTCTAGCTCTATCAGGCTCTTTGAGACTCTAGGGGAAAAAATGAGTGTTCTATACCCAGTTTTGTGCCATTATGGGGTTCTCATGGTACTAATCCATCTCAATCCATCCTATTTAGAATCAGGGACAAGATCCATGTGTTTTTAGAGCATAACCACACCCCTAAAGCGAGAGCAAATCAAACAGTGACAGGGTGCTCCCGTTTTAGCTCTACCTGAATGACTTAGCAAATAGTTTTCTCTATATGTTAGGAATATTCTCTTAGAATAATGTTTGAATGTCTACACTTTTTCTAAAAAAGTTAGGTTTTCTATGATCACAATACCAATAGAGAACCAAACTTCAATTTTTTGGTCTTGGTTTTCCAGATTGTGTTCACATTGTCATCAAATTGCTTCAACATGATTTCACACAGATCAATCTTCATGTCCTTCTTGCCAATTTTGTATGCTAGGTCCACTGCTCCACATGTTAAACTGTCACTCGGGAAGATTGAAAGATTCAGTATGATATGATATTACATGCAAATTTGAGTTCAAGATCTTCCATAATAGATATCTTAAGACCTCTTCCATCTCATTTAGCTTTTGTCAATTCACAAAGCTTGTCCTTGTGGGTCTTCTTGTTTTCCTTTGATCTATCACCGATCGGGTATCTAGTCACGATGTGTAGAAAAACCTTAGTAATTTTGACTGGTTCATCTAGCCACATAAATTGATCATGTACTCGGCTCAACACAATTATTATCCACTCAATCTTGAATACACTTAGAATATGCAGGGCATGCGTTAAACACTTAGTCTCCAAGTGGATGTGTTCATCCTTCAACTTTTCATTGTCGCACAAGCTTTGGAAATACGTGTTGATGTCCTCTTGATGGATCTCCTTGATTTTACTATGAATAAAAGCACAAATGTCTTTGATCAAAATAACTCTTTCTAGAATAGATGAAAGTGCTCCCATTTTATCTAGTTTGGTGGCATTCATGAGAGGAAGCTTGTATTTAGGGTTGACAGGATCAACCTTCTCAACAAAAACAAGATTTTGTACCTAGGTTCTATAATTTCAGATATGTCCCCACTTGATTTAAGTAGGGTTTCATGTGAAACAACTCGTTTGTGCTTCCACAACTAGGGAATACACTAGAAATCACTCAAATATGCTTACTTTTGTTTAAATATTCTCAACAATCACTCAAATGTTCTTAGAAGACTCGACTTTGCAATGCGCTCAAATGCTCTTTGAAAATATTAGATGCTAATGACTAACAAAAGAGTCTATTTATACCTTTTCCTTGATTAGGGTTTCCAACAGCTAGAAAAGTAGCAATAAATGTTGTCACTGACCCTCCTTTAAATTATACTTTATTTTACCGAATGAAACAAAATAACATTGTCTTTCACCAATCAAACATGAAATATTAAGTTCACAATATATGTCCAAATGCATCCAAATATTCTGATACGAATCTTTTCTCAAATCTTAGGAACTGATTTATGATTGAAATTTAACTCATAGTTCCTACTCATACCTTTAACTGATTAGGTGAAGATAGGAGCACCCGATCTAGAGGATGAGGTGTCATCGACTATTCCAAATGATGTTCCATCATCTAGAGACTTCCTTCTCCATATTTTATTCATCTAATTTTTTATTTCTTCAAACTTCACTTGTGGTGTGTTATTTTTCTTTTCCTCAGTTGGAGCTTTGCCTCAGTACCTACAATCTTTGACTAGGTGACCTACCTTATGACAGTGGAAACATGTCATTCCAAGATCTCTCCATGATCTTTTGTTATTTGTACCATGCATTAATATGCAATTTTTTTGTAATGTGTCCATATCTCCCACATGTTATACATGAAATTCTTGTGTTGTAGTTCCATGGTATTGTTGAGCCTTCTCAGTTGTTTGTAGTATTGTGTCAGTTAGGTGCCCATTTGACATTATTTCTTTGTGAACTACAATCTTTAGACTTATGATATATCTATTGCAAGTATTGTAGTAGCCATTAGATTTTGACTTCCTTGTATTATTAGCAATCCTTGATCTACACTCAAATGCTTGATGTCCATACTTATTGCAATTATAAAAATAACCATCAAATTTAAGAATGTTCAGTCGGTTACCTCTTTTACTCCTACATACATTAGTTGTATGACCAGGTTTTTCACAATAGTAACAAATTGGCTTCTTTGTCTTCTATGGAGTAGCAGTTTCTCGATTGGCAGCTTGGTTTGAGGACTCTCCCTTCTCGGTAGTGTTGTTTCTAGTGAACCCAAGTCCAATTTTATCTCTCAGTTGTCTCTAACCTCTATATTGTTCATCCAAATTCAAAATATTTCTTCATTCCATTTCATTACTTCATTTTCTTTCTGTTCTGATTTTAGTTCCCTTGCCAATCTTTCAACCTCAAACCTTAATACTTGAGTCTCAGATTCCTTCTTGGCTATCTCTTGATTTGCATTCACTAGTTATTCATCCATAGGATAATGTGTTTGTCTCATTCCCATGATCTCATCATCCTTTTTAGTTAGCCTTGCCTCAACTTTCCTCTTGTCTTCTTCTGCCATTCTTTTTGCATCTTCAAATGATATCTTTGATTCAAGTATTTCATTGATTATAATACCTTGTTCCTCTTTATCTTTCTTTATTAGGTTCAACTAGTCGATGAGTGCTTTCTTCTTTTCCACCAATTCTACAATGGTTGTTTCAGATTCATCATTCAAACTCCCTTCAAATGATGTCTCAAGTATCTCAACATGTTCTTGTGTAGATTTCAACTCATCAGATAAACATTTTATTACCCTCGATGAATTTTCCAATTTCCTTTTCAAATCATCAATCAACTCATGTGCATTTTATAATTCAAACTAAAGATTTTCAATCTATAGCTTTCTTGTAACTTTCCATTGCTATGATCATCTCACTCTCAGGTGGTTAAACCCTTATCTCAAGAGTCCAAGCTCTAATACCAATTGTTGGATTAATAATGGAAATTTGAGTATTGAGAGAGGAGGGGTGAATAAGTACTCTAGAAAATTTTATCAACCTTTATTAACTTGATTTGTATTACTATCATATATTTTGATCATTTACTAAATTGAAATCTCTGCATATAACATCATAAAACATAGAAATTAAAACATGGAATCATAATTTATAACACAATGATTTTTTGTCTCGCAGAAACCCTTGGTCAGAGGGAAAAATTGCAGTAGGGATGGTACCCACAATCCTTCACTACTGCAGGAAAAAGGTTGCTTGATTAGAGCTAAAATGTTTAGCTACTTCTGATAGCCTACTCTATTAAGAGTACAAAAGACATGCAGTCTACCTTGTTAAATGATTTTACAATCTCTAATATAAGAGATGTATTATATTAAAGGATTTACAAAATAAAACCTATTAGGGCCTACCTAGTAATGGGATTTTACAATTTTGAATACAATACAAATCAGTACTAAATATGTTTGTAATAATGCATCAAAAATGTTGTTCAAAATCACTGTGCTCAATAATATCTTTACCTCATTCTGTACTCGATAACATCAAATCTAATTCACCTTCTCAATTCTTCTCTAACTACTCTGTACTCGGTAACTTATCTGCATTTCATCACCATCACATCAATTTTTGCATCCTTCACATCATTCTCCCTCTCTCTCCTCATTCTCTGATCTTCATACTCTATTCTTTATATACTTGATCTAGAAGTAGTGGAAAATTTCTAGATTCTTCTCCTTAAATGGTGGTAGCTTTGATTTCATTTCCAATGTATATATTCCTTTCATTTTCCATTGGTGGATCTTACCTTATAATCATGCACAATCATATTTTTACATTCCCAAAGTTTTACCAAATGATCTCTCCTTGAAATTAGTAAAACATTTTATGGTCCATGTCTAGGCTCAATGTATCTGTCATGATCTATTATGTTTTCTTGTGTTACTTGGTAACACATTTTTTTCTTTCTTAGTTACATGTGCTCTTAGATCGGTAACTACCATGCACTACTCAGTGTCTTCCTTGCTCTTCTCGGTACCTATCATTCATTTTCCTTTACCTAAATTATCTCTTCCTTTACCAATTGAGTCCTATGACTCCTTTAACCGACTGACTTTAACTCTCAAATATGACTTTGAAAAAAATAATGACAACAAAATAGATCTTTAGGGATATCAGTTCCTCAAAGAAGATGGGAAAATAGTTGAAGAAATAGGGGAAACGATCAAGGCTTTAGAGGAGAATGTAAAATCTATTGCCAAAATGAAAACCCTAACTGTCGAAGACCTCTCGCAACTCACCAGGATTGAAGCAATGTTAACTGTGTGCTTAGATCATCTAGAGGTTGATCAAGATAAGGTCGCTCTGGTAATGAAATATAAGGATGTTTGGAAATAGAGGATTATCCATATCGGACTACCACATCATCAAATCATCCTAAATTTCTCAAGCTCTCATCTGGAGTGGAGGAACACATGTGGTGTCTTATCATCACAAAGCCAATCAACTGATGACTTAGCTAGACCCCAACCCTGATCGTGTTGCGAATAAATTGTCCATCCACTTTAGTTTTAATTTCTTGCTCATTCCTATAGTTTTTAAAAGAAAGTTTTGAGACTATTTAGCTAGACTCGATGGTCAAGTTATCTTTACTCTAGTTAAGAGACTATAAACCTAGAGGTTATATATAATTTAAAATAAGATGTTAGAAAGGTCCAATTCTTGAATAGAAAACTAATACATTTTGGGTTTCATTTGGAATACGTATATGTATGTATGGGTAATGAAAAGGAGACTTTGATCTGTGAATAAAATATATTTATTGTTATTGCAAACCTATGTTTGGAATCTGTTGAATTAATCTCAGTCACAACTAAATCTTTAATTACAATATTTATTTTTCTTCTTCGTCTGATCATATACATGCAAAAATGGAACGGGTGTATAGAGTTTTCTATTAATTATTATCTGATTTTATGTAAATTCTGTGAACTTTGTTTATGAAATCATAATTTTCTTGCATTTATATCATGTTGATGGATGAATATGGAATGCCTTTATTACTTTCTGGTGGAAAAATACTCTTTTGAATTGGTTAATGATATATTGATTCATTGAATATCACATAGGAAGTTGTGCCTTTATGCAGAGGTTGAACTATGAGTGGTTCATAAAACTATTGGTTCAATTTGTTTATTGCTAAAGAGGGTACTAGAGTTCACTTTCTATTAATAATTTACTGAGGAAAAATCTGTTAACCAACAATACAGATCTGACAAAAGGGAATACCCTCTTGAGTTATTGTCGCTCAAAGTGAAGAAGGCTCTATGCCCTATTGATGTTACATTCTCTTATCTTCAATTGGTGATTAGGGTTGGATAATTTTTTATGTTTTTAATCTCATAGTCCAAGTCTTTTAATATCACTTAGGATTGAAGGTAGCAAGAAAACTCACTAACAATAGATATATAATAAAATAAAATAAAGTATTCAATTTCCATTAACCCTCAAGGGTACTCTACAAATCAAGAGACAAAAGTATGGTTGAGGTGATTTTCTGCCAAACCAAGAACTGTTATGCTCCCTTGGGATTCTTCGTGCTCAAATAATTCCCAACCATGTAATGCCTAGCAACCTAGAAATAAAAGGAAGGGGGTATCTTGAATGAAACTTGATATAATCACATGCAATTCCTAACATGAATATGCAATGACTAACTATCAAGCTATGGAAGATAATTATTATCAATATTTTCTCCTAGTTGTTATGTTCATATCTTTCAATGAACTCCTGGCTTTGGCCAAAACACTTTAAAATATGACCGCGAACTTGAAAAGAGGGTCACATTCTCTGTTGTCCATATTTTTCACCCTCCTCAAAAGGTAAGCTTTCCCAAACACACATGCATATCAAGTAAAGAGATACAAACACATGCGTGCCATTCTATTTTATTTTCTATGTAGTAATACTTTCTTTTCCTAGTATATAATTTTCATGCAAGGCCTCATGTATATTAACTCATGTACTGATAATATCATGTTTCTTTAATGCCTAATTTTCCTATATATGTCGTGTTATTTCCTTTCAATAATGAGATCTAAGAAATGACTTTCATAATATAAATATTCATGCATCTTCATTTTCAATTTAAAAATTTATCCATCTTGTTTTCTAATGTTAATCATTCTAGCTTTAAGTACATCCAGTAATTAGTCAAGATAATCACTAGTATTAAATACATACAAGCTAAACATTATTATGTTCTCTACTATTTAATTCCTTGTACATTATTTCAATTCTCATCTTGAGCATGATAGAGGACAACACACCACATAGAACAAGAAATGTCTAACATTTGGAATAGCCACCATCAAATTAAAATAAAAACCAAAGAGGGGGAATCATCAAATCCATTACTAAATCATAAAATGTGTGTGATTTCAATATTAAATCAAGTGCGACAAGGGTCACAAAAGAGATATGTGGAAAATTTTTGTGACTTTATTGATCAATAAGAAAATTAAAAAATACAATGTCAGTCCTTACAACACGAGTAACATTTCATCAATAATAATAAATTATTAAAATTAACACTTCTTATAGTAGACTCTTAAAATCGCCCCTTAATATTATAATTATTTAATTATTTTTGTTATATTCCTGCTACAAATTTAATTAAATTTGGCTCATTATTCTATAGTATTTAAATTTAATTTAAATACCCTTTCTTTAAGTGTATTAAATTTTATTTAATACCTTCCCTCCATATAATCCCTCTTTAAATAAATTTTAATTTATTTAATTCCCCTCACATTCTATTATTCTCCTAAACCATGATTAGTTTAATGTTTAGTTAAATTAAACCTAAATCTGAACCTAGATCCTACTCTACTCACATCACTCTCAACAAATAGACCTACTTGCTAATTAACTAGGGTTAATTAGGCTAATGTTTGGATTCTTACACCCATTAGTCCTAATTATTTGCTCACACATGTGTGATCAAATTTCCAAAAAATTTCTTTTTCAAAGAATTGTAAAAAAGCCTAAACAAGGTTTATTACAACAGTTATGACACCCCTTACACATTCCAAAATTATGAATGGACTTTTCTCTTACACATGTGTACTTGAAGTACACATTGACCCATCACATCTCAAGTTTCTCACACATGAGTGAGAAAATTTGGACTCTTGCATGGATTATGTGTCGCTCATGTGACACCAATGTGGATGCCACATGTGATCCACCTCACCCCGGCCCTCCAAAATCCTATAAATAGGAGCCTTGCCAAGAGTAAATCATCCATTATTTGCATTTAGAGTTATTATGCTAGTTTGTTGATTTCATTTACATTTAGTGATTTTTATCTAACATGTTTGGTAGTTATTTTCATTCATGGTAGATAGTTGCATTTAGTTCATATCTACTTCTTACATCCATATTGAATGCTTGAGACTAGTTCTTGAGTTCATTCAATACCATCTTCATCTAGTTGGCACATAGTCTTCTTGCATTCATCCTTTATTTTCAATCAAATTGGGATTTAGTTATTGTGTTAGGAGAGCACACCCACAACCATCTCTAGAGCTTAAGTAAAGCAAACCTTGGGTGTGTTTTCTTCTTGTTCATCAGAGGTTGTGGTGGAATCCTTTATTTTAATTTGCAAATTTATAAAATGTTAGATTAATATTGAATATCTTGTTTATTCCTAATGTTTTCATGTTTGAGCTTGCTCCTAAAAGGTAGGTTTTCATCACATATATTTTGGCACACTTGGTGGGACTCACATGCTTGATTTAAACTCATTTACTTCAAATTTTTGTCATTCCCAGAAATTGTCACGCAGTGGCCTCTCTTCCCTGGAATGGTCATCTGTGCAGATTGGCATCTCCGCATGGGTTAAAAAGGACTTAAATTTTTAATATTTTAAAAGTGTTTTTTGGAATATTTTGAGTTTTTAACTTTTGGGTTTCTGTGAGGACATTGATTTTACAGAGTTAGATGCTGACAAATTTATTTCAAAATTTTATTTTTAATACAATAAACTGACTTTGATTTTTGAAGGTTGTCATCTCAATGGATTGTCATCTATGACTGTGTTCGATCATCTGTGCTCCTCAAAAATTGCAGTACCAACTGTTAGGTATACTTTTATGATTTTTTGTTAATTTGTCATCTCTTCTTTCTAACAGTCATCTGTGATTGTTGACTGGTGTCTATGATAGTTTATTGGTGTTTGCACAAACTGTCATTTGTGACCTGGAATTGTCATCTGCTCCCTATAACAAAAAATATTTTAAATTTCCTAAAAAACTTTTGTGTTACTAATTGACCTGGTTTTTTTTATAACACCTCAAACCTGAAGATTGAAAACTCAAAACTACTAACATTTTGTGTTTCAAGACGTAGAGAGAGGACATTTAAAAACACCAAACTACTCACCTTTTGTCTTGCAGGTCTCCTTGGAGATGTAACCAAATATTGTGTTTTCCTTAATTTATCTCTTAGGCACATGACTAAAAGTTCACTTGTAGTATTTTATTAAATGATAGGGGAGCATGCTCTTGTCTTTAGAAGACAATAAAAAACCTAGAATCATTTGATAATATTCTTAGAAATGAAATTTGGGAATGAACAATTTTGTTTGATGTGTTTGGGAGAAAACAACATTAGATAGGAGATTATGCTTTTCTCTCCTTGAGGGAAAATCAGAAATCCAGACTCCTTTGGTTGCCAATCCATGCGTTTAAATTTTTCCATGTAGATGGGCATGTCAGTAGAGTTAAAAATCTCCTAAGAATGACCCACGTGAGAATGAGGTGTAATCCCACCACTCCAACTCACATTAATAAAAATTTCTTCTCGAGGTTAAAGCCTTGGAAGTCAAATACCATTTAATCTTATACATGACTCTCACCTAACACATAGTAGGGTCTCATGGTCTCAATCACGTTTATGTGACTACATGTGCTAAGGTTCTTTGTGGGTCTATAGGCCTAAATTGCGCTTGTGTAGACACAAGGAATGTATTTGAATGGAGACCCTCACTAAGATCCCTAGAATAGAAGCTACTTGGTTCACCCCTAAAAGTGTGATAATCCAAGTGCAAGGAGGATATTAACCTCCCCAAGATACTCACCATATCCTTCCTTCCTGAGTGTTTGGAGTCGAACAATACGACTTCATGACTGGAGCCATTGTGTGCTTGGTGATAACCATATTTTGATTAGCTCTTGAAGTGTGCCTACGTCATTGAGCAAGGATTTTCATTCTCTACCAATTCCTTAGGGTAGGAACTGTGTTTGACTATCTATAATAAACTTTCTTTTTTTACAGAATAAACACCTCAAAGACCTTATTTTGTATCAGCTTCATTCACACTATTTCTTGTCTTTTGAAAGGTTACTTTGTCCCTTTCTAGATTGTTTTTAGACGTGTGAATGCTATTTTTATAGTTTGAATTCTTGAAAATTGGTTCTTTCTATTGAATGGATTGGTTAAAAATCAAACTGAAAGACCCAATTGACCAGACTCATCAAAAACACCACGAAACCATAACTATCATCTCTGGCCCATAATTGTCATCTCCAAAGATTGTCATTTGCATCAGAGAATCATTGTCTCCTCTTGAAAATAGTGAGCAATATGACTTTACAAGGACATCTGAAAGTTGGTTCCCCATAGGCTCTTAAAATCATTTGTTATGAAACATTGATCTACCTGACTAAAATCAATATTTTCTCAAGATATGACCAATTTAGGTAAGCATAAGAAAATAAAACTTCAAGTTTCCTGAGTTTATAGAGAGATCATTAATCAGAAGGCTAGAGTCAACCAATCCTATTCGAAATCTATTCAAAGGATTCTAGAAGCTAGTGAAAAATCTAATAAAATCACCTATAATAATCGGGTTGCCAATTTTGTTTCCAAGAACAAAGTGAACATGACCTTTGTCACTTGGGAATCCTAAGATTAAGTACCTTTGACCTATTGATATTGTGGCAACTGATCATGTAGTGGGTGTTGATATTGTGACGACCTCTCATGTAGTTTCCCTAAAATGGTCAATTTTAGAGGTTGCCCTAAAACGTTGTTATAAGCGACTGAGATGTATAATGCATTGTAATGTTGGTGTATGTTTTTTTTGGATAATAAGAAAGGTTGGACGACTGTGTAGGTGGATGTAGCCTAGGTTTTGGGTGAACCATGTGAAATATGTGTGTTATCTATTTTGAGATGGTCTTCTTCTTTTGTTTTCTGCATATAACTGTTAATTTTATATTGTTCTGGATCTGTCAATCCCTAACAATTGGTATCAGAGAAAGGTTTTGTGTTGTAGATTGGTAGGAATTTCAGATTTGAGTGGGAGCAATGGAGGATTCCAAATTCAAGGTCAAAAAATTCAATGGCTAGAATTTTCAATTATGGAAAATGCAGATGGAGGATTATCTGTACCAAAAGGATCTATGGCAACCATTAGAAGGAAAGACAAAGAAACTGGTCACACAGTTAGAGGAAGATTGGGATATTTTGGATAGAAAGGCACTAGGATCTATTCATTTGTACCTTGCACCATCTGTAACATTCAACATATCAAAGGCAAAAATGATCGTAGATTTGATGCAGACATTGGCTTTTTCGGGCAAAAATGACCTCAGCCGCTTATAACAACATTTTAAGGAAACCTCTAAAATTGACCATTTTAGGGTTTTACAATGTCACAATATCAACACCCACAACATGATCAATCACTACAATATCAACAATCTCCCACTTGGAGACTGATCAAGCTCCACATCAGAACATGACCTTCATTCCTCTTCAAATCGCTTATCATTTCCTCATCTTTAATCACATCACCCTTCATCCACATTTCAAAACATTAGGAGCATTAATCAAAACCTTGGATTTTAAATCAAAATCAAATCAATCCATATTTCATACCCCAATCAAGCAATAGGATGAAAGAATAAACCTAATAGTGTCTCACAGACCTTAAATCAAAGCAAACATTAATCTCTTGCTACTTTGAGAACTGAGTCTTTCTATAGTACTTTTAGTCCAGTCCTATTGTGTTTGGGGATCATCAGTCTATCACCCAAAAACAAGAATACTTTAAATCAAATCCAATCCTATGTTTGCATAATCACAAGGTCTTATTTCACCTGGGTTTGTTCCAAACCTTTAAATCAAACCAATCCTTGAGGCTTAGTTCCTCTTTAATCCAACCTAATCAATCAATCTAATTCAAAATGAAATCAATCATTTAGGCTTAGTACTCTTAATCCAATCCAAATCTAGTCCAAGTTGCTCCTAGTTCATCAAATCCTATCTTCTCTTCATCATCTTTTATCAATCGTTCACCCTTCTTTGATCCAACATTCTAAGGTCACCCGTGCATGGTACTTACCTGATCAAAAGAAAAGTTAAGATAAGAATATCTCACCATGGATGATGATCAGGAGACTGTCTATCAGGAAGACTTTATTGACGAAGAATAACCACACATGGAATCTAACACAGTCATACCCAAAAGTGTGAGTGCCAATCCATGAGCTAAAGAGTTTTTTGATGATCCTAAAAATTTGAGCCTAGTGGAAGATCTAATCCAAGCCAACAGTTCTAATATCTTCATGAACCTTACTCAAAGGGGTGTTACACTCCCTAAAATTTTTGATGAAACCTTGCTTGAGAATAATTTGATTCGAACCAACAAAGATAAGGCAACACCTGTCATGTCATCAACATTTGATAATATGAATCAACATCCCCATGATATGCTTGAATAAATCTGAAAGCTTCTAAGCAAGCCTAACTCAAACAATGTCAATGGGGTGAGTAATGATGGCTTAAACATGAGTCGCGGACCTAAACAACAACTAGGGTCCTCAGGATGATGCTCTGCTTCAATTTTCTTGAAGCCTAATGGAGTCCTAAAAAATCAAAATTCTGCACATATGAACAACACCAACCAAAGACACAACATGAATCCTCCTCTCAGAGGGCATAATGCATCATCAGGAGGAGGAATACACCAAGCTCATAAAATTGCTAACAATAATCCTCCTGAACTAGTCCAACAAATCGACGATCTTAAGAGCATGATGATGACTATGCAAAAGGGTGGGAAGAATGAATTATCTTTCACGAAGATATCTCCTTATCCATTTAAAAAATCAGTCACTATTCAACCATTCCCTACCAATTTTGAAATTCCAAATTTTGATAAATATAAGGGCAATCATGCCCTAAACAACATGTCAAGGAGTTTTATGTAGTAGCTCAAGAATTTTCCCACAATGATCATTTTCTTCTAACTCTTCACCAAGAGTCTTGGTGGACCCGCCCTAGAGTGGATATTAAGTCTTCCTCCTAGTTCCATATCTACTTTTCATGATCTTGTTGAGAAGTTTGTTGCACAATACTCTTATAATATAGAACACTAAGCGTTACTTAGTGACTTGTGCAACATGAAACAAAGAAATGGGGAAACCTTTGCTAACTTTCTCCAAAGATGGTGACATCTTGCAAATTGCATGCCTTGGAAAATCCCAGATTCACATCTCATTGATATCTTCACTAAGAATATGGTTACAAATGTCATTCTAGATGAAAATGTATGCCCCAGAATCATTTGAGGCACTCATTAAAAAGGGTAATCCTATCAAAGATGGACTTTTGATGAAAAAATTCATTAAACATTATACCCCTAATTCATCTAACAACACTAATGATAAACCCAAGTTCTGGTCTAAGAACAAAGGTGTTGTAAATGATGGAGTGAGAGATGCTAAAAATGTCCAAAATGTTCAAGCATCCAACAACAATAACCAAGGTAATCACAACAACAATGATCAGAACAATCACAATCAAAATAGTCAAAATAATCAAGGCAATTAGAATAATTCAAACCAAAATTAGAATCAAGGATCTGGTTATTGTGGTTCCCTATTCTCACGTTATAATGGGAAAAATGACAATAATAACAACAATAGATCGCAACCAGGATGACAATTCGCATAACTAGAGGACTCCCTTGATGTCATCTTTCAAGGTCTAGTTGATCAAGGGATGATGATTTATCCTAACACCAGACCTTTTGATGACAATCAAGCAAAACCAAATTGGTATAAGGATAATGAATACTGCAATTATCATTGTATTAAAGGGAATAAAATCAATAAATGCATGAAATTTCATCATTTTGTGCAAGATTTGATTGACCATGGTAAAATTAAGGTAGAAGATCAGAATGCCTCTGCCTCTAATGCCCAATTAAAGATGTATTCCAAGACTTTTCTAGAGCATAATCAAAATAATGCATCCTCATTCAAAGGCTTTTCCTATGAATACTCTATGAAAAAAATCTTAGGAGATGAAAACACTTGTGGTAAACTAGAGGAAAATGATGTATGTGGCTTTGACTCACTGTGTGGCCATATAGAACAATCTAAAGCTCATGTAAATACACTAACTTTAAAGAGTGTGGATTGCAATGTCACCACCCTCCATCCCCAAGTGACTATACAAGCTTTTTTAAATCCACCTATTGTAGATCCATCTATTGCACCATCAACATCAACATGACCTATGTCACATTATGACCTAATTTCCCAATTGAAGAATACCCCTACATAGATATCCATGCTAGAGCTTCTACACATCTCCCCTATTCACAAAGAGTTCCTTGAAAATGCCTAACTAAGTCTTGTGTCCCAAACAATATCAATGTCTCTCAATTCCAAGCAATGATTAGAAACTTGGCTTCCCAAAAACACCTGGTATTTCATTGACAAAGATTTCCAAGGTCCTTATCCTTGTCACAATAAACCCTTTCACATCTAAGTCACCATCCATAATACCCAAATCAAGAGAGTCCTTATAGGTAATGGATCTGGTCTGAATTTGTGTACTTTAAGTATGATCTGCAACATTGGTCTTTCTGAGGACCTCATTGATGTAAATAAATGAAACACAATAAAATCATATGATGGTAGAGAAAGGGTAAGTAAAGGCCTCATTTCACTCCCCTTACAAGTGGGCCCAACACTCATTGAAATAGTCTATCAAGTGCTTGATCTAGATTTACCCAATAATATCATTTTGGGTAGACTGGATACACGCTATCTCAGGAGTCTCATCCATGTTTCATCAATGTTTAAAATTCCCACACCATGGAGCTGAAATAACCATCCTAGGAGATCATGAACCCTTCCAATATTGCAAAAGACTAGAAGGAAAGCAATCAAACTATTTCCCACTAAATGAATATGTTCATCTTGTTTTGAAAGAAACTCTTGTCCAGCACACTTCTTTTGAAAATAAAGAAAAGATGTTTAATCAAGCTAAAGGAAATGAAAAGGTTACTCAAGAGAAGAATACTAAGTCTGAAAATAAATTTATCTTCATAGATCAAGGTCCAGAGGAATATAAATTTGAGAATTCCATGTGTATTAGTCATCTCCCCCTCTCCCCCAAGTCTTTCATAGAGGAATAGAAGTGGATCAAAGCCACATACATCATTTTCACATTGGGGATCTCGCAGAGGAATAGAAGTGGATCCTAAGAAGGTGAAAGCCATTTTGGAGATGTCACCCCCTAAAACTCTAAAACAACTATGAAGCTTACAAGGGAGACTTCAGTCCATCTGAAGATTTGTGTCATAGTTGGCAGACAAGGTGCATCCTTTCTCTCACCTATTAAGAAAGGATATCAAATTCATTTGGGATTTCTTATGCCAGAAGGCCTTTGAACAACTCAAGAAATATCTAGCTAATCCACCAATGTTGGTCCTACCTATTCCAGGATGGTCTTTGATCCTCTATATTTCAAAAAATACCATAACACCCGATGCTCCCCTAGCACAACTAGCTGACAATGGAAAAGAGTGTTCCATCTACAATCATAGCATAACTTTAGTGGGATATGAGCTTAACTATACATCTATTGAGAAAGCTTTCATGGCTATAGTCTTTTGTACGCAGAAACTACGTCATTACATGCTTAATCATAAGGTAAAGTTGATAGAAAATATTGACCTGCTTAAGTATTTGTTATCTAAAGACACTCTGATAGGCTGCATAACAAAATGGGTCATGATACTTAGTGAATTTGATATTGTGTACACAAAATGGAAGGAAATCAAAGGACAAGAATCTCATATCAACTTGCAAAGGATCCTATTCCTGGAGATCATCCTATTGTCACATATTTTCCTGATGAAACCATCATGACTGCCATCCCTAGCATTCACTGCAAGCTCCACTTTGATGGATCTTTTACTCAGAAAGGATCGGGGGCAGGATTTTTTTTTGTTACACCACAAAGAGATTTCATCCCTAAATCCTATAAATTAACATTTGTGTGTACAAACAACATAGCAGAATATGAGACCTTGGTCACAGGGCTTCGCCAAGTAGTCAAATGAAGGATTATGAGTTTTCTTATTTTTGGTGACTCCCAATTGGTTATCAAACAAGTAAATGATGAATATCAGACAAAGGATGATAAGATGCTTCCTTACCACTGCATGGTTGAAGATCTTAAACAACACTTTACAGATATCCTTTTTGAGTAAGTTCCTCAAGAAAATAATAAAGCATTTGATTCTATGGCTGCCATTTCTTTCTTGATATCCCTGCCAGAGACGAGTACACGATGAAAATTTCTTGTCGAGAATGTTATGGTCCCTACCTATGACCAACCGAATTTTGAGATGGTGTGTGAAATTGTTGGTCCCGAATCACCTTGGTATCAGGAAATCCTTTCCTACTTTCATGATAAGACCATTCCCCTCACTCTCATGCCTAACCAATAGAAAACCTTCATTCGTCGTACATCTCATTACACAATCCTTAGAGATACCCTATTTTGAAAACACTTTGTTGGAACTCTTCTTCGATGTCTAAATTTAGAGGAAGTACAAATAGCCTTAGAAGAAGTAAATCAAGGAATCTATGGATCACATTCTAGTGGCCTCACTTTAGCCAATAAGTTGCTATGCACTAGATACTACTAGCCAACAATGGAGCATGATGCTTAACATTATATAAAGAAATGTGTTCCTTGTCAACAACATGAAAATTTGATACAGGCACTCGCTCAATTCCTCCAACCCACCATTACACCTTGGCCTTTCTCCCACTAGGGTTTTGACCTTGTGGGCCAGATATTCCCAAACTATGTTGGTGGCCACAAGTATATCCTTGCTGCCACTTAATATTTTACCAAATGGGTCAAATAAATCTTCCTCGCCTACACTATCAGTAAAAAAATTTCAAAGTTCATTCTGAACTACATCATTTATCATTATGGCATCCTAAAAAATCTTCATACTGATAATAGAAAACCCTTCAAGAATTAGGATGTCTCTGACCTTTGTAAGAAATTTTGCATCACCCAGCATTTCTCATCCAAGCACTTTTCATAGGGCAACGGTCAAGCTGAGGATACAAATAAAACCATATTGAAAATCCTCAAGAAAAATGTTGATGACGCTAATGGTGATTGGCACCTGCAACTTAATCCCTCCCTCTAGGCCTATCATACCTCCATCTATACTCCCACTAGAGCCACTCCATTTGCCCTCATCTACGGCTCTGAGGTTTTTCTTCCCATCAAAATTGAGTGCCCTTCCCTTAGGATTTCTCTCAAGAACATTATGTACGAAGAAGAATATCGAGTTTCCCTATCCATTATACATGTCCTTCGTCACCTTCCCACCATGAAAACAACATTTCTTCATCATGTTCTCTACTCCACAACCTCCGATGAGCAAGAAGTAAACACACACGTTCCACACATCACAATAAAAATCCAAGAAAATTCCTACCGAATTGAGCTTAACCCCATCACACTAAGATTTTCCCAGATGTAGTGACCACAAAAGTGCTTATCAAAATCAACATCGTGATCAAATATCTGAGTTATTATTCTTTTCGCATCTATTGCCAGTGAATATTCACCTTTTATCAGTCAATTAATCATTGCCCTGCAGGATGCATCCTTCCTCAGTCAACTCAAATCAAATTCATCAATCCAATTCCATTCATGGAAAGAATTGTGGATCGAATGACTACTTGGTCATGAGGCCTTCTTTTTTTATTTTTATCTTTTTGTGTCAATGGATCCTACTCATGATTGCCTCGATCTTTCATATCTTAGTATATAATGACTGGTGAAACTTGATACAGGTGTCATTTGTGGTATGATCTATTTGTTGATAATTTACGAGCAGTCTTGTTCATGTCTATGTTGTCATTATGCATACCTCACTGGGGATAATGGGTCAACACATTTACTTCCCTTAAAGGATTTGGATGAGCCCATACCTCTCCAATGCATATATGTCATTGGTTCTATCATGATTATGAAATTTACATTGATGTTCCTAAAGCTATCTAGTGTGTTTGAGAGTCTAGTCCATGCAAAGGAACCATGACATATGTGCCTTTATAGCACATGGTGCATACCTCCTTTGTAAAATCAAACTAGGGTGTTATCTCCAACATAAACAGGGTGAATGATGCATTTTAGGTCATATTATATTTTACTCTTGGCAAAATTCCTATTTATTCCCCCTCCCTAAGGCTCGCTGAATGATCCTATCGATTATGATTGATACACTCATCCTAGTCTACATCTTCCTTAATTGCATTTAGTTGCATTCTTGCATTAGTGATAAGTATTGACTTTAAATTCGATATATTTTACTCACCTAATCATAATCATCCAGATGTATTTTATGTTCATTGTACATATTACATTTATTACATTAATCATTATTTTATATTTTGCATTACATTAATTATTATTGCATCTTACATTTTCATATCAAAAATATTAATTATCTATATACATCCCATAACTAGATCCATCCAATATATATATATACATATATATATATATATATATATATATATATATATATATATATATATATATACACATATATATATATACATATATATATATATACATATATATATATGTATATATGTATGTATGTATGTATGTATGTATGTATGTATGTATGTCTGTCTGTCTATGTGTGTGTGTGTGTGTGTGTGTGTGTATGTATGTATGTATGTATGCTCATGATAAACCATCACACATATGGATACCTGCATCACAAATATGTCAGCATATGTATCCCATCCTATATCACACACATCAGTCCATGATCCACATATGCATATAGGAATCAAAACACATACATCATATAGAACCATCAAAAATATGTATATATGAAAAATCAAGTGTCCAAGCCCATCAATACATATGTGCCAATATAAATCAGTACATATACATTATATATATCAAAAATGTCATTGTACATATATAATACTCAAAGCATGTCAGAGTGTCAACTATGATCAAAATGGGTCATGAAGTCGACCGTGTGGATGGCTCTGCCCCTCCTATCCCATCACCCTCTCTATCTCGAGGAGGTCTCATCCCTACCAAGGTCTATGAGCCTCCTCCACTTTTCGTATGTGAGGTTGATCTCTTAATGTACACTGCATCCCTCTGTCCATTGAGAACAACCTCATAATATAGTCAGCGGTAGTACTCCATCTCTCAGACAACTCTGGTCTCCTTTCTGTGAGCGAAAAATTCCTCCTATACCACCTGCATCACTCCTGGACCTGTCGCAACCTATAAAAAAATCTCTCATTATCCTCTGTACTCCTCAGCTCTGCGCTGATAAGTGTCCCTCTCCTAGGTCACCCCTGCATCTCTGCCCTCAGGTCTTCCACTGATATCATGTTGTCACGCTTGTCTGAGTCTCCATAACGGTAAACTCACCACTATCGACATGTGCCTACAACCTATCTAGAGAACTTTGAGCACTATTTTCTCGTGCTTTCTTCCCTTCTAGTAACCCATATACTCTAACTACCTTTTCATGTAAGTTTATCTTTGATGCCTGAGAAGTAGCTAACAGACCTTGTACCTTGTCTACCTTTATATGCAGGCTATCTCACTTTGTGACCACTGTGTCATGTATCTCCTAGGCTATATATCTTGGATGTGGTCCCTATACCTATTCTGGGGCAGACGGTGGTCCCTGTCCTTGTCCCTATGTCGAGGCTGGCTATGGCCCTTGTAATTGTCCCTGTGGAATCACTAGAGGGACTCTATCTACTGGAACTTGTATTTCCCCTTGGTGTCGTGGTGCTTCCACCCTCTACTAACCCCTAACTAAACCTCCTCCTCCTCCACCTCCTCCTCCCCCATTCTCCTCCTTTGTCTCCCATGTCATCCCCCCCATCATCTCCATCTGCACTAGCCCCATCCCCTCCCCTAGATGGCTTCTCATCTGCTGACACTGCTCCAAGCACTATCAATCCAATTGACTGATGTGTCACACCATTATGCATAGCCAGGTGTCACTCCCGCATCTTGGAATAGATATTTCCCCTACTACCAAGGTATTGTTTCCATCCCTAACCACGGGGCCCTGGCCCCCCACGGATCTACTCCTATCCCCCATAGACTACCCATCTCCCATGTAACCAAAGAATGTGGGAAAGAATTTTGTACAAAATCCTATACCCATCCAAACTGTCGAGCTAGCCTCGAAGGTATGTACAAGGAAATCATATATGTGGTCCTCCCTATCAACTAGTAGTATGTCTAAGTAAACCCTAAATAGAGAAAATCCTCCCACCCATCCTCAGTATAGTCTCGTTGTTGTATCACCTGATGACCTGAAGTCTCACACCTTGTGTATGGGGTCCATTCAAATCTTTGCATCTCATCTAGTCATCGTCACCAGTGGCCAATAGAATTTGTCAACTCATATCAGATCGGTGGTTGATACTTGCAAGCATATGGCTCATATGTTGTGTGGGTATCGTGTAGTCTAATGGGACATACCACGACAATACCCTATGCCCATACTAATAATAAGGTAACCCCTTCTCCTAATGTCTTACCTCTCCTATAGGAGCACATGTGTAAATCATAATATAGCTACCCCATAATGGCGTAGCCCCAACAGTACCTCTCACCCTCATCCTCCAATATCGCGCTGATAACTTTCCCCCACCCTAGCGGAAATCCATGACCTTCTAGATCCAACATCAACCTGCCTTTGACTAATTCTACCAAATACAAAGAAACCTACCTCAACCATGGTCATGTCGCCATCATTGGTCTCTAGGGAAACCATTGTCTCATGGTCGACAACTGATCATATGCCCACCTAAATGTTTCCTCTGCATAGGGCTCTACGTCCTTTTATATATACTTTGGGATTAGCCCCCATATGAGAATGTGGTATATCCACCAGACGTCTAGGAGTGTGATCGTCGCCTCCCCTGTAGGTAGATAGAAACTCAAGGTCAGACTGTACCACCTCTCAATTAGTGTGGTCATGAGTGTATTATGCGCTCTCAACTGTGGCCACAAGTGCACATGCTCCAAGCCGCATAATGCAATTTGTCCCCACTCCATCAATGTCAACTCCTCTGCTAGGCTCATCGTATCTAGCCAGTTCTCCCTCAATCGAAACACCAACTCCACCTCCTACATTCATCCAATTCATGCTCGTCATTTCTTTCTAAGTTGTCTGGGGCATCTACCCCATCCCCATCCTTTGTTTTCCCTCCTCATTGGCCTACTTTGCATTTATTGGATCAATCAATGGAGATGTCGATTCACCCATGTAGATGTCGATTGACACTTACGTCGATCCGTGCAAATTCTTGTTTAGGGAAGCTCAACCCTGGTCAACCTCATCCTTGCAGATGACATTCTACTGGTTGTTTGAGAACCTTCCTTGCCGTCCCCTCAGATGATGATTGGTCAACCGTCCTCTACGGAGGTAACGATCCTCTGATCGTTGTATCCACCTCGATGGCCTTTTTGGCCTATCAATTTCCCTCCCTACCGCCATAAATGCACTTAAAAACATATTGAAAAATCTTGTTTAGGGTACTCATGAGTGGTCCTGCATCTGCGGCCTACTGGTGTGTCCAAGAGGGATAACTTTAAGAAACCCCCTCCTAGGAAAAAGTGTAAAATCCTGGTGAATCCTACATTGTTTTAGGGGGAAATTTTTCTTAATGAATGCGAACTTTTTTTCAAATCCACGAATTTTCATAGTTTTTCTTGGCAATTTTTTTCCTGGCGAATGAAAATTTCATAAATTCCTGGCGAATTATACAATCATGTGGGGGAAAATATATATTGAATGAAGCGAATTTTTTTCTTTTGAAGTAAAAAATTATAATATATGAGGCGAATGATTTTCTTTTGAAGGGAAAAAAAATAATTGTATTGGCGATTCACATCAACACGTAACCTAACAGTATGTCAGTAACATCTATTATTTTATAATGTTAAATGTATTAATTGAGACCATCTGATGATCCAAGATCAATGGCTAAAGTTTGATTTTGGCCTCAATTTCTTGAAGGCAACAGAGTTCTCTAGGAAGTCACCAGAATGTTGACAGGTATCAAATTAGGGTTGTCAACTTATCTGCAGATTCAACACGTTGGTATCGATAAGCACGTCCAGTCACATCCACATGTAACCTAACAATAACATCCATTATTTTATAATGTTGAATGTATTAATTGAGACCGTCTGATGATCCAAGATCAATGGCTGAAGTTTGATTTCGACCTCAATTTATTGAAGTAAACATAGTTCTCTAGGAAGTCACCAAAATGTTGACACGTATCAAATTAGGGTTGTCAACTTGTCTGCAGACTCAACATGTTGGTATCGATTAGCACAATAACCATGATCGTCACACAAGGATGGTGGATAATGTTGCATGGTCCTATAGTGCAACTTGTAACTCGTAACTCGGTAAGAAATAAATGCCTTGTCAGTGATATTACAGATGAATTCATGATATTAGCAATTTCAGTTATGGGAAAGATTTACATGCTGATATGAAAGATTAAGGACAATGAATTTAAATTTCTCACATGCATGCATTTATGGGAAAGATTTACATGAAATATTAAGGACAATGGATTTAATACAATTAAAGAAAGAATAATTAATTGCTAACTACTAAGTATTAATCAAGGGCTATTTATAGATGATCTAGCTTCTTTATTCCTCAAATTTTAATTCGTCTTTGCTAGATAAATTTTTGTAGCTGCCTCTAGTTTAAGTCATTAGTCTGTAAATAATTTGTTTTTAAGGTTTTTGAAATTCTAGATGGACACTCCAATTAGGCTTACATGCACATCTAAGGAGGCCTAGAAGGCCTTTGTGGGTTCCTTTTCAGATGAAACCTTAGAATCAATTTGTAGGGAGGGTGGGCCTTTCATAATAGAGGTTGTTAAAATGGTGTTGGACAAAGATTTTCTGCACAATGAAGAGAGGCACCGAGTCAACACGAACATTACATCCCATTTTTTGTCATCTCTTCTCGACCTCGAAGGAGAGAAGGTGGACATGTTGATGCTACCGAGGAAGGTTTTCGAAGAAGAATACCTAGGGGACAATGTTAATGTTGTCATGTTCACAGAAATAGGGGTGGGGATCCTTTGGACAAGTGAAATACCCAAGCTTCTCCTCCCAGGCCAGAATGTGGCCATAAAACCTTTTCTGTTGGGCTTGAATGTTGGGTAGTTGACGCAGGGCAGAATGGATAATCCCAAGAATGGATAGTCCAAGTCTACACCAGCAACAATAAAAAAAACAACCACAGCAGAAACACAACAATATAATGCTCAAATAAAAAAAATTTCAACATGCCCGACTGTAAGGCCTTCCGGGTTAGGGCCAAATACAATAACTTACAATAATATTTATGCAACCTCCTAGCTAGTCCAACATTGTAGCACATCAACTACTGGTGGAAACACTAAGGCAGATCTAAACTTGAGCTCGCAAACCACCAAGCAATCTCTTTGTCTCCAAGCATGCAAACCACTAGCTCTGCTATTACAATATTAGATAAACAATCTGATCTTCAAGATCTCACAAGATCTAATTATTATCCTTCTTGACTCACATCTCCCGACTGACTCTCTAAACAACTACCCAAACATTCCTTAAATACATTTTTTCAACCACAAGTCGGTTGGAAGAAACAATTACCTCTTAATCCAAGTCAGCTTCTACTACAAACAAATATTAAATGCAACAACAGTCAACTCTCAAATAGCCTTACAAACAATTAATTCTCCATGTCGGCCTCAAGATCCACGTAGGAGAATAAAACACAAGCTACCAACATTAAATACACCAAGTCGGCCAACCAAAACTCCAAGAACTCTAGTAAGTAAGCCAAAACTACCGAGCGCCAGTAAAACAACTGAGCCAGCTAGGCATCACCGAGCAAGCATGGCGACTGAGCACCACAAGCATCGTCGAGCACATGTTTTGTTGAGTGTTGGAGGTTTTACTGAGTTCCTTCAGTGATCAAGCCCCTTCAATGACTGAGATCCTTGGTCAAAGATGCAACTGAGCAACACATAACCACTTTAACACACCACCATGCAGATTTGTCAAATACCCTAAAATGCCATTGCATCAACAGTTGAAGCACAATAGGAAATGGGCACTGATTTCTAGGGGTTTTCTCTATAAGTGGTTTTTTCTTAACGAAGTGGAGGCTAAGGTGGGGAAATACGGGTGGCTCGATGAATTCTCGTAGTTAATCCTCTCTAGATAATTCTACTTAGATGGAGTCGGAGGGCAAAATCACTAATGTTACTACTTACCCATGGCCCGTCATCCCTCTTTTTTGGTTTTTTTTTATACAAACATACCACTGGCAGTGTGGCACTGGTCCACTACCAGTGATGTAGTAGGTTTTTATTTGTACTGGACAATGTAATTATTAATGTTATGAAAAAAATAATGGAAATTTTGCAAGTTCATTTCAATTTGCATTTTATGGGTGCAAAAGATGATTCTTAGACTTCTCCATGATTGCAATATTTTAATTAGTTTATTTATCTATGTATTAAACATATAAGTATGTTTCAGTAGAAATAAAGAAGCGATGGTATTTCCATTTTTAAATCTAAATATTTAAAATGTCATTGCCTTCTCGATTACCATCAGAAACTCGGAAACTCAAAATTCTTAAATTAAGATAACTATTAATCTAAGTTGTATGAACTTTTTACCCAATTAATTATCCATATAAAATTATACCATTTTAAATGTATTACACGTATCAAGTCTTACAAGTTACAACTAGTTGACAATGTATCGTAGTTGTAGTTAATAGAAGAAATGTCTTATCACTGACATTAAATTTGGGTAATGTTACATGTCATGACTTTTTTTCCAATTTCACACACTCGTGCATTTAATATGAAAGATTTACAAAATTTTGAAGGACAAATGAATTAATAACGTTAGAGAAAGAATTGAGGGGCAGGGTTATTTATAGACAATTTATGCTTCTTTCTTCTCCAATTCTACCTCTATTAATAGATATGGCCATCACTGAATTGTACTAAAATTTTGTGTAATATAATATTAAAAAATTGCATTGCACTTTTTTTTAATGTAATAATTAAATGTTTCCAAACTTTATTATGTAATGGTGACTGGTTCAAACTTCATGGATAAGGTATTGTCGAATGAATTCTAAGTGAATATAGTTAATGATTATATTCATTAGTGTGAATTAATATTTTAAAATCATGACAATCGTTGGATTACGAGAGATTAATAGTTGAAGTTTTATTTTGGAAGTACTGTGGGTTTCAAAAAGCTTTTTTGCAAAATCGTTCCAAAAACGTAACACGTGTAATTCGTCGAAAAGATTACGTATCATGTGAAGATAAAACATAAATGTATTCCAAAATTTTGGTTTAAATGATACATTAGTGTGTATTATATTGTAAAATTGTCACAAATGTTCGATTGCAAGAGATGAACGGTTAAAGTTGTATTTCACAAGTACTGTGGGTTTCAAAAACCTTTTCTACAAACTCATTCCGAAAATGTGACACATGTAATTTGTCGAAAAGATTACGTATCATGTGAAGATAAAACATAATGTATAATGTATTCCATAATTTTGGTTTAAATGATACATTAGAGTATTCATATTTTAAAATCATGAAAATCGTTCGATTGCGAGAGATGAACAGTTGAAGTCGTATTTCGGAAGTACTGTGGGTTTCAAAAACCTTTTCTGCAAACTTGTTCCGAAAACGTGACACATGTAATTCATCGAAAAGATTACGTAGGATGTGAAGATAAAACATAAATGTATTCTAGAATTTTGGTTTAAATGATACATTTACCGAAAAGTTGTTAACTTTTATTTTTTTAAAACCTATTGACTCGTAGCAACAGAAAGCTAAAAACAACTGTTGAACCGTCACCGACTATTTTGAACTGTAACTTGTGAGAGCCTCGGCCATTCTAACTTCTATCTATCCAGATTTCAAAATTTAATTTCTGGTAAGATATCTAGCCTGATAGCATCCCGATTTTGTAATGTAAAAAATTTAGTTTAACTTGATTTTGAAATTTTAATTCTTACAAGTACAATTGGGATTTTCTTAAATTGGGGTTTTCTTAATTAGTTAGTTTTCTCTTTCCCCATTGTTCTTCGGAAGAATGAAAAAACATAGAATCACATATATTTACTAACAAAATTCAAGGCCAAAGGAAAGAAGATGGGAAAACTTTAATAGACTAGAGAAAACTAGTAGAAATCTTTGGTTTCACTGATGATTATCACGATGTTTATAATCCTGCTATCGACAATGAAAGGAGAGTTATAGAAATTAAACATACATTGTACAATAAGACAATTGGGCCAAAGAGGTTTGAATTTATAAAATTTAATCTAGAAATAAGTGCAAAAATTAATAAAGTTGCTTCATGGGATGTTGGTTTGGGTCGTATGTTGTTACCCGAAGTTTTCCCTTGCCCATAAATTGTCTTGATTTGTGTAGAAAATTATGATGAAGAAAGAAAAGCAATTGTGAATAAAAATAATCATGAAGAAATTTTATCAATAACTTAGGAAGAATTTCTCAGTTTGCTAGACCTAGGATTTGACTGACAAAACTGTAATGTCCATATTGACCTAGGATCACTGGCAGATCAATATGAGGCATTCGCACCAAATGTAAAAGATTCATTTATAAAGGGTCTAATAGTTGTAGATGCAAAGGCTTCATTGGGTGAGAACCATAAGCCTCCTTATGATTTTAACATTTTTGTGCCATGGGTTCAGGATACTATATCCTCGCTAGCATTTTGCTTGGGACTGGAAAACAATAGGGAGGTGGGTGCCAACATTCTTCAATTGATTTGGGATATCCATTGTGTCAATGAACCAGTAAGATATAATTTTTTTGGACACATGGTTCAATCGATGCAAGAACAATTAGCATTGATTAAAAGAGGCAATTCTAAGACAATTAGGTTCACAACCTACTTGTGCTATCTTCTACTAGCCAAGCATGCTGCAATATTAATGAGAAATGACAATAAACTTAAAATTCAGAGGGGGACAGGTCCTCCAATATATAACTAGACACCTCAGATAAGGATGTATGATAACAAAAGGAATTAAAATAATTTTGTAGACTTCTTTTTGGTACCATTGTACAAAAAAATAACAAGCACTCCAATGCCTAGATTGTCTGCTTCATGTAGGGATTGCATCCAACTTGGAAGCACAATTCAATTGGCTGACTGGTACCTAATGGAAGAATATACTATGCCAAGGTTTTACGGATCAGAACTACAACCCCACAAACTTTCAATGCATGTGACAGATAGGGTGTTTGTAGTAGAATATGTACTACAACTAGAGAGCACATATAGACTCTTTTTTGGCCAATCAAAGAAGACAATATTATCTTCCTTATCTTTCTCAATTGGAGGGTTAACATTTGAGAGGAAGGCATCCAAAGTGGAAAATTATTTTTTAGAAAATTTTCAATTTAATTTAAAGTGGTACTGGAAGTATGATCCACTCAACGTCATTCAAACAATGTGTGTTGCTAATAAGAACTCTACAAACTTATTTCAACATGAAAGTAAACCATTGCTAGAGAATTTGAAAAACAAGGATAGTTGGGATGACGTTACAAAAGAGATGGAGAAAGTTTCCGCTGAGGAAAAAATTTCAGCTGACCAATTCTCATCACAAATTATGAAATCAATAAACCATGGCATTGTACAACCTAGGATGTCCTTAAATTTCTACAAAAAAGATGGTAATCCATAAAAAAAAAAACATACCAAAGAAAATAGCAGAAGAATGTAAGGATAGAAAATGGACTTGAATGAAAATGACTGATTTTTGAGCTATGAGAAAGAATCATGGTGAACCAAAGACCAGTGCAGATCTGGATGACATAGACAAGGATATAGAGTTTAGAAAATTGTGGAATTTGGAGCATCCCAGAAGCGGATATGACAGCAGTGATCAAGATGAAAATGCAGACAATGAGGATGACAATCCACCAACTACATTTACTCCATCAAGTCACGGTGGAGCAAGAGACTACCACAAAGAAACATATAGCAAAGGGGCAGTCATTTTAGAAAAAATGGGTTATAAAGGTGGTGGTTTGGGTCCCATGGGAGAAGGCATCTGGAATCCAATTTTCACACAAGAAGCACCCAAAGGTGCAAGCCTTGGGATTGGAGTTGGAGTGGACCCATTAGATTCATCAGGAACCACTATGCCCACAACAACATCCATTGCCACAGGTGGGATTGGGAAATCTACTACTACTGGGTCTGGTAGTGGCACTGGTGCTAGTGGGACTAGGTAAGTTATACAAAAACTACAAGTTCCCTCTCTAAAGAGGCTAGTATAATCTACATAGAATCCCATAGTAGAAGATAGTGTCAAGAAGAAAAAGGTTTCCAGATCATTGATACTCGAACCTAAAGCACTGTTTTCACTTTCAGGTTCAACAAAACCCTCTAAAAGTTTAAATCCTCAAACAACATTAGTTAGATCAACATGCATTGCAAGCTCTGGTTCACCTTTCAAACATTCAATTCCTTCCGCAACATCATATTTTCGTTACAAAGATTTCTATAATAAATTTGCAGAAACAACAACCAAGAATAAGGAAATAAAGAAGACATTGCACACTGGTGCCCTTACTGTAGCTATAGAGGAAAAACCTGCATCCAATAGGGTTTTTCCAACATATGACCCAAACAGAGACATGATGGAGTTCATAGTTGTTATTCCACCCAAAAAAGATGGAAACCCACCAAAGAGTCAGATAGATCTATCTTAATTTCAAGTTAGCACTCTCAATATGGATTTTTCCAAAGTTAAAAATGTGGACAAAATCAATGTGTCAAAGTCTATGAACCAAGTGGTCTACAATGCACTACTAAAGCTGGAAAGAGAGAAAAGTAAGCTCGAGAAAAATATAGAAAAGTTACAGGCAGACATTGCCAATGAAAAAGCAAAGAGGAAAGCTTTAGAGAACAGTTTGAAAGAATTATAGAAAAAGATTAAAAAATCAGCCTCTATATCAGCAAATACAGAGCAAGAAGTGGAACATGCGGAGGCAGTAGTGAAGGAATAGGAGTGGGTAGATCTGAAGGCACTGGAAAATTGGCAAAAATTAGTAAAAAATTAGAGGAAGAAAGAATCACTTCACAAAAGTTATTTAAAACCGTGGAGAGTAATGTTGCCTCCAACCGGGAATTGCAAAAGCAATTGGACTCTCAGGCGGATAAAGCCAATCATTGGGAACACAAAGCAGTGGAAGAGAAAAATAATTGTGAAAAAATGGTAGAAGAACTAAAGAAGGTAAATAATACAATTCAAACTTTAACAAATATAATAATTTAGTAAAGATTACAAAAGAACACATTTGGGGCCAAATATTGGGGATGTCTCATAGCTTGTGTGGCTGGTTTGAAATGCTTCAAATTATGAGAGTATGTTATTGGAAGCTCCATAACAACATTGAACAGAACATGGATGTTGTCAAGAAAGAAAAGAATGCAAAAGATATTATGCAACAACTCTATAGTAAGAGTGATAGTTATCTATCAAAAAAGGGAACTAGCACCTGCCTTGATGCCTCAGTAAAGGTATCAAGTATCATTCAAAAATGGGAGAAGCTAAGGGAAGCATGGGAATTGGATGACAAAGCTAAGAAGAAGATCACAAATATGGAAGAAAGGAAATCAAATTTGGAAAGTCTTGGTTTGCCTAAGGGATTTGACGTAAATAAGTTCATTGGAAGAGAAACTTACAAAATAAGGTTGTAGGACAAAATAAATAATGATTTACGCTTTCTTCCTACAGACACATCTCTTGATATATTCATGGATTTCATCAAACCAATGAGAAATTTGAATGGAGTTTTAGAAGAAACAATGCTATCATGTCATGAAACTTTCAAATATGAATTGGTAACGAAGTTGCAGCAGTGTGACTATACTTTGAACCAAATTGTTCTACCATCAGAGGATGTTTGGACTAGCCTACAAACATTGCTAATGCTCTGAATTTTGAACTATTGTAAATTGTAATATATTGCAAATGAATACAAAACAAATTATGCTCTATCTAATTTTCATGTTTTCCAATTTAATGTACGTTGAGTTACTCTATTTTATTTAGTTATTCTTAGTTGATTTACTCTATTATATGCTATTGGAACACAAAAAAAAAGTTGGAGGACACAATGACGTATGATTTCAAGGTCATTGGCTTAGGGTAATGAAATTGAAATTGGGCAATGTGCCAATGGGTATTGAGTGATTGACTTTTGTACATAGAATCATAGAGTTTTGTTCTTACTAATATTAATGAATGAATTGTTACATTGTATCATATTTGTAATTAAATTAATGAGAATCTGTATTTCTAAGAATTGTAACATATGAATTGCTATGTTGTCAAAAAAATAATGAAAAATCTACAAGAATTGTACCATATAAGCTGAATAATGAAAATAAAAATCATTATTAGTTGTGAAATTGAATCTTGATAACATTATCAACCACATTCATGTTTTTGACATTGGAATATGCTATTATGCATGATAGATGATGAGATACAGAAACTGACAATAGACTATAGGAAAAAGTTTACTAAATACCTAGGACTTGCTACTTCTACAACGGTTCAAGCTACCAAATGATATCATTATTGGGATCCTCGGATTCATCGCCATCAACTTCATAGCTTCCTTGGATCTTCGATATGTTTTCTTCACTCTACATACCTCTGCTTAACTGATGTTCACCGCTAGCAGGACCAGTACCATTACATGATTCAATGACATCATTGTCTCTGGCACTCCTATTTTGGTTTGAAATGTTTCCCAACGCTCTTCTCTAACATTTATTCCTCCATAATTTCAGTGCCCTTCCGTAAGGAAAAGTATTGACTTCATACCTAGATGTATAGAGCCTCAAGCAATTTTCAAAATTCTTGTCTAGTTTGTTTCTGTATCGTCAGAAAATGGAAGCACTTCCATTTAAAACTGGTTTATCCCTTCGAGTAACTTATCTGGGGTCATGTCAAATGCTTTGAATGGGTCTTTGACTTGGATCTGGCTTTTTCCCCCTATTTTACTTCTCTTTCCACCTATTTCCAACCCATTTCTGGCACCTAAACATGAGAACTTGAGATTCTTGACCTCGGGGTCAAGGTCGACCTTCTGGGTCAAGGTTGACCTTGACCCTAACCTAGGTCAGCATCGACCTTGACCCTGACCCTAGGTCCAGATTTCAAGTTTCATTGGTTTCCCGATGTCGGGCTTCAAAAAGTTTATTTTCCCACTTTCAGCTCGGTTGTTTTTGACTTCAAAACGGTAAACTCTTAAATGATATTTAAATTAGGTCCACTTCCAAGAGTAAAGGCTTAAATTGGAATTTAATTCTCCTATGTAGGCCTCTCTAAAAAGTTTGTTCCCTAACTTGTATAAAAGGAAGCCTTCCTCTCTCATTTTCACTTCCACTATCTATCATCCATTTTTGAATTCAAGCACTCAAGTGATCAAGTAATTATCAAGAAAGAAAGAAGGAGAAAGAAAGCATTCAGGCATCATTCATCCTTAAGCATTCAAGAATTCAAGATCCAATTCATCAAGGAGAGCCATTGGTAGCCATTGAAGGATTCAATCTCTATGGAGCCCCTTTGTTGAAGATTTCTCCATCCATTTCCATTCAAGATTGGTGTTGAAGGTCTAATGCAATTGATTTGAGACATCTTACATACAATTCTACATTCATTTGGAGAAACCATACTTGTGGATTCAAGGATTTGAATCCTCCACAAGGGTTTCGACATAAGCAAGGTGAATTATTCCATTTACTTTGTTTATTGCTGCAATTTCAATTACATTTCAAGGTTAATTCCAAACCAGGGTTTGACCAAGGCAAACCCCTCATCCAAAAAACAAAACCCTTTTTCTTGCAGGTATAGGTGCGAGATTGTGAATCGCAGATCAGATTTGAGTACCCTTTTCAAAAAACTTTTGGGATTTGCAAATAGAATTTCCATCAGAACAGTGCAGGTCAAGGTCAACTTTTAGGGGTAAGATTGTGCCCTGGGGTAAGATCTTACCCCTATTTTGGGTCAAGGTCGACCTTGCTTAGAAAGGTAGAAGGTCTCTGGGTTTTCTTTGTTTCTATGTTTTTAGGCTAGATCCGATTGCAGAATTTCCTAAAACTGAGTACAGACACTAGAAAATAGCATTTTCCAAATCTGTCATATTTTGAGGTTAGTACTTGTCTTCAATTCAATTAATATTTTTGTATTTCCCTTTCGTAACAGAATGTAAGGTTTTCTCCTTTCGTCATATCCTCCATCGATTGATTTATTTATGTATTAACCATCTTCTTGTGGTTAATCAATTTGGATCTCTCCTTTGAGAATTTGGAGTTAAGAAGATCTTACATTTCCCCCTTACTCACAACACTCGCTCTCCCATCTCCTTCCTTATTTTTATATTATACATTTTAGTGAACCCGCGATAGACAACTCTTTCTTTTATGGTGTTAGATCTTGCATGTATTAGCCTTCTTTTATGTGTTTGCATTTACATTTCATATAAAGTACAAAAATACTTATTTGTTCATGCTTTGTAGTTTCCTAGTTTAGTTCATTTTCATAGCATTGGTATATGAGCTTTACTACCTCTAGTCCTACTTATAATATTTTGGTTAGACGAATTCATAGACTTATGGGTGCCTTTGATCCTGAGTCTTCCTCTCCTTTCTTAGGATTCGGGATGAAAATTTGATTATTCATGATTCTAATCCTACTATGGAGCATAACTCTTCTCACTCATCTCACGATGAGGATGATGCTTTAAGAGTTCCTCCTGAACAATTCCAAAAACTTTCAACTGAACTTAATAAAATGGGAAATTGGATTACTCAAGAGAACCATAATCAAGATTTTATTCAAGCTATAGATGCTCTTAAGCAAGTCCTTCATGATAGTGATCAAGGTGTTAACCTCTAGTGTGATATTACTCATCTTGTGCATTTAAATGTTAAACCTTTAGCTCAAGAAGCTCAAGATTTAGGATTCACTCCTCTTGTCACTAGTGTGGAACCTTCATCCATTCCTTTACCTAGTATTCCTACATATACCACTCCTATAGTGACTACATTAGTTCCCTCTCTTCCTATGAGTGTTCCTCCTATGTCTCTACCTTCTTCAAAACCTTCTTATCATAATGTTCCTTTTACTTATTCCAATCCTCTTCCAACTGTGGTTCCAAGAGTTCCACCGATTGTATCTTCCATTCCTACCACTTCATACACTTTACCTAGTGTTTCTAGTGTCTCTATGCCTTCCTATTTCATCTAATGATTCAACAATCATCAGTTTGGCTCAAATTGTGTCCTCTTTACAACAACAACTTGCCTCTTTAACTCAATCCAATTTTAGCATTCCTACATGTGACATGGGAAGTCCTTTATCCCTAGACATTATTCGTGCTCCTATTCCTCAACAAGTCGATATGCCTCATCTTGAGAATTACAATGGTAAGGGAGACCCTGTTACTCATGTTAAAATATTACAAATCCTTTGTAGTGACTATGCTCATGACCATAGGATTTTATCCAAGTTGTTTGCCAGAACTTTTCATGATAAGGCCTTGCAATGGTATTGTTCCTTGCCTCCTTATTCTATTGATTCCTTTCCAAAACTTTCTAATACCTTTATTCAACAATTTCAAAATAACATTGGTTTGCAAGTGTCCTTAACTGATTTGATGCATTGTAAATAGAATACTAAAGAAAAATTGACTCAATTTATTAGTAGATTTAAGCATTTGTATGCTCATATTTCCTATCTTGTTCCTGATATTGATATTCAACATATGTTTATTTCAAATTTACAAAAGGATATTAGAGATAAGATTCTGCTTACTGAATTTACCTCTTTTCAATAACTTTGTGCAGTGCTTCATCATTATTAATTACAAGTGAGTCAATTTGAGAGCAACACTCCAATGGCTCATGTCCCAGTTGATAAGAGTGATACTGGTCCTAATCCAAACAATTTCAATTACCTAACAACTATGCCAAGATCAATAAACAAGTGAATGCAGTTGCTGATCAAGTTGTTGTTACATCCAATAATGCTACTTCTACATCCACTATTTTTTGTCTAAATCGTACATTTACTCCTCTTTCTGAATCTTTGCATTCTATTATGAGTAAATTGTTGACTGCTAATATGATTACTTTACCTCCTATTCAACCTCTTTTACGTGCTATGGTGGCATCCAAATCCTTTGATTCCAAAGCCTTTTGTCAAGATCATCATTAGAATGGCCATGATACTAAGAAGTCTTATTCTTTAAAACATAAGGTTCAAGATTTAATTGATTCTAATGCTTTATCTGTTGATAATTTTGATGGTAGTGGAAACAAGTTTGTCTCTCCTCCTAATCAAAATCTCCAAATCTATACGAATCCTTTGCCTACACATGATACTAATACCATTGTTCAACCATCTTCTGTGGATATTATTTATGATTCAAAGATGGATGACCTTAATCATATTGTTAACCATGTGGAGCATGTTGTTTTGTCTCAATCTGTATCTCCACCCCAACCTCAATCACAATCTCAACTTCAAGTTCCACCTCAATCTAAGCCTAAACCAAAATCTCAACCAAAACCTCAAAAACAACCTAAGAATAAAAGACCTCGGGAACTCTTGATTACCTTTGATGATTCTAAGACTATTAAAGCTTCTGATGGTCCCCTTTACATTTATGCTAGGATTTCTAAGATATCTACACGTGGTTGTCTGGTTGATCCTACATCCTTAGTCAATGTTATTACTGAAGAAAATATTTCTATGAAAAACTTACAACGTGATTCTTATGATACATCGGATGTGTGGATTCAAACTTGTAATGGTTTTATTTATCCATCATTTGGTTCTATTAACCTACATGTTGAACTTTGTGGTAAAATTGTGGACACTACTTTTGTTGTTGTTCCTACCTCTGATCAGTTTCAAGTTAAGCTTGGTTTGCCTTGGTTGAATGCCATGCATGTTGTTGCTTCTCCTATCCATAAGTGTCTTAAATTCATTCATGATGAAGAAGTGAAGATGATTAATCATAGTTTATATCAACCTTCTAGGCCCAGGGATTATGATATGCTTGACTTCTTTTGGCCTTCATTACCTAATTCATGTCCCCGACCTAATAATATTTTTTGATCTTATCAAGCCTATAAGCATCGCAAGATTCTTGAGTTAAGCATGCCTCAGATAGATCTTAACTGTGGTCTTTTGCCTATGCCTTCCATACCTCCTTTATCAATGGCTTCTAGTTTTATTAATCAAGCTCCTAGTGTTGCTTTTCAGTCTACTCAAAACTCTACTGATCCTCCTATAGAACCTACGAAGGAACCGGTTATTGTCCCTCCTAATTCTCAACATATTTCGAACAAGACAAAATGTAACCAATCTGCTAATGAACGCCGTAAGAAGCGTCGGGCTCAAGCTCAGGCCCATGCCTCTGTTATTCAAATTTGTTTACCTTCTTTTGACCAGCCTATACATGATGTGTTGGAAGAAGTTAATACTCATAATGATGTTAAGATGAATGATTATGATGATTCTATTCGTATCTTAGATCCTATTTTGATTAATCTGGATGAAGAAGATACTCTTGATGATACTAATGATGTTAATGATGAATATGAGACTATTGACATTGATATTGATTTACCTAATATGCTTTCATCACAATTGATAATTACACCTAGTATCGAACATTGCAATTCTCAAGAGGATCCTTGTTTGGAACTGGCTATTATTCCTACTATGTTGGATATAGTCCCTCTTGCGAGTTTCCTACCTTCCCAAAATTATATAGAATGAGATGGGGAGAGTAGGCGACCTGCTTGATTGTCTTGTCCTTCATGGTATCTTTTTGTGTGTTTTCATGTTGTATTGTGCTTCTCCAGTGATGTGTTTGCTAAATGTTTGTCAGATTCTTTTATACGAACCTTGTTACTTTGTTGGTACAAGATGATAAAGGAATCGAATTTGTTGTGTTATTCCTCTATATGTATCTCTACTCTTCTATATGTTGTTTTCATGTTATGTTGTACATGTGCTATTGTTCGTAAATGTTTCCTTGTGTAGTCCGCTTGGATTTGTGACTTGGTAGCACTAAATCTTTCTGGTTTCCATGTGGTGGTCCGAAAAGACTCTTCTTCGTAACTCTTATGTTTTTTTTTCCTCCATTGTGATTGAAGTTCTACTTTATTTGGGGAATGATGTCAATTCATTTGCAATAATATCATATATATATTATCTTGTGATCATACTGACCCCACAGTAGGTAGATCCCTTTTGTGTTCTTTGTATGTTATGTGATATTTCCCTGGGTATGTCTTCACTTGGGGGAATCTCATAGTGGAAACGTAATCAATGGAGTTGTTTATGTTTCCGTTCAAGCCATTGCTCCTGTTAAAGTGTTAACAATGACTTTAACGTGGGGGCATACACTCTGCTCACTTGTTTCACACATGCACTTTCAATACATATATTTTTCAAATCACTTTTCTCCCTTTATGGATTAGTGACTAATCCTTAAAACATGGATTTTTATCTTATAGGATCTCTTGATCCCTCCAGTTTTAAATTTTCAAAATTTTGATCCCTTAAGGTCGAAGGTGTCCTTAAGACTGGATCTTTTTTTTTTGGCTTTTCTGTTTCAGAATAGAATATTCCTAAGAGTGAATCCTTGATGGGTTGACAAGTGAGTAGCCACATTCACTAGGTGGTTCAATTCCATCTTTCCAGTTGCGTTGTTTCCTTGTGTGGTTCATAATGGGACATAAGTTCTCATTGGGCGAGGTAATCACACCCTCTTCTCTCTCTTTTCTAGAGATGTCTCTCTTATTGTAATAGTGGAGTTGACGAAGACTTGAGTCCCTAGGGGCTTAAATATTTCTTTGTCTCTTTGATTTCAATAAGATTATATTTTTCGTTGTTATCTACTTTACCAAGAGTTTGCATCGAGTCCATACTCTTGCTAAAGTGGGGGCTAAATGTATCATCGGAAAATGGACGCACTTTCATTTAGGACTGATTTAGCCCTCTGAGTAAGTGGTCTAGGCTCATGTCAAATGCATTGAATGAGTTTTTGACTTGGATCTATCTTTTTCCCCCTATTGGATGGGTTTTTGACTTGAACCTGAGAACCTGAGATTCTTGAGCTCAGGGTCAAGGTCGACCTCGACCCTGACCCTGGGTCTAGATTTCAAGTTCCGAAGGTTTCCGGATGTCAAGCTTCAGAAAGTTTATTTTCTGACTTCTGGGTCGGCAGTTTCAGACTTCGAAACGGTAAACTCTTAAATGATATTTAAATTGGGTCCACTTCCAAGAGTAAAGCCTTAAATAAGAATTTAATTCTCTTATGTACGCCTCTCTAGAAGTTTGTTCCCTAACTTGTATAAAAAGAAGCCTTCCTCTCTCATTTTCACATCCACTATCTATCATCCATTTTTTAATTCAAGCAATCAAGTGATCAAGAAATTACCAAGAAAGAAAGAAGGAGAAAGACAGTATTCAAGCATTCATTCATCCTCAAGCATTCAAGAATTCAAGATCCAATTCATTAAGGAGAGCCATTGGTAGCCATTGAAGGATTCAATCTCTATGGAACCCCTTTGTTGAAGATTTCTCCATTCATTTACATTCAAGATTCTTCCTATTCCAAGATTCATTCAAGATTGGTGTTGAAGATCTAATGCAATTGATTTGAGACATCTTACATACAATTCTACATTCTTTTGGAGCATCCATACTTGTGGATTCAAGGATTCAAATCCTCCACAAGGGTTTCAACATAAGCAAGGTGAATTATTCCATTTAATTTGTTTATTGTTGCAATGTCAATTACATTGCAAGGTTAATTCTAAACTGGGATTTGACCAAGGCAAACCCCTCATTCAACAAACAAAACCTTTTTCTTGCAGGTACATGTGCGGGATTGCGAATTGCAGATCAGATATGAGTACCCTTTTCGGTGAACTTATGGGATCTGCAAATAGAATTTCCATCGAAAGAGTGCATATCAAGGTCAAATTTTAGGGGTAAGATTGTGCCCCGAGGTGAGATCTTACCCTTATTTTGGGTCAAGGTCGACCTTGCTCAAAAATGCAGAAGGTTTTTGGGTTTTCTCTGTTTCTGTGTTTTCAGGCCAGATCCGATTGCAGAATTTCCTGAAACTGAGTACAGACACCAAAAAATAGCATTTTCTAGATCTGTCATATTTTGAGGTTAGTACTTGTCTTCAATTCAATTAATATTTTTTTATTTCCCTTTCGTAACAGAATATAAGGTTTTCTCTTTTCTTCATATCCTCCATCGATTCATTCATTTATGTATTGACCATCTTCTTGTGGTTAATCAATTTGGATCTCTCCTTTGGGAATTTGGGGTTAAGAAGAAGATCTAACATTCCCCCCTTACTCACAACACTCACTCTCCCCTCTCCTTTTTATATTATACAGTTTCTTAGCTTTGACTTTAGGAATCCCAAAGCATTAAAAGCTCTCTCATCCTCCACCGGCCCCAATATCAAGGTCAGACATAATTCAACAAGCTTGAAATTTTTTGATATTGAATTAATCAACATTTCGCTCTCAGCTAGATTTTTTCATAGCCTTGTTACTAATCCATCTTTGAGAGGGTTTTGCATAATATTATATTGTTCCCTCATTGTTAGTGAAAAATGACCTGATTGCTCTCTCAAACGAGATTCATCTATAATTCCATTTAGAGTTACTCCATTTAACTCTTTGGTTTTGCAAAAATGATCTATCAAAGTTAGTATCTTAGTTCGAAAATCTTTCAATATGTTCAGTCTCCAATATCAAGGAAACACAATAGTCATGGATTCAAGTAGTTTGACTGCAGGGAATCTTGCTCTAATCTGTGCAGAAAGATCATAGGCAATGTGCTTCACAGAATTTATTATAGACTCAATGATCTTGGTAAAGTCTTCCCTTTTAATACTTGATACTCGCTTCCAAGGGTTCTTTCCTGGTTCCTCGGACTCGATCCTGGCAAAGTAGTGCATTAGTATCTCAACTCTACGGACTCCTGCACATAACTCCCCATTTGCACTAATTTTTAAAAAGTTATCAAGATTGTCCAAATCTATGATTTTTAGCCAACTAGCAAATTTTACATCATCAAATGATCGATAGAGATTATCGAGCATCGTGCATGTCAATTTACGCAATGCAGGATATTCTACAATATACATAGCTCTTTGATGGGCCTTTTTCATTAAATTTCTCATTTCCTCAAGCATGGGAAGAAGACCTGCTAATGTTAAGAGTGTCTCTACATTACTTAACATTCACAACAGCGTAGGAAATTTTGGTGGCCCTGCTTCGTCACGACTTGAGTTAAATAGACCAAGCAACAATTGATATTCTGAAAAAACTTGATGCACTGGTCCATCCAAAGAGATCCATCTAGTATCATTATCCTTAAGAAGCTTGTTCCCGTCGGTTAGTCCTTCAACAAAGTGTTGAAATTCCCTCAATCGTTTTAGACTTTGAAAAAAGTATTGGTAGAGCTCTTTGATTAAAAATTCAATTTTTTGTCCTGGAACATGCTTGCTAACAACTCCAAAAGCTAGATTCATTATGTGGGCCATGCCGTGAATAGGAGTAATGTAGGGTGCACAAGAAGATTGTATCTTTGTGCAAAGACTGCCCTTGTGGCCTTTCATTACTGAAGCTCCATTCGCTCCAACACACGCTAGCTTTTTGGCAATCATCATGTCATTTATACCCACATATTCAATTAGAGAACTCTTTACTAGTTCAAATAAATTTTTCATTGTCGCATTATCCTTCATTTTAGCAACAGTTAGTAGATGAGGTTGGTGAACAAAATTGTGTACAATATAAACATGCATGCATACCCAGGAAGTATTATCTATTGTTGTAACCTCGTCTAAAGATAATGCAATAAAATTTGAATCTTTAATTTGTGTCTTTAGATCCTCTTTTTCAACCTCAACAAGACAACTTGCCCATTCCCATCCACTGTTTACTGACCAGTGACTATTAGGATAGTTACAAACTTTCAGAAAGTGTAATAAAGCACTCATTGATGGGTAGTCTATCATAGGACACCCTCTACTCAAAATATTAAACACAACACTTAACTGAACAACTTTTCCCATTAGTTCTACTTCCAACGCTTTTCCAAAACAAGCTTCAATAGAGCCTTTAACCTCACCAGGCTTCATCTTTATATTCTGTTGAAATTCATATAATTTTGCTTTCCTAACATGCTGAGATTCCTCCTTTGTTTTCCATCTTATCACTAATTTTTGAACTCCATCTATGGTTATCTTTTCGTAAACTTTACCCATATGCTTCTCTATGGTGTCAATTTTTAGCTGAAACCTCTTTTCCTTCTTATTTATCTTGGTGCAAATATTACATTTGCATTCTACCGGAGGCTCACCTTCAATTGGATTGTCCACTGGTTCAATAAATGGATACTTTGACACCTATTCTACTTGAAAATTCGTTGACATATCCCACATCTGATCTTTTTTCAATTCTATATCATTCTTTGAATTGTATTTTCTTTTCTTCTTTCCTGCACCATCATCTTCTCTGACATTCTCAGTCTCATCCAAGTTGATTATATCATTATGGCTACTCTGGGTATTTAACTGAAAATCTTCTTCATGTTCATCGTGATCTAAGATTCGCTGAATTCTTCAATATGTCACGTAGGTTCAGGTTGTGAATCTTGAAAATCTTCTTGTGATGAAGTAGCTTCCCAATTTTGGCTAGAAACATTTCCAACACCATGACCAAAGTACGATGATAAGGTTCTGCATTTTTCTGGCCGCTCTTGGCTTTCCCCATATGTGGGAGCCTTACCCTTATTCTTGTTTGAAATCTCAATTCTTCAATGAAATAAAGGCTACCAGCCTACCAGTGCAAAAAAAAAATATTTGCTTGTTTTCAATGAAGGATAAAATGGGTTTTGAAGGGACCCCGAAACTCTGTAAAAGGTCACAAAAGCTATTCAAATACGCCCACTAAACGAACCAGATCAAGACCAAAGAGAGGGTTTTACCATAGGCACCCACAACCTAGATGGAACAAAGCATGAAATCCCAAAACACAACAAAACATTGGAGATCAACAGCTATAATAAAGAGAATTAACCATTTGTCCCCCTATTATGGGATTGAAGGATCATGTCAAATGAAGAGGAGGATCTTTTAGAATTTTTACCTTTGATAGTAACTCAACCATCTCAACCTTAGTAGCCTTATCTTGCCAACATAAAAGATCCAAAGATAAGGACCCAACACCCAAGAAAGAAACTTCCACCGAATCATCCAGTACCAAGCCAGTAGAGGCCACAACCAAAGGTTTATCAGTAGGAGGAACCACCAAACCAAGGTAGGTAGGACCCAAAGCACCAGCCATACCAGCAACCCCAGTCCCACCAACAACGACAGTCAAAGAAGGTTCAACACCAACATACCCAGAACTCCCATCAGGACCATCATCAATAGAAACCAAAAGAGAAAGAGCAGAGTTAATTCCAGTAGTCTCGAAAATATTCCCTACAGCCACAGAAGAAGGGCAATTGGTGGGATAACAAAATCATCCTTCTCAGCAGCCTAAGAAGAGTTTTTCATAATAGTATAGTGTTGTGTAGAAGCTCCCTTCCACCAAGAGGGAGAAGATTTATTTTTCTTAATTTCCAAGCCACATTGGGAGGAGACATGGCTAGTTTTAAAGCATTTATCACATCTGAAGGGAATACCGTTGTATTCAAGTTGTTCGATCCAGGATCCTAATGTAGATTCTATTTTTATTTCAGCTGGGAGGCCCTTCAAAATGTCAAGTTCTACTAAAATACGAGCGAAGGTGGAATGATAAATATTGTAGGAATCATGATCCAGCATCAAAAAATCCCCCAAAGCCTCCCCCAGCTCCTCAAGGACAAAGTCCTGCCAAAGGTGAAGAGGGAGGTTCAAGAGTTTAACCCATATAGGGACTTTATTAAAAACTTTGGATGAGGGATTAAAATCTGGATGCCAGGGTTTGATCATAATCATAAATTTATCATCCTCCCAATAGAAAAAATTATCGCATAGAATCTTCATTCTATCCTCAGCCAATTCAAACTTAGCGATGAAAAAACCCTTTGCTATAGGGAAAATGTGAACCAAATCTGCAAGTAGAGATTCTCATTTATGTGTAATCCACTTGTGCAGAAGGGGGAGGCTAGGCCAGAAACCCCTAAAACAACAGATCAGACCATTATCTTTGAAGGTTTCTTAGTTGTTCTCCATATCCTCTTCAGCCGTAGAAGAGAGCCTGACAGAAAGGGAGCCACACACAGGATCCAGAGAAGAGACCCTAGGTCACTTCTGCACCACTGAAGTGTTGGAGACAATATTAGAAAAAGACTTCCCCAGAGATCCAGAAACCACTGGATCAATAGGAGGAGAAGTGACAATAGAACTATAATATATATAAATATGATTCATTGACCCTTAAATCATGTCTGAGGTCTCCCTAGTCACCACTATTCACTAAATGGTCCCCACTAAATAAGAATGAACTCAAATTTACATAGTTACAAAATAATAATCACTTACCTTTGCCTCAAATTCAATTGCAGTCGTGACTTGCCAAAGTAGTCAAGACTCAAAAGTCTAAACTTCTCTATTGATCAAATTGAACTGAACCAAATTGTGTGCAATAACACTGATCTATGAATGTATTTATACTAATCTTTTTTTGGCAAATTCGGCAACAGGTATTAGGTCTACAAATATTTGGCAAAGACCGCGTAATTATAACACATCTTGTATTATTTCTGAGGTGATTATGGTTCATCCAATACCTTGGTATGATTAATAAAGTTGGCGAAAATGCATCGGTTTGAGACACGCGTCCATAAAATGTTAGGCAAATTTGGGGCCACCTATAAATATATATGTATAAAACTATTGGCAAATATAGGTCATCCATTTGGGGCCGCTTTGAAATTATAGGCGACTTTTTAAAATTTGTCATGCCCAAAAACTATATTCCATTGCTGATAATGTGTAAGAAATGGACAAAATTAAATAAACCAATTGGCGATGAGCCCGTGCATTGGACCCAATTTTAATAAATTTGGGGCAAAAGGGTCAATCCCATATGTACAATATATTTGCCAAATCTCGGGTTGCTGACATGCAACATTTGCCAAATGGAAAATAATCGCCTCTAAAGTTTTCGTTGGTGTTCGAACATGCTCTCCAAGCTACATGTGGTCTCATGGATCAGCCATCTCGCTCTCTCGCCACTTTGTCTTTTTACCCCTTGGACCCCGTTTTTCCCCCTATTTAGCATTTCCTCTTCTCTTCTACCTCTTTTCGCGAAAATCACACGAAAAAATTTCATTTTCTGTCTTATTTTCTTTAGCGGGCACTCCTTCACACTCCTGACCTTAGGACCTTTTGTTCTCTCTTGGGCATCTTTTTTTTTTTTCTTTGACGTGACATCATTCTTGACGCCACGTCAAAGAGGGAAAAATGTAGACGTTGAAAATTGTCTCTTAACATTATAATTATTTAATTATTTTTGTTATATTCCTCCTACTTATATAATTAAATTTGGCTCATTATTATATAGTATTTAAATTTAATTTAAATACTCATTCTTTAAGTGTGTTAAATTTTATTTAATATGTTCCCTCCATATAATCTCTTTAAATAAATTTTTATTTATTTAATTCCCCTCGTATTTTATCATTCTCCTAAACCATGATTAGTTTAATTTTTAATTAAATTAATCCTAAATCTAAACCTAGATCCTACCCTACTCACATCACTCTTAATAAATAGACCTACTTGCTAATTAACTAAGGTTAATTAGGCTAATGTTTGGATTCCTACACCCATTAGTCCTAATTATTTGCTCAAACATGTGAGAAAATTTCCAAAATTTATCTTTTTCAAAGAATTCTAAAAAAAGACTAAATAAGATTTCTTACAACCTTGATGATACCCCTTACACATTCCAAAATTATGAAAATGGACTTTTCTCTTACACGTGTACTTGAAGTACACATTAACCCATCACATCTCAAGTTGCTCACACATGTGTGAGCAAACCTGAACTCTTGCATGGCTTATGTGTCCCTCATGTGCCACCTATGTGGATGCCACATGTGATCCACCTCACCCTAGCCCTTCAAAATCTTATAAATAGGAGCCTTGCCAAGAGTAAATCATCCATTATTTGCATTTAGAGTTATTATGCTAGTTTGTTGATTTCATTTGCATTTAGTGATTTTATCTAACATGTTTGGTAATTGTTTGCATTCATGGTAGATAGTTGCATTTATTTCATATCTACTTCTTACATCCATATTGAATGCTTGAGACTAGTTCTTTATAACTAGTTCTTGAGTTCATTCAATACCATCTCCATCTAGTTTGCACAGTCTTCTTGCATTCATCATGTATTTTCAATCAAAGTGGGATTTAGTTATTGTGTTGGGAGAGCACACCCACAACCATCTCTAAGAGCTTAAATCAAGCAAACCTTGGGTGCATTTTTTTCTTGTTCATCGGAGGTTGTGGTGGAAGCCTTTGTTTTGGTTTGCAAATTCATAAAATGTTAGATTAATTTTGAATATTGTATTTATTCCTAATGTTTGCATGTTTGAGCTTGCTCCTAACAGGCAGGTTTTCGTCACATACACTCATCACTAAGTGACTAACACTTAGTCACAGTAGGGGAGTAAAAACATGCATGACACCTTGTGTTCAAGATGCGCTAGAAAAGACACGCATACTCATGGCATACATTAGTCTAACAAACTTCAACAACATGTAATGAATCCAGACTCAATTTTTTTATACACTCGCAGCCTCCATTTTGATAATATTACTGTGCAAAAACTAGCTATCAATTGATCATGCAATATAAATCACAAAAGATATGTTATTTCTTCCTTCACACATGCAAAAGAACAATCATTTAAAGTTTCAATGCATCACTCACACAATATTTCATATTTTCTAATCAATGGATATACAGTTTTGCACAAAAGTTACAGAATTATACCAATTAAGAGAATTCTCATATCCAAGCGCTTCAAGGTTCTTTCATACTTCTACAACTTTAAGATCAAGCAAGGACACCCAAGGATTCTCACATAGACATGAGAGGTATTGCACTGAGAATGATTATTTTTCACTCCTATAACTCTAAAGAAAGAGACATATTTCCCTTTCCTATCATGTGTAACAATAACTAGGAGGCTCGTATCCATATTGATTCAACTTTTGACTCCTACAACTATCACTCACACAAGCATGTGCTAAGCAACATATGAATGGAAGTTTATGCGATCAAGTGTCACAAAAAAAAAAGTGAATTTAAGGCTCTATTGTGAAATGTAATGCTTTGATACCAAATGTAGAGACCCTCATAATTTTAAATTAACAAAATTCATATGTTTCATAAATATCAAAATCTTTTTCAAAGACTAAACTTTTTATATGAAAAGTTTCCTTTACCTTAATAAATATGTTTTATTTTATTAAAACTTTCTTTTTTTCTTATAAATAGAAATGATAGCTTTAAGAATGTTATATTTTATATATTAATAAAATGTAATAAAAAAATTATTTTACTTCAATTTATTAATACTATTTTTAATATTTGAATTAATTTTGTTTTAAGTCTTGTAAAAGCTTTTCAACAATAACAATAAATATTAAATATTAATTATATTTCTAATTTTCTATTATATTTTAAAATTTTAAAAAATCATTAATAAATAAGTATAAATTATTTTGATAAATTGATAGTTTAATAAAAATAATACTTTTGTAGTAATAAAATATATGTATTGAACTTGTATTTATATTTTTTAAAATATAGTATTTAATATAAATATAAATATGAATATGAAAATATTTATTTTAATTATATTTTCAACTTTTCAATAATAATTAATAGAATTATATAAATGCAATAAGACAGGGTAGAACGTCGAACTGGAAACTAAATAGTGCTATTGAACAAATAATGGAATCTCTTGAAGTTATAGGAGATTATACAGTGAATCACATTTACAGGGAGGGCAATATAGATGCAGATAAGTTAGCTAACCTAGGAGCTGACGGGCAAGAAATTGAAGAAATTCATGAGAGTTTGAAAGAAGAACTCAGAAGGTGAAGAAAAATGATTTCAAAATAGGAAATCAAGATTAGATGTAAATAAATGTAAATGAATAGAAACATTTGTGAGTATGATATAAAAATGCAAAAATAAACACACAAACACGCACAAACACACACTCATATATATATTGCCCTCTTACATAGTAGACCTCAAGATAGGGAATGTAAGAAGTTAACATCTCATTTAGTCAAAACAATCATCATATATTAGGGACATGCCAACCTACAATGAAGTCTCATCGATCACAAAAATGATAATCTTTAAAACAAAAAATGTTATGACAAATTAAAAGGCTCCTAAAGTGCTCTTAAATTTCTTATGTTCATAATAATGAAATAAAGCTTATAGCATGACTACCAATAGAAATGGACTTAGATGGTAATGTTTTATTTAGTAGACTAACTCATGGATTAAGATTTGCAATTACATTATTTCATCAATACCTAACCTGAACTAGCTTAATGAGGATTGAATCATGAAAATGATTAATTAACTGTAAATTAGGAGAGTAGAGGTGGCATGGTGTCTATCTATTTTGCAGATATACAGGAAAACCATAACAGACCAAAAAGGCAGAAATAAAGAAAAGGAGGCTCGAGAACTTATCAAAGCTAAGGCAAATACTTGAAGAGCGAGGATGAGAGAAAATAACACGATTTTTCAAAAGCATAGTTAAAGTTAAAGGAAGGCTCATTAGCTCTAAAGATAAGAGCAAGGTACATCTAATCTCAATATAAATAAATATACGGCACAAGATGGGAATGCTCATTAGTTCTTAAAAGAGCATTGTATTTAAAAGATTAATGAAGATCTGTGTTCACTATCATGGAGGTATGCCTCCTTTAATCTGTATTAAAGAGGGAATGCCCTCTTCGACTCCATCGAGTGGAGCTTTGTAATCCTACGCTTGTAGGAACTCTAAACTTGATATATTATTTCTGGACTAAAGTCCCGGGCCAGACTAGAGGTTTTCTTCCCCGTTCTTTCCTACCAATGCCCACACGAATGGAGGAAAATGTAAAAAGATAAATTTTAAATAAATAAAATCAAGGCTTCGGCCGTTTACTGATAAAAAAAAATAAAAAATAAAAATAATAATTAATAGAATTATTAAATAAATAAATAATAAATAAATAGGATTGTGATATCTACCTTATCTGTAAGTCATTCCTTAATGATAGTTCTTTAGTATCTCATGTTGATTCTTTAGATGTCAATGATGATTCATTTCTTTTTGTCTCATAGTCATAAAGTTATTGTGCTTGTAGAGAAGAAATTTTGCTTGATGGCTTTAACGATATTCATGATGCATCTTTACATATAATGTCATGTTAAGAGACTTTGAAATAAATTTAATTGAAAAAACATTATTGTTGTTTGATTTGATTCACCTTGTATGCTTTATAATTCATTCATGGTTTTGGTGCACAATTTAATTACATAATTTTATTATGCTAAACTGAGTGTTGGAGTAAATATGTTTTTCGTGCAATTTGGATTTCATTACATATTTTTAGTGCATTATTTCAAGCATCTCACTCCTATGAAATATCATTCTCCCATTGTGAAGATTAGTTTGCAGATTGTGGTCCTAACAATGAAATTTTTCTCCAACATGGCATTAGAGTAGTCTTCTTTCAAACCTCTTCCAAATCTCATAGTTTTCACCTGAGTTGTGCACAACTTGATTTCTTTCATTCACAAAATGCTCTAAAAATAGTGTCAACAATCGAACCTAGTTCCTTGTGAAGGTAGACTTATACTTGCTCAATCCATGGCCATGTTTTTTGATAGACCTATGTTGGATGGCAAGGTTTTTATCTGGCGTTTATTTGGTGGATTTGTAGTTCTTGAGATCAACGCCTTCAATCATTTGGTTGTTTTATTTGTTGTTTGAGGCTTCTTAATTCCATTTGCACAGTGTCTGGTTAGTAATTGTGAGGAGCTTTTCTACCGGGTTTGTTCTTTGGTTGGTACTCTTGTCATTAGTTCTATGCTCTTGACTAATCCATGTTTTGGCAAGCATGTGGTGTTTTGGGAAGCCACTCCTCATGCACAAGCCATATTCTTCAGCTATATATTGAAACATATCTTATTAGGGGTAGGAGCCACTAGTGGAGTGGGACATGAAGTGGGAATAGGAGTGGAACAAACTTAGTCCAAAAAATGAAGCGTCAATATGGCTAAAAAGATTCTACTAAATTTGGAAAAGCAATCAATTATGTGATGCCACGTTATAGGTCTTTCATCTTTTTAGTGCCTTTTTGACACCTTGGCTAAAAAGGCATTTAATGTGGCATCATATTTGACCATGTGGACTTGAAATTGGTGTTTTTTAAGTAAGGGGACTTGACAAGTAAGCAACTGTACACAATTCAAAAAAATCAAAATATTTAAGATAGATTTTGGGGGGCATGAACATAAGGTGGCCCACTTCTAGCTCCTCGCCCGTAGATTCCAAAGTTTTCAAAAAATATTTTTTTATTGTGCCTTTTTAGGGTTTGACTACAAAACTTCATAGGTGGGCCCATTTATTTGGGCATAGCAGTTGAAATTTTTGTCACACACTTGATGAAGTGTATTAGCTTTTTATTTTATATAGGTCAAAGACTCATCACATAATGTGATCATTATGTTATGTGGTTGGATGTGGCTGTCTCCTTCCATGCAGCTCTTTGGCTTTATGGTGATTGTTTTGGCCAGTGGCTTGGCTTGTTGATAGGTGGACATTAGTTTTTCACACTCCATATACCATTGGAAAGTTGATTTCACCAAACTTTGTAGTGGTTGAGGTAATTTTCAAAGAATTATTATTTGATGATGCTTTTAATATGTTAAAGTCAAGTTACTGATTTTTCTCAAAGGGATTGATTATTAAATTATGAGGAAAACTTTGTTGCATTATTTTATTTCTTTGCGAATGTTCCTAAAGTATGGCTTCTAACTCTATACACCTATTATAAATGGAAATTCGATATAAAGATTTTATTCTTGAAATTACAATTAAAGTGAATTACATTTGACCAAGATCTAGAATTTGCAGGTGTTATACAAAAGAGAAAATAGTTTGATCAAAGAGATGAAGCTCTTGGTACACTCATTATGTCTATTTCTCCTTATTTGACATATCATTGTGTATTTTATAAAAAAACTTAATGATAGGTTCAGCAAGATGGGTCACTTTGTGCCATGCAAGACTACAAATGATGCAAGTCGAATAGCATCTCTATTCTTCAAAGAGATAGTAAGAATCCATGGATTGCCTATCAGCATTGTATCAGACAGAGACACAAAATTTATGAGACATTTTTGGAACTCTTTGGCAAAGATTGGGCACCAACTTGTCTTTTGGATCAGCCTACCATCCCCAAACTGATGGTCAAACTGAGGTTGTCAATAGGAGCCTTGGAAATCTTCTAAGATGCTTGACTAAGGAGTACGGACAGCAATGGGATCAGTTGATTAGGCAAGCTGAATATGCCTACAATGACACCATAAATAGATCCACAAGGAAGAGTCCATTTGAAATAGTATATGGCCTACATCCTAAAGGTATCTATGAATTGAGAGATTTGAAGGATGGAGTGAAAGGAAGTGGATATGTTGATGACTTTGCATATGCTATGCAAGAGATTCATGAAATAGTGAGGAAGACATTGATAGAGAACACCATAAAACATAAGGCCAAAGTGGATGAAAGTAGGACAATTGAGTTTAATGTTGGTGACTTGGTTATGGTGCATCTAAACAAGTCAAGACTACAAAAAGGAGTCTCCCACAAGCTGCAAATGAGAAGGATAGGACCCTATCCTATATTGGCTAAGTATGGTGACAATGCATTCAAGGTTGAACTGCTAGAAGACAGTGGACTGTCACCCATTTTTAATATTGCTGACTTAGTCCATTATAGAGGACCACAGCAAAACATGGATAAGACCCTTCATGAAGTGATCAGAGATGTGTAGGATCTCCAACTACCTACTGTTACAGTCATAGGCCTAGACAGCATACTAGATACAAGAGTCTATAAAAAGACAAGGACTAAAGAGTACAAGGAGCATCTCATTAAAAGGCATGGACAGAATGATGCTGATGCTATTTGGATAAAAGAATCAGAGTTCAAAAATATGAGAGTTTATCCTACCATCATCAATCCAAAGGTGGATTGATCTTCTTATTTTGGGGAGGATGGTGCAGGAGCACCTAGGCTAGCCTCTATTGTTTATAAGTTTTTGGCTTGTACTTGACTCTACCCAAGTCAAGAGGATAGATTTGTTTGTTTGAAGACCTTAGAAGGTCATTTGCAATGTTGGTTAGGTGAATTAGTCACTAGGACTAAGGTCACTAATTAACCTTTGTTTGTTGTTATTTCAATTTCCTAGTGTTAGGAGCTTAGCTTAAGTTGGAGTCTTAAATGTGTTCTAAACACATAATGGTTGTTGTAAAGATGCCATAAGGTCATAAATGGCCTTGGATACACGAAACATAGGCAGTTATGAGTCCTAGAATATAGGATTGAGGCACATGACAAAGTTGCCAAGTGTTGAGAAGAAGTCGTCTTCAATTTTGCAATTATTGCAAAAGAGTGCATGCCATTTGGGTATCTTTGGATTCCCTAAGTCATAGGATGGTTATGTTGCGGCCAACAAGCCCTAAAATGAAGGAAATGGCATATAATGATACCTAAGACTCGAACACCAAGTTTCATTATGCATTGTAATAGTTTTAGAGAAAGTTAATAGAGCTCTGCAAGCATTTTACAATGAATTTTCTGTTGTTTTGTGTTGACAGTCATACTTAATGGACTGAACGACTAAATGTAATGCTGGATTAGTGTTCTATAGGTTGTTTATGAACTTTTTCATTTGAATAGTAGGTCATTTTGAGATCATCTAAGAACTGGTTTTGGGCGTTTTATTTTAGGGAGTCTATTTTCAGCTTGTTTTGAGTATTTTAAAGAGTCATGGCTCCTCCATGAAATCTAACCATGGATAATCATTTATGATAGATGGAAATGGCAGAGGAGTCATTGTTGTACATATTTTTAGGAGTTAGGAGTCATGAAAGCATGAAGAACTTTTTTATATGCTAGGCCTTAGGCGAGTTTGTGCAGCCTGATTAGAGGTCTAGAGGTGAAAAGAGTGAAGAAACATTGCATCGTTGTGCGGATCCGTACTGCTCCAGGAATTTTTCATGAAGGTAAACATCATATCTATCCATTCTATGCATATAGGAGTCATACCAATCGTTTAGGATTTGGTTTGAGCAAGTTTGCTATCAAAACCATAGTTCAGTCCTAGAAATTAGGCCTATTAGGCCTCTTGTCCTTGTTTGTAGGAACCCCTTGTACAGTCACTTTCAAACCCAGAACCCTTAATGAAAGTTTTAAAACTTTCAAAAGGGTATCCAAATCAAGTTTTAGTTTTCTAAATTTTTTGAGAAAATTTTACTAAAAAGGGGAAAAACGGACTGGTGAAGACTACAAGGAAATAGGCCTATTTTAAGGTCTCTACATGATGAATTGATGAAGCTGATAGAAAGATGATTCAAGATCCTTCCAAAATGGTTCAAATGGGAAATATTATGATTCTTTATATGATGGAGAACATCCCTACAATGTTGAAGCAAGTTTATGGAGATTTGGCACTTAGAGCCTTCTAAGTGATAGTGGGAAAGTGAATCAAAATCAAGGTGTGGATCATTTAAGGTGAAGTTTTCAAGGTGTGACTCTTGTAAAAGAGTTTGAATAGGTCTTAGTTAATGATCTAAGCCTATTAGGAGATCCTATAGAAGGATAGGATACTAAGAGGCAAGAGAAGTCTCTTCGAGGGAGTTGAAATCTAAGCCTTGAAGTTTATCTTACATCCTATTGGTATCAGAGCTTGGTTGATCAAGCTTGTGTTTAATGTTGCAGCCTTATGAATCAATAGGAGAGAATACACCAGATAGAGCCATGGTGACTAATGTTGAACTAGCAAAGAAGGTTGAGGAACAAGAGGAGGATAACAAATTGTTAAGGCAAAGACTAGCTCAAATGGAGCAGCTCTTGGGTGAAGTCCAAGACAAAGTTGATAGGGTCAAAGAGAAGATTGACCTTAAAGAAGAAGCTAAAGCGAAGGAGAAAGAATTGGATTTGGAGGAAGAAGCACCAGCTCCTGACCCTGTTCTTCCTGAAGAGCCATTCTTAAAAGGATTGAAGGCATTGAGTGGCAAGGCTTTGGAAGGTGTTCCACTCTTTAGTGGACAAATGGATCCAGATTCAGTTGTGGATTGGATAAACAGCATTAAGAACCATTTTGACTATGATGGTATCTCTGAAGCACAAAAGGTAATGGTGGCCAAGTCTAGACTAAGAGGTTCAGCTCTTACTTGGTTGAAGTTTGTGCAAACCAAGAGGGAAAATGATGGAAAAGGTCCTATTTTTACATGGAAGGGAATGGTATCCAAAGTGAAGCAAACCTACCTTCCTGATGATTATGAAGTTCAACTTCATAGGAGGAGACACAATCTAAGGGAAAAGGAACTAGATGTCCAAGCCTACACCGAGGAATTTCAAAAACTATGTTTGAGATCCAAGGTAGTTGAAGATGAGAGTATCAAGCTTGCAAGATACTTGAATGGCCTCAAATGGTCAATTCAAGAAGAGATGAGCCTAGTGAACTTCAAATCCATTAGGCAATGCTATCGAATGGCCTTGAAGATAGAGGAGAAGAGCAAGAGAAAGAAAAAAAGCTCCAAAGGTGAAGGCAAAGGAAAAGATACCAAAGGTCAAAGAGGTGGCTATGGTTGAAGAAGTTCTAATTCAAGAGCTCAAGGTGAGGTAAAATTCAGTGAGCAGCAAGAAGGAAGCTCAAGTAGAGGTGGTAGAAGAAGGAATTATAACTCTAACTCTAGAGGAAGAAGTGGTGGTTCTTCACAAGGAGGAAGAGGCAATTATTTTGCCAATATGAAGTGCTACCATTTCAATCAAATGGGGCACCCTGCCTATAGATGCCCTGAGAAAGGTGGTTCATCACAAGGAGGTGATATGAGAACTAACCTTGTTCATGAAGACACAAATGCAGTAGACAAGCATTCTGAGATTCCATTAAATTCAGAGGAAGGAGAGAACATCATGATGAGGAGGACTCTAATCAAGGAACCGGTGAAGGAGGAGCCAAGCCAAAGGAGGTCTTTGTTTAGAATCAAATGCAAGATAATGGGGAAAGTATGTAGGGTCATCATTAATTCAGGCTCTACTGATAATATAGTGTCAGAGGAAGCCGTTAGCAAGTTGAAGTTGACAAGAATATCCCATACCAATCCTTACAAGGTCACTTGGCTTAACAACGGACAGCATGTGTTAGTGAATGAGAAAGCATGGGTGGAGTTCTCCATTGGAAGGTACAAAGACAAAGTGTTGTGTGATGTGTTGCCTATGGATGCATGGCATTTGCTCCTAGGTAGACCATGGCAATTTGACCGCCAAGTCATACATGATGGAGGAAAGAATTCCTATTCTTTCAAGAAGAATAATACAACCTTCAAAATTCAGTCATTGTTGGAGGATGTAGAAGTGAAGACAATAGGTCCAAATGTTCTTATGGTAGGTGAAAAAGAGTTCCTACAAACCATGGAAGAGAGTGAAGGCATAGGGTATGCATTGGTGTTGAAACCAAGAGGAGGTGAAGACAAGGTGACTAAGAAGACTGAATTACCAAAGGAGATTCAAGGTATGTTGCAAACTTACCAAGGCATTGTAAGTAATGGTCAACCTTCAGCCTTACCCCCTCAAAGAGCCATAAGTCATAGGATAGACCTTATCCCAAGAGCTACCCTACCCAACAAAGCAGCCCATAAGATGACCCCTCAACAAAATGAGGAAATAGCAAGGCAAATACAAGAGCTCTTAGACCAAGGCCTAATTAGAAAGAGTATTAGTCCATGTGTTGTACCCACCGTACTTGCACCTAAGAAGGGAGGAACTTGGAGGCTATGTACTGACTCAAGGGCTATCAATAAGATAACCATAAGATATAGGTTCCCTATCCCTAGGATTGAAGACTTAATGGACTGTTTAAGTGAAGCAAGGTACTATAGCAAGATAGACTTGAAGAGTGGCTATCACCAAATAAGAATCCATGAAGGAGATGAGTGGAAGACAGCCTTCAAGACAAATGAAGGGTTGTATGAATGGCTTGTCATGTCATTTGGATTGTCAAATGCCCCCTCTACATTCATGAGGCTCATGAATGAAGTACTCAAGGACTACATAGGCAAGTTTGTAGTTGTATATCTAGAGGATATACTGATTTTTAGCAAGACAAAGAGTGAGCATTTGAAACATCTTGATATTGTCTTCAAGAAGCTGCATGAGGAGAAGTTGATGATCAACTTGGAGAAGTGTGAGTTCATCAAATCAGAATTAGTGTACCTTGGGTTTGTTTTATCACATGGCAATTTGAAAATGGATAAGAGCAAGGTGGAGGCTATCATGAATTGGCCTACTCCAAGGTCAGCAACTGAGGTAAGGAGTTTTCATGGTCTTGCACAATACTATAGGAAGTTCATAAGACAATTTAGTGCAATTTGTGCTCCTATGTTAGATACTATCAAAGGAGGAATGAAAACCAAGTTTGTGTGGAATGAAGATGCTAACCAGAGCTTTGAGTTGTTGAAGGAAAGGATAGCTACCCAACCTGTTTTGGTGTTGCCAAGCTTTGAGAAGCTATTCACCATTGAATGTGATGCTAGCAATGTAGCAATTGGGGATGTTCTAAGCCAAGAGGGCAGACCGGTGGCTTTCCATTCTGAGAAGTTAAGTGAGGCTAAGAGGAAGTACTCCTCATATGACTTAGAGATGTATGCATTGGTCCAAGCTCTAAGAAAGTGAAGGCACTACTTGTTTCCCAAGGAGTTCATTGTGTATTCAAACAATCAAGCACTTAGCTTCTTGAATTCACAAGAGAAGTTGAGTCACAAGCACATGAAGTGGGTTGAGTACCTACAAGCTTACACCTTCAATATCAAGCACAAGAAGGGTGTACTAAACAAGGTGGTTGATGCATTGTCAAGAAGAGCCCTCACACTCCAAGAAATTCAGTTGAAAAGCATGGTCATAGATCATTTCAAAGATCTATATGCAGAAGATGAGGATTTTGCTGACATCTATAAGGTATGTGCTGAATACAAGAATCATTTTCATAGTAAATATGTTGATTATACTTTGCAAAGTGATCTCTTGTTCAAAGGGAATTAGTTGTGTGCTCTTAGAGGCTCTATTAGAGAGAATTTGATTCAAGAAAAGCATAATGGTGCTTTGAGTGGTCACTTTGGGATCACTAAAACTCAAGACCTTGTTTCAAGGTTTTACTTTTGGCCTAGAATGAATCTTGATGTTAGGAGGTATGTGGAGAGTTGTGTAGTATGTCAAAAGGCCAAGGGCACTTCTACCAATGCTGATCTTTATCAACCAATACCAATTCCTACTAGGCCATGGGCACTTCTACCAATGCTGGAATAGTAGATTATTCCCACTTTATATGAACCGTTCACACTGTGTTTTTATTTTCTGAAGCATGCTTGTTGTATAACTCTTTTGTTGAATGGTATGTATCATATCTAACACTTAATGTCTCTATATTGAGTCCTGTGGCTAACGGTATTTGCTGAGGGATTTTTATTCTTGTTGTTTTTTATTAAGGTAACAACAGGTTTTGAAGGGGCCCTGAAACCCTATACATAACTGGAACTTAAGATAAAACTACAAAGGTTCCATAGATACAATAGTCTAGTCAAAATAGAAGCTTAGACACCCCAAACCCCTCACAAATTACACCCCATTCTACTACACAAGATATACCAGTGAAAAACAGCAAAACAAAGAAAGGGGACTAAACTTTTGCTCCCTTCTTGTGGGATCGAAGGGTCATATCAAAAGAGGATGGATATCTGTTAGAATGTTTCCCTTTTACAGTAATCCACCCATCTTCAACTTTAGCCGCCTCGTCCTGCCAGCACAGTGAATCCAAGACAGAAGAACCAATACCCAAAAGAGGTGTTGGAATAGCCTGTGAATCACTATGCAAGGGACCATCAATACTCCCAGCCGAGGGATAAACACCAAGGGGAACAAAAACATCGAGACCAACACTAGTTGAAGCCCCAGCAGGGATAGTAGAAACAACACCCACCAAGCAGCCAACAGAGGCCCCAGCCTCATCCAACGAAGAATCAGAAAGAGGACCCAGAGACGAGCGAGCATTTCCAGCCAGCAAAGTAGGAGAAGGAATAGAATCAACCAAAGGACTAGTAGAATCAGGGCTAGTAACAACCCGCTCAACCACTTGCGAGAAGTTCCAGTGGGAAGACACCTTCTCCACCGTATAGTGCTGAGAGGAGGCACCCTTCCACCACGAAGCAGATTTTTTAAATCTCTGGAGATCACATTGGGAAGCAACATGACCAGTCTTAAAGCATCTTCTGCATCTGAAGGGAAGACCTTCATAATCCAATTGTTGAATCCAACTTCTACCCTAAGGAGAAAAAATTTTAATCTCTGATGGTAGGCCTTTAGAGGTATCAATATCCACCAGGATATGAGCATAAGTAGAGTGGAGTAAATTTGAAAATTTCTCATCCACCATTAATATTTCTCCAATAGCATCCCCCACAATCTCCAGAATGGAATCAATCCAAAGATGGAGGGGAAGATGAGGAAGCCTAACCCAGATAGGTCGCATATCAAACGATTCAAAAGACAGAGAGAAATCAAGATGCCAAGGCTTCAACAATAGCATAAAACAATCTTCCTAGCTAAAGAAATTTTCACACAAAATAGTTTTTCTATCCTCAGCATTATCAAATTTAGCCATAAGAAAACCTTTAGCCATTGGTAAAATATGGACAGTACTAAAGATTAAGGGTTCCCAATGTCTAGAAATCCAAGAATGAAGATCAAACAGAGAGGGCAAGAAACCCTTGAATCTACAAATCAACCCATGCTCTGAGAAAACAGAGGCAGCCGCATCTATCTCAGAAAGAATATCGTCGTCCAATTTCACAACAATATGGTTGCAGACAAGGAAGGCACTGTGAGGAATGCCATTCGTAGCAAAGTGAGCCTTGGGAAAGGGGGCCACCGAGGGCCGACCCTGCAACAAGGTCACCACCAAGGGAGTCAGAGCAACAGAAGACTTTCGGGCATCTACAGGCTTTCACACCGTCGTAGAAGCCCTAAAAGGTGCCAAAATGTCTGCAACCTTTCTGAGCACAAAGGAAACAGTGGAGGTAGCCAGACCGGGCACACAAGCTATGGAAGGGGCATCAGGACCCAAAGCAGTCACTGCAACATCCGCCGCGAGAGCACTCAAAGACGTGTCCTGAGCCGAATGCGCAGCAAGAGCAGGAGCGGGAGACCGCGTCATTTCAAATTTTAATCAATTTTATTTTTCTTCTTGTGTTTGTTCTATGCGGATGTACCTTATCTGTCTGTGTCTCTCCTATGCTCCCTGCGTACACTCTAGTCGCTTGTGTCTACTCTAGAAGCACACAGTGGTGTTGTTGGTCCTTCCCTTGCTGATGATTATGGTTTGTGCTTCCCTGTCTTTTCCACTCTCCTCCACTTTCGTGCATATCCCATCCTCTTATGTATGCGGGATCTTGAAGGTCGCAATTCTTCATATGTGATGTTTGATTTATTTAATGTAATGTTTAGTATTTGATGTTCAATATTATTTGATGTTAACATTAATATTTGGTGTTAATATTAACATTTAAGTTTTATTTACTAATATTCAATGTCAATGATATTTTAATATTAAAATTTAATATTATAATATTCAACATCATTATTTTATAAATAATATTAATGTTTAAGTTTTATTTAATAATATTCAATGTCAGTGATATTTTAATATTAAAATTTAATACTATAATATTTAATGTCAATATTTAATATTTTATAAATAATATTAATTTTTATTTAATAATATTCAATGTTTTGATTAAGTAAAAATAGGTTTTGAAAGGACCCGAAACCTTGTACAAGAAACTCAAAAGATAAAACAATATAAGGCTCAAATACAACAATGGCAACCACCGAAACAGCATAAGGATTAACCACCAGAAAACCCCCACCAACGGACACCATCCGCACCAAGGGACCTTACGATTTAGATTTAGAGCCACCCTTGTAGGACCTAAGATTCATATCCAAAGGAGGAACGGAAGGCTTTGGTTTCTTTCCTTTCACAGTTGTCCAACCATCCTCCAACTTGGCAGCATCATTCAACCAAACCTCTGAAGAAACAGAGGAGTGGCTAACCATAAAACCAACCCCCAACAACACATTCCCCTTGGGGGAAATCGGGAAGGGCGAACCCACAGCTGTAGCAGACTAGACAGCACTATCAGCAGTCTAGACAACAGCAGCCGCCCTAGCAGAATCAATCTAGACAGCAGAAGCAAGATGGAACTCAGAGTCAACACCTGACTGGACAGCAAGGACACCAGCAGACTGGACAGCAGAAGCAAGCTGGAACTTAGAGTCATTAGCTAACTAGACAACAGGGACACCAGCAAACTGGACAGCAACAAACGGGACATCCGACCCTGTAAAAACACCCATAGAAGAAAGAACCTCCTGAGAGGAACCCGCAGCAGGCTCCTGAACCTCTGCAGAAGATTTATGCACTGTATAATGTTCAGTAGCAACACCCGACCACCAAGAAGGCGGTCGTTTCGATTTCACCTTCGCGGAAGAACACCGGACAGCCACATGGCCAGTCAAGTGACAAATCCAACAGCGGAAGGGAAGACCCTCATAGTCCAAAGTTTGTATCCAAGAGCCTCGCAAGGAGGCCAAGCAAATCTTCTCAGAGAGGCCCTTAGAAACATCCATCTCAACAAGGATGCGAGCAAAAGTCGAATGTAAAATATCAGAAGTATCCGAGTCCACAATCTGGAAATCCCCAAGAGCATTCCCCATAGATTCCAAGACTGGATCCAACCAAAGATGCATGGGAAGATTCGGAAGCCTAACCCAAACCGGAATCTTGTTAAAAGATTCAGAAAGTGGGTTAAAATCCTTATGCCAAGGTTTGGCCATAAGGGGGAACCGGTCATCCTAGGAAAAGCTATAATCACACAAGATAGAATGCCTATCTTTGGGATTATTAAATTTAGCAATGAAAAAACCCCTTGCAACTGGGTAAATCTGAACACTTTCGGATAATATCGGTTCCCACTGAGTGGTAATCCAAGCATGAAGAGCAGACAAAGAAGGCCAAAACCCCCTAAATCGAAATATAGCAGCATTCGAAGAGAAAATATTTGTAGTTTCATAAATTTTATCAACAATATCAGAGTCTAACTGAATCTGAATAGGCCTACTTACATTCACAGGGGAAACCACCCTGAGCCTCAGAGTCCCTGAAGAGCGAACAGGAGCACGCCCATGGAGGCCAGCCTCAAAGGCAGCAACATCAGCAGAGCCAAGGGTACCCACATAGGAAACTGCCACCGTCCTGCCAACATCAACCCCACCACCATTGGCAAAGGTCAACTGAGAACCAGCCGCAGCAGAGCCAAAGCCAACAGCAAACCCAGCTTGGGACACAGATTCAGGGGCCCTCGCACAGCATTGGGCGGGATCAATGGCAGTTTGAAAAGCGGGAGAGCATGTTATTATATTTATTGTATTAATCATATATTATATTATTATATTTAATAATATGACTATATAATGTTATATTATTTTCTTTCATTATTATATTATAATTTATTATTAATGATTCAATTATTAATTTGTTATTTAATATTAAATCTTATTGGAGAGAGGAGACATTACAAACAATGTAAACTAGGTGTACTAGATTTAACACTTCCTCCCTAAGCCATTCAATACTAGAGAAAGAGGGGCTTCGAAGCATAACTCTTGAAATAACCTAGATCTCGCAAGGTCCCAAAGTGATGAAGGGTGCCAATACCAAACCCAAATTACCTCAAGGAAGTACACTAAAAAGGCCTCTTTCATGCAATGTTATAATTGATAAAGGATAAGTGAATGTATGTGTGAAATTAAACTTATTGAGATAAACAAGGTGGATCTAAATACAAGATATAAGATTTCAGCCCAAATGAAACACAAATTCAGATCTATATTAACAAATGAAATAAAGGATAGGATACTTACCTCAAAATGTCTGATGGAATGTGCTTTTCTGCTCTAAAAATTGTTGGTCTAGACCTATAGCTGAATTTCTGACTGTGCGATCATGACTAAAAACCTAGAAAATGCTAAAAATCTTAAGTTGTCGGGAACAAGTTGACCATGTCACCATGTTCTGGAATAGGTCGACCAAGTCACCATGTTCTCAGGGTACCTTACTAAAGTGAAACTGAGTTTATTTGGTAGCTCTCAATCTATAACTTCCAGATCTGTAACTGTCCAGCTAATAACTTGCAAATCTGTGACAGAATATGCGTGTGGGTGGCTATAAAGGGGTTTTCCCTAGTCAACCCCCCATTTTGGTGATTTCCACCTCCATGAATAGTTGTTAGAAAGATGTTGTGCGTGTGTAGTGCTCGTGAATCCTAGATTGTAGATCTAGAATGTAAAAGAGCTAGAATTGCTAAGAATCTACTCTATAAGTGAAACCCTAGCATGTATGTATATGTGTAAATGTTCAAGATATGAAGAGACAAAGATCAAATCTGAACATAGCATAGAAATCATATCAGGCCCCCAAGGTTAAAGTACTCTAACCATCTTGATGATCCCCTTGCATCTCTGTGATGTCATGTAATTGTTTGAAAATGCTTGAATGCTTGAATTGTTGATGAAGTCCTCACTTTGCAATGAAAGAACAAGATCTAGCCCTTAGTTTTCACCTTGCAATTGCTCTATATCAGATTGGGGTGTCCACACGTGCTTGTACCTTGCTTCCATGATCCATCATCATGAGGAAAAATGAGGCTTTGGATGCCATTTTATAGTGAATTTCTAAAATTACCCCTGCGAGAGCAAACTACAATAAGCAGGAATTATCGAAAGTTCACTAATAGGTTCGAGTCCAACAAACCCCAACCACCTAGGAAGAGGTGTCAGGATCTCAAGCTTATAACCCAGCTTCCAGATCTGCAGGGATTTCAGGTGTAATGTGTATCGGGGTTTGATAATCTAAAGTTAGATTTGGGAAAATGGGGCCTAGAAAGAGGAGGTTGCATAGAAATTAGATCCTACCTCGGCCTATGAACGAAAAATAGGGAAATGTAGGAGAGTGTTAAGTCCTACCTCAATTTCGCCTAGCAAAGAGAGAGAGAGAGAGAAAGAGAGAGCTCAAAGTGCAATTGTGAAATGCAAAACATACTAAAGAGGAGCTAAAAGGTCATAAATTGAAGTGCGTCCAATTTAAGACTTAGCAAGATAAGTTCAAATGACAACTTACAATCTTCATTCCAAGAGAAAGTTGTATCCTTCTTAAGAAAGAAGATAAAAGGGATAGTATGACCTGCTAAGTGAGAGACAAATCTATGAATAGCTTGTATCTTCCCTTGTAAGCTACGAAGTTGTTATATATTTCAAGGAGTAGGCATGTTAATAATAGTGTCAATCTTTTTAGTATCAACCTTGATGCCTCGATTAGAAATAATAAATCCAAGGAGCTTTCCGCTATCAACCCCAAAAGCGCACTTTCGTGGATTTAATTGCATTTTGTATTTGCATATCCTTTCAAAGATTAACCTAAGTGTAGGAACATGCTCATCTCTCTGCACATATTCAGCCAAAATATCATCCACATAATCTTCAAGGATCTTGTGAATGTAATCATGGAAGATCACTGTCATAGCATGTTGATATGTAGCACCCGCATTCCTTAGCACAAAAGGCATGACAACCCAACAAAAGGTTCCCCAAGGAGTAAGGAAGGTGGTCTTATATTGGTCATAAGGAGGAATAAATATCTTATTATAACCTGAAAACACATCCATAAAGGATAGTAATGTGTGGCTTGTTGTAGAATCTAAGATCATATCAACGTTGGAAAGGGGAAAATCATCCTTCAAAAATGCCTTGTTTAAAACACGAAAATCAATGCACATCCTTATCTTATTTTCACCCTTTGAAACAGCTATGATATTCGAAATCCAAGGGGAATAATCTATAGGACGTATGAAACCAGCATCTAAGATTTTCTCTATCTCAACCTTGATAAGAAGAGCTATGCTAGGATTCATTTTACGAATCTTTTGTTTCACAGGCTTAGCATTAGGCACAAGAACAATGTTATGAGTGACGATCTTAGGATCAATGCCAAGCATGTCTGAATATACCCAAGCAAAGATATCTGAAAATTTGAGAAGAAGGTTAGTAAGTTGCTTACGCTCATCTTCATCTAGACACTTTCCAATCTTGAAAATTTTTCCAGGATCTTTAGCATCAATTTGCACATCTATTGTATCTGTGATTAAGAGATTGTTTTTATTTTCATTCTCTAGAGGGGGAAAAGGATCAAGATATTGTTCAGATTCACTATCTTCACCAAAATATCCATTAGTGTCTAGACAATAAGGCTTTCTTTTATTATGATGAAAAGAAGGCAAATCTTCATATGCCCCCAAAAATTCCGTGATAGCATCATCAGAGGAAAAGATATCCAAATATGGCCTTTGATCAAATGTGAGAAGGTGAGGGTTCGTTAATTTCAAAGGTCCACTACAAATGTGATTAGCATTCAAAAAGAAGGAAGGTTGCTCATATGGGTTAAATCCTAAACCATAGGTATGTTCATAGCTATCATTCATTATAGGAGTGTGTATTCCTTGTTCAGACTTTCCACAACATTGACCATTAAAACCATGTTTAGTGAGCAAATGATATCTAGGACCGCAATAAATATCAGACAAGTTTAAGGGAGCTTCATAGGTCACTATGTCAAAGCAATTGGACTTAATAGTTTCAATAGCTTCATTGGTTGAAGCAGCCAAAAAGTTATTGCTTAATTCCCCCGTAAGAGGAATAGGAACAATTTTCTCTTTTTAGAGTTTCTGGGGGTTTCATGAAGGAAACGTCGAAAACCTGATACTCTCCAATAAAAGTAGGAGTAAAGTCTAAAGTGCCCTAATCGTCCTCAGACAAGGTAGAAGATATAGGTTTCTTGTTCCTTTGAGTTTCATCCTTAGTTTCTTGTTTTTCTTCACTAGGTCCAGGATCTTTAACTAACTCAGTGTTAAGCAATTGTTAGGCTTATGATCCACATGAAGAGTGTACATCACATTATTGAAAATAAATTTAACCTTACAATGAAGTGTGGAGGGGATAGCATGCATGTTATGCAACCATGGTCTTCCCAACAAAAGATTGTAATTAAGGGGTCCAGAGTCACATGAATTGGGGTATCTAGGATAATCAAACCAACTTTAACAGGTAAAGTTATGATTCCCAAGGTCTTCTTAGCAATGTTATCAAAGTTGCAAATAGGAATGTTATCAGGGTTAATAGTGGTCATATCAACCTTAATAGCTTTTAGCATATCTAGACTACACACATTCAAACTTGACCCATTGTCAATCAAAGTCCTCCGAATAAGATTTCCATCAATAAGAACGGCAACCATAAGAGCATCATATTGGTTTTGCACTTCCTTGACTACCAAGATCTAACTACCAAGATCAAACAAGGAGGGTTCACGTCAGATTCACCAAAATGTTCAGGGGGGAAATGGCATCAATGAGTCTAACAATGTAAACTAGGTGTACTAAATTTAACACTTTCTCCCTAAGCCATTCAATACAAAAGAAAGAGGGGCTTCCAAGCATAACTCTTGAAATAACCTAGATTTTGCAAGGTCCCAAAGTGATGAAGGCTGTCAATACCAAACCCAATTACCTCAAGGAAGTACACTAGTAAGGCCTCTTTCATGCAATGTTATAATTGATAAAGGATAAGTGAATGTATGTGTGAAATTGAACTTATTGAGATAAACAAAGTGGATCTAAATACAAGATATAAGATTTCAGCCCAAATGAGACACAGAAACATATCTATATTAACAAATGAAATAAGGGATAGGATACTTACCTCAAAATGTCTGATGGAATGTGCTTTTTTGCCCTTAAAACTATTTTTCTAGACCCATAGTTGAATTTCCTATTGCAAATTTGCAATCGCAACTGAAAACCTAGAAAATGTTGAAAATCTCAAGTTGCCGAGAATAGGTCAACCATGTCACCATGTTTTGGAATAGGTTTACCAAGTCACCATGTTCCTGGGGCACCTTACTGAAATTGACTTGATCTTTTTTAGTAGCTCTCAATCTATAACTATTTAGCTGATAACCTAGAAATCTGTGACAGAATGTGTGTATGGGTAGCTATAAAAGGGTTTGCCTTAGTCAATCCCTCATTTTGGTGATTTCCACCTCCATGAATAGTCGTTAGAAAGATGCGTGTCTATGTAGTGCTCGTGAATCCTAGATTGTAGATCTAGGATGTAAAAGAGATAGAAATACTAGGAATCTACTCTTTAAGTGAAACCCTAGCATGCATGTATATGTGTAAATGTGCAAGATATGAAGAGACAAAGATCAGATATGAACATAGCATAGAAATCATACCAAGCCCCCAATGCTAAAGTACTCTAACCATCTTCATGATCCCCTTGCATCTCCATGATGTCATGTAATTGTTTGAAAATGCTTGAATTGTTGATGAAGTCCTCACTTTGCAATGAAAGAACAAGATCTAGCCCTTAGTTTCCACCTTGCAATTGCTCTATCTCAGATTGGGGTGTCCGCACACGCTTGTACATTGCTTCCATCATCCATCATCATGAGGAAAAATGAGGCTTCGAATACCATTTTATAGTGAATTTCTGAAATTACCCCTGCTGGGGTCGACTGCAATGAGTGGGAATTACCAGAACTTTGCAAATAGGTTTGGACCCAACAACCCCAACCACTTGGGAACAGGTCGACTTGGTCGACCTATTACTCGAGGTGCCAAGATCTCAGGCTTATAACCTAGATTCCATATCTACAGGGATTCCAGGTGTAATGTGTATCGGGGTTTGATAATTCGAAGTTGGATTTGGGAAAATGAGGCCTAGAAAGAGGAGGCTGCATAGAAATTAGATCCTACCTTAGCCTATGAGCGAAAAATAGGGAAATCTAGGAGGTTTAGGTCCTATGTCAATTTTGCTCTAGGAGAGAGAGAGAGAGAGAGCTCAAAGTGCAATTGTGAAATGCAAAACATACTAAAGAGGAGCTAAAAGGTCATAAATTGAAGTGTGTCCAAATTAAGACGGTACACAATCAAATGTAGAAGCAAGAAACTTCATGAAGAATAAAGGTTGTATGTGGTGTTTGATTGTTCTCCATAAGTTAAAGTTGTGAAACGTTGTTTCCTTCAAGTAAACACAAAAAAATAGAACCTCTATATGAAATATTTATGTATTCTATGATTTGAATTGAGTTGTGAACAAATCTTGGCTTTTGTTGAATCAAATCCTAGGGTTAGTCGTTTCAATTTTAAAGTTGTCTTTCTATCCCTTTTTCCATTACGTGTAGATGAGGTATTCAAAGGGAACCAGCCCTCTCTAGAGGTTCATCTTTGTCATAGTTCACCTAAAACCTGAGAATGATCACATGTTTCACAAGATAGCTGAGTTTACACTCAAGTAGGGTGCAATCCTTAATGGCAACACATCTAGGATAACTCATCACCTCAAATTAGCCTTAGAGAATCACTCCATACCTGTCATTGCACCACCCTCTAATAGCTATTCTAATAGCATTGTCTGTTTGCCAAAAAAACTTTAAAACCATAGTTTCACACAAAATCATTGAATAGCTCTATACAGTTTTGAACATAATCCACTTTCCAAGTTACCCTTATCAATATAGTGTCTTTTGCATGCTATCTTCCAATATTTATCGGAACTATTGAGTCGGACCAAGGGCTTATTAAGGCAAAGATTCTTGCATAGCAAGCTCTGCAAAGATTCATCAGTAGAGGTGGCTTTTGATTACAATAGTTATAAACATCACATGAGTAAATTTTTCAGGGACGAGATCTGCAGACATCAAGGTCAATTTGTAGTTAAAGGCATTTATATGAGTCAGAAATCAAACATACAAGCATGGACTGACCCTGGGTAATTATAGAACTCACGTCACAATTTTCTTGGTGTGTCCATCTTAAATTCATATTCAGTTTCTGGGTAGCAATCTTTTCCTACAATCAGATTTGTCTCTGGCTTCATGATATGCATTTACTTAATATTTAATTCTGTTTGCATGTCTGTTCAAGTACATATTTCTAATTTAATGCTTTATACAATGTGATTTGTTTATTATTACTTTATTACATGTATTTAAGATTGTCTATTTCTCCACACCCACAATTATCATTGGAACTATTATTTGTATAGGAACATTTAAAAAACTTTTCGTCTTGTATGTTTTTCTATTTAGAGAAATCGCCCATTCTTGGGTTTCCAGTTCCTGCTATCCTTTTCTTTATCCTAGTCCCGTGGGCCTCATTTATCATGGACAATGTTGGAAAAATTGAAATTCAATTATTCCATTGCAAAGTGAGATATAATGTGACCTGCAAAGACATTAAGAAAGATGTCCATAGCATGTACTCCAATGGAGTTTTTGAGGATTGAACTATTTGGGGATTGTACAAAGTTCTTGTTTCTTAATGCACATATACTAGAATTATCAATATAAGGATCAAATAACCAAAAGCAAAAGGCAATCCAAAATGTCAAATGTCTCGAGAATTGAGATCAAATTAAATTCAATATAAAAAGACCATAGAATATGATACAATTTTCCATTAGAGATATAACTATGTGGTTTATGATGACAATTTACATTCACAATTAGAAGTATAACTTTTTAGGACCTTCAACAGGGTTTGAAAATTATTAGACTGAAACTTATAAGTAATGTAACTAGAAATGTTGCAGTTTACTATTTTATTTTATTTACTGAAAGCTCATTTTTGGTGCCAATACCTATGCCATAAAGTCTGCATATTTAATAAAAATATGGTAGACTATTTGTAGTGTCACAATACATTGTGCCTCCAGGCTCCAAGTATTCCATTTTTTTCCAGATCGTGCAAAAAAAGGAAGAGCAAATAGAGAAAATTGTGTTATTCAATAAATGGAAAATGCCAAGAATGGGTACATCATACAAATTCTGCCCTCAGAAAAATCGGGTAGGTTTGAAAGCAACAGATTCTCAACATCCTCAAAGAATTACATAATATACATTAGGCAAGAAAAATACAAATCAAGTTTATAACTGGCAGAAAGTAAAACACAAGCTGACACCCTTAGAACTGCATGTTAGAAGACTAACGTGCAAAATCTGGTGTCCCCGAAATGAAAAGCATTAAGAAGATACCTCAGTTGATGAGTTTGCACCTACAGTGGTTGTTACACTTACAGCAGGAGCTTCACTTGCAGTTGGGGCTTCAGCCACAGTTGGAGCCACATCCACCATTGGGGTTGAAGCCACAGCCACCATTGGGGCTGCAGCCACAGTTGGGTCAATAGCCACTGTTGGGTCAATAGCCACTGTTGAGGCCACAGTCACAGATGGGGTCACAATTAGAGTTGGAGCCGCAGTTATAGGTGGAGTCACATTACCAGTTGAAGTCACATTAGCAAGAGGAATCCCATTTACATTTGGAGCTGGAGGTGCTTCCAACAGCAATGGTTTAGTTACTTGTTGCCCACTTTGGATGGTCGCAACAGGCTTCGTGGTGGTTGGTATATTTACTGATGAAGCCAACATTCCGGGTGGAACTATTTCTATCAGCGGATGTTTCTTAACATGAGTCAAGTTCTCCAATGTTGGTTCTTTTTCTAAACCAGCAAGAATTGCATTTGCGGAGTCTGCCAATCTATTTTTCCTTGAAACATTCTCAAGTTCTTTCTGTAAAGCCTTGTTCCACAATTGCAGCAAATTCTTCAAGGATGGACGACCATGGGCCTGCATGGTGATGACGAAAATCATGTTTTAACATAACTTTAAATCTCAGAATTACAAGGCAAAGAAATACTATTAGATCCTCAGTTCCATATGGGAAAATACAGGCTGCAAAAGAAAACATAACAATGATAATCAGAACTATCACCCTAACAATGCTTGGAACTTGGAAGTACACATACATGAGCATGCAGCACTGCTTCTGCATACATTCCTGTCTCCTGCCAAGCCTTTTCCATTAGAGCGTTATCACCTAACAATGCAGCTGAAAATGCTGCCTCCCGGCCATAACCCGATGTGATCATATTGTTTATCAAGACCTGAGACAAATATCACAAGCTTAGATTAAAGAGTTATAGTTGGTAGCTTACAGCAACAACTTATGCTTTAAGTTCATATTTAATGTAAAAGAACAAATCATGGTGTGGCAACTTGATTAATTTGTACCGTGTGGTGCACAATAACATAAAGTAAGGTGAACTGTAGTGTCTGTCTGCCTTTGTTACACACCCAAAAGAGAAAAAACAATGAATGACTGTTATCTCTATCTTATGATTTACAAATTCAATATGCTTAATCCGTTAAAAAAGTCTTTGAAATATGATGTTTCTATTACCGAAGCTGTTTCAAAATGAAATCAATATGTCAAGTTTGATTCGGCAGAACAGTTGTCGGACTCCTAGTATTAATTAACTCAATTATTTGACACTAGCCCCTCTCCCCAACAACGTTTGAACTAAACGTTACATGCACAGACCACTGGAAAAGGCATATACCAACTAATACACATAAACCATAGTGCACCCTGGACTGACTGCTTTCAGAAAGATAGCAATGGACCAAGTTTTAGATGGACTACACGATGCTCATGGTCCACTTGTTTAATTATATTATAATACATCAAAATATTGGTATGCTAGAAGATATTACCCGATTCGACCACATATTTCTACAAACAAAAGGTTAATGTTATAACCCAAGTATTTGTTCATGAACTCTTTGTATGTTATGTGACTATGGATTCGATAAGAATCCTATAGTGCAGATTGCAAGTTAATGTTAAAATCACAGATAGGGTGTACGAGAGCCAGCTGGGAAATGATTCTAAGAGCCAAATATCCTCAGTTTATGGCATTCCCACTTGCTTTTACCCTAACACAATAAAGGATGGCCAGAAGCCACCTACTTTAAAATCAGCCCAAGCTATAGTCAAGGATGGCATGTTGACCAACAAGATAAATGTAGTGGAGGAAAGTTCTGAAGCTACAAAGAATTGAAGCTGGCAAGAGCAAGCATGATCCTTATGGAATGGGCCCTAATGCCCAAGGTAAGTGTGAGTGTGGTCCTCCTCTAGAAAAGCTCACCTCCAAAGGTATAGAGTATGCACTATCCTTCTGGATTGAATACCACCATCCAAAGTATGCTGTCCTGCCATGAGCAAGAGCTGAGACTCTCCTATACTCTGGCTTGGAGGAAAGTAGTATAGGTGCAAGGACACCCTCTTATAGTCCAGACTCCAGAGCAATAAAAAGAGAAGAATCAGATCATACCAACATATTAAAAAGAAATCTTGGCAGGTAATTAAGCAGCCAAACAGTGGTCCAAACATCTAATGAGCCAGTACTCAAAGTAAAGATAAATAATGGAACAGAGAATGTCTTCGAAAGAGCTGGGTCACCAAGATGTTCATCTATAATTCTGAAATCGTCTATAAAATGAGATGGGAGAATCTTGTGACAGACAAATTTCACACAACCCAATGATAAGTCCCTCTCTTAAATGGTCTCTTGCATGGAACTCAGTTGAACTCAAACAGTACAACTAAAAGGGCAATAGGACACAATATAACCAAGCACCTCAATTAATAGTTATAAGATAGTCAGAATGCAAACAACTATTTTTCATCGAGAGGAGATTCCATAGGGTCCAAGGAGAGTGTGTACTTATGTTGAAAGTTGAATCTTACAGTTGAGAAAATGGATCTGTTCAGAAATGCACGCTTCCTTAATAGGCAGTCACTTGGGTTCCTCAAAACTAAGCACGGCATTGAGTGCAAGCTCCCCAGGAAGAATGAAGCGCAACATACAACTTGATGTTACCCCCTCTTCTATGAAGACCAATCTCATAGTTCTATTGCAACAAAGAGAACAGAACAATACTAAAGAAATATAAATAAACTATAGGTGTTTTAGGGCAGCTGATTCAAGGTCCATCTAAATACACACAATAACTAATCACGAGAGTTCATACTACAGAATCGATTGATTGAAAAACAGGCTATTTTGTTCTGAACCTTTTATGAAGAAATCGTTTCAATTATTTTTTAGTCAAGGAAGAATCATATGGTCAGAGGATTTTACATACCGATAAGCGTGTCAATTCACCATGATTTGCAAGTCTCAGTGACAGCCCTCGCAATTCTTGTGGCTGTAATGCTCCCTTGACACGACCTGCAGCTGCAAGTCTTTTCAGAGCTTCATTGGCAATATCAGCTTGAGCAGTTGCATCTGCAGCATCAATAAGGTCCAGAAATTCCTTTGCATATTTAACAATTCCTTGTACAGCATCAGCAGTAAATTCCTGTTTAGCTGCTAAGCTTAGAATTCCAGTACTATCTGTAATGGGATTCAAATCTTGTTCAATGCTTCTGCTGTTGCTCATTGTAAGAAGGCACTGAAGTGCTCTTTTAAGATCGTTGCTCTTCATGGCTAGGTCAAATTCTAACCTGCAAAATAGTCAAAAGCATTTATTCCATCGTCACAACAATCCAAAGTGCAAGAAATATATAAGCTAAATGATAAGACTGAAGATTATTTCAAACAAAAGCATAACTGGCCAAATATATCTTAGTCTTTCAAGTAATGAGGACATATTTTTGCACATTGATTAAAGGATACAAGATTGTCAATAGCAGTCGATTTAAAATCAACTTCATACCTTTTAGATATCCCTGGCAGATGAAGGGCCTCAGTTGCATAACCCATTCCCAGCATAAACTGTGCCAAATCATCGTGATGCTCTCTACCAAGTCTAGTTGCCCTGAAATTTTTAAACACAGAGTGCACAGAAATGGATGACGTCTCCTAAAAAGCAGGTACAAGAACATGAATCTGCAGCATAGCATTCCAAAACAAATAAACTGGTCCAAGCTTACCATTTCACAGCACTAACAGCATCTCCATATGCTGCAAGGCAGCGACAACGAATGCCAGGATGGCTTAGACCAATAGCGTGGGCACTCATATATCTGGATTGCAAGGAATGCACAGTTGAAAGAACATAAGCTATTAATGAATTTTGAGAAAAGATCTACAAATGAACAACTGTGAGCACTTCAAGATGATGTAACAAAGAATGCCAAGCCAGAAATACATTAAAACCCTTTCTGAATATTAGTTCTAGGATACAGGCAGCAAGAGACAGTAGATTTACATCTATGTGACTCATTAGGAAGAATTGCCCTTCTTATAGATAAAAATATATATCCCCCCACATGCAACAGCTAGGAAAAAGGAAAAAACAGCAATTCGGCAATTCGCTTTCACATATGCAGACTTTTAATTAAATTGCCAGATTTCATCACATAGACTTCAAGATTGAGCATTCAGTATGTCTCAATGGACTCTCTCTTTACTAAATCTCCAGACATACCAAGCACTTGATCTTGAGATTCATATGATAAAATCATAAAAGCAACAGCCCCCCTTAAGATTGACTTGGAGATTGAGGAAGATCCATCAATGCTAGTCATAAATAAATTCTGTTATTGCATACAAGCTAAAAGAAGAGAACTCGTGGTATTGTTCACATTTGCAGTTTGTATCAATTGCAGCCCAAGGGATTTATAAAATGGATTTATAAAATACAATGACCACTAAGAATTCAAGGCAAGCAAGTTATTAGCTAGATCACTTCTAAGTAGTGATCTCAATTGTTCCTCCCAATTTCTTATTGTCACTGGAACATTGGAAACATAAATACTGGTAAAAGATCAAGAAAGACCACTTGTTACCTAAGCATATCTTTACTTTCAAGTAGTCGCCTACATAATTCCTAACAATCTCTGTCGATAAAGGGTCTTCTGAATAAGTAGAGAGAATTTATATACCACTTACAGAGGCCAAGTACTCTGAAAAACAAACTAAATGAACAGATTCTGACATGACCGCTATATACTAATCAGAAAATTAGAAAGAACAAATCACATTTTGGGAGGCTAGTATCACGACATTTGTAACCATAAGAGCGCCTAAACAAGGAAATATGTACAAAAACAAAATTTACCACAGAATAGCCACTTAACAAAGATAATATAATCAAATACTTGTATTAAAATATACAGAACGAAGGTACAAAAATCTATTCTTTACTGAGTGTGCCACTATTTAAGTACCAGAGACTACGAAAGGATAAGATGACAGCCATGTTCTTCAATGACTCAATGTGTTCCAGAAACAAGACAACCACAGAGTTGCCAGGAAGACAGCACAAATAACAAAATGTACAGTGTTCTAAACAGATGTTGTCTTATTTCTTCATTGTCCTTGTGTGTCTCACCTCTTGCACCATTTCAGGGCAATTCTCTAGCTATTGTTTCTTCTTTCAACACATTTCTCTCAGCATGATATAAACATGAGAATCAGTTAATGTTTCTCCATAATTAATTAGCATTGAGGATACGTTACACAATCATTATTATAATCATATATAAGTAATTAGGTCATCCTAGGGGTTATAATTATCTAAGTAGGCCTGGGCGGCAGCAAAGGCATAATTAGGTATATATAGGATCTAGTAGATAGGTATTATCATCATGTGGAGTATCATGTTCTTAGTGGAGATTATTAGAGGCATCCTCTTTAAGTAGATAAGGAGGTTGCTCCCTTAAAAAAGTGGGTGGGTAGTTAAAAGATATATCCTCCCGGGCTGGGTTGGTGGGTGGATATAGATCTGCCCATCCATCTATTGTTCTCTCGGGAGGCCAGAGGGAGGGAGCTACTATAGATAGAGGGGAGAGGCCAGCGGAACTGGCATATTTTCTATTATATTATACTGCTTTTGAAGATATTCCAATATTAGTGGTATAATAAAAATGATCTTGGCACCATAAAGGGTTTTTCAAGGTCGGATTGAGGCATCTGCCACAAAAGTTTTATTGAAATTGAAGTAAAAAGCAAAAACATATTGCAGAATCAGGGTTACATCAGGGTTCCTACCTAACTTGCTCCAATTGCTGTCATGTCCCCTCTTTAGTGACATGTCATTTTTCAATGGATTTGCCTATCATGGACTCTCGTAGGCAGATGGTTTTGGTGAGAGAGTCATTCTAATGATTATTTGGGGATTGGATGGTCTTATTTGCTCTTGGAGTGATGGTGTTTATCATATTTTTTATTATAATGTGTTATGTGGGGGCAAAATGTTATAATTTTGAGTTGAGTTGCACTTTTTATTTTATAAAGTTACTTTTTATATAAAAGTGCATTATAAAGGGATTTTATAAGAATATTTTATGGATACTTCTAGAAGTTCTAGTGGCTTCTTAGAAAAGTGAATAAATAGAGTGCTTGGCCTCTCATTTGGACATCCCATGACTTGAGTTTACACTACTTTTCTTTTTGAGCATTTGTGGCGCCATCTTGGTCTGCAGTTTGTCATTTGATCTTTAGGAACGGAGTTTCTTAAAGATTTGCATAACTGAGGAGGTGAAATATCCTTTGAAGGGTTGCACTTTGGAAGTGTTATTCAGCCATTTCAAGTTGAGCTTATTTGGAGTCCTCAAAGTTACCTGAGGGTTTGAGTTTTTGATTGCAAAAGGAAAAAAAAAACAGATCCGAAAAAAGCAGTCCGAAAAAGCAGATCCGAAAAAGCAAAGCGAAAAAGCAGATCCGAAAAAGCAAAGCGAAAAAACAGATCCGAAAAAGCAGTCCGAAAAAGCAGATCCGAAAAAGCAAAGCGAAAAAGCAGATCCAAAAAAGCAAAGCGAAAAAGTAGATCCGAAAAAGCAAAGCGAAAAAGCAAATCCGAAAAAGCAGAGTGAAAAAGCAGATCCGAAAAAGTTTTGCTACAAGTCTAATTCAGTTTTCAGAATTTCAGGATAGGGTTTTGGAACCACATTTTTGCTCATATCTTCCTCATTACTTAGCATATCATTCTGGGTATTTTTGCATCGGATTTCTATCGTCAAGGAGATAAAGATAGGTGCATTTTGGAGTCCCAAAATGCCATGATTTATTTTTAAAGAATTTTCAAAATTCCTAGACATTTTCGAAAATCTGCAAGAAAGTACATTTTCAGATTTGGGGTGACTTTGGCTTGGGTGTTGGCATCTTTAGCACTGGCAAAAATTATCGCAGCCATCTACAATCAGGTTCCTCACTTCTCATTTGGCATTTGGCATATTTTCTGAGAAATGTATGTTTTCAGCTGAGTACAAAATATAGCTTCAGCACTTTATTATTTTACATTGTACTTGTCTTTGTTTGCCATTTGGCATTATTGGTATCAAAGGAAGGCTAGGATTTTGCAAGTGAAAGGGCATTGTAATTTTCAGTCTATCTATATTGCAAACCTAGGGTTTGATGATCATATTATTGGCTGAAATATGTATGGCATTGTTGCAAATTGTTGATATATGAATGGCATATGGTTTTGAGCAATTTCCTACATCATTGATAGTGTTTTAGATGGTATTTGGTTGCTATCTATTATTCTGAAATTTTGGGACAGCGAACTCATATACTCAAAAATAATTTTCTATCTACATCTTGAGTTGCATTTTTGAAGGTTTATTTAGTGGCATATTGGTAGGGATCATTACAGTGGTATCAAAGCGGTTTTCTTGCCATCCTGTTGGGTAAGAGCCGTCTTGTATGAGTGATTAGCACTCTACTTTATCCAGAATGGACAAGTATAGTACAGAGTCTCAGAGGACACGATCTTGTATAGCTGATAGACAAAGTAGGAAGATCCAGAGTCGGAACAGTAGAAAGGATGGTTATTTAGACATTCGAGATGAACTTAAGAAAATAAGCCATGACATGTCTGAACAGTTGGTTAAGCGCCACCGTATGATGAATGACATGTTGTCCGACCCAGCTAAGGTGGATAAGTTGACTAGATTTCTATTTGGCAGATCTTCTCACAGGGCAGATGACACAATTACCAGGAACTTGCATGAGGAGTTCGAGAAACTAGCTTACAACCAGGCAGAGGTCTCAGATTCTACTCCGCCACAGGAGGAAGTGGTGAAGGATATTACGCAGATTGATAGTAACTGTCAACTTGATACTCAAGTTGAGACAGTTGTATACAGGTCGTCAGAGGGTGATGTCACAGGTACTTAGGATGGTTTGGTTACGACAGGCAGTGACTACAGCGTAGAGGGTTCAGATGATGATTTTGAGGATGTTGTGCACGATGGTGAGATACCTGGTAGAGATGAGCAGACATTGAGTATTCATGACATTGCTGAGAGGGAGTACCAGGCACATTTGGATGCTTTGTCACATGAGGTTGAGGCTGGTAGTACTCCGCATGATTTGTTCAGCCAGCTGAAGGTGAGCAAAGACAGTATTGTGACTTCATTATCTCATTATGACAGGATGCGGGATATGATAGACGATCACATTCAGATGATTCAGTTACAGGGCAGACATAAGGGAGTTCAGGCCGAGTCTTCTTGTGTTAACTTATAGGCGATTAGAGGAGTGGGAACGATGAAGTTGAGTTATTCACATCTTCTATCAGATCGTGACCATCTTCTTAGCCTTGCCGGAGACTATTCAGATGCCTTGAGGAGGAAGGAGGAGGAAGTTGACAAGCTTTCTCGCGAGCTTGAGGACACTCGAACTTCTTTGGTGAATACTCCATTGGCATTACAGGACTTGGAGAGACATGGGGATGAGCATGGCGTGGAGTTGAGTTTAGTTTCATCTTGCACACTTGATACTTAGCTTTCTGCGGCAGGTGGATCACATGTGGTCGTTGATAATGTTGTGAGTTCATCTGGCATCCACATCCAGGATACAGGGACAGTGTTAGACAGGTATGTGGAGTTAGTTGGTATTAGTCATATTACTCAAGTGAGGAGTTTGCTTGAGTTACCAACTAATTCTAGTTTATGGATAAGGACTCGAGATTGTTATATTAGCGTTTGGGATTCAGTTGACTGGAGATCTTTATCACTTTTTGGTAGCAGTGATTGTTTGGGTGCTATCATGGATTTGATTAGCAGATTGCACGGTGTTGTCCTTTCTTGTGCAAGCAGTTTGTCGGATATTAGTATCAGTTTTTATACACCGGTGTTGGGCCTTGTTCATATATCCAGTCGACCATTCTTGCTGGAATGTGTTGATGATCTTTCATATTTGGCAGTGTTTACAGATGAGTCCCAAGATCATATTGGCATTGATGACATCCAGGAGGATGCAGTGGGCAGTTGTGAGGACTTAGTTTCCTCGGCAGTTTCTTTTGGTACAGAGGAGTTGGACAGCGGTGCTACAGTTTTTGATACTCCGTATGTTGATATGAGCTTTGGAGTTGATTCACAGGATATGGATGGTAATACTCTAGAGACCAGTAACCTTGAGGATACTCCTTTGGACAGTGCATCAGAGGAGGATTGTAGGAGACAGTCTAGCCACCGTCATCATGTGTCTAGTCCGCTGAGAGTTAGTGAGCGAGACATTGCTATCGCTTGCCAACATTTCGATGTTGCTCGTCAGTTGTTAGCAGTTTATGGATGGGGTTCTCCTACTAGTGATGAGCAAGGAGGCAATTATCTTTCCTTGACAAAGATCCACTCTTTATGGGAGGCTATCCAGCTTCTAAGACAGAATTATATGCAGTTGGTAGCCGACAAAGATTATCTTATGGAGTGGGGCAATACAACGTACGATGCATTATTGACCAAGGAAGATGATGTGAGTGAGCTTACTCAATAGCTCGAGGTGACTCCTGAGATTCTTGAGAGTACACAGTTGGCTTTCAAGGAGTCACAGTTTCATTTGGCTGAGGTGACCATGGAGTTAGAGTGACTACCATCTTTACCAGATTCTGTTCAGTCACAGGTTGTGGTGTCTGGTGATCCGAGGATGTCCATGGTCGAGATTGTCAGAGACAGTGGAGATGGGGATGCATCCATCCTCGATACTAGCATTGGCATATCGGGTTCATTTCCACTAGAGTCAAGTTCAATTGAGTTGGGTGCTGCAGCAGATTGTTGTGGTATGCCTAACATGGTGGTGGTCTCTACTACTGATGGCACGGAGACTAGGGATGTTGTATCAGAGATCATGTGTGATGTTGGTGAGCCGACAGTTGGCATGGTTCCTGCTAGTGATACTACTCCCTTGGCGGTGTCTTCGGAGGTAGTAGGCAGTTCCAGCTTGGTTAGTGATCGGTTGCAGTTAGTTTCATCTAGATTGCAATCTGAGTCACTGACTGAGATTGGCGCATCTTATCGGCATTACACTGTGAGGTATGCTCACCAGTTTACCTTTGATGACCATGTTGATGAGATGATGATACGTAGATGTACTTTGGTCCTTAGTGCTTGTCATCAGTTATGGGATGGTTTGACGCCACGGGATGAGAGTTGTGATGGGCATGACATGGCGATAGGTTCTGCGGTTGACAGCTTGATAATACATGACTTAGAGCTGGAGTTTGGGAGTGATGCTTCAGCGGTTGTTGTTATTGATTCTACTCCTTTGGCTATGACATCTCCTGACTTAGCTGGTGATCAGCCGCAATGGGTTGTATCACCTGTGCATGGTGAGCTGTTGACTGAGGTTGGTTCTTTTTATTAGCATTATACTGCAGGGTATGTACATCAGTTTGCATTTGACCCTTGTGTTGAGGAATTGATGGCAGGCAGATGTTGTTTGGGTTCTATTTCTTGCTGTTTATCTCGTGATGTCTTTTCGCCATCAGCGGTGCATGGGAGTTATGGTTATGAGACAGTGGCCGGTGATCTGCAAAGTTGTGTTGACTGCAGGAGTTGTACAGTGTGTGGATTCTCCATACTTGGTACAGTTCCATTCGGGAGTGTTCACCACTGTTGCAAAGTTGGATTGTACATTCCGCATAGGCCAGTGGGATGCGTTGATGGTATTTACTGTGTTCGCAGTTTGAGTTGTCCACTTTACTTGGGTTTTGATGTTCTGAGAGTTTGTGTCTCGTGGGTTCCTGACTGTGGCAGTTGTGATTTTGGAGTTTGGTTGGGCTGTATTTGTCAGTTTGATTATGGATTCCTCTTGGTTATATTGCAGGATATTGCAGGACCCTACGTTGATTGACAGCAGTACAGTTCATGACTACATTTGGGATCCAGGTGGATTGATTGGCACCAATTAGCACCCGCAGACTAATGGGCAGACTGAGATAGTAAATAAGTGGGTGGAAGGCTACTTGAGGAAGTATGTGGCAGGGCAGCAGAAGGCATGGGTTAGGTGGATTTATCTATGTGAGTATTGCTACAATACCACATACCACATGTCTATTCAGATGACTCCTTTCAGGGCACTATATGGTTATGAGGCACCGAGTTTTCTGGATTTACTTATGAGTGATGTTAGTGTTCCTCGTGCTGGAGATTTGCTTCAGGAGAGCAAGGACATTGTTGATGCTCTCAGAGATAATATTGCTAGGGCAAAGAATCAGCATAAGCAGTATGCAAATCAAAAGCGGACAGAGAGGAGTTTTGAGGTTGGTGATATGGTTTATCTCATGTTGCAGCCCTATAGACAATCTACTCTTGGGAAGAGTGGGTCGGAGAAGCTTAAGCCTAGGTACTATGGTCCTTTCAGGATTATCAGGCGTATTGGAGAGATGGCATATGAGCTTGAGCTTCCAGCAGACAGCAGGGTACACAATGTTTTCCATGTGTCACGCCTCAAGAAGGCGTTGGGTCATCATGTTGTGCCTTCAGCAGTTCTTCCTCCATTGGATGATGAGGGGAAGTTGGTTCTTGTTCCCGAGTACATCATTGACAGCAGAGAGAGGCAGCTCCGCAGGAGGACCATTAGGGAGTATTTGGTGAAGTGGAGAAATTTGCCTAAGAAGGATGCCACATGGGACGGAGAAGATATTTTGCAGCACCCAGCTTTGAGATTGCTTGAGGGCAAGCAATTTCAGGAGGGGCGGACTGTCATGTCCCCTCTTTAGTGACATGTCATTTTTCAGTGGATTTGCCTATCATGGACTCTCGTAGGCAGATGGTTTTGGTGAGAGTGTCATTCTAATGATTATTTGGGGATTGGATGGTCTTATTTGCTCTTGGAGTGATGGTGTTTATCATATTTTTTATTATAATGTGTTATGTGGGGGCAAAATGTTATAATTTTGAGTTGAGTTGCACTTTTTATTTTATAAAGTTACTTTTTATATAAAAGTGCATTATAAAGGGATTTTATAAGAATATTTTATGGATACTTCTAGAAGTTCTAGTGGCTTCTTAGAAAAGTGAATAAATAGAGTGCTTGGCCTCTCATTTGGACATCCCATGACTTGAGTTTACACTACTTTTCTTTTTGAGCATTTGTGGCGCCATCTTGGTCTGCAGTTTGTCATTTGATCTTTAGGAACGGAGTTTCTTAAGAATTTGCATAACTGAGGAGGTGAAATATCTTTTGAAGTGTTGCACTTTGGAAGTGGTATTCAGCCATTTCAAGTTGAGCTTATTTGGAGTCCTCAAACTTACCTGAGGGTTTGAGTTTTTGATTGCAAGAGGAAAAAAAAGCAGATCCGAAAAAAGCAGTCCGAAAAAGCAAAGCGAAAAAGCAAATCCGAAAAAGCAAAGTGAAAAAACAGATCTGAAAAAGCAGTCCGAAAAAGCAGATCCGAAAAAGCAAAGCGAAAAAGCAAATCCAAAAAAGCAAAGCGAAAAAGCAGATCCAAAAAAGCAGAGTGAAAAAGCAATCCGAAAAAGTTTTGCTACAAGTCTAATTCAGTTTTCAGAATTTCAGGATAGAGTTTTGGAACCACATTTTTTATCATATCTTCCTCATTACTTAGCATATCATTCTGGGTATTTTTGCATCGGATTTCTATCGTCAAGGAGATAAAGATAGGTGCATTTTGGAGTCCCAAAATGCCATGATTTATTTTTAAGGAATTTTCAAAATTTCTAGACATTTTCGAAAATCTGCAAAAAAGTACATTGTCAAATTTGGGGTGACTTTGGCTTGGGTGTTGGCATCTTCAGCACTGACAAAAATTATCGCAGCCATCTACAATCAGGTTCCTCACTTCTCATTTGGCATTTGGCATATTTTCTGAGAAATGTATGTTTTCAGCTGAGTACAAAATATAGCTTCAGCACTTTACTATTTTACATTGTACTTGTCTTTGTTTGCCATTTGGCATTATTGGTATCGAAGGAAGGCTAGGATTTTGCAAGTGAAAGGGCATTGTAATTTTCAGTCCATCTATATTGCAAACTTAGGATTTGATGATCATATTATTAGCTGAAATATGTATGGCATTGTTGCAAATTGTTGATATATGAATGGCATATGGTTTTGAGCAATTTCCTACATCATTGATAGTGTTTTAGATGGTATTTGGTTGCTATCTATTATTCTGAAATTTTGGGACAGCGAACTCATATACTCAAAAATAATTTTCTATCTACATCTTGAGTTGCATTTTTGAGGGTTTATTTAGTGGCCTATTGGTAGGGGTCATTACAATTGCTGATTATCAATGAAATTATTTTTCCAATTTCTCAAGGGTTTATCAAATACACATTTCTCCTACTACAGTCTAGATTTGGTGTCATCTTGAGAAGAAATAGAGTTATTGCAAAATTAGAGTCTCCACCAAATTTGCTACCAAGGTTTTTTTTCTAGAAAGTGCTATCTTAGATCTATAAATCTAGGTTTTTTTTTCTAGATTGATTGGATTTATTTTGTGAATTATTGCAAAATTAAGATTTCAATCTGTTATTGTTTATAGCTAGTTGGATCTAGCTGGGAAAGTTAGATCAAATCTTTAATTTGATTTAAATTTATTTTCTCTAAAACGTCTAAGGGTAGACGTTTCTACCTTGGTCGGCCCTCCTTCACCGCTAGCATTTTTGGCGCCAAAATAATCATATGCTATAGAGGGTCGGCCAGTATATTCAGGTCGGCCTGGTTAATTGTTATTGGCAAAGCATATAAATTACACTTCCCACCGCATTCAAGGAATATCATTTTGAAACACAAGCAACTTGCGATCTGCATTCAAGAAAGAAGAGCAATCTGCACTTGGAGAAGATATTTGGTCTATCATCGACTCTTCACCAAATGAAAATACATGTGACCTGATCTTGAAGCAGCAGCGAACATATATCTGTACATGCACACCGATCTCTCAGAGCAGCGAACATATATCAAAATCTATATTGGACGGCAAGCTAAAAGATCTCATACTATCCATTGTGAAAGCTATGTATCCATTTGAGTCATTCAACATTATCAGATTATGCATGCATTTATCTAGTGCTGAGTCAGATCTAGTGACTACATACTCAGATCAGACATTATTTGGCTGTCATACTACTTGTGGGATCTTTGGCAAGCAATCTGAGATTTGCTTCGTGGATCGGGGATCCTCAGCAAATCAACAGCGATATCATTGTGAGTTATTGTAATTGGGATTTTGAGAAAATTAAATGTTCTGATCTGAATGCTGGGTTTTTCCTCATAGAGGTTTCCCAGGGTAAAATTACTGTGTAATTGTCTTATTGCTTTACTTTTCTATTAATTGTTTAATTCTTTAGATCTAATTACTAAAATATAACATGGTATCAGAGCCAAGTTCGTATTGATCTAATCAGATCTGACAGGTCCCAAGTTCTTGCTAACTGTATCAGATCTAACTTGTATTCTTTAGATTTGTTGTCTTTGTGTGGTTCCTTCTTGTGTCAAAATGGTGACAGGATTGAAGGTGGAAGACAGACTTGAAGGTGCCCTCAACTTCATCTCTTGGAAAGCACGAATTTTGATTACTTTTGAAGAACATGACCTGCTGGAGTTTGTGCAAAGTGAAAAAGTTGAAACACCTACGGATCCGGAAGTACTTATCCAATTCAAAAAGAAAGCTATCAAGGCCAAGAAGATCCTAATAGATTCTGTCAGAGATCATATTGTTCCTATCATCTCGAGGATGTCTTCAGCCAGAGATATGTTCAAACAATTGGAAGACATGTTCGAAGTAAACAACCTGAGCCGGGCACTTACCTTAAGAAGAGACTTACTTCAAATCAAAATGAAAGAGGATGAGTCAATCATGGAGTTCTTCATGAGGATTTCAGAATTAAGATATAAAATAAGTGCTATTGATAGTGAAGTTGTAGACAAGGATCTCGTCATGCTTGCACTCAATGGTCTCCCTCCTTCATGGGAACCTTTCATTCAAGGCTTAAGCGGTAGAGGTAACTTTCCCTCATTTGATCTCCTTCGTACTGACTGCATTCAAGAGGAATCTAGGCTCATATCAAGAGGGATCAAGTCTACCCGTAATGAAGAAAACTTAGCTCTTGCTACTCAATCGGTCAAAGGTGATCATTGGAAGAAAAACAACTTCAAGAGGAACATTGATTTCAGATCCAATGATGCTAACAACTCAAGGAAGAAGCCAAGAGATCTCTCTCATATCCAATGCTTCAAATGTAACAAATTTGGCCACTATGCCAAGGATTGTCAGGCTCAACTCTTTCAACAAAAGGCTAACCCAAGTGAAGTTGTCAACCTTGAAGATAAGGAAGACTTTCTCCTTTAAGCATTTCTTGTGTTAGATAATTTAGAATCAATGTTGTTTGAGATCTAACTAGTTTGTTGAAACTAACCTTAGGGAAAGGATATGTGTTGTAGATTTCTTTTGGTTGTGCAGGAGCGAGGATCAAGAGGGAGTCACACTTTCTCATCTTACTTGAGTTTGACATAGTCTAACCCATGTGGTAATGTGATGGTAACTCTCTTGGATTAGAAGTGTCTTTTGGTTCAGTAATCTTGGATCTACTGATCTTTTCTAACTAACTTGGAAGGTTGAGTATATGATTTCCTAACTCTAAGTACAGGAATCATCAATTGCTTGGAATGTTCAAGAATCAGGGTATATTGCTTCTTCAAGAGAAGCTATTGGGATTGATTTTCTATCACTTGAAGAATGGCCGAATGCTTTGTAGAGCTCAGCTATTGCTAAGAGGGAGTCTTAGCCTCATTTGATGTATCTTGTATACCACTCTTGCGGGCAATGCAAGGTGGACATTGTATCTTGTTGTTTAATCTTCCTTAAGTGAAGATGATTGTAACCACCCTCTACGGGCAATGCAAGGTGGAATTGTAAATCTTAAATTTTGTCCATCCTCTACAGGAAATGCAAGATGGTGTTGTAATAATTCTTATAAGTCCACCCTCTGCGGGCAATGTAAGGTGGCAAAATTCCTCACCACCCTCTACGGGCAATGTAAGGTGGTGTTGTATTGAAGTCCACCCTCTGTGGGCAATGTACGGTGGCAATCACTCTTTGCAGGCAATGCAAGGTGAACTTTTGAGGCTTGCCCTCCTCCACCCTCTGCGAGTAGGTACGGTGCATATTCTTGACCATCCTCTGCAAGTAGGCATGATGGTTCCACCCTCTGCGAGTAGGTATGGTGGATATGTTTTGACCATCCTCTGCGAGTAGGCATGATGGGAATGGATGATTTGTTTTGTTTACAGGTAATGCTTCCATCCTCTGCGAGTAGGCATGATGGAAAGTAATGGCAAGGGCTAGAATCCTCCTAGCTAAGAGGGAGTGTTATTGTTTATAGCTAGTCGGATCTAGCTGGGAAAGTTAGATCAAATCTTTAATTTGATTTAAATTTATTTTCTCTAAAACGTCTAAGGGTAGACGTTTCTACCTTGGTCGGCCCTCCTTCACCACTAGCATTTTTGGCGCCAAAATAATCATATGCTATAGAGGGTCGGCCAGTATATTCAGGTCGGCTTGGTTAATTGTTATTTGGCAAAGCATATAAATTACACTTCCCACCGCATTCAAGGAATATCATTTTGAAACACAAGCAACTTGCGATCTGCATTCAAGAAAGAAGCACAATCTGCACTTGGAGAAGATATTTGGTCTATCATCGACTCTTCACCAAATGAAAATACATGTGACCTGATCTTGAAGCAGCAGCGAACATATATCTGTACATGCACACCGATCTCTCAGAGCAGCGAACATATATAAGAATCTATATTGGACGGCAAGCTAAAAGATCTCATACTATCCATTGTGACAGCTGTGTATCCATTTGAGTCATTCAACATTATCAGATTATGCATATGCATTTATCTAGTGCTGAGTCAGATCTAGTGACTACATACTCAGATCAGACATTACTTGGCTGTCATACTACTTGTGGGATCTTTGGCAAGCAATCTGGGATTTGCTTCGTGGATCGGGGATCCTCAGCAAATCAACAGCGATATCATTGTGAGTTATTGTAATTGGGATTTTGAGAAAATTAAATGTTCTGATCTGAATGCTGGGTTTTTCCTCATAGAGGTTTCCCAAGGTAAAATTACTGTGTAATTGTCTTATTGCTTTACTTTTCTATTAATTGTTTAATTCTTTAGATCTGATTACTAAAATATAACACAATCAAATTCACCTACAAGGCTACAAATCAGTGAAATTCTTGGATGGTTTGTGGAAAGTGAGATCCTCACAAAAAGTAGAAAAAGAACAAGAACTAGTAGAAGAATAGTAACAAGAACATGAGAAAGAACAAGAACAAAAACAAGAGTGAGAGCAAGAGAAAAAAACAAGAGAAAGAATAAGAAGCAGCAAAAAAGGAAGTAGAAGAAGAAAAAGGAGACAAAAGAAGAAGAGAAATAAGAAGAATATGGCGATGAAGATTTTATGTATAAGATTCCATAAAAGGGGAGCAATGCTCTGGCCCTAACCCTATAATGTGTATTAAACCCATATTGAAACCAACACTTGTCTCATAGTAACTATGATAAAAAATAAGAACACAGAATTATCAATAAACCTGAACATTACTATAGAAATTCAAAACCTATGTAGAAAATAAGCCATTACAATAAACAAATAATTAAAATATAAATAATATTAAAAATTCTAATTTTTAGATTTGCAATATATTAAATATATCAATAATTGAAAATCAAAACAAAATATCTTAAAATATTATATTTCACTTTACTAAGAAAACTTAAAAATACAAAACAAATACCACATTTGAAAATTGAACCTCTAATTTTATTAAAAACGAGATAAAATAGTAATTAAAAAAACTTCAAAACAAAAATAAAGAAACAGATTCCCTCAAGTATTGATCTCGATAAAAGAGATAGAGCTTCCATCACAAGCCAAGAAAGAACGACATAGGAACACAAAAAATTCATAGAAGTCCTGACTTTGGTCAAACTTTTGGCGTATACAGGATGGAGATACTTTCCAAGTGTGAAGAACGTCAACATAACCAACTAAAAGCAAAATAAAACCTAAAATAGTGAGTGGCCACCACCTTACAATGTCTGCAACAGTAAGGCACGAGTGGCTAACAAACTCACCAATCAACACTTAATCTTTGAACTACAAGAATAGACTGTACAACTATAACCTATAAACTCTCACAATACAGAGAATTGCAAATACACATTGAAAAAACCTTAGCATTTTTTGTATGAATTTTAAAACTAACAAATAATATTGTATTGAATTTTCCTTAAGTTTTCTGTAGTCATGATACAATGCCCTTATTATTGTTTGTTAATCTGGTTGCATCTGACTATGCCTTAATTGTTTGTTGTTTTCAACTAGTTATAAGAGTCAATTGATAGATGGTTGTTCTTATGGCAACTGTCAAGTCATTTAAATAACCTTTGCATAGTCAGGGAAACTAGTTTGATCCTTAACTGACCATCTTTGGCCTCATGTAATAAATTCATGGGTAAATGAATATATAGTTTTACTCCTCTATAGGGCCACATTGTTATTTCTATTATTGATTCAAGTATTAATTTCATTAAATAGAAAAACAAACATCTAGCTCCCCACTTTCCAACTAGTGGGTGCAAACCAGAAAGGGATCAAGGTGCTTTGAGTTCTAATCACCTAAGATGTAATCATTGGAAATCATTTTTTTTTAACTTTGTAATAATCTCATTATGGAAGAATGCATATAATGCACTGTTGTGTTGAACTTGGCTGGTATAAGCATAAGCATATAATGTCTTAACTCTTAAGTATAGAATCAATTTGAAAAACCAAGCAATAAATGAGAAAGTGGTTTCCTTGAATTCTTCAAATTCATCAAAGTCAAAACTCTAAAAAGAATCGATAGAGAAACTAGTCAAGGTCAAATTGTGTTTAATGATGAAAGAATTTTGGAATTCTAGTTGTCTTTGAAAGATGAAGCAAATTCTCTACATGGCCTATTTGACTAGAAAAGGGAATACTATGAAGTATTTATGTCAAGGAATAAGGACTGTGTGATGACAAGCAGCAAATGGAGAATGACTTTGAAAAGCTAGACAATTTATGTGCACGAGAAGCACTGCAAGTTCCACAAACGTCAGCAACTTTTGTTACAATAGAGCCACCCAACTTCACTAATGACTCCAAAATTGATGAAGGACCTTATGGCATTATGTGCATTGCATATTCAAAGGTACTTAGAGTGCCCCCTAAGCGTGCCCATTATGTACCCTACAAAAACATTCTTTTGCATTCATAAGCATTGGAGATTCTCTTTCTAGAAATGTGTGACATAGTTACACCGCCCTGGGGGACGGGGGGACGGGGGGACAAGTTTTTGGGATGGGTGGACAAAGGGGCCTCAATTTGGGGACGGCGGCGGGGGACGGGGTGCGGGGGGTGGGTGTATATAGTATATACTATGTATATACTATATACTATACATGTGGTACTTAAAATGGTAGTTATGAAAAGATGTATAACAATATAAGAGTCTAAGACATAAAGATGTAAAGTTAAATAGTAAAATCATTGAACATTGAACATTGCATTGGACATTGAAGGTTGAACATTAAACAATAAATTTTAAATACTCCAATCAGCAAATGTAAGAGTTTAAAAATTAAATACTCCAATCAGCAAATGTAAGAGGTTGAACATTAAAAAATTTAAAAATTTGTGTTTTATTTTTTTGGCACTTTTAAGAATCGCCGAGACGGGGGATGTCTGGGCGTCCCCTCAAGGTCGAGGGACGTCCAGGCATCCCCTTGTCCCCGTCTGGGATGCCGGGACGTCCCCATGTCCCCCACCGGGACGGCGGCGGCTCAGCCCAGACCTCCGAGACACCGTCCCCGGTGTGTCCCTGTCTCGGGTGCGTCTAGGATTTGGGGGGGACGCGTCCCCGTGTTACTATGGTTTGTGATGTTTTCTAATGTAAAACACTTCTCTTACCCTTACCAATCAAGTGCATACCAAAGCACATTCATTGATAGTGTAAGGTCATGCTATGCTCAACTCCGCCATTGAGAAAATAAGACTTCCACAGTTGTATCATGGTGATCGGACATTCCTCTAAATGTGACATGCCATTTTTCCCTAATATGTTGTATCAAGTCAAATTGGGTAGGGCTTGAACAAGTAGAGTTGTTCAAGCTAGCATAATGATGATATAAAGATGTGATCTAAGAGCCATAATAATATCTCCACACATGGTTTTATAAATTGTATCCATGGGTTTAGATTTTGTCACTCCAATAAAGATATATATATATATATATATATATATATTCTCATGTGTGTATCAAAGTTACAAGACTCGGTGAGTCTTGGTATGGCTTGGCAAGTCTCAGGCCGAGGCAGCTTTGCCAAGTTTGAGAGGCCTGGGATTCAAACTCGACCGAGTTTGGGCAGACTCGTCGATCCCTAATCTTGGGACAATGATGGGCAAGGAGGCTTATAAAGTTTTTAAAAAAAACATTTTTTATTGTTTTAACTTTTTCATTTTGGGTTTATATTTGCCTCCCGACCCTAAAAGGACCACTCTCTTGCTTGTAAACACAAGGAGGGGAAAGGCATTTGAGAAAAAATATTGAGGCATTGAACAACAAACCAGTAGATCGAATGAAGAGGAGATAGTGATTGTTGTCTGTTTCTGCTAGTAGCTTGCATTCACGCATTTAGAAGAGTTAAAAGAAGGATTTGGAGGAGGCCTCTACAAATTTGAAGTACATTTCTTCATTTTTGTAGAAAATTTGGAGAGGTGACTTAAATTTTTTTGTTGTTTTTAGATTTTTTTACTTTCATATTTCTAGTTTTTTGTATATTTGTTTTAGTTTTGTTTCATTTTATGTTGATGGAAAAAGTAAGAAACCCTAGTTTCGTTTTTTCTTTATTTTATTTATTTTTAATTTAATTAGAATGTGTGGAATTTGTAGATGCTGATTTTTTTCATTTATGATATATTGCAACATAATGTGTGAGCTTGGCAGTAGCAGTAATCCAAATGCAAACCCAACTAAAAAGGATAGGGCTTGGAAACATGCCATCCCTGGATCAAAAAAAGGAGTAATATGTTTTCATTACATAATGAAATATAGTGGGGGAGGTATTTACCGGTTGAAATATCACCTTGCACATATATCAAGACATGATGCCAAACCATGTAAAAAAGAGCCCATGGATGTTATACATGTAGTGCAAGCTCAAATAGAGGAATTTGAAGAGAAAAAACAATTAAAAGAGAAGCATATGGAAGAAATGGCAAACACTGGTGGAGAGGCTTCTTCAAATCCTTGGCCTCCATTTCCTACATTTACAAGTAGCGTTATTGCGAGTGTGAGCATTGGACCTTGGATTCATAAAAAGAAATCCACATTAGATTCCCTTTCTATTCCACGAATGACTCTGAGTGCCCAATCATCACTTGAGAATATAGGTTGGAATAAGGAGAAGCATGAGGCTGTGAAAATTGCAATCGTAAATTTTTGGTTCTACAACAACCTTCCATTTCATGCAGAAAGATATTCATTATCATTTTGATTTCTATGTCTTGATTTTCTTGCTTTGAAGAGTATGCCACATTGATTATTTTATTTTTAAAAATTGGAAGTATAACTTTATACTTATTTTGTTTATTTAATTTATTGTAGGTATCCTTATTGGCAAATTGTGGTAGATGTTATTGTTTGTAGTGTTGGGTTCAAAGCCCCTAATGATGAGTTAAAAGGTCATGTTTTGAGTCAAAAGGTAGTTGATGTCAAAGCCACAATGCAACGTGAGGTATGGAGGAGGAAGGGTTACACCATCATGACTAATGGTTGGACCGACAGAAGAAGTAAAACACTGCTGAATTTTCTTGTCTCCTCATCAGGTAATTATACAATTTGTACTTACTCCTTTGTAAAGTATATTGATTTAGTGATTAAGTTTTTAAATTTTTATTTTACTAAATCGCTTTTTTTCTTTCTCAAGTGACATGGTGTTTTTGAAGTCAGTTGATGTTGTGGGAAAAAAGAAAAATGTTGAGTATCTCTATGAGGTTTTGAAGGAAGCGTTGAAGGTGGGTGAGGAAAATGTGGTATAGATAGTCACAAATAATGCAGCAAATTATGTTGCTGCAGGTAGACTTCTTATGGAGAGGCACCCTACCTTGGTTTGGACCCCTTGTGTTGCTCATTGCCTTGACCTCATATTGGAGGATCTTGGCAAACTTCCCTGGATAAAACATGTGTAAAGCATGCAAGGAATATTCGTAAATTCATATATAATCATACTTGGGTCCTCGACCTTATGAGGAATTTCACAAATAAGAAAGAATTAGCTCGGCCAAGGATCACCCAATTTGCAACCAACTTTATCAAGTTGCAATCCTTGCTTCAGTCCAAGGCCAATTTGAAATGCATGTTTGTGAGGAGTGGACCACATCATCATATGCGAAGACCAATGCAGGGATTGAGACAACTGATTGTGTTTTTTATGAGAATGGCTTTTGGCAACTGGCCAAGGAGATTGTGTGGGTAATTTTTATTTTTTTTTCTCATTTCCATATTTTTGTTCACACTTGTTTATGTTCATTGTTAAAAGTAAAACTTAAAACTTAGGAATTCACAAGGAGAGTTCTTTTAATGAGACATATGCAAGAAACCCCAGACACTAATGATGCCAAGTAAAAATCTTTTCAAGGCATAATTTAAAATTTAAATCTTAAACTTTTCAATCTATGATTCTATTACCATTTTAAATTGATAAACTTAAAGTTATAGAATAGAATTGATCTTTATTTTTTCTCATTCTAGATGCATGGTGGGAGATGTTAAGTGCTAAGAAGCCAAATCTACAGAGGATTGCAGTTCGTATCTTGAGCCAGCTATGTAGTGCTTTAGGATGTGAGTGCAATTGGAGCATGTTTGAGCACGAGCATATACACTTGAAAAAGCACAATAGGTTGGCAGTGCAAAGGTTGAATGATCTTGTTTTTGTTCATTACAACCTGTACCTCCATCACAAACAAATCTTGGGCACTAATACATCTACTATCACTTTAGACGAGGTTGATTGACAAGTGGAGTGGAACACTGAGGTTGATGATCCTGCCTTCAGCGATGAAGACTTGAAATGGGTTGATCAGGTGGATCGAGAGGCAGAGGTAGTAATGATGGCAAACGAGGAGGCTAGAGCACGAGGAGACCCTTTGGAGGACCCCAAGGATGATGTGGGTGAGGATGTGGATGTTGTTGAGCTTGAGCCTAAGGCACGGGCAGATATCATGATTGCAGAATCATCCAAGACCTATCTTAGGCATACACGTAGGAGGGTTGCGAGGTCAAGTGGTCACTATTACTAATATAGGTTCCTCTGAGCCTTCGTCTTCTAGGCTCTAACTTTTATTTTGATATTGTTTTGGACTTTCAATTCGATGGATTTCATATTCCATGAATATCATACACATTTGACACTTTATAATTCTAATGTGTTATTTAGTTTCACTTATTTTCTTCAGCTAACTTCTAAAATTTGCATTTATACTTATGTGATAAATGTAAATTTGTGTACATGTTCAAAGTAGCATCCATTTGTTTAGATTATCATGTCTTTAAGGTTAATTTATTAAATGATTCATGAAACAAGTTTTAAATCTTTTAAAATCTTTGAATTTCTTGGCTTTTTCAATTTGTCGAGTTTTTGTTGAGTTCGAGTCAAAAATCAACTTGTTGAGTCTGGGTCTTGTAATACTAATGTGCGTGTGTGTGTGTATCATTCATTTTATGTAGCATTCACCTAAATTATATAGATAGTATTATAGATTATACAATTAAATTTAAATTAATTTTTTATTCTATATATTTATTACTTTAAAACTAAAAACTATTTTTATTTTTAGAAATTAAAATTATTGTCTTTTTGTGCTTGTAAAACTTGCATTAGACATTGATGAGCCACCAAAAAGAACATGAAAGCCTAGATAATAGTAATACGAAGTTCAATGGGTCCTACCGCAAAATAAGAAAATTAGCCTACCTACAACATCCTTCAACCCATGACAGATCATCCTAAATCTATACTACCCTTATATATTCGTCATAAACCTTTTGCTTTACATTTTTACATATGTTTTTTAATGCATGCCTGGCCCAACTAATGCCAAAAAACTGCAACTAACTTCAGACCTCTCAAAGCTAGAATTGTGACTGCACACTAAGAAGCTTGTTTATCATTTTGACCTTCCCAAGGCATATCCTTGTCATGACACTCAAGGTCTGTGACCTTATCATCCTCAATGAGATGAACGTGCAAGAATTGCACATCTTGAGACATCTAAAAGCTGAATATGGCTCTTCAAAATAGCATGGAGGTGTTCAACCACAATCCAAATGCACCTCTACCTAATCATGAAGACTGACTGAGTGTATGTGCCAATTGTTATCAAAAGTATATATGCACAAAAGAAAAACTATTGCTATGTTGAAGACTGTTTTCCTGGCCATTGATTGACCAAGATCAAGAAAAAATTATCCCATTGCATCACAAAGCACGAACCCATCATCCTCATCCACTTCCTTTGCTAGCCCACAAAGATGCATCATCCAAATTCACAATTGCAGTTCAAAAATTCACAATCAATATAATCTTACAAAAATTCTTAACCTTCCCACACTTAGACCGCCCTACAACCTTAACAATCTTTTTCCTCAACTTCGCTTTGTCTTTTCCACTATCTCTTCCACCTCTTCCTCTAACTTCCAATTCCATTTCTACTAGTAGTACAAATAGATACACTCCGCAACAACAAATGATGCACATCCTATGCAAAGGTGGCTAAATAAATGAATGTAATCACTTCCCACACTTTAGCCAACCTATCATAATAATGATCCAAAAATACACAACCCTAGATCCCTTCAACATGCCCATATTAATGACACTAAATGGTATAGCAAATATTATCTATCCTTCTCACTTCAAGCATCAAAGACAATAATTTAGATCATTGTTGTCGTTGCCACATGATCCCATTATCAACAAAAAATTATTGTATATTTAAAAAGTTATATTTACATTTATATTTATATTACTATATATATTGTATGTCCAAGCCCAATCATACTGAACCCAAGGAAATGAAATTGCTCAATTGTTAAACCCTGAACCAAAACCTAAACCAACAATAGAGGACTAGGATTTAGCATTAGTCTTAAATATCTTATTGTATTGTAATCAACTGAGCTCATTTAATGAGTTCTTTTAGCTCATTTTTTTCCTAAAAGGTCTTCCTAGGGTAAATTCTCTAGTTTTATTATGTGTCACTAATTTTTTTCGTTGCATTTATGATTATGTTACACTTAACATTGTTTTCCTTTCATAGGTTTATCAATATTTTCTACACTTCTTATATTTAAATCTTGTGAGTGCATATATAAAACGTGAGAAGGGTTGAGATGAGAAACACCAAATAGAGCTATGTGTTAAAGTTTGTGATCGGATTGAGAAATAGATGCAAATTTTTACTTTTCTTTTATCTATTTATATTCACTAATATATATATTTCTTCTTTCAGATTTAGACAATGAGATACTTCAATTTTATATGTAGATGCACTATGTAAATATAATTTTATTTAATTATATATATCTGAAATGCTGATAAAGAATATCTACAGAATTCCTTATAGTTGCTGATCGAATGTTTGAGACTTGCATTGAGTGTTGTATATGCTTGTCTTTGATCGATCCAACAGTGACTATATATACCAATAAGGGAGACAAGTTCATGGAGAGATATGTCTCTGCAAGGAGACATGTCTCTACATTAACGTGTCTCTTTATATATGACAGATCATAACTAAGAAGCTGACTGGTGTGTTAGCAATAACAAGCGCTAACTGATGCAAGACAAATCGGTATTTAAGACTGGTATAACCGATCATTATCAGTATAGTTTAACTGTCAAATCGGTACCTCACATAACCGATACCATTACATATACATTGATTTATCCATTAATCGATAATCATGAGATAGTACATCTGATTTGTATAATGTTTATTCGATCCATAATATTATTATTATGGGAAGAGATCAGATACAATTAAATATAAGTGTAAGTATGTATATTAATATATATATAATAATATTTATTATTATTATATATATATTAATATGCATGCATAATATAGATTGATCTTTTCTCATAATATCATAATCATTTTGTCTTATCGAAGCTACAAATATCAACACTCCCTCTTAGCTAGGGAAGATAAAATCCATCATCCAAGAGAGCAACACAAAGTTAATTGTGAAAGTTTATTTTGGTATCACATCATCGTGATATCAAAGATATGGTCTGACCAAGAATATCAAGTCTCATGAAATTTACCATAACTCATAGATTCATAAGAAATATCATCTCATGATATTAGGGAGCATTGGCCACAGAATATCAAGTCGCATGATATTCACCAAGTACTCAGAGTAATGGCCTACCTGTTTGCCCGCTGGGGTAAACTTAGTATCGCACAAACATAGTACAGGAAATATAATAAACACAGAATGTATCATAGAATAATAAATACTTTCATTAATCATTCCATACTGGCAAGTACATTTACATCGTGATGATCATACAATAATATCCCATGTCCAACCTCCGAGAGAGTATATAAAGTACCCGAAGGGTCATGACCGAAACGTCGTGACGTAACTGTCTACCCTCTCGGTCACTAACGACCGAGAGTAACATAATACTTTACTAATATAATAACCCGTACATACAATTATCCCAACAACATCATCCCCCCCAAAAAAACAAGTCGTCTCCGACGACTTACAACAACAGGGAGATGAAATACACCACATAGAAGAAGAAAATCACTGAGAAAGGGCAGAGGGGCGTCCCTGAAAAGATGAAGTGCCGCCCTCCCCATCAATGCTGCGTCCAGTAGGTCTTTTCCGTCACATCCCATTCCTCCCGTGCCTGCACCAAACTTGTCTCCAAAACATACTGTTCAGCTATAGCCTCCGCTAACACCATACTGTCTCCCTAGCCAATCTGACCTTGATAGCCACCCGTGCCAACTTCTCTGCTTCCAATTCCTGGGTACGCTGAGCCAAGTGTTGCTCTACTACCTCCAACTGGGTGGTCAGCTCCTCCCGAGCTCTCTATGCATCCACCAAGACAGTCTCACGTCCAGCCAACACCTACTCCAAGTGCCTCAAAGCGTAGTACCCCTCTTGAAAGACTTGCTCCAGTGCTCTCTTCACCTCCAGCATGCAGACACTCCATCCCTGTAGCAGCTCCGATCTCATCAACAGGTCACACTCTCCAAGGGCTGATAACTGAACCGACTGGGGGTCTCGGGGGCAATGCCCCTAGCGGGGTCGAGGGGCAGCGCCCCCGCGGGGTCCTGGGGCAGAGCCCCAGGTGCGCTAGCACTCTCAAACTCACACAGAAGTCTATGGAACACACCATTTTGTGATTTTTTTCTGATCCCATACTCTTTTCTGTAAAGCGCTTATGTTTTCCTTACTACCTCATTATGCCCTTCCCTTCGGTACCATAAGTTACTCATTTTGAACTGTTTTGATTTGTCGTCGTTTTTTTTTTTTTTTTTGGTATAATCTTCTCCTCCTTGCTGCCAGTCCTTCCTTGCCGTCAAGAACTAAATTCTTCTGTACTCTTTTTGATTTCCAGACTTATTCCTTGCCGTACGAAATGCTACATTCCTTGGACGGTATTCCTGTTACACCTTTTAGTGCCGTATGCTTGCTCTTGTTTCGCCTTCCAACTTTTAATTTGCCAAAGAAGGCCGTACGGTTCAGCTTTTATTACTTGCGAGCTTCTCTTAAAATTGTCGTACGTTGTTTTCTATGTATTCTTCCTTCGACCGTACGGTTGTAACTTTGCAATTCATACGGTGCCTTTTTTTTGCTTTGCCTATGATGTCCGTACGGTTAAATACTCATTCCCTTCGAATTTTGAAAGTTGCCACTTAATACTCATTAAAACTATTACCGTATGGTCATTTTTGCTTGACCTATGCCTTCGTCAAATCGCCTTCAAACTTATAAACTTGTCGTACGGCTATCATTTTGGACTTAAACTAACCGTACGGTACCTTTTCTAAGCTACCTTCGTTTCTCCAAGTTGTCGTACGGCCGTACGGTTTCATAAATATGTCTTCGGCTATAATTTACATCTTCGTTTAATACTTTTATGTCTTCGCACCTTATGTCTTCGTTCAGCATGTTATGTCTTCGTTCAGCATGTCTTCACTCAATATGTCTTCGTTCACTATGTCTTCACTCAATATGTCTTCGTTCATTATGTCTTCGCTCAATATGTCTTCGTTCATTATGTCTTCGCTCAATATGTCTTCGTTCATTATGTCTTCGCTTAATATGTCTTCGCTCAATATGTCTTCGTTCATTATGTCTTCGCTCAATATGTTATGTCTTCATCTTCGGACTTTATGTCTTCGGATTTTATGTCTTCGTCTTCGGACTTTATGTCTTCGGATTTTATGTCTTCGTCTTCGGACTTTGTCTTCGGATTTTATGTCTTCGTCTTCGGACTTTATGTCTTCGGATTTTATGTCTTCATCTTCGGACTTTGTCTTTGGATTTTATGTCTTCGTCTTCGGACTTTATGTCTTCGGATTTTATGTCTTTGTCTTCGGACTTTATGTCTTCGGATTTTATGTCTTCGTCTTCGGACTTTGTCTTCGGATTTTATGTCTTCGTCTTCGGACTTTATGTCTTCGGATTTTATGTCTTCGTCTTCGGACTTTGTCTTCGGATTTTATGTCTTCGTCTTCGGACTTTATGTCTTCGGATTTTATGTCTTCGTCTTCGGACTTTATGTCTTTGGATTTTATGTCTTCGTCTTCGGACTTTATGTCTTCGTCTTCGGACTTTATGTCTTCGTCTTCGGACTTTGTCTTCGCTCCCAAGTTGGCGTACAGCCGTACAGCCTTTATTGCTTCGTTTCAATTTTTTTTATTTTTTTTTTCTATTTTTTTTCCCTCCACCGTACGGTCATGCATAGCCGTACGGGTGTTTTTCAATTTCCTATCTGGAGGCTTCTCTGGTCGCCCATACGGATGGCTCTCGGGTCCCCTGCATGACCACTTGAGTCATTTTCCATCCTCTCGATTGCTCTGTCCCTCCTCTCTGGTCCATCCTCTCCAGGGAAGGTTTCAATTTGGTCCCGTTGATGGCATCATGTATCCGTTCGTCGAAAGTCCACAGAGTGTGCAGTCGTTCCCTCTCCCTATCGCCGAGTCTGTTTCCAATGGTAATCCAAAGGTTTGGAACCATAAATTCTACCAGGACCATGGTCTCTTGCCCATACATCAGAAAAAGGAGAATCAAGATTTGAAGGCTATAATCTTCCACACAGGATTCCAGTCGTCTCTCATGACGATGGTTTTCGGATTTCTCTCATCCCCGAGGTTTATTTCTTTCAACTTTGCTTCTTTGTAAAAGATGGGTTCCTCCTTGTTTTTAGACTGGTGTGCGGGTACGGTGTCCATTGTAGCTTCTCCTTCCTTATACTCCCCGTACTTTGGAGGATATTTATCTAGCTCCTCTTCGTCAACGCTTAATGCGTTACAGGAGGGTGAGAACATCTCATAGTCCTCCTACTCCAATGGAACAATCCATTTAGTGAATCCGTGTCATCCTCCGAACGGCATCCTCCGAGTTTTAGTATGCCTTCGGCATCCGAATCCATCCCCTCTCTGCCTTCATCTCGTGGGTTATTCTCCCCTTCAGATTTAGATCCGGAGGAAGAGGCAAGTTCCTTGCTCACCAACTGGGTCTGGAGATCAATAGTAAACTTCTTGCCTCCGCTCTCCATCGAGAGTGTTCCATTTCCAGTTGTGGTTTGCCTTCGCTGTCACCAGCCATCCTCTTCCGAGTATGGCGTCATACCCTTTCTGTTTTAATGGGATGACCACAAAGTCGAGCACAAATGGTTGTGTACCCACGGTGACTTGTTGTGCCATCAACGTGCCGAGGGGTTTAATCCCGTGCTGGTCGGCACTTAGCAGATTAAACGTAGGTGGCCACAGAGTGGGCTTCCCTAGCTTTTTCCATGTGTCTTCCGGAAGGACGTTTACCCCAGATCCGCCGTCTACTATAGTATCCATTAGGATGGTGCCCAGGATGCCCATCTCCACCACGGCTGGATGTCTGCCATTGTTGCCGGCAAGCAGCATTGGATTTGTCATCGAGTTTCCCGATACAGAAGCATCCGTGTGTCTCGGTTTGGGTTTATCAACCTTTGTACCCAACAGCACTGTCCCCAATTGAGGCATGGTGTATGGGAGGTCCTCTAGCTTGACAGGCACCTCCAGTTGAAGCATCTGCCGTACAATGTTCCTCTCCGCGTCTGTGCAGTAGGGTCCGAATGATTCGTGTGTCTCTCCCCGTTGGGCTTTCATTGCCCTTTCTATTTCCTCCTTTGCCTCCGCCATTCTCTGCTTCTCCGTTCGGAGATGGGGGGTAGCGGGCTTCCTTCGCTTGCCCTCGGGTAAGAGCAAGTATAGCTTCTTTAATCCATGTGTTGCCTTCAATATCACTCAGATTGGCCCCTACGCCAGACTTTGGACAATCGGCATCTTCATGGTTACCGGACCCACACCACCGACATAGCTTCTGAGGGGCATCATTATTACTACATTCCCTTGCGAAGTGACCCCACTCGTTGCACGCCCGACATTGAATCATTGGGCGTCCCTTCGCATCATACTGGACTCTGGTTTGGGTGGAATTATTATTATTCCCTCTTCCGCCTCCTCGGTTTCCCCGACAGCCTCCGAAAGATGCGTTATTGTTTGAATCTGATGTGGAAGGCTGCTCTTGTGTATAGAGCACTTGCTAGTTACGCGCCTTCAAATTGTATGGGCATTCCTTCGTAGAATGTCCCATAATCTGGCAGATGTCACAGAATGCCTTCTTGGGACAGGCACCCTTTGTGTGGTCGCTCTCCTTACAATCCGTGCACCACAGTTCATCATCTTTGCTTGTTGTCCCCTTCATTGTCTTAAACTCTTTTAACATCCGTTCCATATCCTTCTTAAGGGCCGTGACTTTCTTCTTCGGCTTCTCGTCACTGCTACTCTCCTCTTCGAACGTATCGTCTTCGGATGACGAAGATCTATTCTTCTTCTTTTTGGCCGTCTTATTTTTGCTTTCCAGGTCCATGGCCCGGTTGTATGCATCATTGTAGGATGTCGGAGGCACAATTTTCATCTTCCGTCGTAGCTTAGGATTCAGGCCCTCGACAAACCACCTCTTCTTTAGACCGTCAGCCGGTTGGCTTTCCATCTTTCCGACTAATTCCTTTAGCCGGCGGCCATACGCTCGTATGGTCTCCCTCTTCCCTTGCTTCGTTCCATAAATCTCTGAGACTATCTCATTATCGTCTCGTAGTAGCCGGAATTCCTTCTCGAATCCCTCCTTCAGGTCATCCCATGTGGTTATGTTCGTTCTATCCAGATCCGCGTACCAGTCAATAGCCACGCCTCTCAGTGTGGCAGGGAACTGCCTCATCCATTCGTTCTGGTCAGTCACCCCGTTGGCTGCCCAGATGGTTTCACACATACGGCAATGCCGTACTGGATCGTCCTTTCCATCATCATGGAACTTGGGCAACTTTTCTTTGTGAGTCGCCATAGGTGGTTGGGTCGTTTGTTGTCTGGCACCACCGCCTGTGGTACCCGCACCCACCCCTACTGTATTGCTTCTTGTAGTATTTACTAATGGCACTTGTTGAGCCTCTGTAACCGGTGGAGCTGTGTTGTGTGGAGTCGTGGGCTCCAATGGAGGGTTTACGTGCACCTCCCGAGTGTCTTCGGTCGCACTATCTCTGGTACCTCCGGCTGATCTGTCACCGTCACCGTCACCCTCAGCTGTACGGTTCCCTTCGTGATCACGGTCTTCCGCACGTGGTGTACGGACCCAGTCTTCAAACCGGTTTCATTCTTCCTGGAGGAAGGTCTTCAACGCTCGCGTTTCCTCAATTAATTCTTCACTACTTCGCACCCTTCGATGGTCCGGCGAAATGAACTGTTCCAATTCGGCTTCTGCACCTTCCGTGCCACTTCCGAGGTCCCCTTCGGGCAACCCTCCGGCAAGCTAGTCCTTGGCAAGTTGCTTGAGTCTACACCGACGTTCACGTTGCTGCACGGATATCAAAGCCTTCTGTGCGGCTTCCCCTTCGTCATCTCGTGCCTTTTTATTTCTATCTTTATTTAAAACATTGGGCATAAATCCTTTCCTCACTTCTCTTCCCGAGTACGTCTAGGCAACGGCGCCAGATGTTTGCCCGCTGGGGTAAACTTAGTATCGCACAGACATAGTACAGGAAATATAATAAACACAAAATGTATCATAGAATAATAAATACTTTCATTAATCATTCCATACTGGCAAGTACATTTACATCGTGATGATCATACAATAATATCCCATGTCCAACCTCCGAGAGAGTATATAAAGTACCCGAAGGGTCACGACTGAAACGTCGTGACGTAACTGTCTACCCTCTTGGTCACTAACGACCGAGAGTAACATAATACTTTACTAATATAATAACCCGTACATACAATTATCCCGACAACACTACCAACATCAAGTCTCATGATGTCCACCAAGTACTCAACAAATGTCCATAGGTAATGTGCACGTGTATCCTCAATAATACTAACCATAGGAGCATTCATATCATCTATCATGATCTGTTAGCCATCATAAGATGTCTATCACAATAGAAAGTCATGGTCTGTTTAAGAACTTAATCCACCATGCAAGATATCAACTATCATGATCTGTTTCAGCCATCATAAGATGTCTATCATGATAGAAGATCAAGTTATTGTAAGATCGTCACCTTCCAATAACTTTAACAAATACAAGTGATAATCATTTGGAAGTCGTCACTTCCTCGTGATTTACACAGGGCACATATAGTAATGAAATAACATTAGTACAATAATCAATTTTACAATCATATCAAGTTTACCTCAGAAGTGTTCCGAACCTTATCAGTGAACTCTCTCTTAATCACAAGATACCTTGAAGTTCTTTAGAATACAAGTTTCTTTGAATACAAATCTGAATTACTTGCTTCAACAAGGGAAGCTTAGAGTTTAAGTTTGTCGGGCATCTATAACATTGTATTGTAGAGAGGTCTCTATGTTTCTTGAACAGTTGTTTACCATTTGAGTTCTTGCCCTTTTTCCTTTTCAATTTAGCAGTGAGAATCTAAATATCTTCATTTGTGGATTCCACACTAATTCCTCTAGATATTAGATTATACTCTTCTTGAATGCAGTCAGCTTTTAGTCAATCGAATTTGGGAAGTTTGGAGCAAGCACTTATTCCTTGTTTGAAGTTTTCCCACGACATAGGGAGTCCATTTAAAGTTACCATAGTTAACTCTTTATTATCATAGATATGACCAATTGTTCAAAGTTGGTTTCTTAATTCTATTATCCTCATAAAGTATGAGGTGATGGTTTCTCCTTTATTCATTTTAATATTAGAAAGTTGATTTTTAAGAGTAAGAATCCTGCTAGTGTTGTTGATCTCATACATGTTTTCCAAGGCTATGAACATTTCATATGCAGAATCCAATTTTGTGATAATAGGTAGTAGGTGATCTTTTACTCCATCTACTAATAGTTCCATTGCTTTGGTGTTGTCCTTTTCCCATTGGCTTTTCTCGTCATTCTCACTAGATTTAGGAGGATTTTCTATGACTGTTTTTAACTCATTCTTTCTTAGTATTAGCATCATTCATAGTTTCCAAGATTCAAAATTTGAAGCACCTTTAAGTCTGTCCTCAAGTCTAATTCCATTCACCATTCTGTAGGTACAAGATTTCCAAAAAATCTGATCTTGATCTCCCTTCAATCTAATTGGATCTTCCTACAAGAGGTTAGACTTTAATGAAGGAACTTGGCTCTGATACCATGTTAAAGTTTGTGATCAAATTGAGAAATAGATGCAAATTTTTACTTTTCTTTTATCTATTTATATTCACTAATATATATATATATATATATATATATATATATCTTCTTTCAGATTTAGACAATGACGATACTTCAATTTTATATGTAGATGCACTATGTAAATATAATTTTACTTAATTATATATATATATATGAAATGCTGATGATAAATATCTACAGAATTCCTTATAGTTGCTGATTGAGTGTTTTAGACTTGCATTGAGTGTTGTATATGCTTGTCTTTTATCAATCCAGGAGAGACTATATATACCAATAAGGGAGACAAGTTAATGGAGAGACATGTCTCCGCAAGGAGACATGTCTCTACATTAACGTGTCTCTTTATATATGATAGATCGTAACTAAGAAGCCGATCGGCGTGTTAGCAATAACAAGCACTAACTAATGCAAGACAAATCGGTATTTAAGACTATTGCATAACCGATCATTATTAGTATAGTTTAACTATCAAATCGGTATCTCACATAACCGATACCATTACATATACATTGATTTATCCATTAATTGATAATCATGAGATAGTACATCTGATTTGTATAATGTTTATTCGATCCAGAATATTATTATTATGGAAAGAGATCAGATACAATTAAATATAAGTGTAAGTATGTATATTAATATATATAATAATAATATTTATTATTATTATTATTATATATATATTAATATGCATGCATAATATAGATTGATCTTTGATTCTTTTCTCATAATATTATAATCATTTTATCTGATCGAAGCTACAAACAAAAACACGATGATATTATTGATTTGGGCGCATGTATTGCCAAGGAACAACACTTTCGAATGGATGCAAATGTGTTACAAACAAAACAAATGCAAGAGTAATAGAGTACAACTATAAATTGCAAGATTGGATGACAAGAGACATCTCAAGAACAATTAGATAGCATGCTACAACTATAATTGCAAGATTGGACTACAAAAGAAATTTGTACAAGATGTGCGAGGTTAGATGTCTATCTTTTGTGCTCTACTATTATCTATTCTAGAATAGTAATATTACTCTAAGAAAAAAGAATGGAAGACAAAGGGACATCACGGCACCTATAGTCTATGTCCTTTGATTTGTCAATTTTTAAAAATGTTGCCAGAAAATTGTGTGAAACCAATATAACAATGACAATGTTGTGCATCATAAAAAACCAGTGTTACCCAGGGACGCGTCTCCCGGCTTATTTGACCCATCCTGGAAACGGGCACGTCCAAGAAACTCAAGGACACCTTGGGGACTTCTCCTAGCTGTCCCATATTATTAATGTTTGACTTTTGATAATTTGTTTGACTGCGACTCTCATGTGAACTCTCAATTCAAATTATTTAACACAAACATTACATGTTAAGGTTCTATAATATATATAAGCATGCTTTATCCATGTTTTTATATGAATATGTAAAATTTCCCTATATATTTTAAATTTTCCCTATTTTTTATATAGCCATCCCCTCCATCCCCTAAAATAGGGAAAAAACATCTGTCCTAGAAACCCATTTCCCTGTGCCCTTGTCCTAAAAACTCAGGGTAGCATAGTAGAAAACAAGACTACTATTGAAAAAAAGGTTTTTAATGTTTATGAGGCCAGAGATAACCTAAGGGACAGCTGACCTAGTCATTTCAATATTTTGCATTGTTGATCTGCTATATATCTTGTGACAGATTTCCTCGTTTTCTCAACCTTCTCTTCTTGGAACAAACTCTGTAAAGAAACCACAAATAAAGTATCTACATATTTGGCCTGAATGTCACTATAAGATTCATATTCCAAGATAGTCTTTTTTTGAATCAACTACACCAGTTGCACAAAAAAAATACCCTCTCCTTTGGCCCCTTCTATTGCCTATTTTTAATTAAAAATGATGTTAGTCCTCAAGAGGGCTATCATCATCTTTGCTTTCCAACTGATATTTGCCCCTAAATATGCCTTGTGGTGATTATCATATGTAGGATTGAATTCATCAAGATAATATTTCCTCATACTCAATATTGTTTTCACAATATTGCAGAATCTATCCACAAAAAACATTTTTCTTTATTATCATTCAGACATGCATTCACATTGGTGTTCCATTAGCTCTTATGTTGCAGCCAGGTCTTTTTTCTCATGTTCAACATTTCTTGATTGACAACCTTAGGCCATCTATTTGCCTCCATCTAGTCATTTTTTTAAAATCCTAAAAGAGAACCATAGCAATTGCTTCAATAATGAAGGTGCATGTTTCTTTTAGAATTTCATAAGGAATCGAAGCTTTAATTTTGAATTTTCTTATGAAGGTGCATGTTTCTAATAGAACTACTATAGTATACCTAGATCCTACATTTTGTTCAATAACTTACTTCTAGGAACTGTATCAAAAGCTTTCTTGATTTCTGCAAAACAATAATAAGCTTCGTCTTTTTCATTCCATACGTTTTCAGTGATATGTCTCAAAGTAATGGCATGATCTATTGTTGGGTGTTTCACTTCGATACATGCTTGCCCTCTTGCCCTTTTCTTCTACCCCAATGTTGATTTTATACTCAAACATGCTTCCCAGCAGATTTGCAAACAGGGGATTGATCATGATGGTCCACTTGTTAGAAAGATTGTTTACATTTCCACTCTTGAAGAGGTGTGCTGCTAGACTGGTTGTCCAATCTTTTGGAAATCCATTTTAAATTATGTTGACTCTTTTCTTAACGTGAGGCACAGATGCATTGTTCTGATAGGAAGCCAACCTCACAACATTATGATTGTGTGTTCTAGACAAGGCCTACGGCTAGTGATGAAGACAACATGTAGCCTGAATTACCATGCACCAATTTGATCAAAGTGCCAAATATCTCTTGTCATTATAAGACTAACTAAAGATTAGAAGATCAAGGAGTAAACTAGGGATAAAGCACATGCAAGAACAATGGAAAAATCAGGTCATTACTCTTTAGAGCCTTCTGACCAACTGATTTACTACCACTTGCCAATTCCCATATTCTTCCAAAGCATCAAAGTAATAGATCATAGTCATACACTACCACCAACTAGAAAATCTAAATTCTAAACTATTCAGCATAAAGTACTGAGAATAATCTCAATCTTGATACAATGTCCTCAATTCCATTAGAACTATGAAATACACAAATAAATAACTTATATATACTTGCACTCAGAAACCTTAAGAATCATGACCATCACAGTGGCTAGAAAGGAAAATAAATAAAAGACAGAGTGAGGTGAACAAATTGGTGGAATGATAGTTCCCCTAGCATTTATGGATTAGCATGGGAGACGATCTGCAAGTTGTACTAAACATGTACTCTGACTTCTGCTAAGAGTAATTAAGAGTTTACTGAATTCTAACCTGTCAACAAGCCACAGGACACCATCCCTAACACCAACAATGACAAGTGGTCCAACAGGGCGTTTCTGCTCAGGAGGAAACCGACTGACAGCCACAGAAACACCTCCTCCAGCAACAGCCACTTCATTAACTCTCCTTTCTTCCATCTCTCGGGGCATTCCACCATCTTCTCCATCAGCTTTTGGTTGTTTTGGCATACTCATGAATGGAGGCACAGATGGACCATTCTGATAAGAAGCCAACCTCACTACCTGTAACAAACAAAAGTATCAGGCAATCAGCTTTTAGTGACAATAAAGCATTAAAAACATATACACTAGAGACTTTCCTCGAGAGAACAGATTTTAAGTAAAGCTACAAACCTGAAATTGCTAAATTCTTCAAAGCTTTCAGCTTACTCTAGAACTTGAGTGTCATATTCACATCATTTTCTAATAATACTTTTCCAGCAATAGGCATGAATGGGAATGAAAAACTAAGCAGAACATCATTACATTATAGAAGGATCCAAGCACATTTCTATACATTAAAAAATAAAAGTTTTATTACCATTATATTCTTGGCACTGTACTTTAGATTTACTCTTCAAATGCCTTTAAGATTTAATATGTTTAAACTGATGCTACAAGACAAAGCCAACCCTATTATAAGGATTTGTTTTTTCATTTTAATGAGTCACATCTTGTGTCCCATCGCATTCAAAATAAATCAATGTCATTCATGTAGTTACAGTGAAAGTGAAATGGTAACTTCATATTAACAAATGAGACGGAAGTTCCTTAAATAGAGAATACAAGACGATCTTTCCATAACAGAAACGATCGAAAATAGAAACATGAAAGATAAAAAGGAAACTTCCTAAAACTAACTAAAGACGAAAGACACAAAAGGAAGTTTCTAAATATCAACTAAGATGACCATTATAACTATATTCTAATATTATTTATTTATTTAATACCCTCCCTTAATGGTCATCCATCTAGCAACCCTACAAAAGACTTCACATAATCTGCAGGTCATTTGACCATGAATACATAGAAGGCCGTCCCCTTCACTTCAAAACGCTTTGCAACGTGAGCATGCTACTAAGACCCTCCTTGGTTCTACAGAAAGTTTGGTTCTAACCAAGATTACAACAATCTGTCGACCACAATCCTTCAAACCTAATGTCGGATAACAAAGCTATCCCTCCCTTTATGCAGAGACACCAAGATCAACTTCAAAAATCTTCACAATTCTGAAAAACAACAATTTTGCCAAAAATCATCAAAAGCAGCAACACCCACAATTTTGTAAAAAATATCAAAAACTTTCGCAGAAAAAACTGTTCACTCTAGAAACCCGAAATGCAACCCAAAACACTCTGCAAGAAACCACGATTTTATAAAACAATCATCAAAACATTTTGTTGAAGATGGAATGCCACCATTTGTGAAAAATCATCAAAACCTTCATTTCGAGGAAAAAATAGAAAAACCCACAATTTCTTTCAAAAAATCGTCAAAACCAACAAACCCATGACAAAGAAAATCAAAATACTTTTTTGGAAAAAACTGAGCAAAACCCTTTTCACAAACATTAAGATTTTTGTGAAAACTATCAAGTAAACCCCAAAAAAGAAATAGAAAGTCTATTATGATTTTTTTGGAAAAAAATTTGAAATAAAAACATAGTTACACTGCCCTAGGGGACGGGGGGACGTCAGAACAAGGGGATAGGTTTCCGGGCAAGGGGGACAGAAGGATGGCAGGGGGACGGGGGGTGTATATACTATATACTATACATGTGGTACTTAAAATGCTAGTTATGAAAAGATGTATAACAATATAAGACATAAAGATGTAAAACAGTAAATTAATAAATTAGAATTACTGAATTCTTGAACATTGCATTGAACACTGAACATGAAAGTGGAACATTGAACAATAAATATTAAAATTTTAAATACTCGAATCAGCAAATGGAAGAGTTCTAACTTCTATTATATAAATAATAATAGTCATAGATATCAAAAGTATGAGTATCTCATCAGAAAGATGATTACATTGAGTAGCATGATATATAAAAACGGCCAATGAAATATTTTTTTTAAAAAATTTATAAAAAAAAGTCACTTTTTTTTTTGTTGTGACGAGGGACGCTTGTGCGTCCCCTAGAGGGATCGAGGGACACGTTTCCGTCCCATTGTCCCCTCCGGGGACACCAGGATGTCCCCGCGTCTCCACCAAACAGCGACGTATAGGTGGCGCCGCCAAAAACGTCAAGACGTCCCCATGTCTCCGCCAGAACAGTGGCGTATAGGTGGTGCCACTGGAAACGACGAAACAACATCCCCCTATCCCCGATGCGTCCCCGTCTCAGAGACGTTGAGGATTTTTGGGGGGGATGCGTCCTTGGGGCACTCTGAAAAAAAAACCCATCATGATTTTTTGTGGAAAAAATCAAAAAAACCCATCATGACTTTTTGTGGAAAAAATCAGAGAACCCATCATAATTTTTTCCCAAAAAAAAATCAGCAAACCATCCATCCATGATTTTGTGTGGAAAAAAACCAAAAGCCCTCCCTCCACATGGAAATGCAAAAACCCTCAAACATGGCAAACACAACCTCCAAAAAACACAAATATGAGACAGAAAACACTCGCGATCAGTAGGAAAACCTTTGAAATCTTCAGAGATTTACAATTTTCAAAACCCTCATTTTTTAAAACCTTTCATTTTTATTAAAAAATCTGGAAAAAAATCTTTTTAAAATTTAGAAGATTCTACATAATTTTTCATTAAAAGATGTTTAAAACTTCTGGAATTTAATTCCAAGTATGAAACTACGAAAAATAACCTATGGGCTCTAATACCACAAAATGATAACTTTGTATTAACAAAGGAGACGAAGGCTCCTTAAATAGAGAATACAAGACGATCTTTCCATGACAGAAACAATCAAGAATAGAAACATGAAAGACAAAAAGGAAATTTCCTAAAACTAACTAAAGACGGAAGACCTAAAAGGAAGTTTCTAAATATCAGCTAAAATGCAAAGCTGGAAAGAAAGCAATTAGAAAAGTTCTTAAAGCAGTTGGCCACTATCTCCATGTGGTCTGACAGAAAACTGCTTTACAAACACAAAAAGGTTAACTAGGCCACATGTGTCATGACCCTTACATAAGCTGAAGGAAAGAAGTAAGAATAGAATAGAATAGAAGAGTTCTAACGTCCATGAGGCCAAAGATAGACTATGTGACTTCAGACCCACTATTTTTGCATCATGGAGTGCCAACCTTTCTAATAATAAGCTCTCCTGTTCTCATCACCCAATCTTTATTCAATAAATCTTGAAAAGAAGTCGCTCTTAAATTACTTTCAGTTTCCACAACCCCTGCTGTGCACAAGATACAAACCCTCTCTTCCCAATCTTCTTTTGGCCATTTCTACCTCCTTATTTCACACCAAAGACGATGTGAGTTAGTCCGGCAATGAGAATCTTAAAGCTTCAAGGGACATTGGCCTCTACATAGTCCCTTTTCTGATGTTCCATGTTGGGATTAAATTCTTCAAGGAAATACTTCCTTTCCCCCAACTGTCTTTGCCCACATAACCTTGCGAAATTTTTCAACAACGAAAGCCTTAATAACTTTACTATTATTAGGACAATCATTCCATTGAATGTGCCACTTGATCATCCACCTACAATTTCACCTCATCCAAGTCTTTTGTTTTTTCACCCAAGACATATTTAAATACAACATTGGGCCGGAGATTTGTTTCCATCTGCTCAACTTTTATTGAATGTCTTAAAAGATGCACATTATTGATGTCTTTGATAAGAATGGCACCTATTTCAGCTAGAAGAATCTTGTAGGGAACCAAAGCTTTTAGTTTGAATTTGTTTGTGATCAATTACTTGTGAATTCTCGCAATCTACAACCATTTGGTATTGAAAGTACTATGAGCCTAAATATCACACAACTCACACCCATAAAGCGTCGCCAAAATTATTAATAGTCCAAATATAATTTTAGTAGTTTTCCAATCCCATGGCTCTACCTCTCTGCATATATTTTGAAAGGCAAAAAATGCTTTCCACCCACAGTTGTAGGAAATACTTTCCCTAGCAAGCTCAACACTATACAGAGATTAAAGATGCATTGGTCATGGTCTGGTACAGTGTGGTATTGTGCCTCGCCAGAATTTTTTTCCCATGAGTAATAATAAAATAAACTCAGCTGTGGGTTTTAATATAAAATTATATCATTTTTTTGGCCAAAAATCACAAAACTCAATTCAAAAACTTATTGAAAGATTTTTGATACAAAAGGGTCACTGTTTATTCCAACATATTTTTTCAGACAACATAATGATGTGAGCAAGCAAACCACCAAACCTTCATTGTGGAAAGCTAGAAAACACTATCATATTGCTAGGGCACGGTATTATACTGCCAGGGTACAGTATCAAACTGGGCTTCTGAAAATCATTTCTCATTTGGAAATGCTAGTAAAACGTTGGGTTCCACTTTTAGAAGACTCCTAATCAGCCACTCCCTCCACCATCTAACACATAGAAGAAAATCACTGCTAATCATTCACTGGAAGATGCTAAAAACAATTCCACCCAATTAATAAAATCATTTTCTACATCTGTAAAACTTAATTCATGACCTGTTGTAGGAACTTGTCACTTTGAGTATCCATGTAGCTTGAATGCCATCAATACTTGTTGAGCCTGGAAAAGGATAATAATGAACAAAAGGTTTTAATGAAAATTTGATTAAAATCCTATAAGGGATTATTGTTTCTAAGTTCTTGATAATCCCTCACATTTTTCTATTGTGTTATCAATTATGACTTGATTGGGAGCATCAATCCCACAATTTGCAAGAAAGTCAGCACTGTCATCAGCCTCTCTGGTTTTGATCTATATATGATGGAAATCAGTAATATGGTCCATAAATTCAGTAATATGCATGGTTTTAAAGCATATTTTAAAATTAATGTACTTTTTGATATCTGATAAATTTGCCAAGTCCCAAGTTTTTAGAACTTTTGGGTCAACTTACTTGGTAATTACTGAGTCAAAGTTTTTAAACTATGGCATTGTGTGAGAAGTGCAGGTAAAGATATTTTTAGAATATGATTGGTGTGCAGGCTTCTGCAAACATCAACGAACATCATTTTGACTTTTAAGTGTCATGTTATATTGCTGCTATTATACTGTTGTCCATTAACTTGTACAATTTTGAGTTCCAAAAAATGGCCCTTGAACTGCTGCTGTCCCTGAAATATGTCTCCTGCCATCCACCATCCCTGTTCCTGAAAAGCTGTGCAATTCAGGTCTCGAGCAATTCCAAGCTTGCCTTGGTGGATTCACTGTGAAAAATTAGCGTTTAAACATCTTTCAACAACTCAGAGCAGATTACAGGTTTTACAGCAGGGTTTCCAGGTTCTTTAACTTGCAGAAGACAATGAATCAAATCACATATAGTAACAAATTTTCTCTTGTTTAAACAACTAACTACACTTTGTGACCATATCCTAATGTCTTGCATGCAGCAGTTTAAAAAGCTTCACAATATACATGTTTCAGTAATTTGATAGAGGATTCAGCCAAGTTTGGAAATCAATGTTATTGTAAACTTTGAAAATAACTTAAGTACCAAAAACTGCTATTATTCATAGGGGATAGACATAAGCCTTTTCTTGGGGTTTTGTATTTAATTATTTGTATTAGGATTTGCTTTAAAATTCAATTTATTTCCTCTTTGCAATGGATTGGATAGGGTTGGTTTAATGCAGCACTATTATAAGTATTATTTTATCACTAAAGCATCTTCTTGAGAATTTATAAATAAGTTCGGTGAGCATGTAGATTTTAATGATAGTGGAGTGCAAACTTATGCTGCAGGAAATGTCAATCAAGTTGTATTTTCTTGAAAATCAATGAATATCAGTGCAAGACAAATTTAAATTGCAGAAGACAATAATCAAATCTATGTTTGTAAGTTAAATTTCCTGAAGCAAATTAAAACTAAATTCTGTTAAGTCCAACTTTGAATTGGAAAAATCTGTCTCTAAATTGCAACTTTCAATTAGCTTAATGATTTCCTTCATGATGGTAAAGCATCTAAACATTTCTTGTCAACGCAGGTTTTAAATATTTTAGGGTCTGATTTAGGCTTTTAGCAATTATTATGCATTGATTCATCTGTATTTTTCTTTCAAATCTATGCTGCAGCCAAATGTTGGTCTCAGCCCTATCTAGTGTAAAGTTGCTTTCATTTGTGCTTGATACTTAAACATTCTTTAAATCTGAAAATCTCACTATGGGCATTGACTATTGACAGTCTAACACTTGCATTTGGAGGAAGAACAGTCATATGAGAAATTTACATTTATTGTAAAACACCCTCATAAATATTTTACAGTGTACATACTTGTAAGTCATGTTTATAGTTGCAGGTTTTAGGTTCAGTTAGGTGTTGGGGAGCTTCCCCTTGTGATTTGAAGAATGGTTTAGCCATGCACACTGTTCTGTTTTATGTTATCCTGAAAAGGACAAATTAAAATGTATACATACTTAGGAGACATTACTTTAATTAGTTGCAATTAAGATATTTCAATAAACTCAAACTAATTATTTCATCACAAAATTTTCTCATTTCCTAGGCATATATCCCTTCCAAAAGAGAAGTTCAGAATTAAAACCATAGTTGGCTCTCCAAGGCGAAGTCACTACAGCATAAACTATACATGTCAACAAGAAATCACAAGCAAATGTGACAGTGGAAAGCAAAAAAAACGATGCAATTTTTGGAGGAAAAGTAATTATGGCCTGACATGGAAAACCAAAATAAAAAGCTAAAAATAAGTTTCTCTACAAGTGAACACAGCATCAGAGTTTCACAATGAAAATTAATAGAGAAAATCAAAGTTGTGTACACAATGAACTAAAAGGTAGTTGGACACCCAAGTCTCAATTAGAAAGTAGTCTACTCCTCATAATGTTCACCTGTAACATGGGCGACCTCAAGGCTGTCTTTTCTTCAACCACTTGCTGAGGAGTATCAACAGTAATTAAGGCTAGCTCGCCATGCTCAGCTACTGACTTGGCCTGATTTGCCTTTGCTTTCATTTCTTCCTTCTTCTTGTTTGTTGCCAAGTCAATGGGGCTCACACCAGCATCCACAAAGACACATCTGGAAAGCGCCATAGTATACACTAAAATCAGATACTTAAAAAGCAAACTAACCAGTTATTGTCACTCAATGTCCATATAAATCTTTACTAATGTATGATGGTAACTTTATAACATCCAAGCTTCAATACGGTTCCATGATTCCTCCAGGTAGATTCTACTCTTCCTTATATTTTCAAAAGGCATATGCTAGGTAATGAAAGCTTCTATGTGTATTTTATGTCAAATTTTCCAGAGTAACATCTTCTATATAGAAAATTCCATATGGTGTAACTATGTTACAGAAAAAGAACGGTTGAGCACAGAATATAGAAACATGCAATAAATGAAAAAAGAAAATTATGAATTGTACATCTAAAACTTATATTTTTGAAGTTCCAGCATACACTAAATATTGACATTAAGCATAGAAGGAAAGAAAAAATAAAAAAAATAAAAAATTTTGTGACTCAACGCCACTGGCATAAAAAAAAATTACACAGTTCATTTAAGCCTGGCAGAATTTTAGCCTGGGTATAACACCCCATCTTGATGCCTAGACATAAGTAGGCAGTTTACAAGCTATATTTGTAATTATTTAAAAAGTAAAACCCTCCCAAGATGGATTTTTGATGTCTATGCAGTCCCAGATAGTTAGATGATCTAGTCACATAATGCTCATACAGAATACTTAATGACTAATTCGGAGGTGAGCCTACTACAATTCAACAATCAAAATCAATAAATCATTTTGAGGGCTTGATATTGCAATGATTCTACTAAAGCAATCCTTTCCTCGTCCACTATATCTCTTCAAAAATACACAACATTTAATTTCTCGTCCTGCCCTATCATTTGTGTTTAGAATGTTGTTCATAAATCATAATACATCTATTGAAGGTAAACCATCCTCTGAATATGTTATTTTAAACTCTGATCCTGGACGAATAAAATTGATAAAATTAAAAAGATTTACTTGCATTACTCGCATTAGACCAGTCAATCTTTTACTCAGCTCATTGATGATGCCAATGTATCTATCATGCTGGAAGCATTCATCAAAATTTCCATAAATGCAACTTTTTAAAATTCAATTTACTTAAATATGAGAATATGATCCTCTTAATTTTTTGTTATTAACTTGTTATATTTTTCTAAGCAAAAAAAAAATCCAATCATAAGTGAATCAATCAGAATAAAGAGTGCCATATTACTCAATCGTGGTAGGTGTTGCTACAAACAGTTGTCGACGATGCCAGACACCTCCTGTCGCGGAAGGAATAGCTACATCTCCGAGAAATCGAAATTGAGGTCGCAATGAAGCAATTACAATATAGTGCTGATATGCAAAAGCACAGTATTCAACTGTTTGGTCCCATGCAGTCCACTCAGGCTGAGGAAGGAGTCCACTTACTGGTTGAAATGTCTCCCAACTATCAAAACAAAACTGTATATAGTTATCTGGAAATAATACGTGCTCAAAAAGTAACTCAAGTAGAATAACGAAACATACACAATCTAAAACTATGCAGGATGCATTTACATTACTTGGAAGGAAAAAAACCCTTAATCTAATCAGAACATTCCAGGATGTCTCCCATGATTTCTATCAAAGATTACTCAAAATGTTTTTCAATAATTAGACATCTACACAGACAAACATCAAACATCAATGACTTGTTCAAAATGAAACAAGGGCTTTACACTGTCAAATATAGCTAAGGTGCCAATGTCAGCAGAAAGCAGTAAATGAAATTCCAGAACCAGCTAAGTTATGGAAAGATGCTAAAGTGAAACAGAATCACTTGATCAAAGGAACACAGATTAAAATTCTCCAGTAAAAGTTTTTTTTGAGAACCTGTAAAGTTGAAAATTGGCTGGTGCTTCACCAATTGGAGATTTCCCTAATGCAAATGCTCCATCATCAAAGGATGAAAGTATACCACCGCCTGTTGGAACAAGGCCTGATAAAGCAGCTGATTGCACAGTTGAAATTGCAGTTGCAGCCCCTGGGCTTATCCGTCTTGGTGTCCTATATGCAACCCCAAGCAATGCACCACTATGCAAACCAATCACCTGAGCCAAAAAATAATTGGAGCCATTTTATAAGCAGAAAAAATATTTATTTAAGTACAAATGAATTGGTGGTTTACATTTTTACCAAAGACTAATCAGAGTCCAAGCCTCCTATCATTGTGTATATTTCAATCCATAATTTGAACAAGCAAAAACATAACCACAAAATAATTTTCAGTATGACATAAAACCAGTGCTACATGAGGACATATCCCCAGGGATCTAGGTGATGTACCCTTTTGTCTGGACTCAACATCCTGTTCCATTTTGTGTGTAAAATTTAAAACATAACTTTTGAAGGAAAATCATACTTGAAACCGCTTAAAAGCTAAAAGGAGAGGATTTCCATAGAAAATTCAGAACATGATATTTAATTTTAACAATTTTAGCTGCTTTCAGTTTTGTTTAAGTTTGTTTGATAAAGATGACAGAATGAGAAGTGGTCTGCTCCTAGTTAGAAAAATTCTATATACATGATACTATTAGTATTCATACACTAACAGTCCAAAGTTTTTGAATGTAAGTGAACTAGTGGACTCTGTCATGACAAACATGTATAATGTAATGTAGACATATATTCATTTACAATGGAGCTAAAAATAAACTTCTCGATAATAGTATGTAGTATAAATAAGCTTTCATATGACTTAATGCACGATAATTATTCTTGTATATATATATATATTTTTATTTTTTCTTCCTCAGTAGAGAATCTTTAAAATGTACTTGTGAAGGTTTTATTGAGACTTCCATAAATACTTTTACAGACTTATACTTGTCTGCCTGTGCATGTTTTTTTTAATTTTGTCACTAGTAACCATGCATATGAAATCCTCTGCTTGTACTTGTTCATTGATTATTTGCAAATTTATATATAAGAACTTACTCCTGTAGTGCATCTCTTAGTATTCTCGTCCTGTAGCATATGCAGTTAATATTATTTGGTTATTTTGGATATTATTCATATCCACCTTCAATCTGAGCATCCAGTCATTTGCATGTTATTCACTTTGTGCTTTTTCATTTTCTACATGAACAGATAATCCTAGCATGGTATGAAAGTTGGCATTGAATTATCTTAATACTTTTCCGGCCCATTAGTTATGCCATAAGATCAAAGTCATTTATTTGGCATTATCTTAATACTTTTCCTGCCCACTAGTGGTGCCATTAGATTATGGCTTCCATGCATGTATATTCTTCTTGCAGATTGCATTCCCCTCTTAGACAAACAGGGTAGGATCAAACAAGAAAATAGAATGACATTTGAATGTTAGTTCAAACTGATATCTCTCGGCATTTTTTTTGGTAGATGTATTTAAGATATATATACTAGTTTATATCTATGGAAGCAGAAAACGGGAGATGTATTTTTTCATAAAAGCTCTCTTGGCCAATCTAAAGAGGAGACTAGAGGAATTCTTGTGCGGCCAATTAAACAAAATATAATAATATTGAACATCACATTTGAAACAATGCTGCCAATGCAAAAGCATTGGAAAATATCAATAAAGTCATTGCTTGATCCAATGATACTCACACTGTCCAAATTGATCATAGGATTTGCAGAAAGATGGCATCTTGTTTTTCGCCTGAGGTGGTTTACCTAGTGTTGTTTTTCTGAAAGTATGAACATTTTGAAGAACAGATTGGGGAACAGAGTGGCTGATTATTTGAAACATTCAAACTCTAAATTGATGGACAAACACAGCCGGATCAATTTCGAAGAATTACCAATAAGCAGTGTAGAAAAGAAGATTCTTTTAAAAACAGTGGGAATGCAACGAACTGCACTGAACAAGGAAGATAGGATTCCATAGTGTGGCTCCAAAACAGACAAATACTCCGTAAAATTGGGATATCAAATCTAGACTGTGGGTGTGGAAATCAGATCATAGCCCAAAGACCAATGTTGGAACAAATGGGTATCACCTAAAGCAGGCACATTTACCTGGACTGTGTTGTCAGGATAATTGTATGTACGGGTTATTATATTAGTAAAGTATTATGTTACTCTCGGTCGTTAGTGACCGAGAGGTTAGACAGTTACGTCACGACATTTCGGTCGTGGCCCTTCAGGTACTTTATATACTCTCTCAGAGGATGGACACGGGGCACTATTATTGTATGATCATCACGATGTAAACGTACTTGCCAGTCTCAAATGATTAATGAAAGTATTTATTATTCTATGATATATTATGTGTTTATTATATTTCCTTTACTATGTCTGTGCAATACTAAGTTTACCCCAACGGGCAAACAGACTGCTCTTCACAAAAGAATATTAATGAGAGATTAGTTGATCCATTGGTTTTGACGGACCAAATTGGTATGTACTATGCAAGGAAAATGAGGAAACGGTTGATAATCTGTTAGAAAACTGCCCTTTCGATGCATTATGTTGGAGCTGGCTGCAAGGAATGCTTGAATGGACTAGTCCCTGGCAAAAAGGTATTCTTGAAGCTTTTAGAAGTTGGCCATGCCTCAGCCAAAAAGCCTTTCTCCAGAAAATAAGGTTATTTGATTTTTCTTACACCTTTCTTAATAGATATATCATTTATGTAATCATGTATGTGTGTGTGGGGGTGTGTTTTTTTTTTTTGCAGGCAGGAATGGGGGATCGACTATTTTTAGGCATTTCTTCAGTAGATAAGGTTATTTGATTAAGCGAGTGCATGCCTCCTTTTTTCTAGGCATGGGGTCTCCCAACATCAAGAAGCACACTTAGAAATAAAGGCTAATTTTGTTGAAGGGAATGTTTATCTCTTAAAGCCCTTCATATGCATCTCTTCAAAGAGCTTTTTACACTAGATTTAGGCTAAGGGAAGGGCTATTCAAAAACTATACTAGGATATCAACCATTGATAAATAAATAATCTAAAGATCCAAAAGAAATTCCAACTTCTGTATACATTTCAAATGGCACATGCTTGTTACTTCCTAGAATGAAATTAGAATAGCTAGATAAGAGAGGAATCAAAGGTGAACAAAGATTTACCATTCCACATAATTGGGGCGGTAATGTCATAGTGTGATAGTTGAATTGTGGTGTTGTGGTTCTTGTCAGCATAGGTTCAAAACTCTATTACCCAAAAACATAATTCTACCTCAGATATTTGGGAGGAAACTAATGTAGCTTGAAATATTTGACATGCATCTTTTTTGCAAGTGGCGTATTTAGTAGTCTACATGTGACCTAATCTATTTGCATATAACCTTCCTAAAACATATTTTTCTTAAACAAAATTATATAGTGATCTCATAAGGGCCAATGAAATCAATGTGAGGGAGAAGGATATTTAGAAATAGGTTAAGTCATAAGAGTGTTTCATTAATAAATTTTCCATGTTGAACCACCCAGTTGACAAACGATGTCACAGATATGGCTAGACTATAGTATCACAGATTGCAAACAAGATCTCAATTTCTTATCCATACAAACTAAAAAAATAACGTAAGTACATGAACCATACACTCTGTATTCTTTATTATCATTGAGCTTCAGGCTCTATGTGCCCTAGTTATTAGAGGTGTGAAAAAATTGGAGAGTACAAGTGTTACACATCAAAACACAATATTGGCAAGTCATGTTGGGTGGTCTTGTTGCTACGATATCCATGATAGCATTTGTCTACAACTTTTTTCACACCATCGCCCCATTGAAAATGGGGACCCCCTCTTTTTTCTTTTGTTGTTGATAGGTTTAGTTGGTAGAGTAGATTGGCAATGGTTTTAAGTTTTGCAAATCTCTTGGAACTGAAGGTATTGAGAGAAACTGAGAAATGGCGAATTTGACTAAGCATGGAAGTAGGATGGCAATGGTCAAGTGTTTGCATTTAAGCTAATCAATGTTATGGAAAATATCAAGGCCTAGTTAAGGATAGCTTAGTTTGACTGATGAGGTTAGTTCACCCTGCCAGATCAAGTGGTGGAATCCACCTTGTCATGCGTCACCCTACCACATCAAGTAGTGGAATCCACCTTGTCATGTGTCACCATGCCACATCAAGTGGTAGAAGCCATCTTGTCACGTGTCAAACCCTGCCAGATCAAGTGGTGGAATCCAACTTGTCATGTGTCAACCTTTGATGCATGAGGCCTTCAATCCCACCATACCACATCAAGTTCTCAAATTTGGCCTACCCTATGAATCTTTTAAATGCAGACGGCCATCAGCATTTATAGAGCAAGTCTCTATGGGTTATGCTAAATTGTCAAGTTCAAGTTTGTCATGATGAAAAGTTTGATTCTATCCGTATGCTGAAGGTTGCCAAATCAAGTTGACACTTAGGTATGAATTTCTGATTTTATTTTGTCATAAGAATCTGATTGGCTAAGTTATCCTTGCTTCATAATGTTTGACGTAAGAACTTTGATAATAGCTTGCCATATGAGCTGGTGAAATTCACTTCCTCAAGTGGCATTTCGCCACATCAAATGGGGGAATCCACTTCCTCATGTGGAAAACTTTGAAGCATCAGCTCCTCAAATCCAATATATAACTTAGTCTTACAAATTGTTTAATTTGAATTGCCATAAGGAAGAAATGAAGATCAAGATGTTATTTAGCTCTTTGAATATGATTTTGAATGCTATATGAAAGTGGATTTTTTTTAATTCAGGCTGCCACATCAAAGAGTGGATTTCACTTCATTATGTGGCAACTTGACAGATCAAAGAGTGGAATCCACTTCTTCATGTGGTAACTTGGCGGATCAACAAGTGGAATCCACTCTCTCAAGTGGCAATCGCCACCTCAAGTCTTCAAAGCCATCCTACAGAAAATCATTTGAAAATTTCAAGCAAGTCACCATTTCATAAGGGTCGATCTCAATAAGGGGATGAAGTCAATGCAATTTGAAATAAGAATGTTGGGGCTTGCAATGAAAATGGTAAACTTGGAAAATAAACCATCAGCTTTGGCAATTTAAATTGGATGCAAAATAAATAGTGCCATTAAATAAATGTTGATGGGGACGATTAAATGCAAGACTTGTGCATTTATTAAAGGCGAGCATTGGATGAACAAATGGATTCTATTAAAATGCTTATGAAATTGAAATTCATTAAATGCTTGACAGCATTTATTAATGTTGATCAAATCTGAGAAGGAAATTGATGTAAATAACTTAATAATCAATAAGGATGCCTCAGATTTAATTCAAAGGGGGGCTGTGGCTTTAACTAATATGGTTGTGAAGAGGGTTCGAATGCATAAGGAAAGCTACGAATTTAATGTGATTTGGCAAATTTAACAAATGGCAAGCAGCTGCACTTTTCTTAAGAACCCATAAGGATCATTTTTTTATAAAGACATGATACAAAGGGGCTGCAATTAATAGATGACAAAGGGCTGCAATTAATAAATGGCAAGGATCTGAAATTAATAAATGACAAGGGCTACAATTTTTAAATAAAAGAGCTGCGATTTATTAAGGAAGAGGGACTATTATTTAACAAGATGTTTTTTTTTTATTTCCTCCAAACCAAGTCGGCCTGAAGGAAAGACATGACTCTTGGGCTAAAGTACCATATATAAAGAGGATCTCCCATTTCATTATGAACCACAAAACAAATTAAATTAGTCTCTCTGAGCAGATCAAGCTGCATTCAGGCAGAAATCACTCCTTAGTGATTCGAACTTGGAAACCCATTTGGAATTTTCTAAGTGGCTGGAAATTATCAGGGATATAAAGACAACCATAAACAAGGAAATCAAGCCTTCTATTTGCAAATTTGGAATAGCAAATATTGCTTTTTAATACATTGTATGTCAGAACTAAAAGACAATATTGTGAAAACATCAGGTTGGGGGCTGCTAACATACTGATTTTAAAAAGAAAAATCAGAGTTCTGAAGGTTGCATTCAAGGCATGAAATTGAACCAATAGGAAGCGATTTGCATCAGATTCAGCTTCATTTGCAAAGGGCACCAAGATTCACCAAGTTTGGGCGTAAAAATCAAAACATAGGAAGAGAAAACGAATGGTAAAGAAGACTAATTTGTTTGCAGAATTGTAGGTGCATATTCGAAATTTTGCCTCAGCATCTACGTTACATTCAATGTTATAGGTGAAAATTCATGAATTTGAGCTTTGGTTTTAGTCAACTTTCATAAATTGAAATTCAGTGATGTATTTTATGTTGTGAAAGTTGCTCAAATTATGATATCTTACATTGTCATGAATTTGAAATACGAATCTAACATATAATGTTTTGTGGAAGGTTGAACACGGCTGGAGCTAGAGATAACGAAGATCCAAAGATGAAGACCAAAAGAGATGAAGATGGAAGCTAAGCATGAAGGGCAATGTTCGAGTTTGAAATCCACAAAAGGATGGCAAGGTTATTTCAAGCCAAAGTGCAACTCCAAGTTGATCACCAAGCAAGCAAGTTGCTCTCAACTCGAAGGTTAACCCCAAGGCATTGAGATGGAATTCAAGAAGCAAGTACAACATCATTACTAAATCTACAAGCCAATGGAGAACCTCATGCAAACTTGAATTTCCTCCACAAATACAAGTTCAATGGATGGCCCAACTACATGCCACACTTACATCGCTACTACAAATACAAGTGCAAAGATAAAGATTAGGACATCATAAAGACATCAAGATTTCAGGTACAAGTGTGAGTTCAAGCATATGCAATGAGAAGATTTTCAAGGGTAGAGAAGTGTAGTGTCCCTTGTTCTTCTACTTCTATAAAATCCTGCAAAACCATTGTTAGTACATGATATCATAGAAATATATATATACTTTCATGCTCTACTCTAAGTTAGTAAGGGGAAGTTGGCCCTTAAGGCTGCCTCTGAGTCGGCTTCATAGTGCCCCCGGCTTGAGAGACATTCGCTCCCTCTAAGCATTCGGGTCCTCGGCACATCATTCCCAGAACGCTGCCCGTAAGGTCCTCTTGGAAGCAACTAGTTGCTTTCCAACTAGTGGCATTCCAAGCCTACGCATATGCATATGACTGGGCTATCAGTATATATACTGCCTACGAGACTAGGGAAATGGCTGAATTCCCACTAGTCCCCTCCAAATACGGGGATCCATCCGTATCATCAATTGTTGAGATATAAATCTCGAGACTAGGAAATTATCATAATTTCTTCTAGCCCCCCCCAGATATGAAATCCACCTTTTAATGAATACATTATTCATTCTTTGTGGCTCATATCATCACATATATAATCATTTAAATCCTTATTAGAAATATAATTGAAAATAGTTCCTTACACTAACTATGATACAATTATCCATAAAAAACACAATTAAATATACACATAATATATATATATATCCTGAGATTAAAACATAAACATATATATATATAAATATATATACATATTTATGTATAAATTTATTCTGAATTTTAAATACAACATAAATAAATAATATATATATATATATATAAACATTGATTTTGTACCTTAGTTCTGCCGTTTGTCCTGACGTAAGCTGCAGATTGTATCTGATATTCTTATTTCTTTTTGAACTGTATTTCTTATCTGTTATTTATGAAATTATCCCCACGTAATGCTTATGGTCTTCGTTGCTGTCTTAGATTGTATATTTCTTTTTACTAATGAGTTATTCTTCCTTTGTCACGTTACTATCGTGCTGCTCTGTAAATATCAACCATATTGTTTGTTGTTGTCCTTAGTCGCTGCAAGAGACTTCATTGCTGCTGGTAAAGTCTTAGTTGTTGATATAATAATGATTTGTGTCTTCGAGACTTCTTCTTCTTCCCCCTTTCTTTTCCAGCGATATGTGACTAAATATGAAATGAGGAACCGTTCATCAAAGGTGGCATCCTTTCCATATCAAACGGTAAATACTTAATGGTTGGTTAGCAGTCGTATCCCTTGCAACATAACAATCTCTTCTTATACTTGGCCAACTAATTGCATCTCATAATGATGATTAGCTTTATCCGCACCCATATCAGTGTTGTTCCGTATTATATTTGATAGTATCCATATTATTGAATATTAATGTCAATATCATATTATCATTATTGGTTAACTCATAATATTATATTTAATATTATGAGAGGCTGGGTCAATGTACAGAGCTTGGTATCTTAATAGATCATTTCATCCTTATTGTCATCGCTGGTCCTGTTACTAATGACGCGGCAGTTCCAATACTTCTCTATGCAGCCAATGCCGATATTTTCTATGATCTGCCGATCCAGTAATTATTATCCTCATGATAATCCTTACTGTTTTGGAGACTCATAGTTGCCGTCTCAACTATGACTCGGATCTCTAGTCATATCTCGTTTCTTATAGGATTCACAAAACGTTGGTCTATTTCACCAACGTGAATCTATGTTATTTAACTATTTATTATTATTATATTATTGTGTTAATATTTTAATAATAGATTATAATATTATCATGTGGTTAATAGTATTGTCATATTAACATAGTATTTATTAATAATATATTATTATTTATCTATTGATAATAATCATATATTATTATTTATTAATTGTTATTATATTAATATATTATTAATATGCATCATTAATTTATGAATATATCATCACTTTATTATTAATATATAATATATTGATACATATATTATTATATCATATTATAATAATATTAATGTTCGATATATCAACTTTTATATTTTGATTATTATACATTCAATATTATATTGATTAACGTATTATTATTTTTTAAATTATATAATACATTAATTATTTTGCTTTAGAGATTCTACAAAACAAGATGAGGATATCGTCCAAAAGGTCTTCAAATAGAGGGACATGACAAGAAGACAACATGAAGATGACAATTCGAGAATATGAGCCATCACAATTGAAGGCTTGATAATATAATGCCCCCTTTTCTCCAAGTGATCACCTAGAGGAGATCATTAGCCATAGGCTAATTGGATTTATTTAAGGGAATAAATTAATTAATTAAATGTTAAATAGCCCCAAGTCCTATGGGATTATTTAAATTTAATTAATTAGCATTAAGACATGTTTTATTTTATAAAGTGACTTTTATAATAATGTCAATGATAAATTTATAATGTAAAGTCACTTTTGAGGGGGAAAAGGTAAATTAAAAGAGAAATAAAATAAAGCATTACTTTTGAAAAGGAAAAGCATTATAAAAGGAGGAAAAGGTGAAATGAGGATTCATTCTTGACTTGTTATTTTCAAAGAAACTTTTCCTTGAGAGCTTGAGAGCTTCAACTCGCAGGTTCAATAAACCCTAGGACGGAAACCATTGAGGTTTTGGCTTTTTGGATAAAAACCTAGATCAGCCCACTTGGTGAATTCATCTCAGGATTCGCAGTTGCACATCATTGATCAGCTTTCATGGAGATTCGTTGATCTATCTTGCAGAACTTCAGAGGGTTTGTTACCTTATGTATGGAGGCATTCCGAGTATGTGTTACATGATGGCATTGTGCATTTTCTGATTTGTAACAGCAACAGGTGTTTGTAAACAATAATACATTTCTATATCACAAGAATACTCATTGGCTAACTTTGATTCTCTGTATTTCATCAAATTAATTTCATTGAAAATCTATATCGTTTATCTTGGATGTTCAATCTGCATGTTTGCATGTTGCAATATTACATTATGATGAAGTAAAACATGAGCAAAAAAACTCTAAATCTAAATCAGATTTGAAGCATTATCAAAGTCTGGGATATTTCAGTGGTATCAAAGCTAGTGATCTTGCTAGCCTGTTAGGGTTACAATAGTGCATGTCAGATTTCGGAGTTGCGTGTGTCAAATGTTATTGCATGGCAATTTGGTGAATACCCAGATGATTGCATGTCAATTTAGGAGCATTTTATGAAGAGGGTTACCATTGCATGTTATTTCCGAGCAGTCCTGGTTAGTGGATTTGTGTTGCATGACAGTTTGGTGGATACCTGTTGTGAGGTTTTCACACCATCACCCATTGCAAATGGGGACCCCCTCTTTTGCCTTCACTCTTGTTTGCTTAGGTGTACAGGGTTAGTTTAGCAAGTCATTTTAGTCAATTTGGAGAGCTTGGTAAACTCGGGGAGTGCAAGGAAGAGGGAAATCAGTCAAGTCCCTTAGGCATGAGTTTGAGAAAATACATGATAAGGATAGATAAGTGGAGGATGTTTAGCATTCAGTTTGATCAAGTATAACCATTAGACAAGCCTCTCCTTGCAAATACACCTTAAGAAAGACATTAGAAGGGCAGAAAATCACTAAGTGTGGACAGCAGATTGGATAAGGGGAAAATCCTTTGGGCGTGGCAGATTCCACCAGCCCTTGAGGATTCAAAAATCTTCTCCCTACCTCAAGTTCCGCCCTCTCTTTGTAGTCTAAAATCCTGCCTACTCCCCAAGGTCCAACTATGAGCAAGCAATCAGGTCACTAAGTGAGTAAATGGGCATGACTTGGAAGTCAAAACCTTGAGGAAAAGATAAAAATCAGATTGAGAAAGAGTGGAGATAAGCATGGAATCAGACTCAATTAAACTCAAATCAGGTTGGTTTGAATGTGTTAGCCTGCTTTTAGCACCCTAGTACTCAAGTTTTAAACTTTCGAGAATCGCCCCTATAGAAGGAATTGTTAGATTGTTTCCAGTTTCTTATGAGTTTTTATTACTAACAATGCCTTTGTTAAGCTTAATATGTGGAGAGGTGGTGTCCAAATATTGTGTTGAACTTGAAATTTGAGCCAACAAAGTTCAAGATTCAGAATTCGAAATGCAATTTGCCAGCTTCAAATTCAAATTTCAGAGATACAGTCCAGATTCAAAGGTTCAGATGTTTCATGCTCAAAAGCACTAATAGGTGACAAGCTCATTATCAGGAAAGACATCATTATCATTAATGTTTGTGGTGGTGGTCTAGCAGCTTATATAAAGCAGGTCCAACCGAGGAGATTTATTGCAAAATCAGTAATCGTAAGCACTATGACACCTTGAGATAAAGAAATGTGAAAGAATCTACTACCACCTGTGTCCTCAGTTAAAATTAATTGATATCAAGCATGGTTACTGCATAGTCCAAGCAACAGAATAGACTCCAAATGGTGTGACAGAAGATATCATTGACTTCCCATGTGCAAGCCCCGATGATAGACTTCTATAAGGAAAAATCCGAATTATTGGGTATATTAGTTCCTCTTTAAAGTAATGCTGGGCATGAAATGTGGATTTGACCAGATGTTAAGAGGATTGTCCAAAAATTGAGCATCCAAATGCCACAACTATCTTCTAGTTGTCGCCATGGCACCGTAAGTAAAAGGTCAAGTTTCTACGCACCCAACACAGAACCTTCATAAGAAATTTTCATCTTGAATGTAGCAGGTTGCTCTTAATTTCCATGGTCCCGAGACACTCCAAACTTCAATTCACAGGAATGAGCCCACAACTATCTCAATCGAGCAATGATGCAATGTCCAATGTCATCAGTGTTCGAGCATAATATGAATTACATAGTGCATGAGAGCTCCAATCCCACCATTTAAGAGCATGTTGTGAGCATTCAAAACGAGTGTGAGCTTTAAGCTCCAATTTTTGGGTGTTTACATCTGAATGCCACTTCCTTGAAGCAAAGATCCCTCGAACTCTAAGATTAATGAGTGAGGTAATTGATGCCCCACTGGTGCTATTGGCCATATATGTGTTGGACACCGCATAGATCAAGGCCAAGTCATATGAAGACATCAAATAAGAGACCGTGCATCTAGTTCAATGAGGAGGTTCACGATTTCACATCTATTCTATCTAGTCTTTATTTATACACTAGATAATAGTTTTGCATTCTGATATTTTAGAACTGGATTGCGAGTTTGACAGGATTGCAGTTTGCTGTCAATATTAATCACTTAGCCGTGTGTCTTCTGATATACATTTGTGTCATCGAAGACAATATTGACAGGTGTAGAGGCAGGTGGCAGCGTCCACACTACAGCACGAAAGAGGAAGAATATGCACAATGGTGACATGTAGTGGTTGACAGTTATGTAGAGCGAGCAGATGTCATAACTAAGTGCCAACTTTCAAAATCTGGTGGAATGGTTGTCAATATGGAATGGGGAATTTCTGGTCTTCTCATATACCACGAATTTCTGCCATTAGCTCCCACGCATTATCTTGGGTCAATGTATCCTAGAATCTGTCATGTAAGAACAGTGGATTGAAGTATGATCGAGGGTATGGAGAAAGTGAATCAAACGTCAAACCAGGGCCTCCGTGGATGACACGTTTAAAGACCAGCAAGGTTGATTCTCCTAAAAAAAAACCAATGATGAAATGCAAATGAGGGCAATAGCATATGCTGGCAGAGGCATTGTCACTCAGGATTAAGAAACCAAAGCTATTAAATTTTAAGCCATTGGGTGGGGCACTAAATATCCTGGGGAATTTCTTTTGAGTGATTTTTCCAAATATGGTCGTCCTCCACTTCTACATTTGGCTTTCCAAGCACTTGATAAATTTGTAAATGAATTTGGGCGTTTTCCATATGCTGCTGCTGAAGAAGATGCAGGTGTTTTTGTTGAAACAGTAAAGCCTATTAATGAGGCATCTTCTGCTGATGAGAAGTCGAATACTATTGATGAAAATGTTTTAAAGCATTTTGTTAGTGGTCCACGAGCAGTATTGAATCCAATGGCATCAATGTTTGGTGGAGTTGTTGGACAGGAGGTTGTCAAAGCTTGTTCTGAGAAGTTTCGCCTACTTTTTCAGTTCTTCTATTTTGATTCATTAGAATCCCTCCCAGTTGACCCACTTCGGCCCGAGGATGTGGCATCTTTAAACTGTCGTTATGATGCCCAAATATCTGTATTTGGAAGAGATTTGCAGAGAAAGTTGGAGTATGCTAAAGTGTTTGTTGTTGGTGCTGGTGCTCTAGGATGTGAGCTCCTTAAGAACTTAGCCCTCATGGAGGTCTCCTCTGGCGAGAGAGGGAAGTTGACCATAACAGATGATGATGTTATTTTCATGGTGCTTTCTGGGATGATCTTGATATCGTTATGAATGCTTTGGATAATGTAAATGTCAGGCTGTATGTAGATTCAAGGTGTGTTTACTTTCAGAAGCCTTTACTAGAGTCTGGAACTCTAGAAGCCAAGTGCAATACTCAGATGATTATTCCTCATTTAACAGAGAACTATCTCCAGAGAAACAAGCTCCTATGTGACATTTAGGACAGTTTGGGAAACTTCATTTCCTAATACATCTTCATGAACAGAACCGGTTGGTAAATCAAAGTTCCTAAATTGATTAGACAAGCCACCTGTCCCGATATATATTCACCTTTAATTCAGTAACCCCCAATACTTTTATCCTTATTAATATAATATCCATAAATAAAGTGTTAGCCTGATAAAACATTGTATTGAGAAGTCATATAAGTAAAAAGGGAAATATATGGTGTACTATGATTAAAAGGAAAAAAAAAGAAAGCGGAGACACTTCCAAGAATCAATTAGGGCAACTGAAGAAGATCATCAGGGAGAGAAGCTTTAAAACACACAGCAAACAACAAAGATGAAGTTCTGCTCTTTGGGAGTCAGTCGGCTACAGGGAAGGCAGAGCATTTTAGAGATAAAATTTGTAACAGGGAAATATAGGAGGGGGCTTCTTCTTTTTCCCGTCTGCAAGTCTTGAGGCTGTGGTAGGGAAGAAGACATCTCTGCTTGTAATAAGAAGGGTAAATTAGTTTATTTTCTGCAAATTGATTGTAATAGCAGGGGCAAAGTGGTCTTGAGGTTGTTTTGCTATGTTTCTGAAATAAAGAGGAATATGCATGTGTTAGATCCTATGGTCTGTGCAATCATATTCCCGGTTAAAAAGGATCTTATGGTCTTTTATTTCCTATTTTAGATACAGTCCCGCATTATTATATCGAATATGTGATGTATGTAATCTTTTGGTTCATGTAATCACATTTTGCATAATGATATCTGTAACTCCTCTTATCTCTTCTGTAATGCGAAAGGTTGAATAAGTGATCATAGGGTCATTTATTTGTCTTATAGCTTAGTTCGTAAATCTGATAATCGTGTTCAATCCATGTCTATGGATGAATGTTAGCTTAGCCTTCGTGTCTTCTAGTCAAAGACATAGTTTGTTATCTAATTCATTGAATATCTTTTCATGAGGGAGCTATACCTCTTAATTCAAAGGAGGGTTATCAATTAATGATAACTCATCCAACTGTTAGTATTGTTTGTCTTTCTTTCTGGGCATTTAGAGTTGAATTGTTTGTTAATTTGCGGAAGGACAAATCTGTATACTAACAAAATGTAAACTCACCTTAGAGACAAGATTGAAGGCTTGATTGCATTTGAAGGAAATGAGAAATTGCCATGAAAGAGGAGTTTAAGGAGTGAAGTGAACAAATTTGAAGCTGCAAGATAAAATGAAGAGGATGAATGTATAAGAGGAAAATCCTCTAGGCATGGCAGAATCCGCCAGCCTTTGAGGATTCTAATAATCCTCTCTACCTCCCGAATTCCACCCTCCAGCATGAGTAAGGAGAGGCATCATAAGAATGGACAGATTCACTTCCCCCCCTATTTGGCATGAAAATGCAAGTTTAAAGCCCAAGGCAAGCATGGTTGGGCAAAATCGAGATTGTGATTGCGAACAAAATCCTCTAAGGGGTAGAATTTCTGCCACTATGGTAAAGACAATGAGGCAAGGATTGATAACATGATGAATGACAAGTATAGTAAGGAGACACCATGAGTTTGAGATCAATTTGCCAATAATAATGAAGTGAGGGATGGTGTGGAAAGTGCAAGATTACATTTAAGATGAAACAGAGGAGATGGTGAGTGAAAGAGGAAAATCCTCTAGGCATGGCAGAATCTGCCTGCCTTAAAGGATTCCAAAATCCTCTCCTTACCTCAATTCCCGCCTCGTGTGAAATGTGCTGAAAACTCAAGCAAAGCCCCCTCAAAACTTGTAATCAAGATCAGAATGAAGAAGTGAAGAGTCCAAAGGATAAAACCAAATGTGAAGAGCAAGAGAGAAGATTCAAAAATCCTCAAGACCCCTTCATTTCTGCCTTATCTTCATCAAGATGGAGGCTTACACAAAAATGAAGATCAATGGAGATGAGAGATAAGAATGAAAAATGGAGAAGATAGGAGGTGGAGAATGAGTTTGTAGTAAAGGATTAATAATCCTCTCTACCCCCTGATTTCCGCCTTGAGGATGATAATGAAAACATGAACAAAGCTCCCCAACTCCCACAATAAACATGAGAATGGAGATCAAATAACATGGAAAGGAAGCATTTTGATGGACAAGTTTGGCAACCAAATCAGCATAGGTGAAGTGAGAAGAATTAAAAGATTGAAGAGGTGTGAGGAGATGAAGTTTTGAACAAAGATTAATAATCCTCCCACCCTCTAAGTTTCTGCCTTGTCTTTAGGATGAAGGAAACATGAATTTGCACAATGGAGAGATGAGTGAAGGTCAAAAAAGTCAATTAGAATCAAAGGTGGCCGAATCCAATAAGGTGAGTTTGAATGAGAAAAAAGGAAGGCAAGGATAAATCCTTGGGGATTGGAGATTTCTACCACCCTTAGAGGATTCCATATCCTTCAAAGTTCAAACACCCAAACTTAAACCCAACCATGGATTCGTTATCCTAGCCCCTTGCTAAATTCCGCCTTGGAATGGTGATCTAGGACCTTCAAATCATGTGGAGAGGGAGTTTGATCAAGTGAAAATGGGCATCTTAATCCTCCCTTACCTTTGATTTCCGCCCTTGTTTACATGCACGATGAAAAGAATAGAGATTAAAAAAAACATAAAAGAAGAAACAATCAGCAATAACATGTTAGCAATCAAATTGACAACAAGTTTGATTGGGTGTAAGAAAGAAAATCCTTGAAGGGTGGCACCACCCTCCAAGGAATTATTTATCATCCCTCATGCCTAAATTCCGCTCCAAGGTGAAGAGGCCCGATAAAAAGAGGAGAAGATGTGATTTGATCAATGCTTACAGGTGAAAACATGAAGCTAATGCCCCTTCATCATGTTGGCTTGCAAGAGAAAAAAATGATTAAATAAAGTGTTTTGATTGGTTTAAAAAGAAACAAGTCGGCCCTTACATAAGACGTGTTTTGAAGATGTTGACCACCTATATAAAGAGGGCAATAAGAAAAATAAGGGTGGTAAGAAAAATAAAGTTAGAGGATATAATATAAGAGTGGTAAAAAAAAAGAATCTGGACATGATATAAGGGTGATAAGAAAAATAAAATCCGGACATGATATATTGAAAAACTTGCTTATTTTTCCAGATTTTAGCATGATTTCATTTCAAAATTGCAAGAATAGAGATATTTGATCAATGGGATTAGACTCTAGAGTTGTAAGTAGTGAAGTTTCAATTCAAATTCTAGTTTTCTTTTGAAAATGATTAAAATGTTACAAAAAGAAAGGAAAACAAGGAAGTTATGAATAGAATTCTAATTAATTTAAGCATTTGAATGAAATGTTTTCAAAATGGAAACAAGTCTAAATCTACTAATCAAAGTTCAAAATCCCAAAATTTAGTTTACTTCTCTAATCAAAGTTTAAAACTTAAAACTAATAGTGGAATTGTGATGGTAGGGGTAAGCATGTCAGGAGCCAAGGTTGGAAATTCGAAGAAGGATAGACAAGTTCAAGTGAGGAATGACACCAAGGACATGATGCCTAAGATAAGCTTCACCACAGAGAACAAGAGGATTGGGGATACCAATCTAGGACCTGTCAACATGCTTCAAGTGAGAGATAGAATGTTTAGAGGAAGCCCTTCTAAGATGGCAAGAAGAATGGTCAAGAATGGACTAGTACAAGCAACTACTTTTCCTCCTACCATGCAATGCGCTGAGCTAGTCCTTGAATGTGCAATGCATTACAAACCCCAAACGAAGGCAATCCACTACAAAGAGGACAAGAATATATTGACTCTCCTATCAAAAAAGGCGACCAGAGAAACTTTCAACATACCATATCATAAGGTTGGAGCCTACAACACAAAGGAGCAAGCCTTGAAACACTATAATGATCAATGTGCAAAGAAGCTGAATGAGGAATGGCTAGTTGAACGATGGAGTCATCATTCCAAAGTTTTGAAGTTGTTGAGCAGGGTAATGGGAGAGCCACAAGGAGGCATTTTCGAACCTTGAATGTTCTACTTCATAGACAAGATAACTATAGGAGAGGTGATGTTTGAATGGGCTAAGATAATCAGTGACAACCTTGATATCCAATTGAGGATGATAAAAAACACGAAGGCATTCTACATGACATCCTATTTGGTCTACATGTTGGCCATGGTATTCAAGTATCTAGGATTGACAAGCTTGGGACGATTTGAAATTGCTACAAGAGAGTTTCTAGTGCATGAATGCTACCCACAGCTACACCTTCACAACAAGCACTTCAAGATTTTCAAAGATGCATTTGCTTTAAAAATTGTAAGGACCTTACAAGAGGCTCCACATGTAAGGTTGTTTGAGGAAGCTAAGAAATTGATCAAGAAGCATGGGTCATAGTTCATCCAATATCCTAAGTTCACATACATTCAAGTGCTAGGAAGTACTTGTCCTACGAAGCTCCCAAGATGTCCGACAAACAAGATGGTGATCATGGAGGTGGCAAGACAACTACTTGTTTATGATAAGATTCAAAAGCACAAACACAAGCCAGGGGTTGGATTTCATTTCAATCTTGAAAATCAGACTTGCCCATCACAAGCAGCAGCTGAGGCAGCAGAGAAGGAGTTGGGATTCTATAGAGTAGGATATTATGAGGCAAGAGAAAATTCCGATCCTAAGAAGAAGATCAAGAGAGCATATGGAAATAGATATCTCCACATTTCACACAAAAGATTATTAGACGGATGCAGAGCTGAGAAAATGATTTGGAAATCAGGAAGAGGATGTTTTCAAGGCTAACAGTGGACATGATTAGAAAATGTAAGTGGAAACAAATCCAAGTTACTGATTAATTGGAAGAAGATGATACTATCATTAGAAGAGATTTCAAGACCACTACAAGTCTGGAATTGGAGATCATCAATTGGCATGATGATAATGAGGTCAACCTTGAAAGCTTAATAATCCCAGTTGCTCTTTTCACTCAAGAGTGACTAGTTAAGAAAATGGCAAGTGGTAAGAAGAGGAATCCCATTAACATATGAGAAGACGGAGGTTGAGGAAGTTGAAGAGGAATCATCTAAGCAGCCTCAAGCATCTAGTGAAAGAGAACAAGGTGAAGTCAGCAAGAAAAGGAAAAGTGTTGGAAAAGTTCCACCAAATAAGAATTCAAAAGATAAGGGGTAAGGACTGAGGAGCCACCAGCCAAGAAGCAAAAGCAAATTGCTCCTCCATCCAAGGAAAGTGCCACTTCAAAGCAAGGAAAGACTATCCCATCGAAGGGAAAAGACGTCAATCAAGAGGTTTCTTCTGAATCAAAGGATAGTGTTAGCCAAAGCTCTTAAGGATACTCTCCTTTAAGTCCAACTGAGATAGCAAGAAATCTTCCTCCACAAGCAGAAAATGAAGATGAGATGATAGATATTGAAGATTCTCCTGAGGAAGGTGAAATCCCACCTCCAAATGAAGGCCCAAGTGAAGATGTAGCCATCATTCCAATTGAAGGACAAAATAGAGGAGAACCTAACAATGGATTGGGTGAATGCACGGCACCTGCATGGTTGAGAGAAATATTGTATGGAAAGGAGATTGTTGAACCAGAACCAATTGAGAATATTGAAGATATTGTACAAAATCTTGGAGAAGAGAAAGGGTTTAGAAATTCTATCTAACTCTAAGAATGTAAGACAATGTTGATGATGGGGTGAGCCTCTAACCAGTCCTTGCTTCATCGTGTCAACTAGGCATAGGAGGGTGCTATCTTCTAAGGACGCGAGAATGGTTTTCACATTGTCAATACTCCTTCAAATACCCTATGAAGGCGCAATCTAAATAAGCATTTCCAAAGAAAGTTAAACATTTGCAATTTTAGGGCTAGATTAACCTTACATTGTTACTTACCATCAACAAGTACCAAAAGGTATGAACACTAGCTCCAACATCAATCAACATTCAACAATATCTTTCATTATCTACTTCTACCTCTACTCGGCGTGAAATGAAATCTTATCTACATGAGGAATTGAAAAAACCATGCAATGCTCCAAAACAACACAAGTAATCTACTATGAAGACCAACAATGAATTAACAAGTACTTTTGATAGCATTATGGCAACAATTTCAACATGTCTCCTCCTACTTGTGAGTTTTTTCACACCATCGCCCCATTGAAAATGGGGACCCCCTCTTTTTGCTTTAGCAGTAGATGTTTTGGCAGTTCTCCCAGGTTGGTGATGTTAAAGGAGAGTTTGAAGTGGCCTGCAAAATTTGGAGATGATTCGAGAGGTTGAGCAGTGAGAATTTTTGGTGCGAAGAGGTTGGATTCTGATTGCAAAATGATGAAAATTGTGATTTTGGCTGTCTGTATTTCGGTTTTCCAGCGAAATGATTTTTGCTTGCAAATCCAAATTAAAGATTTGGATTTAGAATCGATTTTGAAAATATTTTTTACTTGAAATTTTTTTACAGGCAAAATTGAAATTTGGATTAAAAGGTGAAATTGAAAAAAAGGAATTGAGCAATTAATTGAGTAATTTTGACTAAACAATTTTTAAAAAATCCAAATTCTAAGTGTCAAAATTGCAATTTTAATGTTCATTTTTCACAAATTGGTAAGAAAACCTTCACAAGTTGGCAAGCAAACCTTAGCAAGTTGGTAAGAAAACCTTTACAAGTTGGTAAGAAAACCTTCGCAAGTTGGTAAGCAAACCTTTACAAGTTGGCAAGCAAACCTTCGCAAGTTGGTAAGCAAACCTTTGCAAGTTGGTTAGCAAACCTTCGCAAGTTGGCAAGCAAACCTTTACAATGGAGAGATCAACTTGGCATTTGGCAATTTCAATGGCAAAATCCTTATGCTTGGCAAATTTTCCTCTCAAAATGGCCCATTAAATATGTTTTATTTCAAATGATAAGTTGGGCTGGATTTTATATTTAATTTTCCAAGGAAAATTTAATGCTAATTTATAATTTAAAATCAATGCCATTTAAAAAATCAAGATAAATCAATGCCATTTAAAAAATAAGATAAATCAATCCAATTGGAAAACCAATTTACAATTTGAAAAATCAATGTCATTTTAAATTTCAATGCAAAATTGATGCCAATTTGTAATTTTAAAAAATCAAGAAAATCTGAGAGGCTGTCTTACATTTAAATTTCAATGCTAAGGTGAAATTCAAAATTAATTTGGGGGCCCCTTTGTGTGCTAAATTTGATGTATTTCAAGGGTTAATTGGTGTGAAATTCAAAGCAAGTTATTGGGTCCACAATTGGGATAGTTTAAAACTTAATTAGGAACCTACATGATCTTTTTTTCAAATTTTAATTTTGGGGCCTATGTCAATTTCGGATTTGGCTTAATTTAATTCCATAATTTTGTTAAAATTGATGCAATTTTGGGGCCCATGTTTACAAGTTACAATTGACAGAGATTTTAAAATTCAAGGAAATTTAATTATTATAATTTTGCCCCAAATTCCAATCAATCCAATTTAATCAAAGGGTGGAATTAATTTTAAGTGAATTTTAAACCAAGGGGATATTAGATGGATATTTAAAGAGGCGTTTGCGCATCATTTCTCATTGTTTCCAAGAGAGAATTTTATGATTACAAATTCTGGAAATGCATTTCCAGCCATGGAAGATTTTGTTTTGAGGATTTTGTTGGCCATTTTCATGCAATTTTCTCAAGTTTGAAGGCTTCTAGAGGTGGCGAATTGGCCTTGGGGTTTGAAGACATCATCTTGGCATTCATTTTCACCTACCTTTTGAGAAATTCTCATCTTCTTTGTGCCTAGAAAATCAGAGATTTAAGCAAATCCGAATTTGAAGTTGGTGCATTGCAATCTTGACATCATTTATCAAGCTCCTAGGGCATCAAGTTACATCCATTGAGCATATTTTCTGTCTAGATCATGTAGATAAGTTCATGTTTTGTGATTGGGCAAGTTAGTTGAATGAAATGCAATGATAATCCTAACTCAATTAGCTTGATCAAATGTTATTTTCAAAGTTTTATTGAAAATTCTTTATCAAATGAAATGGACTGACTTGTTTCTTTTCCTTTTTTAGGTTGGCAAGGGAGTTCTTGCAACTTGGTGAGGGCCCTCTCACAATTAGTTAGGGTTGACAAGGAGGAGGATGCAAGGTTCAGGTTCAAGTCTCTCAAGTGGCAAGGTGAGATCAAGGGCAAGTTCAAGATTCAAGTACATGAAGGCTTCACCATTTCAAGATCAAGACATCAAATGTAGAAGTACAAGCAAGCAAGTTCAAGATATCGCAATGAGAAAATTCCTAAGGACTCAAGTTGGTAGGGGTGTTGCTGCTAGTTGACAGGCATGCTAAGGATAAGGCTGATCATGAAAGAGGTGGACAAGGTTGATCATCTAAAGGATATCTTCCCTCCATCAAAAGATCAAATAACATGATAAGGATGATGAGGTGGCAATTGATTGTCTCCTCCAATCAAAATATTCCTCTTTCAAGCATGTGCAATCATATTATGCCAAGTGTCTTATGTCCTCATTGGTTGAAAAAATTATTGTAATATTCTTATTGGCCCACAAATTTGGTGCCCTCATGTAATTGGTTGTAATTATGGAATTAGGGTTTATGGGATGTAATCTGGGCCCTTGATTTCATATTTTTGCCTCTTAATCTTGGCCACTAATTGTACTTGAGCCTCTATATAACGCCATTTGCTTTCATTTTTAAAGAGAGTTATGTTGGAGAATTGTTGCCAAAATACTATCAAAATTGTTCTCTATTCATTGTTGGGGCTTGCATGGTGAATATACATGATCATTTTGGTGTATTTGCATGGTTCTTTACATCTCTCAATTAAAATGGGATTTTATTTCAAAGTTATTAAAGTAAGAGTAAAAAGTAGATAGATTGTGTGGTGATATTGGTGGATGTTTGATTGGTTGACTCTATAAAACTAGGCCATTAGCTCCTTGTACATGCAAGGGTGCCTTGTGTGGTAATCTAGTAGTTGTGCTCAAGTTCAATTGGCATTGGATCCTTGATTTGTACTCTAAATTGGATTGAGGGGAAGGTGTTGATATGAAAATCATTTGAGATCCTTTGAATCTTTGCACTAGGTGGAGTTGAAGTCGCAAGCAAGCCTCCATTTGGTAGGAGTCCTAGTCCATCCATTAGTCTTCCCATCCATAGTTAGAAGTAGAAGTAGTCTAGATAATAGGAGTTGAAGAGAAAATTTGGAAGTGATATAAATCACGATTGTATTTTTATTGCACATTGTGAAGCCAAATCTTTAGAAGTGCAAGTAAGTTAGCATCCTTGAATGAATTACGTAAGCCTAAGTGATTAACCAACAAATCACATCATTTCAACTGAGTTAGATATCCATAGGTGTAAGGAACCTTGGAGTCATTCCATGATCTTCATTGCAAAGCTTAGCATGGGAGATGACTTTATTCAAGAGAGGGTTTAATTCTTTATGTTTCTCGAAGCATTGATTGTTTAGTCCTACATGTTGTGTAAGTGGAACAAAACTCACATCAACACTACTCTACTCGGATCTTAATGTCCTCTCTAATGAGTTACAAATGAGGTCTTAGCCTTTTATAGTTGTCCAATTATAATGAAGGGCCAAGATCGATTCAAGATCAAGGGTTGAGATTACACCAACACTGCCCTAACCTACCTAAATGCTACAATCATTAAATGCTCATCAACTTACATGAAGGCACCACCCTTTGGACCAATAAGAAAATTACAATGCTTATGAGAACGAATGAGAAAATAGATTAGGTCGAGGCATGATGTGGACTCCACATGCACACTTGGTATAATTTGATTGACTGTGCTTGAACACATATAACTGGAGCCTTCTGATTGGTTGAAGATGGGTGGGGCACCACCTCAACATCCTTTCCTTACAGACTTGATCAATTATTTGGATGATGAGAAAATATCTCTTGATACTCAACATTATCAAGCCTTCAATTGAGATGGCATATTCCAAAATTGCCTCATTTTGTCAAATTCTCTCCATCTTGCATTTGGAAATCTTCTCATTGAACTTGTTGGTTTTCGAAATCTTGATTTTCTTGCCCAAGATCTTCTTGAAGTGATGAAGTCCATCATGTAGTTGGATCTTTCAAGGTGAACTTGGATTTCCAAAGGAAATTCAAGTTGATGATGATTTCTTTCACTTGTAGGCTTGCAAATTTGTTATTTCTCCTTGTTTGTTGCTTTTGAACTCCATCTTGATCTTGATCTTTGATTTTGCACCTTCAACTCTAAGCATCATCTTTCTTGTCCTCAAGCATCTTCGCCTTTCCTTGTAAAACCAAAGAGAATGTATATTAAGCTCACAAAATGATAAGTATAATCAATATTAAGGAAATCTGAAAGCTTACATGATATGAAATTGCATCTAGATTTGTTTTAAATCAACCTTCTCTCCTACTAAACCAACTTGATCAAGAATTCTTATCAAAAGGAGGCAAATTGCACTTTGATTATGAATTTTCTTTGGTTCAAGGCCAAATTTTCGTATTTTCATGGAAATGTTGATCTTACATTCCACTTGAATCATGCTTGTTTTGATGAGGAATTCTGATTTGTGTTGGCATAATGAAATGGTAACCGGTAAGCCTGCTACCAGTAAAAGTATTGTCATTGATTGGCAAAAGTCGATAGAGATTTGTCATCTCTCTATAGTCCTAAGATCTAAGGAGATCTATATGAAAAGAGGCTGGTTTGGCAACCGGTGACAACATGCAAGAAAGAAAAGACTGAAACCAAGAGCAACCGGTCAGCACACAAAGCATCAGCAACCGGACAATGTATATAGTCAAGGAATGAAAGATTTATCTGTCAATTGAGGACCAGGGTAAAACCGGTGTAGACATGCACAGAGAAAGTAAGAGTACAAACCGGTGTCAATAACACAACCGAGGAATGTGCGACCGGTAAAGTAAAGGAAGGGACAGTGATAGGTCAAAGACTTTTATCTGTTCACATCATGAGGGTCTCAACCGATCTAGTAATGACTCTGGTATCAACCGAGGAAGTCATAGTCAACTATCTGTTGCAACCAACTCTTTGACCGGGATTTTCTACACTAAATCCGGAGGACTTTGAGTTAACATGGTGATCGGTTTGAGGCGCATCTGAAGATTTTAAAGTTGAGATCTGTGGCTTTAAAACGAAGAGTTATCTCTTATGAAGGAAAGGTGATTGACACACGTCTAGTGTTTTCTTCATAAAGCAGATAAAGCAAGAGCATGCATCGGATGTTTCCTCTGTGAACTGATACCTTACTGAGTGATGTATCTGAAAGAGATCTGAAGTCAGGTCATGCATGAGAAGTGCAATTAGGGCAAAAACTCTATATATTCTTCTGCCAGTTGAGAATATGACTTGCCTTCATTCTGCCGAGTAAAAGAGTGAACCTGTATGCTGAAAAAGCTAGGGTGAAAATGTTGATATTTCAGACTTATACTTAGGGTTTTCAGTTTATAATAATTCCTTTAAAAAACAATCATACACTAATCCAAATTGATAAAGAGAGAGAGTGGATAATACCCAGTTTGTGCTATTTCAATCTTCTTACAATTTGATGCTGATGATCATCTAGTATGCTGCTCCAGATTTCCTTCTTCTAATGTGTATGAGAAATGAATAAATATTATTCAATGTCTAACTGCTGTAATTATCAAATTCGGATCTGCTTATGGAGTGAATATTCTGCACATGTTATGTTTTCTATGTCATCCTATTCACTCCACAAAATACTTATTATATATATGATCAGGTCATGACCAAAAGACACACCTTATCATCAATGATAAGGGCCGACTTGAAATGGCTAAGTATATTTCACAAAACAATAATACAAGTCATCCCTCTTTAGAGCAATGTTTCTTATCTTCCATTCACATTTTAATACAACATATCGATGACATGTATAATGAGATAAATAAAATAAATATATTATTTATCCCAGGATATATATCATAGATCTGATCTTTCCGAAAAGGCCACAAATATCAACAGAAAAGAAGTAAGAAGAAGAAAGAAAGAAGAGTGTGCAGAGAAGCACAAACAGTAGAGGAGAACACACCTGCGGCAACCGGTGATGCTTCTCAGTTCAACACAAAAAGAGATCTTATCTAGCTATACAAAGCCACTTGTAAAAGGTCAATCCTTCTATTGTTTTCTAGCAATTACAATAATTAAATCTCAGTATTTGGGTGGACTCTTACAGGTCCCTTGTATCAAATCCCTTAACAAGGTGACATCTTTCAAAGTGTTCTAAGTCATTTGACGAGGCAAGCACTAACCGGCCTTATTGTAACGAATCCCTTAATCGGTTCACATCTAACAGTGCATTTTCATCCTTTAACCGGGAAGGCTCCCAACAGGGCGTACTCCAGAAGAGTACAGAATTTGTGAGGTCCCCTCACACCGTGGTTTTCACCCTAATCAGGTTTCCACGTGATAAATCTGGTGTCACTGTGTGGTTGTTTGCTTGTTATTATATGCTTAAATCTGTTTTGGCTTACAGTTACAAGTATACTTCACTAGATTTGAAAAGAAGAGTTTTAGAGGTGTTGATTCACCCCTCCCCTCTCAGCACTGGTTGGGATTGTCAATTGGTATCAGAGCCAAGTCTTATTTTCTTTACTACTTAACTGCATAAAGAAAAAGTCAAGATGATGAGAAAGGAAGGACCAAAGTTTTCAAAGGAAGACTTTACTTTGTGATGCAGCAGAATGAAGTTGTATATGAAGACCACCGGAGATCAATATTGGATTCATGTTACCACTGATTACAGTGAACCCACTGGCACTTTGACACCTGATGAACTGCAGATCAAAACTGAGCATACTGCTGCTATGGATATGATAGCTAGCACACTACCTGATCATGTCTATGCTGACATTGAACATCTAGATTATGCTCACAAGATGTTGGTCAAGCTGCAACTGGTATATGGAGGGGACCCGAACGTTCAAAGAGCCAAAGTTGAAAGCCTCAGAGGAAAATACGATGACATGAGGATGAATGAGGGAGAAGACATTGAAACATACAGCAACTAGATCAAGGAAGTGATCAACTCCATCAAAAGCGCTGGAGGAAAACTTAGTGACAAAGAGGTGATGAGCAAAATACTAAGAACGCTCTGACCTCAGTATTGCATCAAGATCTTTGTTATTCAAGAGCTCAGATCGGTGACCAAAGATCGAGTCACCCTAGACTCCCTAATCGGTAAGTTAGCTGCTTTTGAATTGAGTAATTTTGATAATAGCTTACCCATTCAGGAAGCAGCTTTTAAGTCTTTTGTCAACATCTCTTCCACCAAAAAGGGAAGAGAAACCAGTAACTGCTCTACCGGTAAGATTGGTAATCTTGTTGAGAATCTACTCTCAGAAGAGCTGGAGCAAGATGAGTTTGAAGCACTCATTGCCAAGAGATTCCCCAGAGGAAAAGGGAAGTACATAGGAAAGCTTCCCTTGAAATGCTTCTCTTGCAACAAGATAGGACATATTACAGCAAGATGTCTTGATAATGATAATAAAGATAAGAGAGGCCGGTTCAAGAGCAAAGCAAAGAAGGAATGCTATCTTGCAAAGGAAGGGGTCACAGACAATGAATCTGAAGACTTTGAGGATCCAGAAATTGCATTTGTTGCAATAAAAGAAGAGAACCCAGTGGTAAGTGAAATAGCACTTACATCAAGATCTCATTAGCATGATGATTGAATCATTGATAGCAGTTGCACTCACCACATGACCGGTGATAAGAACAAATTTATCAGCTTGCAGCTCAATGACAGCGGATCAGTTACCTTTGGAAATAATGCTCTCTATGCCATCAAAGGTAAAGGTTCCATTGCACTCTGCAACAATGTTGTCTGTGAAGATGTGTACTGGGTTGAAGGACTCAAGTACAATTTAATGAGTGTTGCACAACTAAACAACAAAGGATTCCTGTTGGAGTTCGGACAAGGCTCTTGTGTAGGCAAGAATCAATCTGGAACCCATGTTGCAACCGGTAGACAAAGCAAAGGTAATCTGTTCTACCTAGACTCAATGGAAGGGCTTGTCTCATAGCCTCAGTCAAAGGAGAAACAAGCAGAATCTGTCTTATTTCCAAAGAAGACAATAGCTGGCTATGGCACAAGAGACTCTGCCACATAAACTTTGACAGTATTGTCAAAGTGAGCAAAAAGAAATCGGTTAGAGGACTCCCTGAGATTACAAAACCTATCAAAGGTGTTTGTAAAGATTGTCCGCTAGGAAAACTGACAAGAACAAGTTTCAACAGTAAGTTTTTTTCTGCTGAAAATGCTATGGATCTTGTGCACACAGATTTGTGTGGACCAATGAAGACAAAGAGCTATTATGGAAACCAGTAAAAGCCTGAAGTGCCTAAGGTCAGACAAAGGAGGTGAATACACCTCTCAAGAGTTCACTCACTATTGTGAGGAACATGGAATAAAGAGACAGTTTTCTGCACCAAGGACTCCTCAACAAAATGGAGTAGCAAAAAGAAGGAACAAGACTTTGATCGATTGTGCTAGAACCCTACTGATTCTGAAGGATCTTCCTCATCACTTTTGGAGAGAAGCTATCAGCACTGTTGTCTACACATTGAACCGAGTTCAAGTCAAAAAGGGAACCGGTAAGACTCCTTATGAACTATAGTTCAATCATACTCCTAGTGTAGACTATTTCAAAATCTTTGGTAGTAAATGTTACATCAAAAGAGATATTGATCCCAAGAGCGATGAAGGAACATTTTTAGGTTACTCTACCAAAAGCAAAACCTACCGGTGTTTAAACAAGAGAACAAGAAAAATAATTGAGAGCATCAATGTAGAAGTTGATGAATCTTCAGAACCGATCAGGGTGACCGGTCATAAAGATCATGACAATCTTGAAGGTCAAATTGAAGGACATGTCTTTGAGTTCAATGAAGCAACAACTGAAGATGAAAGAGAACAACATATGAACAGACATCTGGAGCAGGAGACTGTACCTGTAGCTGACAGGGCATCACAAGATGGTGAACAAGAAGTTGTTTAGAACCATGATGAAGAAGTTGTTCAATTGGAAGAGCCTAACCGGGAATAGCGACCGGTTCTCCCAAGGTATGTCACATCATTCCACTGACAACATTATTGGTGACAAATATGCTAATGTCTTAACCAGGAAAAAGGCCAAAGAGAATATCTATTTACTTTCCTGTATAGAGCCTAAATCCACAAGGGAAGCACTAGAAGATGAAAACTAGATCAAGGCCATGGAGGAAGAAATTGAGCAAATTGAGAAGAATGAAACATGGGAGCTTGTGCCACGACCAAAAGACAAGAATGTCATAGAGACCAAGTGGGTCTACAGGAACAAGCTGAATGAGGAAGGGAAAGTAATAAGAAATAAGGCAAGATTGTTCTGCAAAGGGTATGCCCAAGAAGCTGGACTAGATTATGGAGAAACTTTTGCACCAGTGGCCAGATTGGAAGGAGTAAGAATTCTTCTTGCCTATGCTGCACACAAGAAATTTAAAGTCTATCAGATGGATGTCAAGTCTGCATTCCTGAACAGAATACTAGAAGAGGAAGTCTACATTGAACAACCGGAAGGCTTCACATCTACACAAAGTGATGGTATGGTCTGTAAGTTGAAAAAGGCTCTTTATGGGCTCAAGAAAGCTCCAAGGCTTGGTATGAAAGATTGCACTCATACCTTCTGACCGTAGGATTCATAAGAACCGGATACAACAACATGTATCTCAAGATCGGAAAAGATGGAAATCTAATTGTTGAGATCTTTGTGGATGACATCATCTTTGGAGGAGATGAAAGGATAAGCAAATTCTTTGCTGAAGAGATGAACAAAGAATTTGAGATGTCTATGATAGGCGCCATTAAATTCTTCATTGGACTACAGGTCCATCAGCTAAAAGAAGGTATTTTTATCTCTCAGTCCAAGTATATAAAAGAAATTCTTAAAACTTTTGGACTTGAAGAATCTAAACCGGTTGGAACCCCAATGATAACTAACCTCAAGTTATCAAAGGAGGATGATGCAAAAGAAGTAAATGAAACAATGTATCGGTCCATGATAGGAAAATTACATTATGCTGTTCACAGTAGACCAAAAATTGCACATGCGGTTGGCATAGTGGCAAGATTCTCTGTTAATCCCAAAGAGACACATCTGATAGCAGTGAAGAGAATCTTCAAATATCTAAAGGGAACTGAGGAATATGGCTTGTGGTTTCCACACAAGGGAGGATTCGAAGTAAAAGTATACACTGATGCAAACTGGGCTGGCAACATTGATGACAGAAAGAGCACAAGTGGTGGTGCATTCTTTCTCGGTGGAAGAATTGTTTCTTGGACAAGTAATAAACAAAATTCCATTGCACAATCTAATGCAGAGGTTGAATATGTTGAAGCAGCAATCAATTGCACACAGGTAATCTGGATCAAACAACTTCTGGAAGGAATCAAAGAACAAAAACCTGAACCGATAGCTATCTATTGTGATAGCACCAGTGCAATTAACATATCCAAAAACCCTATCATGCACTCCAAGACAAAGCACATTGTCATCAAGTATCATTACTTGAGAGAATTGGTACAAGGCAAGGAGGTGAGATTGGAGTATGTTCCCACAAAGGAACAAATTGCTAATATCTTCACAAAGCCATTACCAAAGAGTACTTTTGAGTATCTCAGAGGTAAACTAGGGGTGATACCCCTTCATGATCTTCAATAAACCTGCAAAGGAGATCATCAGTTCATTGTGCTTCAACAGAGGGTTACACCTCATCTTTTTTGGACTAATGAAAAGGATTGTTGCTCGCAGGGAGAGTAGATTAGATAAAGGTAGTCTCTTCAAACTAGCCTTTGGCATTATTGTCAAAAAGGGGGAGAGTTTGGCAATAACCGGCCGGTAGTAGCAGTGATACAGAGATGCAAGCACAGAAAACTGGTGATATGATAATGATATGATTGCCCATCAAGGTTTTGCCATCAATGCCAAAGGGGGAGATTGTTGGCATAAAAAAATGGTAACCGGTAAGCCTGCTACCGGTAACAGTATTGTCATTAATTGGCAAAAGTTGATAGAGATTTGTCATCTCTCTATAGTCCTAAGATCTAAGGAGATTTGTATGAAAAGAGGTTGGTTTGGCAACCGGTGACAACATGCAAGAAAGAAAAGACTGAAATCAAGAGCAACCGGTCAGCACACAAAGCATCAGCAACCAAGCAATGTATATAGTCAAGGAATGAAAGATTTATCTGTCAACGGAGGACCAGGGTAAAACCGGTGTAGACATGCACAGAGAAAGTAAGAGTACAAACCGGTGTCAATAACACAACCGAGGAATGTGCGACCGGTAAAGTAAAGGAAGGGACAGTGCAGGTCAAAGACTCTTACCTATTCACATCATTAGGATCTCAACCGATCTAGTAATGACTCTGGTATGAACCGAGGAAGTCATAGTCAACTATCTGTTGCAACCAACTCTTTGACTGGGATTTTCTACACTAAATCCGGAAGACTTTGAGTTAACATGGTGATCGATTTGAGGCGCATCTGAAGGTTTTAAAGCCGGGATTTGTGGCTTTAAAACGAAGAGTTATCTCTTATGAAGGAAAGGTGATTGACACGCATCTAGTGTTTTCTTCATAAAGCAAATGAAGCAAGAGCATGCATCGGATGTTTCCTTTGTGAACTGATACTTCACTGGGTGATGTATTTGAAAGAGATCTAAAGTCAGGTCATGCATGAGAAGTGCAATTAGGGCAAGAACTCTATATATTCTTCTGCCGAGTAAAAGTGTGAACCTGTATGCTGAAAAAGCTAGGGTGAAAAGAAGTAAGAAGAAGAAAGAAAGAAGAGTGTGCAGAGAAGCACAAACAGTAGAGGAGAACACACCTCCGGCAACCGATGATGCTTCTCAGTTGAGCACAAACAGAGATCTTATCAGGCTATGCAAAGCCACTTGTAAAAGGTCAATCCTTCTATTGTTTTCTAGCAATTACAATAGTTAAATCTCAGTATTTGGGTGGACTCTTACAGGTCCCTTGTATCAAATCCCTTAACCGGGTGACATCTTTCAAGGTGTTCTAAGTCCTTTGACCAAGCAAGCACTAACCGGCCTTATTGTAACAAATCCCTTAACCGGGTTTCATCTAAGAGTGCATTTTCATCCTTTAACCAGGAAGGCTCCTAACAGGGCGTACTCCAGAAGAGTACAGAATTTGTGAGGTCCCCTCACACTATGCTTTTCACCCTAACCGGGTTTCCACGTGATAAATCCGGTGTCACTGTGTGGTTGTTTGCTTGCTATTATTATATGCTAAAATCTGTTTTGGCTTACAGTTAGAAGTATACTTCACTAGATTTGAAAAGAAGAGTTTTAGAGGTGCTGATTCACCCCTCCCCTCTCAGCACCGGTTGGGACTGTCAATTTGTACCTTGAAATGCTCATATTTCCATGCAAGAAGCAATATAGGACTGGAATTGGACCAAAATTGGAGGGCAAAATTTCGGAGTTATCGAGATTGAGAATCTTGACAAGGACTAGATTCCCCCCAATGTCGAGATTGGAGGTTTTCTTTTTCCTCACCTCCTCCATGTTATTCGATCTGCACTCAAAGAGCAAAATTCACATTTTGTTTCCATCATTCCAAACTCACCATATCAATATGTCAAGGTGGAGATTTAGGGGTTTCGAGATTTGTTTTTCCATAAAAGACTCACCTCATAAGGCTATGGCGGAAAATTGGAGGTTTCAAGATTTGGAATCCTAACAAGGGGCAGATTCCGCCCTATGTCAAGATTATTTTTTACTTTTCTTTGTCTTTCCAACTCCCCTTTTCCCATCTTAAACTTCATTACATGCCTTCGGACTCATTTCAAGGATTGATCTTGGTGATTTTAGTTTGTGATTTACAATTGCAATTGATTGAAGGTCATTTCCATTTCCATTTCAATCTTATTTTTGCTCAAAATAATTCGATCTCCTCCCTTCAAACCTCATTAATTTAGCCTCAAATCTTGGTTTTTGACCATATTAACCAACTTGGAGTTGAGAATTTTTATTGAAAAGACACTTATGGTTGGGCAAAGATTTTGAATGGTCGAGATTTTGTAAGGGGCAGAATTCTGAGATTCTCGAGATTGAAAATCTTGAGAGGTCTACTTTTCCCCTTTTGTTTTGGTGTTCTTGTCTCATTTTGATCTGATTTTCATTGGATTTTGTATGGATCTGCATTTGTAAAATCAACATTTTCACCTTGATCCATAGCCTTTTCTTTATTTAATCATCTTTATCATCAATTTTGCTCTTTGGCCACTTTCAACTAGGACGGAAATTTTGAATTATCAGGATTACCTCTCTTTGGAATGTTTCATCTTGTCAACACATGCTTCAAGACCAAGACTTAATCCTCATGATTTTCAATCCAATTTGCATCCTTATTTGGTCAAAATCCCTCAACATCTGATTTCAATCCACTTTTACCTTCAAATTTTGATCGCTAACCTCCAAGATTTTGGTTGATTCCCATCTTTCATCCACAATTTCCACCATCCTTATCAATTTGAAGTTGAAAGTTTGCCTTGAATCCCTACAAGACTTGGGTGGAATTATGAAGTAGTCGAGATTTTTGCTTAGGAGAAGGGCGGAATTTTAAGATTCTCAAGATTGAGAATCTTGAGAAGGGTCGGATTCTAACCTAGTGCCGTGATTTTTCACTTTGCAAGTTAACTCCCAATTGTTCACTTCAATTTCTTCATCTTGGAGGGCAAAATAATTTATATAAAATATAACATTTAAGTATAAGTTTTATATAAATACAACCAGGATGTTTGAGGGTGGTTTCAAGTTCATAGGAGTTATAATAAAGATTTTTGATTTTGAGAAATTTTAAAAGGTTCCAGACTCAGCCAAATTTCAGGAATCAGCATGCCTCCATCAGCGTTATCTCCCACAGCTTTTCTTGACTTTCCAAAACAAGTTTGATATTAGAACAAGGATTTTCCAAGGATTCCAACTCATTTCATCACAAATCCCTATATTCAACTTCACACCCTTGACTAGTTTGGCCCAACTCTCACCCATATACCCAACTGATTTGACTCCCTAGCAAGCCAAAGGTGCTCAAACTCATCTCTAAGACTTGGAGACTTGAAAATGGCTACCAACTAAGACCACCTCAGATCACTACTACTGCCAAAGTAAAAAAAGAGGGGGGTCCCCATTTGCAATGAGGCAATGGTCTGAAAACCACACAATAGATATTACAACCAATAAATAAAATTTGCTATCCAAGAGTTCGATTTGATAAACTCAAACTAGTTAATCACGTCAAAGTCAATATTACAACTAAGAATTTTCAATAATATCTAGACATCAATTGAGAAAGTATACATGAGGAGATTTGAATAGAATAAAAATAACAATAAAATAAAATAAAGTGAACCAATAATACAAAGAATATCTTAATCCACTCATAAACCACTCATATCTTGGCCCCATAGATTGTTGCCCACCTTGCAGAAACAACAAATATAAGAACAAGATGTCAAAACTTACAGATGGTATGCTCTAAGTGTTTCAAGCACAAAGCAACCTCCAAATGTGGATCAGCTCCTGTAGTCAAACTATCTAAAAATGCTTGGGGATAAACTGGTGTGGAAAATATAGTAAATACCAATAAAGGGGCAATGTCCTCGAATTGTATATAATTACTCCCAAAGGAACAAAATACAAACAAAATAGCTAGGAATCTAAATATTCAACAAAAATGAAAAAAATAAACATGGCAAATGACTAATGTTGGTGTTAAGAATTTTAATACTCTAATGAAGCTAAAACGTTCACATAGAACTCAATATTGAGGGCAGAATAAAAGCACTACAACATCTTTTACTAATACTTCTGAAAATGCACATTAACACAACTCTCCTAAGGCCAGAAGTTTTCCGAGTATAAAACAAGACAGCAAAATAGGCAAAGAAATTCACAATGTAAGAAACCCCCATACAAAGTACAGATTCTTTGTGTATATATTTACAATACAAACAAATTTAGACCATTCAAAGAGCCTTCAAAATTTATCTAAATCATCATCCCCGTCAACATCTCATATTGGCCCACAGAATATGCTTACTATAATAAAAGGCACACGTGTCCTGAAATAGTAAAGCTAAAGCTTTAAAGTGTGTTTTCAACCATTGGACCTACCCTTTTTATCCACAAAAACAATCTAATTCTTTCACTAAAGAAGGAATATTTTTTTAGCTTAACCACTTTTTCCTCATGTGAAATATCTCCTCTTTTTAGCTTTAGCCTGTATACTGCATAGCTTTAATGCCTCCATTTTTATATACAAAGCTTTAGTTTATGATTTATGCCCCCTTTCTTAATTTAGAGGTACACCTTGTGATTAGTCATTAAGGGGCATAAAATGAAATCTACAATAATACAAAGGTAAAGTATTTCGCTTTTAACCTTATCAAGCCCTTAAGCTAAATTAAATAATTTTCTACTCAGGAAAGCCACAGCTGGAAAGAACCTGGATGTGGAAAAATTAAGCATTAATTTATCGATAGGGATAATTTAACTAAACAGGCATTACACAGACTGGAAGAAACATTCAAGAACATTTTATTGCCTAAAAAGAAATTAAATTCTGTTAACATGATCAATCCTCGTGCTTATTATGTATGGTCCATGACTATCAGAAAACTAAAATGAATAGTAATCTAAAAATATGCCATAAAATGTAGAAATTCCTTCCTATTGGCTAGGTGACCAACAAACTGTTGCATCACATGATTTTTTCTCTAGTGATCACAGAACAAACAAAAATAAGTACCAGAATTGCACATACCGGTTCACTTCGGCCTTCAATAGATTTAGTCAATAAGTTTGAGCTCCCGTCATCAAGCAATATCCGTACTTGTACAGTAGCTGTGGAAGCTAAACTAGCTGCAGCTGCTGCAGCTTGGGCAGCAGCAGCTGCAGCTTCTCTGGCTTTTTTAGATGATCCTCCCCTGGGAATAATGGGCATTCTAGGTGTTGCTACTGTCTCTACCAAAGCATATCTATCACGACATGTATCCCAAGCAAATAGCTTTCCTGATCCTGAATGAACAACTGCCCAGTCACTAGCTCTGTACACAGAGAAATAAGGAATATCTGGCCATACTACTGAGATATACCTGCAAAGGAGGCAAGGTCATCAATTATTTAGACAAGCAATCTCATTAAATCACTCAGAAAAAAATATTTAAATTTACTAATAGTGACATGAGTATAGACCACAAACAACAATTCTAAATGTAATATCAACAAACTTCATAGCAGTACAAAAACTGTGAGGAAGAAATAACAATAAATCATCTCATACTTCCTTTCACAACCAAAAACTATTTTCATTATAATTGTAACTTGTCAGTTTGCAGGTGCAGCGTGCTTTTAACATGATTACTAGGAATGAAGAATAATACTGTTTAATATTGTTAAAATCATTATAGGGATTCACTCCTGTAACTAAAACACCTATTATTTCAATAGAAAAATACACAAATTCCATGTACCCTTAGCATTTAACTGACTCTAGCTTGATAGAATAAAAGATTGAAAAGTAAAACGGAATTTCATGGGAAAATTGAGTTAAAAATAAGTTATTGAAATTCCAACATGTTAATCCACAGCAATGGTTTAGTCATAGCATCCAGAATACTGGGCAAGTTTGAAAAGTTATAAATAAAAGTCATATAAACTAAGCTAGTATAAATTGTTGTTGAAAATAAGAAACATATTTTCTTCAATGTAAAATTAATTAAGGATATTAAAATATGTTCCTGAATCTCTATGTAGTATGCACAAGTGCATATGGCATTTTTTCACTTCTATCCAAAATGTTTTAGATTTTACACGTGCATCTTCATTCAAAAAAAATTCTCTTTTAACTTGGGAGTCCTCGGCATATAAGCCTTTTCCAATCATCTCTAAAGATTTCCTAAAATTATTTGAGTCTCCCCTAGAGAATAAAATACATTCTACCTTGTTCTGTAGCATCTTTGGATCACTACTTTTTACATTTAACCATGAAAAGTCACATTTCCAGGTTTCCACTTTGCAGTGCTTGTTTGAGGTTCAAGAATACCCAACATCTAGAGATTCCTATTTACAAGAACTAAAATCTTTATGTAATATCCCATTTATTAGAACCAAAGTTCCCAGACTCGCTAAGTCCCAAGCCAAGCTAGGCCATCCATGAGCTCAACTGCGAGTCCTGACATAGTTTCCGCCAGACTCAACAGGAATTTCAAATCTTGAGCCTGAAACTTAGCCACACGATCTCACTCAAAAATCAGAAAAGTAAAAGCAAAAAATTATTTTTAGACCTTGCATATACCAAATATAAAATAAGAGGAAACAAAAACATTGTAGGGAAGCACATTCAAAAGCTTTGGGAAGCAAATGGTGATCAAAGCGTACATTTGCAGATTTGTAGCAGCCCATGATACATTTGGAGGAGCCCATGGTCCATGCATGTCTTTCTTTGAATCTTTTCCTTTTTTTTCTTTTCTCATTCAGCATTGCGTTCTAGATTTGTTTTTTCTTTTTTTCATTTTGAATAAGAGAGAAAAATGAAGAGAATTTCCCCTTTCTTTCCCTTGTTCCATAATCCATTTTATTCTAATTTCTCTCTCTTTTTATCTACAAATTGAAATAATGAATGTTGAATGTTTTTTCTTTTGCAACCTATTTGCAATTTATAAAGGGCTAAGAATGAAAAATTGAATGAAAGGATGGGATGCTTCTGCTAATGTTCCTCCTGCTATTGATCCTCCCTTGGGGAGATTTGATAGTGACGTGGCCGAATGTAGTAACAATGTTATAGGGTCATGGACCACATGATGACCTGTTCTATACTTGCTTTCCTTTTTGTTGTGTAAAGACAATCGTAGCTCAAGTTTACTCTATTGTATACTCTGATACATATCCTGTAGATTTAGTAGTACTAGTCTAGATGGTTGAGAGTTGAGACTCAGCAGGCTACTGTTTGATCAGTTGAACAATATGCTGGTTTAGTTTACAGATGTACACTCTTTTTTGAACTATCTTTAATATAAAATAAATTACTGTCAAATTTAAATTAGTAAGAGAGGCATTGATCACCTCAAATTTTACCTTGCACACATACCCAGTCGACTTGCTTCTTTGTGCACATAATGCCATTTGAAGTTATACGCAAGGTCCAAACTCTGTTAAAAAAGAAAACACCTTCAAAAGAGGCAAGGAGAACAGATCACACTAGCTTTGGTTATAGAGCTTGCGGATTGAGATGGATTTGTATATTGTACCATGCACTACTTTAAATTCTTAACTATTTCTTAAGAGCATGAGTTGAAATAAAGATAACCAACAAGTAGCAAACAGCAAAAAGTGTAGTTGAAAATTTTTAGTCCCACTGTTTGATTTTGTTTTAACTGGCTCGGTAATTATTTCTTATTTTTGTTTTAAGTATACTTTTTGACTCTTGCATTTTGAAATTTAATGGTTTTTCCAAGGTTAAAATATGTTTTTTTAATTTACTTGTTTCAAATCTTATTGGCAAAATTTATTGTACACTATGTTCTTGTTGGGGCTAGGTTCAAAGCTCATAATGATAAGATGATGAAAAGATCAATTTAAAAAAGGTGGCAAATATGAGTGCCATTATTGATAACCAGAGTAAGATGTGGTAGAAAAAGCATTGCACCATCATGTCTAATGGTTAGAAAAATAAGAGAAACAAGGCATTATTGAGTTTTCCTGTTTCTTCTTCTAGTGGTACAATTTTCCTCAAGTCCATTGATACTTTGGCAAAAGAGAAAAATGCAAATTTCCTTTGTGAGATTTTAAAGGAATTTATGGTTGGGATGATAGCATTGTGAAAAATGATTATAAATAATGTAGCAAATTATGTTGTTGCAATTAGAATTGTCATAGAGAATCACCATCTATTTTTTGGACTTATTGTATTTTTTCATTGCCTTGAACTTATATTGGAGGATCTTAGGAGACTTTCAAGGATCAAACAATTGGGCAATATGATCAAAATTTGCAAATACATACTCAACCATGCTTAGGTCCTCAACTTAATAAAAAATACATAGACGAGTTGGCTCATCTTGGTGTAACCCGCTTTGCAACAAATGTTATCACGTTACAACCTTTGTTTCAATCAAAGGCTACTGAAACACATGTTTGTCAATGAGAGATTGCAATCTTCATAATCAAGAAGCATTGCAACAGTCAACATTGTTGACTAGGTCTTCAATGAGCAAAACTTTTGGCATCCAAATAAAAATATTGTCAATATAAGTTCTTATTTTGTTTCTCTTTTGCATATTTTACTAGTTTTATGGTGTTTTTATTTTTTATAAGTTTATGTTCTCTTCTTGAATCCAGCTACTTATTTATATTTTTTTAGATTTCAAAGAGCCTTGAGTTACCCTCATCCATGTTGCTGATGGGGAGAATCCTACAATCGGTTGCATAGGAGGGCAAGGGGCCATTAGAGTCGTCTATGGTGGGGTGGATGACAAATATCATCTTGTATGTGAAATCATTGATCAATGATGAAACCATCAGCTTCAGAAGCCTTTCCATGCAGCAGGTTGTTTATTGAATCCAGCATTCCAATTCCTTCTCAATTTCAAATTCAACAAGAATTTGTATGAACTCCTCACAATCATAGAGAGAATGGAAGCATATTCCTAGCTTAAACCAACAATAGTCTATCAAATTGATAGCTTCAGCAAGAGGCCTCTTTGCACAGGATATATGTAAGGTAACTCGGATAACATTGCAAACAAGTAAAAGTTGATTAAGATTGTACTTTCAAACCTATATTACCAGCTTATTAAAAGTACCCCCCAAAGTTTGGACCCAATGGGATTTAGGATGGATCTAGGGTTTGATACCTATGGGGATTTTTTTGGCACATCTTGGGAATTATGGGTATGGCTCATGTATACTATATGCATACGCAATCACCTACATAGTGCCCTAGGTGAACCCAGGAAAACCCATAAGGCAGCAGCCCTCTCAACTTTAAAATCCCTTTTATTAAAAAGCATATTTGATCAATATAAAAAAAATCCTAAAGCAACATGAAAACACAAAACAAAGCCACATTTCCAACTTACCTATCACTCCAAACTTCCAAAACCTTTTTCTTCAAGTTACCCAATTCATAGACCGGCCTAGAAGGGGATTGGCTTTCAAACCCTTCTTATTATGAAAGATACAGTCCAGATCCAAGGCACTTTTGTTGCTAAAAGCATTTGTTGTGCCTGGAAAGCCATCAAACCTTGGCTTTGTAGGGATGCGGCTGGTTTTCGTGATGGTCTTTCTTTCAACCAACACAACATTTGGTGGTCTCTGCTTATCCAATCTCATGGGCTCCCTTTAGCCAAAGTTCATAGAATTCATGCTCTACGTTTTCACAAACACGACATTCGCACTCTGCAAGATCTTTTTCTCGTGCTACTATGCATCTTTGTACTTGGGAAGATATGTAGGCCTAGTTCTGCCTAACTCGCCCAAATCGACATACTTTCGACCTAGTAGTCTCGATACTACCTCTCAATATGCTACACAAGCTTGACATTCATTATGTCAAGCCATGGTGGAAAGACTGGCAATGATTTTTGTACATACTTCATTGTGCAACTACAAGCCCAAGATAAGCTTCCACTAGTTGATTCCTCGCCTGCCTATTCTCCCCACTTTGAACAAGCGATGGCTCTTGCATTCTTCTCGGTCCACCTAGCAATGCAGATTTCTTATTGTCTAGTCTGCCATTGTCCAACCTAAAGTGGCTCATTTTGCTTGGTGTATTCTTTTTCAGTGCTTGCCTTTAGGCTCTCGCCTCTGGCATCTGGGTGTCCTTTATGTGGACAACTTGAGACTTTCATGCATATTTTCTAGTATTGCACAAGAGCCCAGCAGTTGTGGGTTTGGATTCATGACCTTTTTTCGGCCTTTCAAGCCAAAACCCTTCTCCTGGCATATGATCTTGTTGGGAGATTCACCTAGACTTCCCTTCAAATTCTTGCAGATATGGCATGCTTTCAACATGGAAATCCTCTTCGCTCTATGGAAAGATAGAAATGCAATGTTATTTACTCACAAGTTTCTTGATATTAATGTTTCTTTATATGCTAAAGCCTGTATATGTAATTATGTCATGATGCAGATTCAAGTGCAAACCAACAAAGTGACCCTTAAGGTGGCCCACTTGCAAGAATTACTTCAGCATTGGAGCAATGCCCCTTGTATAGTTGCCAGAGTGTCGTCGTATATTTTTGCCTCCAACAAGCGTTCTCCACCCCATGGCCGCAGTTCCTCCACTCGCCGCTCACAAGCACTGCACTCACAAGCCCCACGCCAACAATCTAGCAAGGGAAGAGATTTTCAGCATCGTCACTCAACTTCGCCACCCCGTGGTGGCTCGGCTTCTAGTTGGCCTATTGAAAGTGTGGCTCCCTTCGCTCTTGGCAGCTCTAGGTGGCCGAGATCAGGCAGTGATTCTAGGTGGCCTAGTTCTTCCAAGTGGTTTTCGTGGCTGGCTCTAGCTATTTCTCCGGCCAAAAAGGAGACTAAAGAAGAAAAGAGCACAGAGGAAGGACGGTCCCTTCCAAACCCCAATCCCGACCCCACTAAAGTATGGGGAAAGAAGGATGATCGTGATCCTCCAACTTCTATAGGCACTGCATTAGCCTCTTAGCGGTTTTTTGTCACTGCTTGTAGCCTCTGCCCATGTTTATCTTTTTAGTTGGCTTTCCAGGCACTGCCCATATGACTCTCGTGGAGTGACTTCATATCCTCTTGTATGACTCTAGTGTATTTGTACTTGATTAAATATTAATGGAAATGGCATATTCATCAAAAAAAAATTGCTATTATCTATGAGTGTTGACAAATTGCAAAGGTCTACTTCATAAGTGTTCTGGGGATTTTAGCTTGCATCAAAGACATTCATCATTCCAAATAAGCTTTTCTTCTGTTTTTTATAAAAGATTAAAATTTGATTTCCCAGCTTCCAAGAATTTTTTCAGATTTTTGGATTTGTTAATTCAATTTTTAATGTTTCCTTGAGCAACATGTTTGTGATATCCCCTTCCAGAAGTAAATAAATAAATAATTGATAAATATTAATAATAATATTATTATTAATTGCTTAATCAATACTATTAATCAATATACAATTAATTAATCAATATAATATAGCATTAATAATATTATTCAACATATATGATATAACCAATTAATATTATTATCATTGAAACGATATGAAAGGAGGTGTCTTATCGCTATGAACAGATGCGATCAAATATATAAGAATGCCATCAGTCATACTTCAGAAGATATCGAAGAGAAGGGAGAATCAGAATAGAAGAATTATTAACATATATATATATTTGATCATGATCAAATGGGAGGGAATTATGACATCAAAAATACTGGACGAGATCTGCATATTCATGGAAGACATCGAATCGGAATGAAGAACGGATTCAGTGGAGGTTTTGTGCAAGGATCGTAGAAACAAATATGATACACAGCGATCAGTATGGGAAGGGTATTCTCAACAAATACAGGCATGAATCAATACTAGTAAGTGCGGATTATGTACACGTTGCTGGTCTTACCGCAGCAGATATAGGAGAATAGTCGATAACATAGGAAGAATATACAAATGGTAGGATAAAGCATAAGTATCGCTGGCAAGCAATCAAGCAGTAACTCTGACTGCTAAAATTATATTATGAGTGAGGGACCCATCCATTATACAGAAATAATCATAAATTCAGAGATATAGATATATATATAAATTCAGAGATATTCATAAATGAGTAAAACATCTGTATATGATAATATATATATATATATATATAAATTAAAATTAAAAACACGAACAGATATATAGAACCTATTACTATTTAGCTAAGAAGGAAGACTAAAGTGTTACCAAGGAGGGGCTTGTCTAAATCCAAGCAATGGCTATCTGTCCCAAAATAAGGCGGGGGTCAGCGTCCCAATAGTTTGGGCTTGGACCTGTAAACTTTGAGGGAGCCCATTGCAGTAGGTCTCTAGGCACCTCGGATAATGTTTACGCTTCCCTTTATGGAGTTAAAATAGAAATAAGGTTGGATATGAGTGTTAAAGATAACTAAATCTAATAAGCTAAATGACTAATCCTATCATGGACATTACAATCCAAATCCTAATTGATAAATTTAAGATAAATTAAGAAAGGTCCCAACAGGGGACATTACAAGTGGTATCAGAGCCAGGTTCTTGCCATCCTGTAGGGTAAGAATAAATTAATGAATCATTTTAGTCAACAAAAGAGATGAGACTATTATATACAACTAATGTTGAAGCCTGAAAACATAATTAAATAAGTGATATTGCCTTATTAATTAAGAAGGAAGGTTGAAGCAATTCAAGGAATGGCGGTCTAAATCCCAAAAGGATGGTTCCCAAGAATAGGGTGGGGATCAGGGACCCTCTAATCCTTGAGGGCAAAAGTCCCAAGGGAGGGCTTGGATCTGTAAACTTTGAGGGAATCTATCAAATGGTATCTAAGCATCTTGGATTGTATTCAGACCTCCTCTCTCCTTAGAACAAAGTGATATCGGATCAAGCTTAGCAACAAGAAATATAGATAGCACATGAAATTAAATTACTTAATATGAAACATGTGTATGCTTCATGTCTAGCTGTTGAAACTGCTAGTTTTTTGTTTATTGTATGTATTCAAGGTTATATTTTTCTCAATAATGTTGATATTAGTTTATATTTAAATGTAGGTACAAGGTTGCTACTTCTAGCTTAGTGGACCAAAGAACTGAAAGGACATTCAAATTTGACCAAGGATCATTTGTTTGGCAACATGTCATCATGATTGAATAAATTCCTAGAGAAGGGGGTTATATTTGGCAAAATAGTCAATGGAATAACAAGTATAGAGCTTGTATAGTCAGGTAAAGCCTACTTGCGTGCAATGGCTGCCCAAGAAATTCGAATTTGTCCAAGGTTGAACAAAGAGGGTCCATTATCTTTCCTACAAAAGAAGCCCATTAGATAGGGCATTTCAAAATGAGGCAAGGGGCATAGCAAATGAACACATTGCACATTGCATTTATCCCAATGGGATTCCTTTCCACTTAATAAGATCATTATATTGGTAAGAGATTGTGACAGCAATCAATCAAACACCTGCAGGTAACAAAGGTCCTAGGTTTGAAAAGATGTGCACCACCTTGTGTGTGCTAAAGGGTCAATGCTTTTCAAGGTAGTTAAAAACATTAGAAGTGATAGAGATGGGTGCTAAAAACATTGTGCCGATCACAATGGACAACACTAAAAATTGCATAGTAGTAAGTTTATTGGTTTAGGCAACATGTCACCACATTTTTTGGACATGTGCTGTCTACTCATCCAATTCGGTGGTGAAGAAAATTGGCACACAAATTGAGTGGATAAAACCATGAAATACTCTCATGAATAAACAACTGTGGTGGCAAGCCAGCTGCAATCTAATAGAGCAATTGCAAGTCCTTCAATATATATTATCTATTACAAAGCTATAACTATTAGTGTACATGCACTAGGCAATGGTCGAGATCTAGAGCATGGAACAATACACATAGCAGCAAACAATGGGATGGCTAAGAGTCAACAGGTCAAACCAATTCTCAATACCCCATTTTAGCATATCAAGTGACTGATTATATGTTCCCCATCATGCATCTAGCATGAAGACCACCATGGTGAACATGACAATAGACAAGAAAAATCTATTGTAATTTACACTATTATCTAGGATTTGTCTAGTGTGAAGGTGCTTCCTTAGGACACTTGATGATTCCTACTCTTAGGGAACCATATTATTTGGACTGCAAACTTTCAGTAGGAGATAGTCAACCAAAAACACATAAAATTGCTGGGGGTGCTTCTGGTACACAAGGTACTATAGGAAACCAACCCTTTATTCTGAATTTTGCAATCATCTCTGTGTAAAAGCCCTACAATGCATTATTAGATTGTGTTCAGATGATAGTAACCAAAGCCAACCACAAAAGGAAGAAGGATATACTCCCCTTTGAAATTACAGGCTGGAAATGAACCAGAAAATAAGCAAGAAACCAGCTTCAGCAATATAGTCAGACTCTAAATCTAAAGTTGAGAACACTAAAGATGGAAAACAACAGCCTATGGAGCCAAACAGCAAAGAGATTGTGAAGGTACAGTCATGCTCCACGATGTTATGGACTACCCTCAACATTTGTTGCATTCGCAGATAAAAGAGCACAAGGTGTTCCAGCCAAACAGAGGAAAGTAGAAGCCTTGCAAAGAAATGACTAAAATAGCAAACTCTAGCTATATCGAGTCTGTTTTTACTGTCAATGTTTTGATCAGCTTACCTTCCTGACTTAATAGAAAACAAAGTCAAGGATTAAATGCTCAAGGACATGCTGGCCACATATATCTAACATGTCGAGGCCAATGTAGGGTCAATTCCCTTAATTCCATCTTTCAACTGTGCATTTGGAGTTGCTCTAAAAACTCCTGATCCCTTTAACTTGACGCTCTGAAGAGAAGTTGTCATTTTAGCAGCAACATACTTTCATTAAAAAAAAAGACACACTTTATGGTCACTCCCAAAAAGATGTTTCAGTCACAATACGTTGCACAAGAAAGCAAAATATATGCAACAGACTCAAAATGTGGTCATCTAAAGGAAGAAGCTTCTAGTCCCTTACTTTTATTGCCTGTGCCTGATCGCCAAAAGGACAGTCCTAAACATATTCTTTTCTCGACACCTCAAATTTGAGTATTAGTTACCTGAACCTCAAATTCATAGCTACAAAAGTAGATTAGAACTGTTGACTAAAAGACTGGCTACTGCAGAAGATTATCTTTTCATTTAACCCTTGCAAGTTCAACAGAAAAAAAAATGAATTTCCAGTTTTTTTCGTCATTTAAATTTTGTAACCTTTTCTTATTTTCTTTTGCAGATGGTACCACCAGAGCCAAAGTGGCCCAAAATTGCCATTTTGGCCCTGGAATGCCAAAATAACACCCACAAGCATTTATATTATGTTTCCAAATCAGTAAACGACACAGAAAAGTTTCAATACATTCTTTATCTGGAGAGCTTTGAGTATTTCGGGGTGCTGAAACCCTCTCCCCATCTTGAGGTTATCTCAACTTAAGTCTACAATCCTGTTTCACTAAGCATATTTAACCATTTGTAACTGATATATTGAACATATTCAGGAAAAAGAAATCAACTTACTTCCCTGAACTGCTGACAGAAACACAAGAGTATGAATCATAAGTTACTTGGCCAACATGATGTTTCATTTGCTTGATCTGCAAAGCTTCTGAAGAATCTGTTCTCAACCTTCCAGTCTCAGATATAGAATTTGTGTTTGCCAATGACGGGTTGGCAGGATTCGATAGTTGAAAATTTAATAGCTTCAGTTCCCTTTCGGCTGTAAATACTACAGAATGTTCCCTACTGCCAGAGGGTGATGGAAGAGGAGCTGCCGCTGGCAGAGACCTTGCATCAAATTCACTGAGAAAAACACCAAGACTTGTACCAGTTGCAACCAAGTGCGGCTGAAGAGAATGTACAACCATACAATACGCCTGTAATGAATTTATATCTGATTAGCTTCACCAAATATGATTCTTAGAAATTCAACTTACTAAATAATGAACGGTAACAGTCAACACATTATTGATAATATGTATACATTAACACAAACAGATTTCCACAATCCATTAAGATAAGCATATAATGTTTCTGGATTCGATTGTGTGATTGTAAAATACAGATAAAAAAATGATTGTAAAATAATAAGCGTATCACTTTCAATTATAAACCCCTATGTTAATTCCAGCATCATTAATGATCACAAGAAAATGTATCAAGCAAATGGCACGCTTAATAATTCTACAATATCACTGTTCATCCCAAGACTTGTGTACCAACAAATTGATGTACTAGAATTCTTTTTACTATAATGCTTTTCTATCGTGAGTGATTGTGTGATTGTAAGCATATAATATGTATACAACCTGAAAATACAGATAAAAAAATGATTGTAAAATAATAAGCGTATCACTTTCAATTATAAACCCCTATGTTAATTCCAGCATCATTAATGATCACAAGAAAATGTATCAAGCAAATGGCACGCTTAATAATTCTACAATATCACTGTTCATCCCAAGATTTGTGTACCAACAAATTGATGTACTAGAATTCTTTTTACTATAATGCTTTTCTATCGTGAGTGGATGTACTTTTGAGTGACATTCACCTATTTGGGTCATTTATGAATAAGAACTTTATTTCTTTGTTTCTTTCTTAAAGATTTGTACAAAGATTTTATCAATAGGTGCATGCACACTGAGTGAACAATGTATCAAAACCTATATTTATCATTTGCCATGAGAGAAAACAAACCAGAGCCAACTACCTTAAAATGTGTTAATGTTTTGTGAATAATTACAATGTTTGATACAAAGCTCACAAGCTTAGATTGCAGATAGACTTCTTCATCAAGACTGTCATCACATAACAGATACTAAAAGTATATCCTTCAAGGATTAATTGATGCAGGGGCATTCTTGGGTCCTCGGTGAATCTGCGTGGTGGTGTGTTATTTGGCCGGTGTTACTCGGTTGCAGCCTTAACCGATGGTCTCGGTTATTGAAGGAAGTTTGGTTGTTGAAGGAACTCGCTGAAACTTCTTGTGCTCGGTGGAACTGGTGCTCGGTAATGCCTGTGTTGCTTGGCTTGGTTGGTTGTTTCACTGGTGCTCGGTTGTTTCTCTAGCACTCGGTAGTTCTGGTTTACCGACTAGAGTTCTTGAAGATTTGCTTGGCCGACTGGTGCATTTATTGTTGGTAGCTTTTGTTGGATTCTCCTATGTGGATCTGGAGGCCGACATGTTGAATTTAATAATTGTAAGGCTATTTGAGAGCTGACTTGTATTGAATTTAATATTTATTTGTAGGAGTTAATTGTTTCATCCAGCCGACTTGTGGCTGATGATTAGTATTTATAGGATGTTTGGGTAGTTGTTTTAGGCAGGAGATCGAAGGTAGGTCTGGAGCAGATTTGGGGAATCAGATAAGTGAAGTTGTGGAAAAGATCCAGCGAGATCTTGCAGATCAGATTGTTATCTGATAGTTGTAATAGTAGAGCTAGTGGTTGAGGCTTGGAGACAAGGAGATTGCTTGGAGGCTTGCGAGCTCAAGTTTAGATCTACCTTAGGTTTTCCACCAGTTGTTGATAGTGGAGGTCTATAGTTGCTTTGTATCAAACCATTAACGCAGGTCAAGGATGGTAGATCCAATTAAGGATAGTCCAACTTTCCAGCTTCAGAACAACACGACGGAAATAACACAACAGGATATGTTTCAAAACATATTTTCCATTAACATGCCCGACTGTAAGGCCTTCCGGGTTAGGGCCAATTACAATCAAGAAGTAATTCAGCAAGATCAACAAGATCCAATGCAACTCCAGCTAGTTTAGTTCTGAAAACTATCAGCAACTGATGGAAACCCTAAAGCAGATCTAAACTTGAACTCGCAAGCCTCCAAGCAATCTCCTTGTCTCCAAGCCACAACCACTAGCTCTACTATTACAACTATCAGATAACAATCTGATCTGCAAGATCTGGCAGGATCTTTTCCACAACTTCACTTATCTGATTCCCCAAATCTGCTCCAGACCTACCTTCGATCTCCTGCCTAAAACAACTACCCAAACATCCTATAAATACTAATCATTAGCCACGAGTCGGCTGGATGAAACAATTAACTCCTACAAATAAATATTAAATGCAATACAAGTCAGCTCTCAAATAGCCTTACAATTATTAAATTCAACATGTCAGCCTCCAGATCCACATAGGAGAATCCAACAAAAGCTACCAACATTAAATGCACCAAGTCGGCCAAGCAAATCTTCAAGAACTCCAGTCGGTAAACCAGAACTACCGAGTGCCAGAGAAACAACCGAGCACCAGTGAAACAACCGACTAAGCCAAGCAACACCGAGCAACACAGGCATTACCGAGCACCAGTTCCACCGAGCACAAGAAGTTTCACCAAGTTCCTTCAGCGACCGAACTTCCTTCAATAACCGAGTAACACTGGCCGAACAACACACCACCATGCAGATTCACCGAGGACCCAAGAATGCCCCTGCATCAGACACCCCACGTTCGAAAAGATGTTCATATGTGAGAAGAACATCTTCCGGGATTCAGCACATAAACCCCGAACTAGTTCTTCACATACATGTCCTCCATCTCTTCACTTTGCATACTCTTCCACTTCAGCTTCCTCTGTCTTTTCAAGTCTTTCCTTGATAACACACAGGTATGTTCTTCACACTGATCATCCATACCTTCAGGATCTACCAACTCAACTTGGCTACCAATACTCAGACTTCTACCGTGTGTTGTATCCAGCAAAAGTATTAGGGAAAACTTCCTGTCATCCTTCTCAACAGTAAACACATTCTTCACACAATCATACATAGCTCTGCAATCGTATTGCCAAGGTCTACTGAGCAATATATGACAACTATTCATCTCCACAATATCACATAACACAAATCCTTATACTAGCCAATCTGAACATCAACAAAGCATTGTTCTCTTACTTCCAGAGCATGATCATCTTGCAACCAGCCAATCCTATAAGGATTTGGATGTCTCATTCTACTCAAACCAAGTTTCTTTGATAAAAATGTGTTAATGTTTTGTGAATAATTACAATGTTTGATACAAAGCTCACAAGCTTAGATTGCAGATAGACTTCTTCATCAAGACTATCATCACATAACAGATACTAAAAGTATATCCTTCAAGGATTAATCATATACAATATATATATATATATATATATATCTCCACTTATGAATCATAGACAATATATAAAACAGGTTACATGATCATATTTCTAAGAAAGAATTTTCACACAATAAAATGAAACTCGACCACCCATCATGTCTCTATGTCTCCCGCAACCATAGACTTTTCAAGACTCAACTTGACCCACAAGGAGATGACGACAGTTACTCTTGTTGTTACAAGGCACGAGGGTTACACAACGCTTCAGCAACAAATATGCACCAGTAACCTGCAATACTTTTTCATAATCACCATCCAATGGTCTCTATACACACCATTTGTCCGTCCATGCTAATTTTGAACGAATAGCCTTTTCCTTAGAATACAAGGAGACACACGGTTTCATAATGAACCATCAACCGTCTTGGATGCCATATGCCAAGTATCATACACATGGCCATGATGCCAGGTAACGATACCATGCAGATTAAAGACTACAGACGAGCACACTGATTAATAACACTTGCACATTAAGTCTGAGCGCTGACGGCTGTGAGTGGTTGATGTTACATATATGAAGGAGCTCTCTCGCAACTACTGCTTCCAACATTAACACTCCCTCTTAGCAAGAGAAAGATCATTCATATATCATAGTGTGTCTCAACCTGACAACCACAATGAGGCTGCAACAAAAATGTCAATAACAAAATCTCATCATAGATTTTTCAACATAATATTGTTATCTCAACATGACAGCAATCACCATAGCTACTCCTAGAGGGTGAAATAAAGAAACAAGTAAAGTCATGGAGTCGCACATGACTTCCACCATGGCTACTCTCAGAGGGTGTATTCACCATGGCTACTCCCAGAGGGTGGAACAAGGGCTTTCACCTCAAACTTCTCCTAGAGAAGAATGCATTACCACCGTGCCTACTCGCAGACGGTGGTTCCACCATACCTACTCTTAGAAGGTGGATCAAGGGCTTTCACCTCAAACTTCTCCCAAAGAAGAATGCCTTACCACCTTGCCTACGCGCAGAGGGTGGAACAAGGGCTTTCACCTCAAACTTCGCCCAAAGAAGAATGCATTACCACCTTGCCTGCTCGCAAAGGGTGGAACAAGGGCTTTCACCTCAAACTTCTCCCAGAGAAGAATGCATTAACAAGGGCTTACACCTCAAACTTCTTTTGCAAAGAAGAATGCATTAACAAGGGCTTTCACCTCAAATTTCTCCCTCTCAAAGAAAAATGCATTAAGCTCATAATAAGAACAATTGAATGCTAAGACTCCCTCTCAGATAAGAATTCCTCTCAACAAGGGCAGCATTCTCACTGCTTTGATTATCAAAACAAAATAGAGCTGATTCCAATGTTGACCAAAAAAAGAGCTTTAACAGTCATACTGCTATATGAGCTTGTCGATCCTCTGCAAAAGGACTCGACACTCTTCCTCTGCCACACAAGCTCCCTCTGAATCTCATATCCTCCTCTTAGAATAAGCTAATCACAAGATAATAGGAACTTCTTCTTCAAGAGCCACCAACTCAACTCAAGCTACAATATCTCATGATCCTTGAACTCCTCGATTCACCCTAGAAGCATTTTAGAGAGATTAGTAGTAGTTCAAAGAATTTACTAATCTTAAAAGAAAATTTCAGATCAATGCTAAAGATATACATGATTCACAATTCCCAATATTAATGCATGAATTAACTACATAAAATTCATGATCAATATTAAAAGGTATAATCATAAAATACTTATCTCTCATTCATTAATCTTCCTCACAACTCGAGCACACTTCAGGAAGACGAAACACCTCTAAAGCCGCCTCTAATCCCTTGACAACAATCAGCATCACATGCCTACCCGTAATAAATATCAAATCTGAATCTCCAACAGAAACAATAAAGAAGTCTATTTTCCATCTTCAAGAATTAAGCTTATTTTCTCCTCAACATCGAACCAATTCAATGAGCATCTACAAAATACAGATCGACCACCAACCCCTCTCGTGAGAGATTCAAGGTTGTCCAAGCTCTGATACCATGTTAATGTTTTGTGAATAATCACAATGTTTGATACAAAGCTCACAAGCATAGATTGCAGATAGACTTCTTCATCAAGACTGTCATCACATAACAGATACTAAAAGTATATCCTTTAAGGATTAATCATCTACAGAATATATATATATATATATATATAGCTATATATATATATATATATATATATATATATATATATATATATATATATAGCTATATATATATATATATATATATATATATATATATCCACTTATGAATCACAGACAATATATAAAATATATAAATATATATATATATATATATATATAGATATATATATATATATATATCCACTTATGAATCACAGACAATATATAAAACAGGTTACATGACCATATTTCTAAGAAAGAATTTTCACACAATAAAATGAAACCCGACCACCCATCATGTCTTTGTCTCCTGCAACCATAGACTTTTCAAGACTCAACTCGACCCACAAGGAGATGACAACAATTACTCTTGTTGTTACAAGGCACGAGGGTTACACAACGCTTCAGCAGCAAATATGCACCAGTCACTTGCGATACTTCTTCATAATCACCATCCAATGGTCTCTATACACACCATTTGTCACTCCATGCTAAGTTTGAACAAATAGCCTTTTCCTTAGAATACAAGGATGTTAAGGAATGCAGATCTTAAATAGAGAAATCTAAGTCTTTTAATGATGTTTACAAAATTTATTTGAGACTAATATTTACAAAGATCAATAATTAATATTGCAAAGATGGAGATCGTATGCTTGATGTGGTAATTACATTTACACTGTTATTGATGATTTTCCACAAAAAGCATACGATGATATATATGTAAGTAATATATTGAAAGGTTATGTCTACGTAGAGACATGACCGTACGTGGCTTATGCCACGTAGGGTCTACGTAGACATACCTTTAATCATTGTTCATGCTTAACTATCGGTGATACCAATCATTAACGATATCAATGTTATTTGTTACACATCGTGGATAAGTATCAGGTCACCCAATAGTAATGTCAGTCTTTAAATTGGATCATTCGATATATTAACAAGTTCAATTATGTATTGATATATATGTTATCAAATTTGGAATTATATATATATATATATATATATATATATATATAATTTTCACATTAACATATATGTATATTTACTTGTATGTTTTAATCCAAATGAAGCTATTTCTCAACACTCCCTCTTAGCAAAAGAGGATTTGAACAACATCACTTCGAGTTTCTTACTCATGAAATACATTTCAGAAATGTAAGTTATCTGATCATTGACAACAACTAAATGAAGTCTGTTAGATAACAACCTTGATCCTAGGATGACAATGACGTCTCCAATATCACAGATATTACATCTTGACATACATTTTGTTATGACTTCCGACAGATTTCGGGACAACACTTAGTGATAACACAACAAATTCAGTATCAAGATATTTGGCACATTCCAAGACAGCAACTTAATGTAGTCAATCTTGATAATAGGTCAAACTATTGTTGAGATCGTCACCTAACAATAGTAACCTTACACATATATTATATGAAAGATCGTCACCTTTCATAACACACAGATATAATTATTGCAATATTAAAATATTCATGAATATATTAAAGTACATATGGCAGATATTCAATCTCAAAAAGATTCAACTACAATTTAGTCATACCAAGTTTACCTCTGAAGTATTCTATTTTCAACTTGGCAAGGGGCTTGGTGAAAATGTCGGCATTTTGCTCTTCAATGCTGATATACACCAATTTCATAACATCTTTGTCTACCATGTCTCTTATATAATGGTAAGGGATCTCTATATGCTTGGATCGGTTATGAAAAAATGTATTAACTGAAATTTTGATGCAGCTTTCATTATCATAGTGAATCACGGTGGGATTCAAGGGTTTTCCAAACAGTTCAACTAATAACTTCCTCGGCCATACTGCTTCACGAGCTCTCATGCAAGCAGCCATATATTCAACTTCAGTGCAACTTTGAGTAATTGCAGACTGTTTCCTCGTGAACAAAGATATCATAGCTGATCCAAGACTGAAACAACATCCTGTAGTACTCTTACGGTCAATAGAACTACCTGCCCAATCGGAATCAAAATACCCTTGTAGTTTGATTTCAACGTTCTCATACTTCAGGCCAAGTTCAATAGTGCCATGTAAGTATCTCAGAATATGCTTTGCAACCATTAGGTGAATCTTATTAGGGTCACACATGAAATGACTTAACACATTGGTAGCATAACAAATATCAGGGCGAGTGTTCACTAAGTACACGAGAGATCCAATCATTTGTCTATAGTATGTAGGATCTGTAGATTCTGAATCTTCTGCATCACTTTAAAGCTTATGAAGATTTGTTTCCATTGGAGTAGATAATGGTTTACAATTCATCATTCCAAATTTGGTCAAGATATCAGTGGTATATTTTCCTTGATTTGGAAAAATATAGTTCTCCTTTTTCCATACTTCTAGACCTGAGAAGTAGTGTAGAAGGCCTAGATCTTTCATATCAAATTCAGCTACAAGATCTCATTTGCATTTTGCAATAAGATGATCTTCACCTGTCATTAACAAGTCATCAACATAGAGAACTAGAATCAACATATCACCATCTGATATTTTGAAGTATATGTTAGGATCTGTTTTATTTTTGGAATATCTTAGCTTGGAGAGATAACTGTCTATCCTTTCATACCATGCCCTAGGAGCTTGTTTAAGGCCGTAGAGAGCTTTCTTCAATTTGCACACATGGAGATCCCTATCATGAGAAGCAAAACCTTCAATATATACTTCTTCCTCAATTACACCATTCAAGAATGTTGTTTTTACGTCCATTTGGTGTATCTTCCATCCTTTAGACGCTATAATGGCAATAACGGTTCTTACATAAGTATATCGTGCAACTGGAGCAAATGTCTCTTCGTAATCAATTTCAGCCTTTTGGGAGAACCCTCTGGCAACAAATCTGGCTTTGTGTTTTTCAATACTACCATCTAATGCATATTTGATTTTGAATAACCACTTTGAGGAGACAACTGATTTGTGTTTAGGTCTAGGTACAACATCCCAAACATCATTTTTTAATATAGATTGGTATTCTTCAATCATTGATTATTTCCAAGCTTGACATGATAAGGCCTCTTCAACATTTGAAGGTTCAGATTTTGTGAGTTCAGTTAGGAGTGCAACATAGCATGTTTGATTTCTTGTTTTCTTATTCTCTCTGAAAATTTCATTAGGTTCTATGTTTTTTTCTTCAATCATCTTTCTTGCCCATAGTGGCCTTTTCTTGTTATTAGGAACTTCAATATTTTCAGAATTAGTTGCTAGAGGTTCATTATCTTCTATGATATTCTCCCTCTGATTCTCAATTGTATGATTTTCATCTAATTCTGTGATTGAATCATCTTTTCTATTTAGAGATAGTTTATATGCAGTATTTTCTTCAAATTTTACATCTCTACTGATTTCAATAGATCGTTGTCCTGGGATATAGACTTTGTATCCTTTAGTGGTTTCACTATAGCCAACAAATATGCCTTTCTTCCCAAAGGGCTCTAGCTTGGTCCTTTTTTCTTTAGGAACATGAATGTTTACGGGACAACCAAATATTCTTAGATGACTTAAGTCTAGTTTATTCTCTGTAAAAGCTTCTTCAAGTGTTATATTCTCTAAGATTGAATGAGGGCATCTATTTTGAATGTGTACAGTTGTATTTGAGGCTTCAGCCCAGAATGAGATATGTATATTCTGATCATGCATCATGGCTTTGGCAGCTTCAATGATGGTCCTATTTTTTCTTTCTGCAACTCCATTTTGTTGAGGATTATAAGGTACAGTATACTCCCTCTTAATCCCAACAGAAATGCAGAATTCTTTAAAGTTTTCAGAGATATGTTCACCCTCATTATCTGACCTTAGAGTCTTTATTTTCTTCCCGATTTGATTTTCTACTAGGGCTTTGAATTCTTTGAATTTCAATAATACTTCATTTGATTCTTTAAGTTTTAGGAAATATATCTAGGTTTTCCTAGAGTAGTCATCAACAAAGATCACGTAATACAAGAATCCCCCTAATGAGGGTGTTGACATTGGACCACACAAATCAATGTGGACAAGTTCTTGTACAAATTTTGATTTATGTTCACTTGAAGGAAAAGACCCTTTTGAGTTCTTTCCTAGAGCACAACCTTTACAAATTCCAGTATGTTCAGATTTTAGATGAGGTAGGCTTGTAGTGATCTTCCCTATGGTAGGTAGGGCACTATACCGAAGATGACCTAATCTTCTATGCCAAATGTCATTACAATTTGATACTTCATGACTTAGTGCATTTTTTTATCATTACAAAGTTTGTATAAGCTACCATCTCTCGTTCCTATGGAAATAGCATTCTTAATGTTGGAATTTTTAGGTCAAAGTAGAACTTTATCTTCATGAAAGGTGAAGCAATATCCTTGATCAGCTAGACCTGAAATAGAGACCAAATTTCTTTTGATTCTTGGTACAAATAGAACATCTTTTAATTGTAATGTAACTCCGGTTCTTAATTTAATTGAACGGGTCCCGATTCCTTTCACAAGGTAGGTGGAGTTGTAACCAATTGTGACCTCTTCAGTTGGGTGTTCTTCAAAAGTTTCGAATTGATCTCTAAACCCGGTTATGTGTCTTGATGCTCCACTATCAATTATCCAAGTGCTTTTATTTGAGTTTAGTTCACTTGATAAGGCTAAGAAAAATAGAGGATTTTTCACTTCTTTGACTTCAGCTATGGTTGCTTGAGTTTTCTTTCTTTTCGGACAGAATCTGAGTGTATCCAAACTTATCACACCTGTAGCATTGGACCTTTGAGAGATCTCTGTTTTTGTGATGTCGATTATTATTTCCTCTCTTTCGTTTAAAAATCTTTTTCCTTTTGTTGTTTGTTGAAGCATCGAGTGCTTGAATATCTCTCTCTTTATTCGGACCTATCCCTCTTGAGATTAGTCGAGATTCTTCTTGAGTGCAATCATTCCTAAGTTGATCGAATTTAGGTAGTGACGGTCGACCGCTAATGCATTGGATAAAAGATTCCCAAGAGATTGGTAACCCTCTTAGAGAAATTAGGGATAGTTCTAGATCATCTACATTATTTCCAATAGTAGAAAGTTGATCTCTCAATTCGGAAATTCTCAAAAATATGATGTAATTGTTTCTCCTTTATTCATTTTGATGTTCATGAATTGCTGTTTTAAGGTAAGCAATCTGCTTGCATTGTTGATCTCATATGTGGTTTGAATGGTTTTGAATACTTCATATGCCGTTGATAATCTAGCTATGGTTGGAAAAATGTGATCTTTAACTGCGTCAATAATTATCTTCTTAACCTTGTTATTGTGTCTTTTCCATGTTGTTTTCTCTGGTTCATCTTCAGGCATACTTTTTTCTTCTTCTATATATGAATCCAATTCAAGTTCTTGAAGGATTGCAATTATTTGTATTTTCCATGAGATGAAGTTAGAGGCACCTTCGAGTCTATCCTCCACTTTAACACCGTTCACCATGATTGTCCTTCCTTCAATTTGAATGTATGTCTGATATTTTGATTCAAAATTTTACTATCTTTATTATTCTCTATTAGTTAGGCTCTGATACCATGTTAAGGAATGCAGATCTTAAATAGAGAAATTTAATAGTCTTTTAATGATGCTGTTTACAGAATTTATTTCAGACAAATATTTACAGAGATCATTAATTAATATTGCAGAGATTATGGAGATCATATGCTTGCTGTGGTAATTACATTTACACTGTTATTGATGATTTTCCACAGCAAGCATACAATGATATATATGTAAGTAATATATTGAAAGGTTATGTCTACGTAGAGACATGACCGTACGTGGCCTATGCCACATAGGGTCATGTCCCTACATAGACATACCTTTAATCATTGTTCATGCTTAACTATTGGTGATACCGATCATTAACGATATCATTAATCATTGTTCATGCCAACTATCGGTGATACCGATCATTAACGATATCAATGTTATTTGTTATGCATCATGGATAAGTATCGGCTCACCCAATAGTAATGTCAGTCTTTAAATTGGATCATTCGATATATTAACAAGTTCAATTACGTATTGATATATATGTTATCAAATTTGGAATTATATATATATAAATATATATTATTTTCACATTAACATATATGTATATTTACTTGTATGTTTTAATCCGAATGAAGCTATTTCTCAACAAAGGAGACACACGGTTTTATAATGAACCGTCAACCGTCTTGGATGCCATATGCCAAGTATCATACACATGGCTACGATGCCAGGTAACGATACCATGCAGATTAAAGACTCCAGATGAGCACACTGATTAATAACACTTGCACATTAAGTCTGAGCGCTGACGGCTGTGAGTGGTTGACATTGCATATATGAAGGAGCTCTCTCGCAGCTACTGCTTCCAACATTAACAAAATGAACCATCCACACTGCAGGCCCCAGAGACTCTCATGAAATGAAGAATATCTATATGTTTGTGTCAGGTTTTTTCCTTGGCAGTCAGAATACTATTTCAAGATTTGAGGCTACAATAACTCTGCCCTGGATGTATGTAAGGATTCGGGGGTACATCGAATCAGCTCTAAAAATTGCCAGGATTTGGAGTTACAGTGAACCAGCTCGGAACAACTGTGTCAGGAATTGGGGCAACATTAAATCTTCTCTGAGTACTTTGTCAGAGCATGGGATTCTTCTCAAGGTACAAAACTAGGTTTGCATAAAAAATCTAAAGATTGTTTTGCTAAATTGTAATATAACCCTGCATTGCTTTACCCCCTCTTATGTTTACATTTTGTTGATTCTTAGTGTTTAGTTACTTTAAAATTAAACAAATAACACAGGGTCTTTTTATGCTAGTACATCTCTAATGTCATTGGATCTACTCTAAGTTCTGTTAACCTCCTTTGGTCATATGTGGATATAAATATAGTTTCTTTCTTTCTGAAGTTAAAATTTAAGGCTTATAGTATGTCAAATTTTCTTGGGATGCAATGCATCATTATTAAGTGCAAGATTACAGCCAATTCAAAAAAAAATCACTCGAAAGTAAGTTATAATAGTGTCAATTCTAGACAATAGAGAAAAAATATAATAGATTACTCATGATGGCTACCGTCACAGCTAACTCCAGTTGACAAATAACTGGCTTCTTTTAGTCCTAGCTGTAGCACTTTCCAAAATTTTAAGAACTAAAGTTTAACTTTGGGAAAACTAGTATTTCTGTTTCTATCTCAGATATTGAACGGATAGTGCAGTCCATCCTATTTTTTGGTTTCATTATGCTGCTGTATTACATTAGGTGGATGGCAGCTCTGCTCTACCGTGTTACACAAACTTTGGCTTTCAACCATGAATTATTATAACTTCTCAGTACTAAGTTTAAAAAAACTAATTTTCTCATGGAAAAGATAATGCAATAATTGTCAACTGAGTCAAAAGCATAAAACAGAACCTTTAATTTCTTGTTTGGAGCAAGAAGGCCCACGGGCACTTGAGAAGATAAGTCGCAAAGTGGCCGTGTCATTGCTGAGAGTGTTGGATTTTCAATAGCCCTGAACGTATCAGTTTTGCATATTAGATAAAATACAGTATGTCAGACAAACATGCTAAATAGTATTTCGTTTAGATCAAATACATCAGTACCATATATGAGAGTCTTTAACACATGTTAAAATATCAAGATTTGGAGCACGAGGATGACACCAAGATGAAACACTGTGGCATGTGAGCTTTGCAACTGGCTTAATACGCTTGATCTCCTGCAAAAGCAAGAGATGAACATATTTCACACCATAAAACACTTCACAGCTGCAAAAAAGTTGCAGTCTTGCAATATATGATTTCAATTTTCAATACCAAAGAACTAATTTTTTTTTTCACCTTAAATGATAGCGTATCCCAAATAGCCAGAGTCTTGTCTGCACCAATGGTAAGTAGCTGTGGAGCTTTGCCCAAAACTCTTAACAGTTCAATAGCCAAAACACCTCCATCATGTGCCTACAAAATTAATAATTTTATGAATCAAAACTTTCATGGCAGAGTGTTACATACATCTGAGATGAATGATCAATGACATAATTATTTGACAACCATGGATTTTTAATTTTTTTGGGTACTGGGCTAGTCAAATCCCAAAGCATGAGTCTGGTATGGCAATGTTTCACTTCAACGTGTACTTAATTTTTGCTGGAACACAAAAAATGATGCTACCTTCAGACTAAGCTTGGGTGCAATCTCACGTGAATCCTGTATGTGATCTGCACTCCAGAGAACAAGTAATCCATCGCTTCCACCGGAAACTAAAAGTGACTGTTCAGACATATAATTGAGAGTCAACAATATAGTGAAGTAAAAAAAAAAAATCTGCCTCAAGACACAAATCCAGATATCCTTCAGTTTACATAACAAAAAGGAAAAAATTAGAAAAATAAACATAAAGATATTGTTTCTACTAGAAACACAAACATTGTATACATTATGAACCAGAGTTTTCACAGGAAAAAGCTTGAAAGATATTTTTGGGATAACTGTCCCTTTTATTTTCATCTAACCCAGATAACAATCAAATCATGGAACGATTTAATATGGATATATTCAAAATCTAATGACATTTTTGATCTGATTAAATATACAGACCACATGCCTTAATTTTTTTCATAAATTTGCCGAACTAATTGCAAACCAGAACACTAATCTGATACAGGGAAGTGAAGTTCCTAAAAATTTGCACTATTTAATATTGATCCAAATGCTGAAATTGATGTTATTTGCATTTTACAATCCTGTGATAATGATCACTATATCAGACAAACACTAAGATTTCTTCTTCCAGTGAGAGAATGGTACATGAAAACAGTCCTCCAGCCTAAATTCCCAATACTCCCATGGAGAAAAACTAAAACATAAGGAAAGTGAATGGAATACAGAAAAACATTAGACTCTGAATTCTTTAAAGTAAGGTTGGTCTGATTCTATATTAAAGCTAATGAAACTCTCTTATCATGTCCACTGTATTTGATTGATGTCAATGTAATGAGCTCTTTTGTGACCCTATGGCTTATTAGGACTAAGTGAATGAATGGTTTGCTACAACTAAATGAATGGATGAGGACCTTTTCCCCCCTATATCAATCAACATAGCATATTCATCCTTTCTGGCTGTATCGAATATATTGTGTTTATGGGTTCCTTAATCTGGGTTCCTTAAAGAAATCCACCCAATATCTCTTAAGTCTCAAGTGCATAATCTACTGAATATATGTAAATATTTATTTTTTCAACATTGAAGGATCTTGCAATTAATTCTACATTATACCACATCCTTGGCTTTAAAACCCCTTAGGTTTTGGTTTTGGTTCTCTGCAACCCCTTAATGTGCAGAGGTTTTGGTGGCAACACAAGGAGTATTTGGTCATAGTTTGGCATTTTGTTGGAATTGATTTTCTAAAAATAAATGACTCAATAAAATTCGTATTCTAAACTTTAGGACTTTTAATGTGGTAGATGATCAGAAAACAATCCAGGAGTGTCCAAATGGTATGGGCACAAGCAATAATGCAAAATATCGAAAATCTAATTTTTCGATATTTTCTAGGTTTTAGTAAACGGCATTTTCAGAGGTCTTCGGAGCATTTTCAGCCTTTGAAACTTTGGACGGTCCTTTATGAGTGTTGCCGTAGGCAGACTCATAAAGGACTGAAACTAGAGCTCTTGGAGATCTTTCCAACGGTGAAAACGGTTCACAATTTCGAGCCCTGAGCAAAAAGTTATGGCTTTTCGATGTTAGACTAAATTTGTATATAGTATTTTGACATTTTTTATAGGTTTTTGGTTTTATTTTGTAATAAATAATTCCAGACTATTCATTTTCAATCCCAAGGGGATTTGGTGACCCCTGGGATCTCATAAACAATGTATAAACTGATTTTCGAATGAAACGGAATTAATCATTGGCTTGCATATTGTTGTTGTAGAATTGCTGTTCTTGAACAGATTTGTCAATACCACAGGTTATACGCCTGGTATTGTACTTCAAATCATAATTCGGATCAGTAGATGAGAAAAGTTTGTAAAGATTTGGTGGCAAGAAGCACTTGTTTGAAAATGATAGCCCTCATTTTTGTTTCTGCCAGAAGGACTTGTCCATATAGGAGGATAAGTAGTACTACAACCTCTAATTAGCACACATTTTGGATTCTCTATGAAATTTTATTGGTAGCTAGATCGGATTCTAGCTTCACATTATTTTAATTAGGAGAATTAAAATAATGAATTAATTATTTAATTAAATAATACATTAAGGAGAATTAAATAATATTATCTATGGATGGATTAATTATTCATTTAATTGGGAGAATTAAATAAATATTTAATTCTGACTTAATTGGAGAATCAAAATAATATATTTTTAATTGGAGAATTAAAATATCGGACCCCTTTTATTTATTGTAATTGGGCTGGGCCCAAATTTGAAATTATACTTTGGTGCCAAGTTTGGCCAACCCTTGTAATTGATATTGAAAGACCTCCATATATAATAGAGGCATTTGGCATGACCAAAACATACAAGTAGCAAGATATCTTCAAGCAGCGAAATATCTACAAGCAGCGATCTTTATTTAAGGCAATGATCTTGAATCAAATAAGGCAGTGAAATATATCTCTGCAGCATATTACATGAAGCAGCGAATTGTACAAAGCGATTCACATTTGCTATATACATTATATGCGATCAGATCTGAACATGCATGCGATATAGTCAAATCTAGGCGCACATTCCTAGCGATTCATCTTTGCCATTGACTAGGTTGGATCTAATTCTGGCTACACTAAAAGTAGCAAATTATATTTCCATACACAGTGGCAAATCCATTTCGACTATTCAGATTTGAATCTGATGAATATACACCAGGACAGCGATTACTATCTGATACTACAAGGACAGAAAATTCGAAACTCAAATTCTACAGTGGCAGATCCATTTATTCACTTCTCCACTTTGGCGATATATTGATTTGCTTTGTTGATCAGGGATCCTCAGCAAATCTTCATTGTACTGTGAGTTGTTATTTTCTAAAGAGCAATCATCTTATTGTTGCTGGGTTTTTCCTCCAAGAGGGAGGTTTCCCAAGGTAATGTCTTTGTGTTCTTGTGTTCTTTCTATCTGAATTGTTTATTTAGATATTCTAATTTAATTGTTCATTAGATCTGATCGCTAAAATTTAACATGATATCAGAGCTTGGTTCTTACTAACCGTGATCAGATCTAGCCCATTAATACTTCAAATTTGTTTTGTTGTTGTTTTCGTGACAAGTCTCTCAAGGTTGAGGAGGTGACAGGTCTCAAGGTTGAGGATAGATTGGAAAGGGCTGTAAATTTCACTTCATGGAAAGTTTGAGTGCTCCTTGCTCTAGAGGAAAACGATCTACTTCAATTCGTGCAAGGACTAGCACCTAATGAACTTTCAGACCCGGATGAACTTCGTCAATTCAAGAAGAAAGCTATCAAAGCCAAGAAGATCCTAATAGATTCAGTCAAAGACCATATTGTTTTTGTCATTTCCAAGATGTCCACAGCTCAAGATATGTTCAAACAATTGAAAGGTATGTATGAAATAAATAACATGAGCAGGGCACTTACTTTGAGAAGAGATTTGCTTCAAATCAAAATGGAAAAGGATGAGTCAGTCATGGAGTTCTTCATGAGGCTTTCAAATTTAAAAGATAAAAGAAGTGCTATTGATGGTGAAGTTGTAGACAAGGATCTTGTCATGCTTGCATTAAACTGTCTTCCATGCTCTTGGGAACCTTTCATTCAAGGTTTAAGCGGAAGAGGGAAACTTCCTACATTTGATCTTCTTCGTGTTGATTGCATTAAAGAAGAATCTCGGCTTATAGCAAGAGAAATCAAGACTTCTCATAGCGAAGAAAATCTAGTTCTTGCTACCCAGTCAGTCAAGAGTGATCATTGGAAGTAAAACAACTTCAGGAGGAACAATGATTTCAAATCTCATGATGCTAGCAGCTCAAGGAAGAAGCCAAGGGATCTCTCCAATGTCTGATGCTTCAGATTGTGACAAATTTGGTCACTATGCCAGGGATTGTCAAGCTCAACTCAATCAGCAAGAGGCTAACCTAAGTAAAGTTGTCAACAACGAAGATAAGCAAGATTTTTTCTTTTAGTAATTGTTCTGATAGTGATACTTGTTTTTTAGAATTTTATGATAAATCTAACAATAAGGGTAAGGATATTTTTGTAGTCTTCTCACTTGTGTACGAGCAGGGATCAAGAGGGAGTTACATACTTCGAGTTTGATATATTCTGATTTATGTGATACAACTGAGTACAGGAAAGTGATCGGATCTTCAGTTGCATTGAGTGTTGTTGAAGCAGGGTGTATTGCTTCTTGTACTACTTCAAGAGAAGCTATTTGGTTTGAATTACTCTCACTCGAGGGAAGTCTGAGTGCTTTGGGAGAAGCTTGAAGTTGTCTCAGTTTCATCTTGTTTATGCTCTTATATGTACCCCCCTCTATGGGTAATGCAAGGTCGATATTGTATTATTTGTATTTTTTGATCTTTTTTGAGAGAAGATATGATTGACCACCCTCTACAGGTAATGCAAGGTGGAATTGCACTTTTGTATTTTGACCATCCTTTGTGGGCAATGCAAGATGGTGTTGTAATTAAAGTCCACCCTCAAGCAATGCAAGGTGGCAATGTAATTAATATTTTAAGACCACCCTCTATGGGCAATGTAAGGTGGCAAAGTTTTGATCATCCTCTGCGGGCAATGCAAGGTGATCCTTTTGAGGCTTATCCTCTTCCACCCTCTGCGGGCAATGTAAGGTGGATCCATCCTCTGCAAGTAGGCATGATGGAAAGGTATGATAAGGACTAGAATCCTCCCTAGCTAAGAGGGAGTGTTAATGTTCAGTAGCTAGATCAGATTCTAGCTTCATGTTATTAAATTATTTTAATTAGGAGAATTAAAATAATGAATTAATTATTTAATTAAATAACACATTAAGGAGAATTAAATAATATTATCTATGGATGGATTAATTATTTATTTAATTGGAAGAATTAAATAAATAAATTGTGACTTAATTGGAGAATCAAAATAATATATTTTTAATTGGAGAATTAAAATATCGGACCCCTTATATTTATTGTAATTGGGCTGGGCCCAAATTTGAAATTATACTTTGGCGCCAAGTTTGGTCAACCCTTGTAATTGATATTGAAAAACCTCCATAGATAATAGAGGCATTTGGCATGACCAAAACATACACCACAAGCAGCAAGATATCTTCAAGCAGCGAAATATCTACAGGCAGCAATCTTTATTTAAGGCAGTGATCTTGAATCAAATAAGGCAATGAAATATATCTCTGCAGCATATTACATGAGGCAGCGAATTGTACAAAGCGATTCACATTTGCTATATACATTATATGTGATCAGATCTGAACATGCATGTGACTCATACCTGCGATATAGTCTCAGATCTGGGCGCACATTCTTAGCAATTCATCTCTGCCATTGACTGGATTCGATCTAATTCTGGCTACACTGAAAGTAGCAAATTATATTTGCATACACAGTGGCAAATCCATTTCGACTATTGAGATTTAGATCTGAATATACATCAGGACAGCGATTACTATCTGATAATACAAGGACAGAAAATTCGAAACTCAAATTCTACAGTGGCAGATCCATTTATTCACTTCTCCACTTTGGCGATATATTGGTTTGCTTCGTGGATCGGGGATCCTCAGCAAATCTTCATTGTACTGTGAGTTGTTATTTTGTAAAGAGCAATCATCTTATTGTTGTTGGGTTTTTCCTCCAAGAGGGAGGTTTCCCAAGGTAATGTCTTTGTGTTCTTGTGTTCTTTCTATCTGATTTGTTTATTTAGATTTTCTAATTTAATTGTTTATTAGATCTGATCACTAAACTTTAACATTGTCCATATAGGAGGATAAGAAGTACTACAACCTCTAATTACCACACATTTTGGATTCTCTGTGAAATTTTATTGGTGCACATTTTCATTTTCATTACCCAATAAAAGTGGAAGGAGTGCAGGTGCTGTGAGGTTATTTTCTTCCTAAGCGAACAATTCTTGGGATGTTGTTGCTGAAAGAGATCAAGTGGAGAGTGGCACAAGTGGAAGAGGGAAGGAATTTGTGTCATTTTAAAAGAGCTTGGAGACCCATCTAGTGTTGTAGCCATGTGCACAGATCAACTGGCTATGCCGTTGTTCTTTTAGTAAAGAAGCCAGGGGGTTGAATCACCAACCCCACACATGGATTTTTCATGCAAGCTTATCAGCAGTTTGCCGACTTGGTTTTACAAGCTGATTCAGTAGGTCGTGGAAAAATACATCAAGGGTCACATGATTGGTTCTACAGACAGGTGGTGTAAGGCAGTTACTAGTTGTTGACATGGCAACAAGGTGGCACATTATTAAGGCACCAGATGCTGCTTCGTGATTGGTTTCTATCTAAGTCACAGAATTCGGCGAATTTGATGGATCAAATTCGAAATCCATTGAATTTAAAAAAAACCAAAAAAAATCATCTCAGTTCGCCTTATAATTTGTATGGTAATACTAATATGGGTCGTGTTTACCCGCTGGGGTAAACTTAGTATTGCACAGACATAGTACGGGAAATATAATAAAAATGGTACTGTACGGTACCGTACTGTTCCATAAGACACCGTACGGCACCGTACATGGAAAACGCCAAGCTGAAAAATAAAAGACCGTACGGTACCAAGGCGACGCATAAGGGTTAGATGGGCGTACAATAGCCAAGCCATAAGTAGGATACCGTACGGTTGTACGGCTAGACCACACGCTACAGGAGAAATTAAAAAGCGCAAAGATATATTCGTACGGTCATTGCAGATGATAAAGAAGCCGTACAAACACATAGTTACGGCATTGATCAGTAATAATTTGGTTGTATCCGTACAATACAAAAGGGAGTCAAAGAGAGGGAATCCATACGACACAGACAAGAAGATGCATAAGGGTTCAGTACAGCATTGGGATGTGTGAAGGGGAAAGCATGAAGGAAGAAATTCATATGCTATTCTAAAAAAAAAAAAAAAGAGATCAGACTGTACGGTCGTACGGCATTCAAAAGTGCCACAGCATTGTAGGATGTCGTACGGCTGTCAAGTAGCGTGTGGTCTGGCCGTACAACCGTACGGTATCCTACTTATGGCTTGGCTATCGTACGCCCATCTAACCCTTATGCGTCGCCTTGGTACCGTACGGTCTTTTATTTTTCAGCTTGGCGTTTTCCATGTACGGTGCCGTACGGTGTCTTATGGAACAGTACGGTACCGTACAGTATCATTTTTATTATATTTCCCGTACTATGTCTGTGCAATACTAAGTTTACCCCAGCGGGTAAACATCTGGCGCCGTTGCCTAGACGTACTCGGGGAGAGAAGTGAGGAAAGGATTTATGCCCAATGTTTTAAATAAAAATAGAAATAAAAAGGCACAAGATGACGAAGGCGAAGCCGCACAGAAGGCTTTGATCTCCGTGCAACAACGTGAACGTCGGTATAGGCTGAGGCAACTTGCCAAGGACCAGCTTGCCGGAGGGTTGCCCGAAGGGAACCTCGGAAGTGGTACGGAAGGTGCAGAGGCCGACGGAGAACAGTTCACTTCGCCGGAGCATCGGAGAGTGCGGAGTAGGGAAGAACTACTCGAGGAAACACAATAGAGACAGGTCTTACTTCAAGAAGAGCGAGACCGGTTTGAAGATTTGACCTGTACACCACGTGCGGAGGACCCAGACCACGAAGGGAATCGTACGGTCAAAGGTGACGGTACTGCCGGAGGTGCCAGTGACAATACGGCCGAAGGCACTGCGAATGCATAGGCGAACCCTCCGTTGGAACCAAGGACTCCACACAATACGATCCCACCAATCACACAACTACCGCACGAGCAAGTGCCACCAATGAACACTACACACAATACTCAAGGAGGAGGTGGTGTCGGAGTACCGAATCCCTCGCGGAGGCAACAACCTACCATGGCTGCGAGTAAGCAGAAACTGCCCAAGTTCACAGGCCAAGCGAAGGAGGATCCTGTTCGGCATTGCCGAACCTGTGAGACTATATGGGCTGCCAATGGAGTTACCGACTAGGACGAATGGATCCGCCAATTCCCTGCAACATTGAGGGAGGGAGCCATTGACTGGTACTCGAATGTTGACAAGACGAGCCTGACGACATGGGACCAGGTCAAAAAGGCCTTCCAAACAGAGTTTCAATTGTTACGAGATGATAATGAGATATTAGCGGAAATCTACAACACTAAGCAAGCGAAGAATGAGTCCGTCCGTGCGTACGGACGGCGACTCAAAGAACTCATCGAGAAGATGGAGTTGGCCCCAGCGGACGAACTGAAGAAGAGGTGGTTCATAGAGGGACTCAAAACCTCCCTACGAAAGAAAATGAAGATAGTTCCACCTACTTCGTACAGTAATGCATACAACCGAGCAATGGATTTAGAGAGTGAGTGTAAGACCTCCAAGAAGATGAGGTCATCTTCTGACGATGACTCGGAGACTGAAAGCAGTGAGGATGGGTCGAGCAAGAAAGTGCTCGCGTTGCAAAAAGACCTTGAAAGAATGATGAAAGAACTCAAGGCCGCCAAGGGAAGTACCAGTAAGACAGGAGAAGATACGGTGTGGTGCACGGACTGCAAGGAAGCAGGCCACACAAAAGGTTCTTGTCCGAAGAAGGCTTTTTGCGATATTTGCCAAATCGCAGGACATTCCACTAAAGAATGTCCCTACAACCTGAGGGCGAGAAATCAACAAGTGCTCTATGCACAGGAGCAACCTTCCACGTCTGGTACTGGCGGACAACAAAATGCTCCATCATCCGGCGGGTATGGAAACAACCGACGGGGAGGCCGAGGCAATGATGAGAACAAGCCGCGGGTCCAGTATGACGTGAAGGGGAGGCCCATGATACAGTGCAGGAGTTGTAACCAATGGGGACATTATGCCCGTGACTGTCAGAATGAGGCTACCGCTCCACTAAAACTGTGTCGGTGGTGCGGACCGGGGAACCATGAGGATGCTAATTGTCCGAAGCCCGGCTGCAACATCCTAGACATGGAACAAGGGGGCACGGAGAAGGTCCTCGCAATCACACGCGGGCAAATGAAGAAGGCCACATATCCTCACCCCTCGACAGAGAAACAAAGGATGCTCGAGGCGAAGGCTGAGATCGTGAAGGGTATGGAGGACCGAAGGGACTCCACAGATGTCGACATTTCTACTCGAGCAATGGCCGAACAAAATATTTTAAGGCAGATAATGCAATTGGAGGTACCAGTAAAGGTCAAGGACCTATTGGAAACGATGCCGCATCTCAAAACAGCTCTATTCCTTGGGCAAAACATTCCAGCAAGCACGGTTGAACGAACGGAGATCATGAGTGGCTCTGCAACCGACCCCATGACACTATCAATAAATAATGGGCGGAATCCCGCAGTGGTGGAGATGGGTATTTTGGGTACCATCCTCACGAACACAATTGTCGACGGTGGGTCGGGCGTCAATGTCCTCCCGGAAGAAACTTGGAAAAGCTTTGGGAAACCGACGCTGTGGCCACCGACTTTCAATTTATTGGGGGCCGACCAGCACGGTATTAAGCCTCTCGGTACACTGATGGCGCAGCAGGTGACTATTGGAACCCAGCCTTTCACCTTAGATTTTGTTGTAATCCCTCTTAAGCAGAAGGGGTATGATGCCATCCTGGGTAGAGGGTGGTTGGTGATGGCCCGAGCCGATCATAATTGGAAGAAAAACACCTCGCATTTGAAAAGGGGGGAAGGAAGTTTGTAGTGGACCTCAACACGCAGATGGTTGGGGAGGAAATGGCATCCGATTCAGAGTCAGACGAGGGGATGGACGGAGAGGAAGGAAACATGGAACCTAATGCCGAAGGGATACTGAAGGTGGAGGATGATACAGATTCGATGGACGGTCTATTCCACTGGCAAATGGGTGATTATGAATTATTTCCGCCGTCCTGCAACATATTGAAGATTGAGGAAGCCGAGAGTGAGTTCCTTTCGGAATATACAGCATACCGAGAAGGGGAAGTCGAAAGGAAAGAAAGCCCTGCCCAGGAGTTTCGGAAGGAGGAACCCATCTGGCACAAAGAAGCAAAGTTGGAAAAAATAAATCTTGGGGATGAGAGAAATCTGAAACCCATTGTTATGGGAGACAACTGGAATCCTGTGTGGAGGACCGCAGTCTTCAAAATCTTGATTCTTCTTTTTCTTTTTATGTACGGGAACGAGACCGTGGTCCCTGTAGAATTTATGGTTCCAAGCTTTTGGATCGCCATTGAAAACAGACTCGGCGACAGGGAGAGGGAACGACTGCACACTCTGTGGGCTCTCGACGAACGGATACATGACAGTGGCAACGGGACCAAATTGAAACTTTACCCGAAGAGGATGGATCCGAAAGGAGGGACAGAGCAACCGAGAGGGACTCGGCAGGCGTCCGTACGGGTGACCAGAGAAGCCTCCAGACAGAAAATTGAAAAACACCCGTACGGCTATGCATGACCGTACGGTGGGAAAAAAATGAAAAAAATGAAAAAAAATTAAATTAAATTAAATTAAATTAAATTTAAAAAAAAAGAAAAAGAAAAAAAGAGATCAGACCGTACGGTCGTACGGCATTCAAAAGTGCCACAGCATTGTAGGATGTCGTACGGCTGTCAAGTGTCGTACGGCAATAGCATCCATGCCCGTACGTTATTTTTAATGCAGCAGTCACCGTACGGAAGGAAATAAATAAATAAAAATGATACTGTACGGTACCGTACTGTTCCATAAGACACCGTACGGCACCGTACATGGAAAACGCCAAGCTGAAAAATAAAAGACCGTACGGTACCAAGGCGACGCATAAGGGTTAGATGGGCGTACGATAGCCAAGCCATAAGTAGGATACCATACGGTTGTACGGCCAGACCACACGCTACAGGAGAAATTAAAAAGCGCAAGGATATATTCGTACGGTCATTGCAGATGATAAAGAAGCCGTACAAACACATAGTTACGGCATTGATCAGTAATAATTTGGTTGTATCCGTACAATACAAAAGGGAGTCAAAGAGAGGGAATCCATACGACACAGACAAGAAGATGCATAAGGGTTCAGTACAGCATTGGGATGTGTGAAGGGGAAAGCATGAAGGAAGAAATTCATATGCTATTCTAAAAAAAAAAAAAAAAAAACGACGACAAAACAAAGCAGCTCATATTGAAGAATGAATGGTACCAAAGGGAAGGGCATGAGCAGGAAGTAATGGAAACATAAGCGGTTTGCAAAAAAGAGCATGGGAGAAGACAAAAATCACAAAAATAGTGCGTTTCATTGACTTTGAAGGTGCTAAATTGGTCTTGGCGGCGGGGGCGCTGCCCCAGAACCCCGCGGGGGCGCTGCCCCTCGACCCCGCTGGGGGCGTTGCCCCCTAGACCCCCAGTCGGTTCAGTTATCAGCCCTTGGAGGGTGTGACCTGTTGATGAGATCAGAGTTGCTACAGGCATGGAGTGTCTGCATGCCAGAGGTGAAGAGAGCACTGGAGCAAGTCTTTCAAGAGGGGTACTACGCTTTGAGGCACTTGGAGTAGGTGTTGGCTGGACGTGAGACTGTCTTGGTGGATGCATAGAGAGCTCGGGAGGAGCTGACCACCCAGTTGGAGGCAGTAGAGCAACACTTGGCTCAGCGTACCCAGGAGTTGGAAGCAAAGCAGTTGGCACGGGTGGCTATCAAGGTCAGATTGGCTAGGGAGACAGTATGGTGTTAGCGGAGGCTATAGCTGAACAGTATGTTTTGGAGACAAGTTTGGTGCAGGCACGAGAGGAATGGGATGTGACGGAAAAGACCTACTGGACGCAGCATTGCTGGGGAGGGCGGCACTTCAGCTTTTTCAGGGATGCCCCTATGCCCCTTCTCAGTGATTTTCTTCTTCTATGTGGTGTATTTCATCTCCCTGTTGTTGTAAGTCGTCGGAGACGACTTGTTTTTTGGGGGGGATGATGTTGTCGGGATAATTGTATGTACGGGTTATTATGTTAGTAAAGTATTATGTTACTCTCGATCGTTAGTGACCGAGAGGTTAGACAGTTACGTCACGACGCTTCGGTCGTGACCCTTCGAGTACTTTATATACTCTCTCGGAGGTTGGACATGGGAGATAATATTGTATAATCATTATGATATAAATGTACTTGCCAGTCTTGAATGATTAATGAAAGTATTTATTATTCTCTGATATATTCTGTGTTTATTATATTTCCCGTACTATGTCTGTGCAATACTAAGTTTACCCCAGCGGGTAAACAGGTCGGAGTTTTTTTTAATCAAAAATGTGTTCTAAAAACACATTCAACCAGACTCCGGAGTAAAAAATGCAACCCTTATTTCTGCAGTGTTGCGGGGTTTTTTTGTTTGCTGACTGGTTTTCCAGTTTCTGCAAATGCGAATTTTTCTGCAAACACAAGTTTTCCAATGAAAAATGTGAGCTTTATTTCTGTGGTATTGCAGGGTTTTGAGATTTGTGTAAATGCACCACTCGGCCCTTCAGTGGAAACAAATCCTCTGTGAAGCACCTCACACTCTCAGCACTTCAGCAGCAAGGAAGATTAATCATATTTTCAATATGCAGTTATTAATCATATTTTTTAATCTAATCTCACTTTTTTTATTAAATATAATTTATTCAAATAATTAACTTTTAAATATATTACAATAATGAAAAGTTAACTATACAATGCTTAAGTTTTATTTTACCAAAATAATTATTACAAATTATGTTAAAAAGTTAACATAATTATGTTAAAAATTATGTCACATTGTTTTGACTCTTAGTATGTTAAAAATCTAATATATTAAATATTTAATTTAAATCACTAATTATAATTGTATTGTATGACTATTATTATAAATTTAAAATTGATATACAATATTATTTTCTATGAGTACTTAAACTTAATAATATTAAACTTTAATTATTGTGTTGATTATTTACTATTATTTAATTATTAAAATATTTAGTTTAGATGATTAATTATAAATATATTAAATTGAACATATTTAGTATTTATTATATTTTAATTAAAAAAATAAACATAATTATAGATTAATATCTTTAAATTTATATTAAGTGAATTTAATGTCAAATTTCTTTCCGAACATGTTACCCTTTTTGAACTTCATCCAAATTTCATTGTTGTCGAACACGAACTCAAACTCGAACTTGTGACTTAGGTTTCTACCATTGTCATACAAGATGATGTACTATAAAAATTCATAATAACTGGAGGTGAAGAAAAATGCCAGAGTGTCATTGGGCTAAACTTTTTTGCTATTTAAAGAAGTTCCCAGTCAGCATTTTCAACAAATTACATCAGATCAAATAGCAATGGAACATCAGCAAAGAAAGTAAAATGAAGACACATTTGGCAGAAGGCTGGCAAATCCAAAGATGGCACTTGATGTAATCAAATTTTCTCTATTCAATATTTTTGAATATTGAAATTCTAGTGTCTTGGGGGATAACTGTGTTTAAACTTCCATGGGCCATAAAATTGCCTTATGAACTCAACCCCATTTTTTATGCATTGGAATAGTATTATAGAGCTATTTGTTTGGTGTATTTGGCTGTAACATTTAAAGAAATTGAGCACAAATTTATCTTGGCTAAATATGAAGCCAATAACACCCAATAATAAGTGCCCATGATAGCAATTCCACCAAAAACTTTTCAGCATTTTCATATCAAGAAAAAGAACACTCTTAAAGAGTTTTAATCCCCAATTCAGATGCAATCCATGCTCAAGGTGGATATTCCACAACTTGTTAAATCAAATATATATATTCCACTTATTATTTTGTTGGCCACGGGCTCTAAGCTCAGATAAAGCAACATAGAGGACTGAAGTCAACAAAGACAGAAATTCCTGTTATCCAGAACCATTGTGTCTTAGTTGTTAGAAACTTGTCACGTTGTGGCATAATCAAGCAATTGAAAAAACAACACAAGTGAAGATAACTCAAGAAATTTAACCTAGAGAAAACCAACGTGGAGAAAACTCCAAAAAAAAGAATCTGCTATAAAAAAACAGTTTGTACAAGCTTAAAACATTCTAGGGCCTTTCAAGGTCACCTCTATACTAGCACTTTTATTGGTGCCTAATCTAGTGAACTCCAATGACCACATGCAATCACACCTTTTCAGGAAACATGGCGATGGACTTCTACCTTTAAGTGCCAATGACCCTCAAACTTAGCATGACTAAACGCAACTCTCTCAAGAGAATCATATCTTTCAAATTGCTTCCTTGATGTTAAAATGATGAACTTCTTTGTGTCTTAAATGCAATCACTCTCTCAAGAAACATGGCAATGGAATTTCAACTTTGATGGCCAAGAACCTAAGTTATTCATCCTAGTTCTCATGCAAGTTCGGGTTTGGATTTGGGTACTCGAGTTTGGCAAAAAAACGATTTTGCTTGGGTTCTAGTTTGGCATACATATGTATGTATGTCTGTACGTATGTATGTATGTACATATTGATATATTATAAAATTATAAATTTATATATAGATTCATACATGTTCATTCATCGTTGGTTCAAACCTTCAAACATATAATAATAAGTTAGAAGTGTGATATTCATAAAATTTAAATAATTAAATCCATAATTGCCAATAAAATGGCTCAAATATCATATTCATACTTTGCAAAAGTCTCAAAACGTCATTACACAATGAAATTTCAAAGCCATATTTTATATTTAATATTCATATTCCTCTTCATCATGATCAAAGGCATCAAGGTCAGCATTTGATTCAGCTCCATTTGAACCACAGTCCATGTCACTCGCAGTAACTATGTATGTGTCATGTGCAAGATCTGCCTCTTGTTCATCCATAGACAGTAGGACAAGTTGTACAATTGTGGTATCTAAATCAGCACATTCAGGACCTAGAGCCCAATTCCTTGCCACACCCTCACGGTAGCCTGGTTTCTTATGTGACATTAGGCCAAGGTTTCAAAAATGTATTTTAAGGCATGTGGGGCCCCTTTTTAAGCACCCACAGTCATGGGTCCCTTTGGGTTCTCCCAGGTTCTCCCTCGAGTTCTGCTTGCAGCTGAACTCACAAAGAGCTTGGGCGCCCTAGATGGACCCAGGCGAAACCCAGTGACAAATGGCCCAGAACTGGTACCAGGCACTCAGACCAAAACTCAGGTATTTTCCAAGGAACCCGATAACTTCGCCATGAACCCTAAGACTTCACTTGAATGAAATGCACCTCTTATTGTAAACTCCGCCACTACTACTTTTTTCCTCCACCAAAGGAAGAAGAAACTTCAAAGAGAAGGTACTAAAAAAGAAGCTACTGGCACATACCTCAATGGGTATATAATGCCAATAAATGTTACATTAGTCAACAGAGATGGAAATTAATGCCTTCCACATGGCAATGAAGCACTGTTTCAACTCCCTAGATAACCTTTCAGATCTGTCATTTTGTCCTGTCACAGTGGGAACCTGACAATCCTGTAGACTCCCATCATGACAAACTTGATTGAGATAGAAGCCATCGAGTGACACATTCTCCCACTATTTTTACCTGATTACTTTTTTTCTCACAGCATATGGGATCTATTGCCCATCCGTCTATAAGTAGTTGTCCAAAAAATTGTGGATCAAGATGAGTCACAAGTTATCAAATTGATCCAAGATTTAATGTCACTTAATCCAATGGACATTGATCAACCTGATGACTACTTGCCCCATGCCAAGAATATTCAGCAGAAGATGGAGGAATGTGCTGTAAAATATGAGGACAATCAATTGCTGGAAATCCTGTTAGAGAATCTGAACCTGCCATACGATATCTTATTTTCCATTTTTTTTTTACCAAGGTCATTATGAAGGATATAGTCAAAGACACTATTTTAGAGTTTATGCTCACTACTAGTTAAGGAATGAGAAAAGTTGAAGATGAGAAAACCAATTTCAGATGAACTGAGTCATATGATCAAACACAACACTAGCAACCAAAATTTCAGCAGGGCACACTGACAAAAATTTGATTTTGAGGGAGACCAATGAACCAATAATGATGAGAACAATAAAAGTTCTTGTAGCAACGAAACCAAGGGTAATCTAAAGATGGAAAGAGGGGTTATTATTAAGAACAAGTCGGATCATGAGGCTACATGAAGATGATGATGGACCTTGTGAAGGAGAATAAAGATCTCTCATCCCAACATTTTAAAGCTAGAAATAAGGATGTTTCTTTCATTGCTTATAATTCCAATGTTTTACACACTCACAATTCTAGATCAAAGTGGATTGTGAATTGGAACGCACCTGTCATAGGGATAACATTTGGAATTTGTTTGCTCCACTTAGAAAACCCTATAATGAAAAGATTTCTATCATAATATGTTTAAAAACTAGCCAATGTAAGAAATGATGGTGGGTAATGAGGTTATTCATGAGGTTTACTTTTCTGCTTTGACTGCTAATCTTTTGTCAATATATCAGATCACCTCTCAAAAAAAAGAGGAGTTTGACCTAGCAGATTTATGAATGCAAGCAACTTTAGGTTTTTGCAAGTGGTACACTTGATATGTGTGCAAGACTTATAAGTGTACATGTGGAATAAAAGGTTAGAGCACTTAAATTTCAGAAGTATAAAATTGATGAGTCATCTGAATAAATATGGTTTCGATCTACCTTCTATTACTCCTACAAAGGGTGTGTCTGATGGAATTGTTCTTGAGAAGAATCGCCACAATAGTCCGGGAAAGGCAAGGCATAGCTTGCAAAAAGATGTCTCATTTGGGTTAATTATAATATATACAAATGAATCATTCATATGTTTCAAGAGTGAGTTCCAACTTGATGTACACTTGATATGTGTGCCAGACTTATAATTGTACATGTGGAATAAAAGGTTAGAGCACTTAAATTTCAGAAGTATAAAATTGATGAGTCATCTAAATAAATATGGTTTCAATCTACCTTCTATTACTCCTACAAAGGGTGTGTCTAATGGATTTGTTATTGAGAAGAATCACCGCAATAGTCCGGGAAAGGCAAGGCATAGCTTGCAAAAAGATGTCTCATTTGCGTTAATTATAATATATACAAATGAATCATTCATTTGTTTCAAGAGTGAGTTTCAACTTGACATTCATCAATGACTGTTTGAGAGTTCGTTTCTATTTTCTATTGGAAGCACAGAATAGCTTTCATCAAGAAGCAATACTTGAGATTACATCAAATGAAGTTCATGCTAATGCTTCAAAGCATTTTTGTTTGAAACATGGCATTGTGTCAGATGATACTCCTTGAAATGACCCTAACCGGCCATTTACTGATTTCTCACAAATATATCCCAAGCAGATTTAAAACAGACAATAACATGCAAATAACCAACAAATATATTCGAATAACCAGCAGATATAACTTTATTAAATTTCTTAGAAAATGGCATGTATTATACAACAGCAATACAAAACCATAGATTACAATATCCCAATCTGAAATACAGGCAAATAACAGTAAGACTAGAAGATAAAGAACCAAGTAAAACAATGGCGAACTCTGATATGAATCCGCACCGGAGATGAATTGGATTTCCGTCCAATCCACAACGAAATTCTGAAGGTTTCCGTCCTCAGATTTCATATTCGATAACTGAAGCTTCTCGAATTCTCAAGGAGAGATAAAAATCCATAAACTGAAGCATGAACAATGAGACTCTCAACCTCCTCTTATGGCTGCAGCTATGACTCTTCAGTTTCCCCACTGTGACTCTTCATATTTCCATTTCGTCTCTTTATAATTTCACTTTAAGTCACTTTTAAATAAAATGACTGTTGAGTTATTGTTACGAAAAGTAGATGGTAGAATACTTTCTGATATATTAACAAAGATCAAACGATCTATATATACAAGAAGATAAACGATGTTTCCTTAGGAAACGATCATCTAGAATAAAAACATTCTATTCTAGCTACAGCTAACTAAATATTAGAAACATTCTAATATTTATACTAAGATACAATATTGAGCATTAATAAAATATGATTCTAAATTATTCTAATACCCCCCCTTAATGCTCAATCTATTAACTACACCAATAGACCCCCTGAATTTTACAAACTTGTCAGGACCAAGGGGTTTGGTGAAAATATCTGTTGGCTTCTCCGAGGTAGGAACATATAGCAACTGAACAGATCCATCTTCTACCAACTGCCGAATGTAATGACAATGGAGTTCTATGTGTTTGGTGCATTCATGGAAGACTGGATTTTTGGCAAGTTTGAGTACACCCTGATTGTCTGAAAACAAAGGAGTCAGACCTGCTTGAGCTAGTTGCATATCTACAAGCACCTGACGAAGCTAAACTGCCTCACAAGTTGCCTTGACAGCTCCTCTATATTCTGCTTCTATCGAAGAGAGAGCCCCGCCTGTTGCTTCTTACTGGTCCAAGTGACTGCACCCGATCCTAAACTGAACACATATCTAGAGGTAGATTTTCTGTCGTCAACGAAGCCAACCCAATCAGAATCTGTGAACCCACTGAGTTGAGGAGCAGCACTCCGAGTGTAAAGAAGTTCATAATCCAAGGTACCTTGTACATAGCGCAGAACACGCTTCGCTGCAACCCAATGATCAACCTTGGGGTTTGTCATGAATCGGGAGATGTAGTTGACTGCAAAGCTGAGATCAGGTCTAGTAGCAGTGATATAGATGAGACTACCCACTAGTTGCCTGAAGAGGGTTTCATCTACAGGAGGAGAATCAGATTGTGCGGACAATTTCAAACCAATCTCCATAGGAGTGGAGGCTGGTTTGTAATCCTGCATTCGAAACTTGTCAAGCAAGCTTCTAGCATACTTAGACTGAGAAAGAAAAATGCTACTGTCAGTTTGCCAAACCTCAATACCCAAACAATAATGAAGTAGTCCAAGATCTGTCATATCAAAAGTGTTGCACAAATCATGTTTGACTTCGGAAATCAAATGTTTTGAACTCCCAATAATGATTAAGTCGTCCACATAGATAACAAGAAAGAGAATATCATTACCAGAGTGTTTGATATACAGATTACTGTCTGAGGAACTACGCTAAAATCCACAAGCAACCAAGTACTGATCAATTTTTACGTACCATGCCCGAGGGGCCTGTTTAAGACCATAGAGGGCTTTCCGAAGTCTACATACTTTGGGTTCAGAACCGGCAACCTTGAAAGCAGGAGGCTGCGTCATGTAGACTTCTTCCTGCAATTCACCATTTAGAAAGGCACTCTTCACATCCATCTGGTGAACTTTCCAACCATACTGAGCTGCAATGGCAAGGAGAAGGCGAATAGTACTCATCTTGGCTATAGGAGCAAAAGTCTCCTCATAGTCAATGCCTTCTCGTTGGGTGAATCCTTGAGCAACTAATCTGGCTTTATATTTGTCTAAGGTACCGTCTGCATGATGTTTGACCTTATAGACCCATTTACAGCTAATGGGTTTCTTTCCTGGAGGAAGATCTAAAAGAACCCAGGTATGATTCTTTTGAAGACTTTGGAACTCAACATCCATTGCCTGTTCCCATTCTAGAATTCCTTTGGCCTCTGCATATGTTTGAGGCTCAGAGATACTGTGGATGTTAGCCATGAGAGCAACATTAACAGTGTTATGCTGAATGTTCTTATTTCTGGAGGTTCTACCCTCAATGAGTTCATCAGGACGAAGATCACTGATTGTCTTAGCCCACCATTTAGGCCGAAGAGAAGAGGGGCCAATATTAGATGCAGAAGGAATAGCTGGATGAGGAAGCAGATCAGGATTAGGAGAAAGAATGGCATTGTCCTGAGGGAGCTCAGGCGGTGCATTAGAATCAACTCGCTCATCAGATGAATCACATGAAATAGGAAGACCCAAGTCAAAGGTCTCTAAAGGCTGAGTCTTAGAATGCTGTGGGGAGGAAGAGAGCTAAAATGGTCCTAGTTCCTCATCAAACACAACATCACGACTAAAGATTAAACGATCGGTGTTTACATCAATCAGTTTGTAGGCCTTATGAGTGTCACTATACCATGTAAACATAAGCTTTTGACTCTTGGAATCCAACTTAGTGCGCTTGGCATCAAGAATCCATACATATGCTAGAGAGCCAAAAACTTTTAAATGGTTGATCCTAGGTTTGCGACCAGACCATGCTTCCTCAGGAGTCTTATGTTTAACTGCATAAGTGGGTGACCGATTAAGAAGATAAACTGCTGTGAATATTGCTTCTGCCCAATATTTTTTAGGTACGTTTCTATGTTCCAACATAGCCCTAGCCATCTCTGTAATGGTACGATTTCGCCGCTCTACAACACCGTTTTGCTGAGGGGTGTGTGGTGTGGTAAACTGATGTTTAATGCCATGAGTAGCACAGAAGGTAGAAAAAACAGAAGAACAGAACTCCCCCCCATTATCAGACCTAAGAGTAAGAATAGAAGAACCAGACTCTTTTTCTACTAAGGCCTTAAATGTCTAAAATACAGGAAATGCATCTGATTTTTTCTTAAGAAAATATACCCACATTTTGCGACTAAAATCATCAACAAAGAGTAAGAAATACCTGTACCCAGTAATAGTAGTATTCATAGGACCACATATATCAGTGTGAACTAGCTGGAGTACCTAAGATGCTCACCATGAGTCACCATCTTTGAACGGTGTCCTGTGTTGCTTCCCTGCCTAGCAAGCTCCGCAAACTCGATGATTTTGGGTTTGAATATCCGGTAGGCCATGTACTAGATCGTCCCGAACAAGTTGTGCAAGATACTAAATATTCAAGTGACCATATCGCTGATGCCAGAGACTGCTGATAGCAGAAGATTTTGCTATGAAGGCACGCTCAAGAGAATCGTCTAAATCCACAAGCCTATAAAGACCATGATCCTCAAGGCCAACAGCAAGCGTAGTGCGAGAAGTACGATCAACAATCGAGCACTTATGTGCACTAAAAACATCCAACTGAGGAGAGTGCCGCATAATCTGACTAACTGAAAGAAGATTATGGTTCATGCCAGGAACATAACACACATTAAGGAACATGAGTTTTCTTCCTCCAGACTGTATCTAAACATTGCCCTTGCCGACAACATTGTACTCTTCACCACCGCCAAAGATAACTGAGTCAGTGTAGGGAGAGAACTCAACAAACCAATCACGCCTGTGAGTGAAATGACGAGAGGCACCGGAATCCATGTACCAGGCAGAAGATTTCACATGATCTGCAGGTATTTTGGCCATAAAGGCATGAAAGGCAGATTCTTTATGCTCTGAGTGTTTAGCAGCATTAGCTTGCTTTTTAATGAAGACTGACTTCTGAGGCTGCTGATATAGATGCTCATAGCATGTTTGCCAAAAAAACATGAATATCTCAGAGGACATGAACTTCGAGGTCAAAAATTGGAAGACCCAAAAAAACAGAGAAGCACCCAAAAGAGAGCTCGAAAAACCCAGAAGAAATATGCTGTCAAAAATTGGATCCGTTGGCTCAAAAACTGAGGTACAAAAATCGAGGCACCCAGAAAAATTTGATGACAGCCCATTTGAGATCTCGAAAAACCCAAAAAAAATATGCTATCAAAATTTGGATCCGCGGGCTTGAAAATTGAGGCACGAAAATTGAGACACCCAAAAAAACATAGAACCCAGTTGAGCTCTCGAAAAACCCTAGATGTGAGCAGCAGCAGATCCCACAATGTGGGAATAGAAAGAAATTAATTCAAAAAATTTGAGCAAATAATTTCGAAAGAAATTATAAATTTTCTGAAAAAATTTAAAGAAATGGCTCTGATACCATGTTACGAAAAGTAGATGGTAGAATACTTTCTGATATATTAACAAAGATCAAACGATCTATATATACAAGAAGATGAACGATGTTTCCTTAGGAAACGATCATCTAGAATAGAAACATTCTATTCTAGCTACAACTAAATATTAGAAACATTCTAATATTTATACTAAGATACAATATTGAGCATTAACAAAATATGATTCTAAATTATTCTAATAGTTATAAAGTGAAATAATAAATAAAGTGAGGAATCTTCCGTCATTAAAACGGAGGCCCAAACAAGCTCGGATGCCGAAGTGTGATAGCTCACCGGAAAGCTCTCGGCGACACGCTCCAAATCCACTACTAAAAAGCCGAGAATTCTGAACTCTGTTGACTTACTATAAATAGTAAGTACCCTGGAAACCTGCGGAAACTGCTCTGATTGGCCTAGAACTGAAACAACCTAGGCCAATAATCTCTTGGAGCACTGCCACGCCATGGTTAGCCCTCTGGACCAAGGTAAAAAGGCTAACGACATAGCACAATATAATGTACCCCAAAAAGAGGACATTACAATCATCCCTTCCCGGAGATTGCTTGCCCTAAAGCAATCGGTATCTGCATGTTGAGATCAAATACCAGGATCCCAAACCAACCTCAAGGAAGCGGCTCTACCAACCAATCGTGTGAAACTGACCCAGTCATTATGCTCCGATTTGTGAAGCCACTCATACAATAACCAAACAGCAACCCATATAATGTCAGGATCCCAAATCACTGTAGGATCTGTCGAACCAATCTGCCTTGTGCTATTATCATCTGTAAGAAGGGTCTCAATCCAACTGAGAACTTCACTCCAATAGGGCTCTCCCGCGCCTCTACGACCATATGCTGAAGAAAACCAAATATCATACTGATCGGCTCCAAAAATGAAAACCGACCTCGAGTATGCCCCTCTGAATTGTAGCCTGAACCAGAAACTGCATTGAAGAGGCAAACTGTCAAAACCGCCGAATAAGGCTTCCACCTGCGATGCACTGAACAACTCTACTGGAAACCCCAAATCAGCATAAGGACTCCATGACTGTCTCTCAATACCCAGAGTCATACAATGTATACCATTGTGTGAAAAATTCACACCAACCAGCATAACCAGCATGCCAAACTCGATAACCCTGTAGTGAATCAGTCCTACCTAATCAACATCCTCACCGAGTGGTTGTGTAAGAAAAGACATATCACTCATCATGCCACAAGACATAGCTACCTCTCCTGGATTGCAGGTACAAAAACCACACTGCTCATCAACTGAGCTCATCCCACTACTCCAACCTGGTGACCAAGGCTCAGCTCTGATAACCGCACCTGGGTCCCAGACCCTGCAACTAACCTCATCCCCATCCTAGAAATAGGAAGTATCTCCCTCATCTATCTCAAAGAGGAGATTGTCAAAAGTCAACTTTGCACCCATCTCAAACAAGGAGTTATCCATCGTCTGGAAGTGGTCTAACTCATCAAGAAACTCTCTATGACCCAAAGATCTTCTTGGACAATTGTCCAAGTCATAGGTCTGTTGTATGTTGTCAAGCTCCTGAATCACCTCCTGATAGAATTCAGACCTATCCCTGTCATCCTGCTCCCTGTACTGGCTAGAGACCACAATCTGATTTCTCGCCTCCTGGAGAGCAATACGGGTATGCTCCAAAGTGTCCTAAGTAGCACTAAGCTCCCTATTGAGCTTATCGACCTCAACCTCCTTATCCCTCAACTTCTCAACATATGTCCCAGCAACCTGTATCAGGTGGTCATGGTCTGTAAGTAGTCTCAAATATTCCGATTTCCAATCCTCAAATGTTGTCCTCACCCCTTGTAAATCTGCAGTATAGGATCCAATCCTTATATCGTCTTGCCCTCTATCTCTCTGAGTTATCCTATACAGATCATCAATGATCTGGTGAGTGCTATCATGGTGAACTAGCACTATAATAATGGCGTCATTAGTAACTTTCAGCTGACTCTTTAAGACACACCTCTCATCAGTATTATCCCGAGATGTACTACCAAATGGGTCATCCATATCAGTGTGATGCAAGAGTGAAGTGCTGCTAAAGAAGTCATACAATTCCTCATTACCGGAATCGTTGAAGGTCTCCAACTGGTTACCACAACCTATAACCATGGGGTTATCAAACTCCGCCACCAAGTCTCCAAAGTAGAGTGTCGAACACTCAGCACCATGTCCCGAAAGAGGGGAAGTCTCAACTGTAATGTTTCTATCACTAGGCTGCCATTTATCTTCCCCTTGATCAATCTTGCAAACATGCCCCTATGACCAGCCCTCCTGGCATAAGAAACAAATCTGCCCTGCACTCACTAAGTCCTGGCCTATCATCGGAGATCCTACAACCTGTAAGCCTAATTAGACTCATTCATTTTCAGACAATGAACTCATGAACCTTTCAACCTGAAGCTTGATTAATCCCGCTAAGAGTTCATATGTCATGGATGCGTTCCTTATTCCTCCTCTCCATATGGCCAACAATTCAGATCGCAATTGTCTGCATATGTCATAGTCCTCATCTAAGATAGAGGATAAGATAGTCACTGTGCATGTCTTCACCCCATCCAGATGACGCTCCTTGTAATTGTCTAGGAGATACTAAAATAATTGTTAAATCATTTCATCATAACCAAGATTCAGCATGTGACTGAAAACTCTAGTACTCGCCATTAACTCCAAGATTTTCAATTGTTTCCCGAAGGTAGAACCTCTGTCATCTCGCAATCCATCTAAACACATATCTCCAAATGTGCTCGGTGTAAGGAATAATAGGTGTTGTAATACAAGTGATCTCACTGAGACATAAGGTGACTGCAAGCCTAACATCTTGAAGTGGATGACGCATAAATCTGCATTGCACTAAGGCAACCATTGTAGGATGCATGGCCCAATTGAAAACCTTGCAATCTGATGGATCTATTCTTGATAGATATGAATTTATCTCATCGAGTTTGGGCAGCATGCTTCCTGTGATTTTTTGCTCCTCCAATTGCCATCCAAAGCAACATAATTCATTTCCTATCTCCATTTCTTTCCGGGTATCTCCGAGCTGGACACCGTAGAACGTGCCATTGAACTCCTTTGAAAATGTTGGACTTTCCAAAGACTCCATGAGTAAGTTTTCCTCCAAGTTCGTGTCAAAGACTGAATCACTTCTGAAACTGTGAAATGATGTCACTGTAATAAAGTTTCTGGTCTATGCTGGCTGTAAATGTGTGGTAAGGTTTACCAATTCTGATCCCCTAAGTCCAAAAATTCAACAACGATGGAAACAAGGAATGATCTGAACTTTGAAAATCTATAATCCCCAACAATAGGTAGAACACTTCTGAATTTATGAAATGCTGCCCCTGCAATAATAATTCTGATTTGTCAACACTTCTTGACTAAATTCTGGAAACTACTCGGTCTGGTAGTCTCGTTAAATCTATAACGCAATTCCGATATTGATTGTTTAATTTATGAACGTGCATGTAAAATCCAAGTTCCTCAGTTTATCTATAAGGCCGTAGATGAACTGTCTAGACTGTCTGATTGTATTGTTTGCTAGGTTTGAGTGTGGTAGCTCACTGTAAACACCAAGTTTAAACTTCGGTTCCAAGCCACTCAAACTGGTTATGTCATGAATAGACTGTGTTTCTGCTAGTTCTAGGCTCTGGTGTGCACTCTGTCGTTCACATTAAATTCTTTGTTTCGAAATGAATGTATTTGAATAGCAAGTCGGAGCTAACCGATTGTTCCGAAGGTGGTGTGTTTGAGTGATTTGGTAGTAATAAAGATGTTGATTTCTCAATGGTTCAACCCTCCAATGGCTACTGCATATGTTCCTTATGTATCTTGACTTGTAATGTCCCCCAAGCATCAATGCACAATGCATAAAATAAATACTGCAGATATTGATTTTAACTCCAGACTTTGCATTCATTAAAATTTCACAAAGACGTCACAGAATTAAGTTAGTGTTGGTATACACATTTTTTAATGTATGGTGCAAGCCACCAATATGCTGCAAATATATGAATGAGTACCAACCTGATATTCCGAAGCAAAGCGCGGGATGTATTGCTGGTTATTTTGGCTTGCCACTGTTTAGATGAACATACGTAACTACCCGCAATTTCCCTAAACCTGCATTCAATCTCACAAAATGACCATAGGTGCCTTCCAACACGGGTGAACCACCTGTAAATTCCTTTTGAAAATTTCACCCGACTAATATGAGTTTGTCTCCTTCCAAACTTACGGCATTGATATTTAAATCAATACGTAAGTGGCGCCAACCTCAGCACAATTTACTAATCGCATGAGTCTCTTAAACATAGGCTGGGGCCCGATAACTTTTGATCTTCTCCTATTCTTTCTGTTTCCTAACGGTTAATCTCTGCTTGGATATCCGTCGTGACTGAGTGTTGAGGTTCCTTCCGTGCGCACTATCTCGTGCTCAGAAGTCTATGTGGTTGGGTTGTTGCAGAAGTCACCGCCAAAATGGACTCTGCCACTAACTCCAGCTCGTGTCACCTGAGATAGACGACACTAGTCTGGGCGCGTCCGGGAAGGATTACGCTGGGGAGCAGTCACCAATACTACGCTAGTGTTAATCCTTCGAAATGCAAGGTGTCTTCCTGCGAGAAATATTACCACTCTAAATAATGCTATGCTAGCAATCAACGCGATTAAGGTTTATCACTCCAAGTCTCCTGCAAGTCGTATGGGTGCTCGACCAATGAGAGAGCTTCCCTACAATTATTTTTTTCCTTCCACAATAGTTTGGCGTCATTTATAAAAAATGTTTGTAGTTGATAAAACTCGAGATTTATCGAACATTTTAATATGGTACCCAAAATACCATATGATATAAAATCAACACCGATAATAATTATCACTTTGCCCGAAGATATAAAATATATCTCGAAAACGCAACCCAAGGTGTTGGCTAAAATATATTGCAATATTCCTTCAATTTGCCGTGTCGTGTGATTTAATATCAAGATGTTTTAACTTATTATTGTAGTGCGTATTAATAAACTCTCATTTAAAGATATGGCCGCAACTATAGACTGGCAAAACTTATATATTTTATTAGATATGCCTGTCGTCCCCCTAAAGGAACTGGTATGTGACTATATGTTGGTGCGAAAGCTAAGAGATGGAGTGTAGTACTTGCTCGGGGCTAAAGAACAAAAACAATGACTGCAGTCCGGTCCCTTATATGCAATCAGTTTACTTAAAACGTGAAACAGCTCAGGGGTGTGCTTGCCCAAAGCATTCCGCACTTCTAGCTTGGTCCAAACCAAGTTCTAGTAACACTGCAATTAAAATATCAGTAACATTTATCTCTGTAAATGGTGTAGCAACTGTAAAACCAGACTTCTATAAAAATCCTTCTGCCAAAAAATCTTTGCAACTCAGATTCTGAAGGGAAAACCTCACAAAATTTATTCCTTGATTCACCACCGAAGATAAATTATTTCTAAACTGAACTATTCAAGTTCCTCAATCTAATAACCCTGCAGGCTCGCAGGATACATAGCTTTGATACCACTAAAATGACCATAACCGGCCCTTTACTAATTTCTCACAAATATATCCCAAGTAGATTTAAAACAGACAATAACATGCAAATAACCAACAGATATATTCGAATAACCAACAAATATAACTTTATTAAATTTCTCAGAAAATGGCATGTATTATACAACAGCAATACAAAACCATAGATTACAATATCCCAATCTGAAATACAGGTAAATAACAGTAAGACTAGAAGATAAAGAACCTAGTAAAACAATGGTGAACTCTGATATGAATCTGCACCGGAGATGAATCGGGTTTCCGTCCAATCCACCACAAAATTCTGAAGGTTTCCGTCCTCAGATTTCAGATTCGATAGCTAAAGCTTCTCGAATTCTCAAGGAGAGATAAAAATCCATAAACTGAAGCATGAACAATGAGACTCTCAACCTCTAATGGCTGCAGCTGTGACTCTTCAGTTTCCCCACTGTGACTCTTCATATTTCCATTTCGTCTCTTTATAATTTCACTTTAAGTCACTTTTAAATAAAATGACCGTTGAGTTATAAAGTGAAATAATAAATAAAGTGAAGAATCTTTCGTCATTAAAACGGAGGCCCAAACGAGCTCGGATGCTGAACTGTGATAGCTCACCTGAAAGCTCTCGGCGAGACGCTCCAAGTCCACTACTGAAAAGCCGAGAATTATGAACCCTGCTGACTTACTATAAATAGTAAGTACCCTGGAAACCTGCGAAAACTGCTCCGATTGGCCTGGAACTGAAACCACCTAGGGCAATTATCTCCTGGAGCACTGCCATGCCACAGTTAGCCCTCCGGACCAAGGTAAAAGGCTAACGACACGGCACAATATAATGTACCCCAAAAAGGGGACATTACACTCCCAAACAGAATGATGTGGAAAAGTGGAAGAAGTTAACATTCGATCAAGATGGTGCGATGTATGCTAGAGACCAAACATATGTTGAATATACTTTTGGCTATGCTATTAATTATGCCATTCATGTTACAGGATTACTTCTAAGATGATGAGGGATGTGGCACAACATGAGAACTATTATGGAAAAAATAACTCTATTACCCACTACAAGGTGTTTGGTAGTGTGGCCGACACTCAAGTTCAGATGGGATACAAAAGGATCTTGATCCAAAGATTCATGTGTTGGATAATGGACTTCCTTGAGGAATCTAAAGCATATAGTTATGGCCCACAATCAATCATAAGGTAATCATTTGGAGAGGTGTTGTTTTGATGAGATAATATTATTTGAAGAGGCAAGAAAGTGTCATTAAAGTTCACAATTTTTTATTATTACGTAAGTTCTAATTCATAAGATGAGGATGAGGCACCTAGGATGGATCATCAAACTCCTTCAGTAATTGCTTTGGGTGATGACGACAGTAATTCTAATACGAAGTTTGGTCCAATAAGAGATGTATTAAAGGTTAGGATGGCTCCTAATTGAGATATATATTCTAATAGAGGATGTCCCCAAACATAAGATTCCAACTAAGAATGGCACCATGCATATGTACAATGGATACATGTCCCCTCCATTTTATGATCCATCCCCTAAATAAAACATTTCATGGATGTAGGGACGGTTTGAAAACAAACCAAGTTACTAAATCATTCCCTACCTACCCAAAAAATGAAACATCCCTAAGAGGTTAAGGATTTTGCCACACTAGTCTCTAGCTAGATATCCTCTATAGCACAATCATACAAAAAAGCAATGTTTTACAAAAAGTGTACATCTACCACATGGTTTTACTTCTTCAGCCACTTGCAAATTACTTTTGCAACCACTATCATTTTCATCAGCAAGTTGTGTGTAGCTCAACAACCTCATGGATTGCACTTCATCGGCACTAAAAGATCAATGACACCATGGACTCCACTTTGTCTACCATTTGAAAGTCACTTCTACTACTACTAAGATCTTAAGCAAAATCTAGCATCTTTTACAAAATGGTTTCACTTTGTCTGCCACTTGCAAGTCAATTCATTAGCAACTAACATCTTTTGAGTAGTTAGTGATTGTGCATAGTGCCTTGTGACCTCAAATGAACAAACTCTTGAGTACCATCAAACTCCAGCCACATGTTGCAATGTTGATCCTGAAGATACCAAATAGGTTGCTTAAGAGGCATAGAAGGGATTGGTTGGGGTCCCATTGAATGAGGCAACCCCTCAAATTGGTAGTGACTTAGACTCAACTTCGATTTTATGCAGTGTTAATAGACACTGATTAGAGGCAGCAAGAGCTTTTCTATTTTTGTTGCAGCCTTCGAACATTTTATTGTAGTTTTCATATAACATTGCAGATTGTAAATGAAAACAATGAAATTTGTTATTTTGTGTGTCAACTCTCAAGTGAAATATCAATTCAGCTCTAGGTATATTAATTAAGACTCTATATTGTATATGATGAACCCCTTATCAATGTTAATTTATACTGAATATGTGGAATTTCCTATATTTTTTTTATTTTCCCTATTTTTCATCCCCTACCCTTTCCTAAAATGGCTTCCCAAAAATTGTCCCCGAAACACATCACCTCATCCCTATCCCAAAACTTGGTGTAACATCCAACTACACAAGGATCGTAGCTCTAGGTTTTGTTGACCCAAGCAATTTGCTGCTACCCTTGAGAAGGCTAAGGATGATGGGCAAATAAGATTACCACTTGAGGAATGCTAGGTGAAAAGAAATCAAATTCCACACTCATGACTAGAGTTACGGATGTTTGTGATCTGCAATCCTACAAGGAGGCAAAGGGAAAAGATGAATAGATTTAGACAACAGAGGAAGAGTACAAGTCCTTGATGATGAATAATACTTGTGAGCTTGTAACATATCGAAAGACAAAATTGTGATTGCAAATGGGCTTATAAAACAAAGTTCCCTTCAAATGGTTCTTGAGAGGCAAAAGTTGAAGTTGGTTGTGAATGTAAAGAGCCTGGTTGGCTCTTAGCTTTAACTAGCTTAAAACTCAAATTAAATTGCAAATTGAGTAGAACTCCGTCAATTATAATTTTGTAAAATTCAGTCTTGGAATTTACTTTAACAACATACAGCACTAAAATTATTCTACTGCTCATCAAGTTCATCTACAGCTAAGAAATTATCCAAATCATTACAAGTATTAATTAACAAGAAGCACCTTACCAATACAATCTTCCAAAACAAGTGACGCCACTTCCTTGAAGTCACACGCAGCACTTGGAGTATGCAATGCAGCTGCAAGAGAAGTCACGCAGCCAACCAGAAAGTCCAAACGCAACTCCTTCCAATACCTCACGCAACCCCATAAATCCAAACGCAGCATCTTTATGAGGCACCAAACAGGATCGGTTTGTATCCTTGACCAAAACCAAGCCCCAAACAGCAAAGAAAATCAATGTCGTACAACATGTACGGCCCAATACAGTAGTACGGTAGTAGCAAAAAAACCGTACAACCTTGCCTTTATTTCATCACCAAGACAAATTTGCAAATCGTACAATGTATTTTAATCCAACTCGTGAATCTTCAGTAGTAATTCAATGCTCTCTCCAAAAGCTGAAGACCAAGCACGAGTGAAAGCTGTAGAACTCTCTCTAGGAATGAAGACCAAGTCCAAACCCTAGCTCTCCAGGAAAAATCGATTTCTCTCTCAACAAAAGTTTTATCAAAATCAATGGGTGAATGAAAGTGCTTTTTCGAATTGAATATATATAGCTTTTTTGGAAAAAGCTTCAACTTCACTTTTTTCACTTAAGAGGCTTTTTAATCACAACTTCATTTTATAACATTAAGTTATAAAGTCATTAAGTTATTAAATTAAAATAATTTAATTTAATAACGATAACTTTAAAATAAAAAGCCACTGTAACGCACTGACTGCATCAAACTCGTTTCTGACACCAGAGCCTCAAACTTCAACTGCCCTGCCAGAAATAACCAACTGCCAAAAATAGACTTACTATAAATAGTAAGTCACTCAAACTGGAGATTCCCTGAAACTCGATCCTAAAACATCTAACACTCCGTGCAGACACCCTGCTAATCCTAGCCATACCCAAAATACCACTTACTAAAAATAGTAAGTTGACCAAATTGATCCGAACGAAGAGCAAACTTGGTAATCTGAACCTCCAGAACGGAATCCCAACACTAGCTCCGCCAACTGACCCCCCTCTAAACACCTTATTAGCTTGCGAGGGTCGCCAAACCAAACTAATCCCAATAGTCTGAAAAACGGGGACATTACAGTCCTCCCTTCCCAAGATTGTTTGTCCTCAAGCAATCAGGAAAACAAGCAACATCACAAACCACCCGGATCCCAAGGATGGTCATAAGTAATGTCCCGATCAACCTCATACTCCTGTGAAGAAGCCAACAACATCAACAGTACAAACACCAGCAACTGAGAAACTGCACTCAACACCCAAATAACTAACATCACTGAAAACATCATCTGAAGACCAACTGTAGATGTTGATGCAGAAAACAACCTAGTGGAACTCAACCCAACTAAAACACTAACTTTGTCAAAACCCGAGTCCCTGTCTATCTGACACTCACACCCAACTGCATTGAGAAGACGACAATGACCAAATGTACTTGAATCACTGTTACCAACTCTAACCTCTGATAAACTGTCTTGGATGTGTCGATACTACAAGTGGTCCAACTTGCAATTGCCAATTCCATCTGCAAAAGATTATACTAATCCATCCCATAATGGATGGTAAGAAACTGGAGCCAGTCTACACCTGTGTGAGACCAAATCCTCAACCTATGGGTCAAAAGAAAAATGATGAGCATACCCCACCGTATAATGTCGATAGAAAGCCCCAATCTTCGTCAATGGCTCATCATTACCAAACTGGGAATCAGGAGATGGCTCCAATCTCTGACTTCGCATAACTACAGGCTGGGTAGGATCCTAAGCAACCCTCTCAGCAAACCCAACCTCGAAATCCCTGTGGGGAAGCATAGTAGATAGAGTCTCTACAATCTTTCCCACCAACCTCCGGATAGCACAAGAACCGCGGATAAGAGTACCCTCAGACACTCTATATGAATCCTCTCGCACATCTGCACTCTCAAGTAAATACTCCATGAATGACTCGGTGCAGTAGAAATTATACGTGGAATCGTCAACTTGCTCCCCCGCAACCCATAGTTGATCTCTCTAAAAATGTGGCACAGCCAACTGTCCCATGCTATCAGCTATATGAGATGAAGAAATAGATTCACTTCCAACAAAAGGAAGCAAATCAACATGAGAGCTTGACTCCACTGGTACTCCTACCTCATCCGTACCTAGTGCACCCACATCCTGAACAGATGTGTCTACCACATCATCCCGTCGCACATCCCCAACCGCAGAAGCCAACTCACCACCAACCACCTCAATGTGCAACCAAACTAGGTCTAGGGTTGGTGTGGACCGAATATGCTCCAACTCCATGGTCACCTCTTCTAACTGAAACTACGACTCTTGAAGAGCCCACTGAGTGCCCTCTAAAGCCTCAGAAGTCACTGTGAGCTCCTAAGTAAGCTCACTCACCTCCTCTCTGTCCATCAGTGTCTCATATGTTGTACTCCCCCACTCAACTAGGTGATCACGGTTGGCTACCATCTGTAACTAATCCTGTCTCAAAATCCTGACATCGCAAGGAATGGATCTCTGTCAAGGAAAGGTAACCACCACTGTGCTCATCTGTCATAGGAGCACCCCAATCATAAACAGCCAACAACTGACGAGCAGCATCAAAATGCTCAAGAGTACGTGATATCTCTCTCACCAACTCGCAACTGGCTAGTCACATGATGACTTTGCACAACGGGCCTCCTATGTACAACCTCAACTGCTCTGTCCACACTATGAGAGGAAGCTGCATCCAACAAACTCCCCTCAAGATCACCATATCTCTGTGTACTTTCATCCGAGTACACACCTACAAACTGAGTACAGGCATCAGACTCGTCCTCATCTAACCCCGAGGAAGCTGTTGTTGAATCTGACTCAACACAATCTCCAGCTACCTCGTCCTCTGCAACCGCCTGACAATCCAGATCCTGGGATCCATCCTCACTCACTAACAACTCAGAGTCCTCCCCTAAGGTTTGATAAGTCAAACATGTCTCGCTGCAGGAAGAATCAACCTCATGAGTCACCAACAAAGTAACCCCCTCTCTAGAAGTGGAAGCCCTGGCTGTAACAAACTCTTGCCACTCATATGCTTCCCCCTCCTCATCCATGAGTCCCTGTAACACAGAATCCTGGAATGCACCACCACCATATGACAACGCTGAGTCCACACCCAAAGTTAGATATAGAAAGCCAAAAACACTACAACACTCATCATCCTCGCTCTCAATATCCGAAATATCTATGATGCTAGTGTCCACATCATCTATCCGCAACTCCTCCACTAACTCTGGCTGCATACACGACTCAATGTCGTCATGTGAATCAACTATACTGCGGCATGAATCTATGTCACCCAACTCGACTGCAACACTCCCATCATGAGTGTCACTAGATAGCTCCATGCTCACATCCTCAACACAGGAAAAAACCACTGTCTCCTGTACTGATCTCTCACTGTGATTGCTATCATAAACCTCAGAGCTGTCAAAGCTCATACACTCCTCGCAGTCATCGCCCAACATCTCACAGGGGGTGTCATCCCCAATGCAGCTCACAGCATCCTCAAAAGTGTCATCCGATGTGTCTATACTATCAGCTTCCACATCTCCTGCTGAAATCTCAACTGCTGACACCTGACTCTGCACACATGACTCAACATCAGGCTGTGCACCAATAATGCTGAAGCACAAACTGTCATCAACTGACCCCGCCGTAATGCCCAGATCACCAACATCACCATTGGGAGACTCCGTACATGCATCAATCCCATCTGAGGAAGCAACTGCATCCTGAATTGGAGCAACACTACTACAGCTGACACAAAAATCTCCAATAACCACTCCCTCCACGGAAGAGCCTGAACACTCAGTGATAACTGCAGCATCAGCTGCCTCTGAACTAACTGTAGCGACTACTCTGGGAGCCTCAACCTATTGATGCTCAGCGCTATTGTCAACCAAGGGTACTAAAACATCCACATGTTCCTGTGAAATAAATCCAACATCAACACTGTGGATAGGATTAGCAGGTGTTGTACTAGATATAGGAACATCTGCATCATGGACACCTGTCGGGGAAAACTCAAGCCTTCTTCCCTGGAATCTCATTGTCAGCCTTCTAAAAGCAGAGAACATACACCTCACCGCCCTGTCTACTGTCACTGGATCCGACAAACTCTCTGCCAATCTCTGCTGATGCATCCTAAGTCTTTCCATACTTTCTACTAAGGCATTTAATTCCTCTCTTTTTTCCATACAATTATGGCGACTTCCAAAATTGGGCCTCCTATATTTATCCATAGTTAGGGAAAGTTGAAGTGTTGATCACTTTTAAAATAACTTCAGAATATAAATGAATCCAGACCCCACAAGATGGCAGAAAAAATGCTCTGATACCACTATAAAGAACCTGGCTGGCTCTTAGCTTTAACTAGCTTAAAACTCAAATTAAATTGCAAATTGAATAGAACTCCGTCAATTATAATTTTGTAAAATTTAGTCTTGGAATTTACTTTAACAACATACAGCACTAAAATTATTCTACTGCTCATCAAGTTCATCTACAGCTAAGAAATTATCCAAATCATTACAAGTATTAATTAACAAGAAGCACCTTACCAATACAATCTTCCAAAACAAGTGACGCCACTTCCTTGAAGTCATACGCAGCACTTGGAGTATGCAATGCAGCTGCCAGAGAAGTCACGCAGCCAGCCAGAAAGTCCAAATGCAGCTCCTTCCAATACCTCACGCAACCCCATAAATCCAAACGCAGCATCTTTTTGAGGAACCAAACAGTATCGGTTTGTATCCTTGACCAAAACCGAGCCCCAAACAAAAAAGAAAATCAATGCCATACAACATGTACGGCCCAATACAGCAGTACGGCAGTAGCAAAAAAACTGTACAACCTTGCCTTTATTTCATCACCAAGACAAATCTGCAAATCGTACAATGTATTTTAATCCAACTCGTGAATCTTCAGTAGTAATTCAATGCTCTCTCCAAAAGCTGAAGACCAAGCACGAGTGAAAGCTGTAGAGCTCTCTCCAGGAATGAAGACCAAATCCAAACCCTAGCTCTCCAAGAAAAATCGATTTCTCTCTCAACAAAAGTTTTATCAAAATCAATGGGTGAATGAAAGTGCTTTTTCGAATTGAATATATATAGCTTTTTTGGAAAAAGCTTCAACTTCACTTTTTTCACTTAAGAGGCTTTTTAATCACAACTTCATTTTATAACATTAAGTTATAAAGTCATTAAGTTATTAAATTAAAATAATTTAATTTAATAACGATAACTTTAAAATAAAAAGCCACTGTAACCCACTGACTGCATCAAACTCGTTTCTGACACCAGAGCATCAAACTTCAACTGCCCTGCCAGAAATAACCAACAGCCAAAAATAGACTTACTATAAATAGTAAGTCACTCAAACTGGAGATTCCCTGAAACTCGATCCTGAAACATCTGACACTCCGTGCAGACGCCCTGCTAATCCTAGCCATACCCAAAATACCACTTACTAAAAATAGTAAGTTGACCAAATTAATTTGAACGAAAAGTAGACTTGGTAATCTGAACCTCCAGAACGGAATCCCAACACTAGCTCCACCAACTGACCCCCCTCTGATCGCCTGATTAGCTTGCGAGGGTCGCCAAACCAAACTTCGCCAAACCAAACTAATCCCAATAGTCTGAAAAACGGGGACATTACAGTGAAAGAATACTCCCATAAGGAAGACACTGATTATTGGAAAAGATAGGCCCTTGATGCAAAGATAGAATATGTATGAAAAGAAAATTGCTATGTACACCCAGAACCGGGTATGTCCAAGTATGGATTTGCTTGAGGGTGTGCTTGGGTACGCCCAAGGTGCTTACCCAAGGTACCCAAAGGCACTGGGCGCCAAAAAGTAACCAAAAAAAGACATTTTTTAACACTTTTTTGTTAAGTTTTAGGAACCAAAATAGCATTCAAAAAAATTCTGAAATTCAAAAAATACAAGAACAGATGACACAAACATTTATCTTGGAAAACCATCCACTTGAGAGTGAAAAACCTAGCCCCACAAAACATAGATCCTTTATTGTATGCTCAAACAAATACAGAGTTCTCAAACTTCTGATTGTTGACTCTCATTAATCAATCAATCATCCTTATATAGAGTTTGATCACTTAGCTATGCAAATACAAAATATAACATTCTCCAAGTATCTCGCAAATACTTGAAATAAAGGATTGTCACAACACGATGATAATACTTGAAATAAAGGATTGTCACAACACGATGATCATACATCGATCATACACATTAAGTTTGAAGCAAATATATCAAGAAGTCAAACACAGTAATATCTAAGACAGTCACAGTAATATCTGTAGCAGACTTGAAGAAAGCTTTTGCAGAGATGATACTAATACGTCAACTTCCGCTATGAAAGACCAAAAACACACCGCCGATAATGATCATCATCTTGATCTGCAACCACACTACCGATATTACACCCTCAAAAAAATAATAAACTATTATCTTCTACAGCCAGCATATTCATCTGAACCGTCTCTGTAATGTGTGGCATCAATGTATTCCGCTCCCGTATCAGCTCTCACAAACACAATACACTAATTAAAAGCAAATTGTCTCCTTCCGTGGAATCCAAAAGGACACCTCATAATGAACCGCCGAACATTAATAAAAAGAATCACCGCTGAATACGAAGAGAACACCGTTTCACTACTATTAACCACTGACCATTAACAAGCCAGCATATCCAATACATAAAATGAGCCACCTCAGATACGAAGGAGTCATGTAGCCAAGTCATCCCATACCTTTTCTGAATAATAAACACAAGTCAATATTGGTAACCACTGGAAGAAGGAACACAGATGACATATAGACAATATCATAAGGGAGGAATATACAGCCCGATGACAAGCAGCTCCTGATAGTTCACAACAGAGATACCAAAAACATGAAGAACATCAACACAGGTACCAGAACATAAACATTTTTAACATCCAAAAACCCCTAAAAGCATCATTTCGCCCAACACAAAGATCATTTTGCTCTCATCACTCTCTCTTTTCTCATTTTGGCATTTTGAAGAGCAGCTGATACATATTAAATGGCATATTACATAATATTGAAATTCTGAACTATCAGTTGACATTTAATAGTTATCTTTACCCCTACCACTTTGGCATTTGACATTGATCAATGATGCAGTATCATGCTATCAAATGTATTTAGTTTTACAATTCTGTATATTTCTTTGAATTTTTTATTTTTTTATTTTTTTGTGAATATATACATCTATAAGCATATATATACATATATACATATATATAAATACACACCGTATGCAAGGAAAAAATTGATGTACCAACATACCCGTATCTCGTATCTGTACCAGTAACTTAGGAAAATTGTGCTTGCAAATGGCTTTATAAAACAAAATTTATTTCAAATGGTTCTATTGATAGGTAAAAGGTGAAGTGGTTGCAAAAGAATACTCTCATAAGGAATACCTTGATTATTGGAAAAGATAAAGTATGTATGAGATTTAGATGGCATGTGCACCAAATCAATGCGAAATGTGTATTCTCAATGGAGATCTTCAAGAGGAGACAAACACCGAGTAACCATCGGTTTTTGAGCAGATTGGCCATTCTAAGTTTGTATGCAAGCCCCCAAATTCTTTGCATTCAACCACAAGCGTCCTAATGCTTTGAGTAATGTGTAACTGAACACATAGACCTAAATGCTCTATGACTCTTCCCATTTCCATGTTGTCTTTCAAATACTAAAGTTTGCCTGCATTGAAGAACAGCATTTCAGTTGTCTACAGATATGTACATCAAGGCACAATAGTGCATAGTTTTGCAATACTTTAAAAATTAAAATTAAAAAAGATCTAGAAAACTTACTAGAAAGAGTCCATGCAAGCTCCCATGTTAATGCCATGCTTATCACCCTCTGTGCAACTAATAGAACTTCAAATCCTCCCATGAAATTCTTCTATTCATTCAACAAACCCAAGCTCCCATGCTAGTGACATGAGAACTTAAATACAAATGTATCCATAATAATTTTGAGAACTTGTCTTGAAGAAGCTAAGGTCTCTTATTTATGTTGTTTGTATTTGACTTCAATCACAAGGAAAAGTTATGAAAATGATTCATTTAATATAAACAATAATATTGCAATTAAAATAAGCTAAATTCAATACACAGAATCTGCAAAAAGCAGTGAAATCCTTGTAAGCACATGCCTTTATAATGAAAACCAATGCTAGCATATTATGCAGAAAATACCTCTCCTGAAGAAGCCAGGAATGTCACCAAGCAAGAAACTGCTCCTTTATGAGCTCCACTATATTTTCTTACAGGCTGCAAATGAAGCTTGAGATTTTATAAAGCAAAATAAATGTTCTGACTGTATTAAAAACAGCCATCTAGAGTACCGCTTTAAAAACACAAGGAGAAATAACCAACAACCTGCCATGTTGCCATGGATAGGACCCTAATAACTCCATCAGACCCACCAAATGCAACAAGTGGACCATCTCCAGCTGGAGATTTGAAAAGGAACTCCATGCTGAAATTAATCACAAAGGGGAAAAAAATCAACACAATCTTAATATAAATTTATATTTTAAGATGTATTTTACAACGTAAAGAGACTTTAGTCCAATCTTAAATTTGTTCAAAAATACAATCAAACAGGCTCGTATAATATTTTCTCTAGACCAAGTCTTAAGCAAAACAAGTTGTGCTCTGATTCTGTGAAAAGACAGGACAACCTTCATAAAGCATTAACTTTTGTAGTTTAATTTATCGCTGAATAAAAAAGATATCAAATCCAAGACAACCTTAATAACAGTAAAAGTTTTCAGTGTAAAACATTGCTGAAATCCACTTTAACAGGTTCAATTGCAAATTGGCTGCTGCGCCCAAACTTTGTTTAATCTCTCTATCATAGATGGAATAAGATGAACATGGACAAAATAATAGATCCATGTAAATTATAATTCTCAGTCCAACTAAATAGAAGTTGTAAAATTTAAATGACAACTACGGCAATGAGCAATATTAAATGAGGGTAAAAAGAACAGATAAACAATAAGAGATAAAAACTAAACTTAAACAATACATTATATTGTTATTCAAAAGATTCGGTCACTTGTGTGTGCTCCCCTTAAACACAATACCCACAAGTACATATTGAGATGAGATGGTGAACACTATTGATCGACATAAATTATTGAGTGTGCAGCAGTTGATTTAGAAGAGAACCCAACTGATATTTTGTAAGTATGAAAGTGCTAGCAACAAACCAGAAAGAAAACTGCAACTATATCAGGCAAATAAGGCAGCAATAATTTTAACTCTCTTCTTAATTCCTAAAATAACATGGTTCATAGTTGTGTGAATTTCAGATTTTGAGAACCCAAATTTTTTATTCGAGAAATAAATTCAAATTACAAGTTTAGTGGTGTGCATGTGTAATTTTAAAAGTGTTATTTTTCACATTTTAAAAATAATATTTTGTGTCTTTGTGTACACTGATGATACTACAGGGAATGAAAAAGGGAATACTATTGATCGGTGTTTTACGACCACACCAACACAGAATAAAGTGCCAAAGACACTCTATCCTCTCTTGATCAAAATCACCATGTATGCTAAGATTGCACAGAAAATCATAGAGGCGACTCCAAGGTTCAAACTACAAACATGTGAGTTTAGTGTGGATAAGCTCATTTTGGCTTGATATACGCTGGTTATGCAAGGGGACTTATGCTAATTCACTTGGACTTGTCAACTTTACTTACAAATGATATGGCAATATGAGTGCATCAACTATTCCTAACTTCTATTTGAAACAAATTGCAAACGGGATGAGGATTTAGAAATCTAGACTACTTGTACTTCTAATCCTACTAATGCAAGAAAATGTTGAAGTTGTGGTGAGACCTAATCAGTCCTAGCTTCGCCAATTCAACTACACTACGGAGGGTGCAATCTTCAATGGATGCAAGTATGATTTTCAAATCACCTATGCTCATCAAAACCATAAATTATGCAATTCAATGATCATCAAGTAATTGAGCCGAAGTGCTTGCAATAAGGCCCAGACTAATCTTGCATTGTTGTGTGCAATCAACACCAAAAGGTATGAACACTAGTTTCACCATGCTTTCAATAACAACAAGATCTTTCATTGTCTAGTCAAATATCCAACTACTTCACTTCAACTATTTTAAACTTCCAACTCAAGCAAATTTAAACTAAATTTCCATATTAAACAAAGAGAGAATATGGAAACATAGAAGAGGAGTGACCATTAGAAATAGAAATAAATCTACAAAAGAGAGAAAAACAAAAATAGAGAGATTTAATTCTAATAGTTTTTGCAGCCAGTGTGAGGATTTTTTGGTGCGATCATTTTCATGTTCCCATACGTCTGTAGCCTGAAAGGTTTTGGTCACTGTCTTTTGCAACCCGCGCTCTGAACCTTTTTTGTTGGGCACCATTATTTTTTATTTTTTTTGCTGCATCGCAATTCTCAGCATATCATGGTTTTGAAAGGATTTTTAGGCACTGCTTTCAGTGCATTTTTATCCTGCAAATGCCGCAGAATTTCGGGATTTTTGTGGCCACTGGGGTTATCTGAAACCTGTGTTTTCTGATAGAGATGGTTGCTTGTTATTTTCTGCTCGAGATTTTGTTTTTTGCTGGTATTTTCTAAGATTTTACAAAGCTAGGGCTTCTGAAAATTTTCTGGGTTTCCTACAAATGTTCAACACCTAGGGTTTCAGACCTTGGTTTTTTTTTGCAGAATTTTTTGGGGATTTTTGACAGAATGGTAAGTTTTGGTTTTTTGACTGATTTTTGCAATAAAATCAGGGTTTTCCTGCACAGATAGCCTTGGGATTCGTGCTAGAAGGGTTTGACTGATTTTGACCTAAAATTAGATTTTTAGAAATTTGTACCAACTGCTTGCTGAAGGTTTTTGACTGATTTTTGACAAAACAATCAGCATTGAAGCTTTTTGAGAAGTTGACCTCATTTTTTGTGTCAATGAAAAATGGGAGGGATGGCATTGTTGACCAACATCATGTTGGAAAGCAATTAGAGCTTCAACGGTAAGAACTACAATGCCTAGAAGTAGAGGATGCTCTCTATTTTTGAGTACCAATGTCTAGACCAGATTGTTCTAGGTAATACTGCTCATCCCACAATGGCATCCAAAGACAAGGACAAGTTTGATAAGAGTAACTGTGAAGCAGTTATGTTGCTGAAGTTATCAGTCACAGATGAGATGCTTCCAAAAGTGTCGTCTAGCAAGACTGTTGCAAAGATTTGGACACACCTGAAGAGTCTCCATGAAACATCAAACAAGGTCAGAGCATTCTTTCTAAAGAATATGTTGTTTTCCATCATGATGGATGATCTACAGGAGCATCTTATAAAGATCAAGGATATTCGCAATCAACTAGAAGTCTAGAAGCCATTGGTCATAAGATGGAAGAAGAGGATATTGTGATCATTATGCTAAAAAAAGATTACCACGATTCTATGAGGACTTCATCGAAACTCTCAACATTGCATCCACTAATGTTGACCTGAAGTTTGATGAACTATGCAACAAGCTCTTGCACCAAGCCAGGTGGAGACAACAGTTTGGTAGCAATAGTGGCAAGACCATTATGGAACAGGCATTTACTGCCAAGGACAAAGGCAAAGGAGAGTCCACTCAGCAAAAAGGACTAACCAAATCTGACAACAATTTTAGGCAGAATATCAGAAGTCACTATTTTGGTAAACTTGCTCATATGCAGCGATTCTACAAAAAGCAATTGGCTGATCAGAAGTCCCAACCAATGAGGGTCTCAATAGCAAGCTCATGTTGCAATGCGTTATAAAGAGGAGGCAACCTTCTATGCATTCATGGCCAAATGACCCACAAATTATGTCATGTCTTCAGTAGGGTAGTTATAAGGATGACCATTACGGGAGGGTATTAAAATAATATTATAATATAGATATAATGGTCATCTTGGTATTTAGAAACTCTCTTTTATGTATTTCATCTTTAGTTAGTTTTAGAAAGTTTCCTTTTTGTTTTTTATGTTTCTATAATCGATCATTTCCGTTATGGTAAGATCATCTTGTATTTTCTATTTAAGGAGCCCTTGTCTCCTTTGTTAACATTAATTCAATCAATCAATTGTCATTTCAATCCATGCACAGCAACCCTCAAGATATCCAGAGAATCTGTAATGTTCATCCACCCCTACTATTTGCATCATAGTTTACAAGCCCGCAATATTTACATTGTAAAAAGAATTTCTTAATCCATTCAAAACCAATGCTGCACCCATTAAACCAAAAGAAATGCTTCGTAAAAAAGACGGATGGAAAATTAAGTGATAACTGATGTTTCCTTCTATCTCATCTTCTTTAGCTCTGCTTGACTATGTAAAGCATGGCACAATTCTATTTATCAGCTTAACATATTCTTTGATACTTGATTGGATTAAGTGAACGAACATAAGTTTATCTCAGCAATTTCCCTAACTCATAAAAATCAACTTGTGGAGCCAAATAGTCACAAACAGAATACGCCCTGCTTGACTGAATATTACTTGAAAGAACTAAAAGGAATTTTATTTCATGCATTAGGTCTAAGTTTCATACACCTTCAAAAAAAAAATGAAGCCAGTGTAAAAAGGCCACAAAATTTGCAGCATTCAATCTACCAGGATACTCACATATGCTTCGGCAGAGGCAACAAAAAAATTGCATGCTTAATAAGACCACACAAACGATCTAGTTACAAAACCACCAACTTGTCTCCAAACAAGGTAAATTCCTAAACTAAATATAAAGGCAAAACGCCCTATAAAATCAGTACAGCATGAAAAGCAATGATTCTATCAAACAGTCAACATGATCACAGTGTCAAGCATGTGCATGTAAACAACAAACAGAAGACACCAGCCAAAAGGAGGTTGAGAAGAATGATGTAATTAAAAAACTTTAAAAAAGGCATAATCAACACATAACGTTTCACTAGAAACCAACAAACTCCTCAACTCTAATCATCATAGGTCATCATACTCTGACAAAAAAAATGTTTTCTTAACTTCATAACCATTTGTTGCTAGGTTTAAAACTAAGACTTGAGAAATTAAAATCAGGATATTCTTCTGACATTCAGTAAACAGACATAACTTGAAATTTCAAGGTTCAAATTTCAATACATAAATTCACAAACCTCTACAATCAACATCTAATATTTTCACATTAAAAACAAGAAAACATGATTTCATGCAGGAATCGAGAAGATTGTATCTACGTAGACTTGAGAATTTGAATAGAAAAAATAATTTAATGAGTTTCAAATTCAACAGGGAGTTGCAAACAAATCCAAAAGAAAAAAAAACTAACCCTTTAAAGAGAAGAACAACCATTAACAAATCCTTACAAAGTTCAAACTAATTACTTCAAAACTCAACCTCAACAAATGAATTTTACAAAAGTATTAAATTTCCATTTGAACTTAAAGAAATGACACAACTGTCCATTTAATATGACAAAGCTCATAAGAAATTGTGTACATATTGCTTCCAATGATTTTTTAATTTATAATGTGCAACAGTTATGGTTTAGGGCAAAAAAGATTCACAAAGCCTTTCAAACATTCAGTTACATGGCATCTTAGCAACTCCATAGATGTTTAGGAAACTGTACATATTGCACTTGAAGATACTAACATTAATGCCTATATCTTTCAAACAGAAAAAAGAACAGGAAATTTGTACAATTTTTATTGATGATTCTATTTTTCATTTACATTATTAGCTTCAGCTAATGTCAAGGGCAAAAAAAGCAACTTGCCAAAGAAGAGATCTATTGTCGAAAACTTGTTTTGGGACATCACGCCCACGCATTGTAACCATGTCCAAAAATATGGCCTTGTTTTCACAGCAGATAACAAGAAAATGCCGTCCCCTGGTGGAAGCAAGTGCCCCTCCATAGTGAGGGAATTGCTGACTAGCAGCAATTGGACCTTCCAAAGCTGCTGCGCGATTTAGCCAAGCTTGCCAATAGCGAACATCATCATCATAAAATGCAACCTGCTTCACACTTTATTATGATCGAAAAGGAAGTATCAGTTCCACAAATTCCATACTCTTTCTACAATAGAACAGAGAAACCCTGTCCACATTAGTGAAGATAGCAGTAACATATTCATAGAAGAGTTGCATACCTTCCACCTCGCATTGCTTCTGTTGGTTTTGATTTGGGCTCTGCCAGTAAAACAACTTAAGATGAATAGTCTGAGATAATTCTCATAATGCACAAACTACAAACATAGCTCAATTAATCAGAATGCTATCAATCCTAAGCCCACAAAGGTTCAAATGTTATACCATTTTAATAGGACTCTAAAGGCATCTATATTTATCTAATTTTGAGTAGATATGCATGGAATTGAAGGAAAGCTATGATATTCTCATCAAGCTTAGTACATATCCTCTTCTTCAATCATCAATAACATTTCTGCATCACTAGCACTAGCCTACTTCGAGCAACATTTAATCCTCTCAAAGTAGCATGCTGTGTTGTTATGAAGCTCAACTAATATCAGATGTTAACAAAATCCAGTACATGCATAAGCAATGGAAACATAGCAACCACAAACATTCACTGCTGATGATTCTTACCACATGCAGAAACCAAGTCATAGAGGGGACACTAAAGATAGACAAACGGTCACCTTTCTCTCAAACTCCTGATCCAAATCTATCTCTGCAGTGCCCATGACATCTTTGCCACTGGAAACAATCAGCCTTTGATTTCCCTTATGCAAAGCCATTTTTGGCATCCCAAGATGTATTTTATATGTGGTTTACAGTTTGTTTTGTTTTTATAGAACTTCAGGGGTTTGTTTGATTGAAACCAACCTTTTCAAACTTATTAAACAAAGGGATCACATTTAGAAGTCTGTTTGAGATGTGTGCCCTGTTGTCCATAGTACTAAAACACTGCATGACATCCATTAATTGTGTTTATCAACATTAGCTGCCCTACTCCTTGAGCAATTTTCTTTTTATATGTACTAAGAACTTGTAGGAAATCATTTGTTGAAGCTTGCTTCTAAAGGCCAGTATGGAGACTCTAAATGTCACTGAAAAGTGCATTGAAGTTTCTCCCAAAAATTCAAAATAAGAACATCCATTAATTGCTTTTGTCAACAATTATAAACATCATGCTCAAATGATAAAAACATTGCTATCCATCTGGAGCCAACAATAAACTTAAGAGCACTAGTGTTAGAAGTGCATGCTCAAATGACAACAAATTAACATTCACAATTAAAATGGTATAAACTACAAAATAAGTTATTCTCTAGGCAATGGAACAAGGGTAACCCATTGAGACCATTTAATTTGCCCTTCTCATCCTCTAGAGTCTACCCCCAAGACGTATATATCTAATTTAAGTTGGTCTTATTGTGGAAAAGAAGCAATTCAGTCTCTATGTCTAAGATAACAGGCAAAGGATGCAATTGATGTAAACCATATTCTCTAGCTTAGTTGCCCCAAGTTAATTCATGTTTAGTGAACAAATACAACTATTAACCATTGCAATTCTGACATGCACAAGAAAACAGTGTAAACTATGTCCAAATAGTAGCTACTTCTTCTCAAAGTCATATATCACCCTTACTATGACCATGAACCCGTACATAATGTCAATATCATTAGAGAGAGATCTCTTCATGGTCACTTAAATGCCATACCACTTCAGAATCAAACAATAGGGAGCCTAGCTAATTTAGCCTCTATCAATGGATATAAAGGCAGATAACTCTTCTTTTTTTCTCACAAAGAATGAATTTCTTACATTTCCCCTAAGAATAGCTATATGAATCCAGAAAATGGATCTTCTCACATATAGGAGAAATCAACCACAAATACCATACAATCCTAAAAATAGTTGGCAAACTCGCCGAGTAACGATTAATCGCCGAGTTTTTGAGCCCCACGATTTTTTCACAGATTAACTCGCTGAGTTTTTGTGAAAAACTCACCGAAAACTAGGCAAGTTTTTCACCAAAACTCAGTGAATCCAAGCTAAAAACTCACCCGCATTTTGATAGTCTGGCATTAAAGCAAAAAACATCCCAGTTTTATTCATTTTTTTGTTTTGAGTGTTTGTGTTTGACAGTGAGGGAAGAAAAGAGTCTTCCAAGCCCTTGGTAGCTGATTGCCTTTGTACAATAATAAAAGTCATTTTTGGCTTCACGGAGCGCTGCCCCTTGACCCCATCTTGGGGACTGCCCCCAAACCCCCATTGAAAAATTTGGGAGGAAACTACGCCGATAAAAGTGGGAAAAATTAACTTTTGGGTCTGATTAGGCTCCATATAACAACAATTAGACCCTCTAGTTCTACCTCTCCCTTAGTTTTTACTAGAGCTAGGAAGAGGAAGTTGTAATTGTAAATTGTAATGATGCATTTACTTTTTTTTTTACAGAAACTATTTACTATTTTGCTTCCAGCCATCAACATTCCTCATGAGAATGCGGTTTTGTACCCACTTTGCATTTAAATATATCTAGACTCAGCTTGTTTCTTTTGTGTTCTCATTAATTGACTCATTGGATGCATCTTCTCATTGAATTTTGCAAAAAAGTACATTTCTAATTAAATGTAAGCAGTTTTTTCAGTTCCCAAGTTTTTTGCTGAGTTTTTCCCAAAAACTGGCCGAGTTTTCCCCAATTTTTTTTTCAGGCCTTGGCAAGCTTTTGCTGAGTCCGAGTTTCCAACTCTGATCCTAATGATGACCATTCAAACCCACGATATCAACTCAATTACAACAGCCAATGAAGATTTCCTCCAAGATGTCCTTGCACGATTAATTACAAGGCAACAAAACAACAATGCTTAAGAAGTAACAAAGAATGTATCAAGAAGTTTGAGGATATCACATTTACAGGTAGTATCATGTGATAGGTAATGATTGCATATGAGCGTGAGTTTTTCTACCATTTTAATCAGCCTTGAAATCTTGATCCCTAATCTCTAAGAAATGCTTAAACAAGTTACTAAATTGGCAATTTGAACTATTGCTCTACTTGCTGAATCCAAATGACAGTCTCAAAGCATGAGATGTATCATCATAATTATGAGCAGAAATTTAGAAAAATCAACACAAAACTCACAAATTCATCGAAGAAAACAGGTGGGCAAAAAGCAGCAAGTAGCAGCAATTACACATCTACCAAATAGTGTTAATCAAAAAACAAGTACAAAGAATCCAATTCTTCTTTGTCATGTCTCCTACAGCAGAGTTCTCCTCATTTCAATTACAATAACAATCACGCAAGCCTCCAATGATGCAAAGCAAAATCCCAGTGCCTGTATATAGTTGTTGGGATGTTCAAACTGTTGCAGATTTTGTTTTAATGCATCAGGATGAAAACACCCCATGTGCAAAATGGCAGCTGTGAAACTGCACCTTTGTGCAGACCAACAATTGTGAAATTGCTCCTACAAGGGAACTGGTGCTTTTGAAACTAATGTTAAAGGAACTAGCAATCTCATTCTTCTGGCAAAACCAGTTGTTTTTACTTGCTGTTCATTTTTGGAAAACCTCGCGTTGATTGAATTTTTTTACTTTGAAATCCTTATGGATTTAATCTACTCAAACTCATCAAAGCCTAGATGCATTATGCAAAGTGCTCATGCAACATGACTTCTGAACTATCTGATTGTATTTTTCCTACAACAAGGTACCACCCAGTTTTCAATTGCATCATGTTGTTTCAATTGGTGCCATTTCTCGCTCCAAACATGCTTTCTATTTATAAGGACCACATGAATTTTCTCAATTAGTAGATGCTTCCTCTCATAGCCATAAATCCCTATTATACTTACAATATCATTGAAGAGAGGTCTCATATGCCACTTCAATGTTAACACCACTTTAGAATCAAACAATTGGAAGCCCTTGTATTTTTTAAATTATCTCAAATGGAATCAATGTCATACCTCTCCCCAAAAAAAAAGCTAAATGAATCCACAAAGTGGATCATATCACATATAGGAGAAATCAAACATAAATATCATTTTTATCCCAAAAATGACCATTGAAAATCCACCGTATCAATTCATTTACAACTTGCAATGAAGTGTGCCTCCACAATGTCCCAATATCACTAGCTACAAGGCAGCATAATGAAGATGTTCAAGAAGAAACAAACAAACAAAAGATGATGTATGTACAAACAAGTTTGAGGAATATCAACAGTGTGTGACAGGTAATGTTTGCAAATGAACAATTTTTTCTAAAATTTTTAATCAGCCTTGCAATCTAATCAAATTCATCAGTGCCTTGGTCCATTATGCAAAGCGGTCATGCAATGCAACTTTCAAACTATATGCTTGTATTTTCTTTTTTGACAATAACCCATCTTCCAATTACATCATTTAGCGTTAAATGGTGATAACTATTGCTCTCGACATGTTTTACCCTTATTAATAAGAACCATATGGATCTTCTCATATATTGCTGTAGTCTACACGCAGCTGGTTCAGTGTTTGTGGCACAAACCATCTCCTCGCAATAAGGGAACTGAGCAGTAGCAAAAGTATCCCTTTTCCATTAAAAAGGGTTAGTCATTTCTGCATGGACTGCATCTGAACCCTTGACGTCAAACACATGTACAAAGAGGTTTGTTCACCGGCTAACACATGTTATCCTACGGGAGTACCCTTCGTGTGTATAATCTATTCAAGAATTCAGATCTAGCAAAGCTGTTTCTTGTTCCAAGCCCCATTTGAATTGAATTAGTCAATGGAGATGCTGGAGCATGAGCATTAAAATTCAGTCTTCATGTCTTCTTGCCCCCTCACACAACATGAAAGTTTGAAACCATTTATCTTCATCTCCTTGCAAGCTTAGATGCCTTTCCCTGAGTTCTTTATCAAATAGGCATTCACAATGGTTGCATTTGATCCAATATGGTTAATGATCCTCTTTGCCTCCAAGAATTCAGAGATCTCGAGATATTGAAAGAAATGAAAGAAATCATCATAACTAGAACAAGAAATTTTGATAAAATAAAAAATAAAAAAACTGCATATCAGAATGCATGCCTGACAGAGTGTATGCACATAAGTACAAAGAAAATGGAGAAAATTCAAATTTTAGGAACAAAGAAGCTAAGAAACCTAGGGAAAAATGCATGAACTATGGAATAGCTGTAGACAAATCAGTGTATAATTCTACATCAGTCACATCTTGCAAAACTTATCCAAACATCATCAGAATCTTAATTAGGTGGTTAAGAATGAGACTGAGAATATAGTGTTGAGAGGGATCTCCTGTTTTAGGAGTTTTTATAGTGTTAAGAGAAATGGTCACAATCACAGATTAATAAAGGCTATTTTTTTAAAAAAAATCTTTACTAAGGAGTTTAAATGTACAACTGCAGGAAACATTTGATGAATCAAGATATGTTTCTGGGAACTCCAGCAAACATTGGGGGACAAAACCTGCAGTCCACACACACTTGTTTCAAAAAAAAAAATGTGTTTCTGTATTACCATGTCCAAACCATTACCTTGAATGCCAAACCCCCTAAACACAAAAGTTTGAGATCGTCACTTAGTGCCTATGTCCTAGAAACACCTTTTGCTTAAAGCCTCACCTATAGTCACCCAATCAAACAAATTTTCACAAAACAGTAGTGAATCCCAAGATGCAGAATCTTCTCCTTTCCCTAATCCAGGGTGACCAATATAACGAGGCCCTAAACAAAAAAAAAACTTCCCGAGAGAACTAAATGCAACCAGATCTAAGGTCAAACTTCCCGAAAGAAACAGAAGCCAAGAAGAGATCAAAATACTCTTGGTAATTTTACGATTAAAAGCCACAGTATGTCTAGTTCTAATACATTTGACATTCTGGAGCAATCAGAAGTAGAACAATAAAATGGCAAGGCCCTCAAAATTGCTAGTGTTATTACTATAATGGTCATTTAGCTAACCATAAGAACTTTTCATAATTACTAATTTCTTATAATAGTCACTTTGGTAATATAATAATATAAATTACGGTATACTTACGTTATTCCAGGTTTAGGTTTTAGGTCTATAAGGTCATATTCCTATAGAGAAGTGTTGTCTCTCTTTATTTTATTATGTATCAAGTATTTCTCTTTTTATGTTTTCTCTTTAGCATTCCTATTTTCTTTGTATTTGGTTTTCATTATATGGCATCAAATCCACAGTGAGCAAAAGTCAAATGTGAAATGAAGGCTCAAGGTTTTGTTAATTGGTGACAACCAAAGAACTGGTTCTCAATACAGCAAAACCAAAGGAGCTTTCAATCCAAGAAAGCTGCAATTTCTTTTGGGGTTTTGCTGTGGGATGTGTAAAGCAAGGAGGCAGTTATACTGGTGCTAAAGCTGTAGAACACTATTTCAGAAGCAGATAGATCTAATTTTATTTTTAAATAGACAAGTAAAAAATAAAATGGCTAATTTTTCTAACATTATCTTGGAGGGTAACTTCAAGTTTTATGCAAAAAACTACAAACCCTAGAAGTAGCCACTCAGCACTATATCTCCAAGCAATCCCAAACACAATATCATAGTCCACACTTATGCTTACAATAATAATAACCTCCTTTATATATAAATCCTCTTAATAAAATAATGGAAGAGTAATCAAAATGAAGACCCAACCATCATGTACTATAGCTAATTACACAAGTTTTCGACGTGACCCAATATAACTAAGGAATATGTGCCACACATTAGCATCTCCATCAACCTAAATATATTATAATATCTTATCCCTGGGTACATAACACACCATCTTTTTCTTGACATGTTTCCTCCACAAAACATGAGAAGAAGCCAAATAGGAAGGCTGTCACGAGTCACTACAAACATGACACCATGACCAATCAGCCAACCATTCATAATTAATCGTCACAATAGTTTTAGCATGATAGTACCTAGATCCAAATTTTGCTGCACCAATGTGCTTCCATTCCTAATCATAGAAAGCCCTCCTTTTCTACCATGAATAACCATTACTTTAATGCCACAGACTGTTGTAGTTGTTCATTTGATTCCATGTAGATCCATGGTGTTTGTCTCATTGATTGACTGTATTATCATGCTTCATAATTCTTACCTCTCACAATGATGTGGATGCTTTTATTTATCGTACCTTTTGCTATCACTAGGACCTTTTCTAATTCTTCGCCATTTTTTCCCACTCATTTTGTTGGGTTCCCTTCTTTCTTTGCATCTTGCTCCTCTTGTTTGCCCTTTGATTCATTGGTGTAATCCTCAATAGATTTCTGAACTTGCTCTTCCTTGACTTTCCTTTGGACTTCATTATGGTATATAGTAATATAGTTTTTTTTCTTCTTATACCAAAGCCTCATGAACTTCTTTTGCACATTGATGTTTATTGTTCCTAAATATTCTAACCTAAAATAACTAGGCACAAGATCTAACCCATTAGCTAAATCATGAAAGTATGAATGTAACACATTTTTATCCATAAAAAGCTTCAAATCTTCAAAATTGTGAATATCCTTACCCACTACTAAACTTATTTCAATGTGTTTTGCATGTACCTGTAGTTTCTTGGCTAATTCCATGCTAATGAAGTTATACTTGCTACTAGGGTTACAATAACAAAAACTTTTGCTCTTTGAATGCATCCATAAAATTGAAAGATTGAATCTTCCTTCCTTGGAGCTAAAGTGCATATACATGTATCCATAATCTTTTCATCTCTTTTTCCTTCTCCACGTACCCTGATCCTCCTCCTCCTTTCTCTTGTTCTTCTTTTATCTCTTCTCTCTCTTAATCTTCTCATTCCTCGCGTTCTTGTTTTTCTTCTCTATCTCCTCCATTTTCCACTTTTATTTTTTCTTTTGGTACCCATTTGTCTAAGAAAGCCTATTCCAATGTCATGTCCCCGTCCTGAAATAAGAGTTAATAATAATAATAATAAATTAAATTAAATTAAAATAAATAAATGATAAAATATAAGTATAATTATAAGTATAGCCAATCAAGGAGCCAACGGTGTCACCTTAAGAGGTTACTAATCAAGATACAACAGATCCCCTTTTGCATGAATAGGGATATATATGTTAATGTAGATTATAAATTACTTAATCACTATCTCTCCCCTTTCAAGCATCTCACTTCACTCCGCTCCCTTATTTTCCTATTCATCCACTTCCAGGATCATCATTAGCATCCCCCCAAACATCGATTTTAGGCTCAGCTCATATAATGATGACTCCAGTCTTATAATCTCGATTAAGCTTTCCCCATAGCTATCTTCAGTAGGAAGAAACCTCGACGTTTTTGGAAAGTGCTAAGTATGCTTAATACATGATTAGAACTATCCGGATTTCAATCATCATTAAGCAGGTAAGCAAGAGACAAAATGTGACTTCTAAATTAGAGAAGACAATCATCATAATAATGGAGAGAGATATACACATATACATATGATTTTGCAAAGATAATGATAAAGTCAGGCTAACAAAGATCAATGGGGAACTGAGACCATGTAATAACACAAACCTTTGTACCATCATTTTGCTTTTCATTTGCTCTTATCATCATAATCCCTGTTGAGACAGCTCATAAGTGAGATAGGCCCGCCTTAATAAGTTTGTCTGTAGCCTAATTGGTACACCAGCAATTTCTTTCCTCTGTTCCTAAAGCTGTACAATGGAAACCAAACTCTCCACCTTTAACAAGGGAAGCTCCAGAACCATGGCTTTCAGAGGATTAATCACACCAGAGAGATGGAATCAAATGTTGGTGCCTCTGTCGAACTCCTCTCAAAGGGCACTAGAGAGAGCTATGGGGGAGCATGTTTTCGACTATGAATTCACGTTCAGAACAAACGGGAATGTTATAGGACTCTTCATCGCCATCTCCTATCTAGTTGGCAGGGTGAAAGAGGAGATTATTCAGGTATCAAAGCTTATTTTCAACAAGAATCTCCTGATAGGTCTAGAAAAAATGGTATATTGTTATGATGAGAACCTTACCACTCCCCACCCTGAAACTACTATGAAAGCAGCCCTCTCAAAACTAGCTCAAATCCCTTTAAAACAGAGGATGCCATTGATCATCTTCAAGGACGAAGTAGGTTTTGATACCCATTGGCCGGGTATGTTAAGGAATCTCGACTACTTATATAAGGAGATACTCCAGATCAAACAAGACACTACAGACATTCTGAACTATTGGAGGGATGAAGGGTTTGACATCCCTCAGCTCCTAAATGAATTTGAGGAAGAAAGGACTCATGTTATTGCCCCGGAAATCAAAAGGTGCACCCGGCATGCTAAACTTGTGGGCGATGAAGAGGAGAGCATAGTGATTATGAGAAAGGAAAACCACGCCTGGTTATGTACGAAGGTGGACATCAATTCACATCAGTGAATCCTGCTCAAGAGAATATGAATACTAATGTATAGTTATAAATAGAGCTTCTCACACCATTGTAATTAGTTTCTGTTCTAATCTGCATAGTCAGACCTGATCATAATGATGTATAGTTATACAGAGTAAAGTAAGACGCTAATATACACACAGTGGTATCTGTATTTTCAGTATTGGCTTTAGTGTTTAAAAATTAGTAACTGTATATACAGAGCGCATATATGTACAGTTTACTTCGACTGTATAATTTGAGCAGCCATGGCTAAGTTGAATCTATAGACACTACTAACGGTGGTTTGTATAAAGAAATGTACAGCCCTTCTCTGAAGATAATATAATATTTGATTTTCAGTACATTAGTCTTCTCTCCTTTATTGCCTAAATATAAGCTTGGATAATGTTTAAATAGCGAATCCAGCACTAGTAATGTGCAATCAATGGTTTATAGGCTTCAAGCCCATTTTTATATGTTAAGTAAGTGATTAGGTAAATTATGTTCTTAAACAAATAAATATAGTCCTCTAATCCATGCTTATGCACAAATACTATGAGAATACTATGCAACACAGATCTCGGCAAAACCATATATATATATATATATATATGACTATACTTTAAGGCCACTGGAACTATATGTAAAACAGTTATGTCAATCTTCTCTAAAAGTATTTTTCCTGCAGATCTGTGATTTGAATTTCTGTATATATATATATACATATATATATATATATATATATATATATATATATATATATATATATATAAGTATGTATATATATATATGTATATATATATATATAAAGATATATTCAACCTCTGTTCAGCATATAATACTGTCTTTATGTTTCTTGGGTTATCACAATGGCAGTCATCTGAACCTCGGCTGAATCTGCCCAGATCTCGGTGTTGTTCTTAGCAAGGATTGGTGCTGATTCCCATAACGGATTTGCTTTGAGAAATGTGTTAGCATTTAACAGATCTATTTCAGATCATCTGATTAATAAGCATTAAGCTCTCTTTCCAGAATTAAGGGTATAACTCCTTTTTGTAATACTGCATTGCAAGCCAGAGATAGTTTTCAGCACAGTTGCTGTCAGGTCTTGCAGCTACCATCACATTGATTCTAAAGGATAATACATAGAATAACAGATATATATGTATATATATATATAGATATATATATATATATATATATATACACGACAGTTTTCACTCGTATCTTACAATATGATTTAAACAGGTCAGTGCTCTTTTTATGAAGGGAGATATAGGTATGTTTCGGCTCGTAGATATAGGGCTGAGGGGTAGGTATCTATCCCTCTCTCTATAGCTAATAATCATAGATGCTTATCTCTCTCTACTAAGTGTGATATCTGCTGGATCACAAAAGAGTAAAGGAAATAAGCATATATGCTTTAAAAGGATATGGTATAATCATCATTGAATAGCATAGGCTTATCTTTGGTACTTTCAGCTTCCTTATTGATATAGATGCACAAGGCTAAGAATAATAGGGGTAACTCGGCCTACATCAAATTGGAGAAATTCCAAATCCCAAGAAAGGCATTATACCCCAAATTTAGTTTATGTTTTCTAATGATAGTCTATTTATAGCTAGATTATCTCTTGTATGAGTATATATGAGTCTTGATGTAGAAGGTTATATGGCTTCTTTGTTAGAAAGTTGTAAACTGAGAATAATTGTATTATCTTCTTACTTTACCAAAAGATCTTCTATCTTGGATTTCTTGATTTTTTGACTCTATTGACTCCATATCACCATAATTATGCATTTCAAACTAGCATTTTGGATGGTTATCGATATTTCTGTGCAAATAAGCTTGGTAACCAAATAACTCACCATCTGGAGAAAGGTAACAAAGCAAAGAGGTAAGTTTCTACTTTATAATTTATATTTGATTCATCTTAAATATCATTTAGTGTCTAACCAATTGGTTTGGAAGAATTTCGCTTCCCATTTCAGGAGGATATTATCAATCTGGCGCAAAGCACAACTTCTTTCCGAAGGATTGAAAATAGATGGTGATACTCCAACTGTATTAACAGAGATGTATTCTTTTTTATCATTGAAATAAATTGGTAATAATATTCTGACAAACCTCGATAAATATCGAGTAGTGGGAATGCCCACAGAAGCTATGTAGAATTCAAAAATCTTGATAGCTATCAAGTCGTGGGTATGCCCACGTAATTTTTGTATTAGTATCAGGACTCATAGTCCCGGGCAAGGCTGGAGGTTTTCTCGACCCCACTCTTTCCTACCAGCGCCTGCATTGAGCGGGGTTTTTTTGTAAAATTTTGAACTTAAATATTAATAAAATTTGGGCTTCGGCCTTTTACCGATCAAAAAAAAAAATTATAACAATATAAAATAATTATAATTATAGTTAAATAATAAAACTAAAATTAATAAATAAATAAACAATATACAATCTAAACATCAAACATTACTACATAGTGGAACTATCGATTGACTAAATATATGCAATGTCTGATTTAGTATTAAGTCTAAGTTATTGTCAACATATATTAATACGGATTAATTTCATTATTGTAACCAACGAATATTATGAATACTATGACTATTTAACTATTCCTTATTATTGTCAACGAATATTCCCTTATAATTGTTAACATATAATACTCAGCCTGTCCATTATGATGATGTGGCCGTAAGGAAGTAGTTTAAAGAAAATAACAAATCATTGGAATGAAAGGACACATCCCGTGGGTCTTCTCAGGCAGAATAAATAGGCACAGTTCATAGTTGCTAGGGAAAAGAGGAAGAAGAAGATTATAATTTTATATCTAAGCATCGCTACACAGAGATTGGTCAGAGGCAAACACAAGGGACTGGAGGACAGTTCGATCTAAGCAACTGGACATTTATTGCACTTTCAGTATCCATTAATACAGTATGTATTTCTTATAATATTGTTGTGTAAGCGTAGGGAACCTTATTGATGAGTATAAGTTGGCCATGTTGACTAAAAGAATGATACATTGGTGTGAACAAATATATATATATATATATATATGAAACATACATATGTATATATAAATTATGATATTGCTGTAAATTATCTAATACATAAATATACAGTAATACAGAAATATACAGTGATGTAAATTATGACAGGCAGGTGTGTATATAAATATATAGAAGATCACTATGTGTATTACTGACCAAATGAATTGGGCAAGGGATCATATGTATTGCTGGCAACAGTCAATTAGTTGATGCTGATAATATTATATCAAAATATTATATATGGTCAGTATATATATTATAGTATTAATATCAGATATAATAGTAAGATTATAAATGTGTAAACATGTATATTAATAACAATAAAATCAGAGTTATATGTATGTTTATACATATAGTGGTAATACATGAGATATTAATGTATATATGTCCATATTCAGATCTGTTATTATTTAGTACCTGAAGAAGAAAGGGGCTATAATGTTTCCAAGGAGGAGCTTGTCTAAATCCAATCAATAGTATTATTCCCAAGAAAGGGTAGGGGTTGGCATCCCGGAAGCCTTGACCGTAAGTCAAAAGATAGGATACAGACTTGGACCTATAAACTTTGAGGGAGCCTATGGTAATTGGTCTCTAGGCACCTTGGTTACATGCCTAATCCTTCCTTCATCAAATTGAAGTAGTAATAAGGTCGGTATGGATGTTAATTATATATATATATAGATAACTTAATCTAATGAGATGAATGAATAATTCTCTTTACTTCGAATGTCTTACTCATTATATCTTTATCCATTTAGCTTAGGACATTCATAATAAATTTGGGTTAAACTGGTAATGACTAAGTCTAAGCCTAACAAGGGACATTACAATTGGTATCAAAGCATGATCCTGCCATCCTGCAGGGTAAAGGATGAAACAAGCAAGCATTCTCATCAATAAGAAAAAATCTATTAATGTGTTTATTGTGTGTATACTCCATGTCTTCATACATTCATCTGTATACTTTGCGTATGCTTGGTGTGTTGTTTGTGTGCTTCTTGCCTTACATGACTGACGTGTACTTATGTATTGCTTCATACATTACATATTTGATGTGTATTTATTGCTCCATTTCTGATATATTTGATGTGTACTTATGCACTGTTGCATGTCTTATATGTTTGGTGTGTAATTAAGTGTGCTACCTCATGCTTTAAGTGTCTGGCGTATATTTATGGCCTTGTGTGCATTTATATGGCTTCATGCCCAGTTTGTATTCATACTTCATGTACTACTTCATGCCTGATGTGAATGCTTAATATGTTGCTCATACCTTACAGATATTGATGCTCTACACTTATGTATATTGCTGCTTCATGCTTCATGCCTTATGGGCTACATGTGTGCTTCAAGTGAATCCATATATGTTTTTGTGTATGTGCTGACTTCAGTAATGCACGTGTATGCTTTGTGTTGTATGTACTGTGTATTCACATATGTGCTTCTTGACTTAAGTGAATTCATATGTATGCTTCATGTCCTATGTGTACTCATGTGTATGCTTCATGTGCTATGTATACTCACCTGTATGCTCTGTGACTTAAGTGAATTCATGTATATGCTTTGTGTTTTATGAGTGTGTACGTGTATACTTCTTGACTTGTATAAATTATGCATGTAAACGCCTCGGGCTTTAAGTACATGTATCATGTGTGTAATTCATATGTATTTAAATGTGCAATTTGTGCCTTAGGGGTATTTAGGTGTGTACTCCACATTCTACGTGTATTGATTTGTATAATTTATGACTTGCGTGTATTCATGTGCTTCACGCCTTAAGTGTATTTGAGAGCATACTCCATGCTCTATGTGTATTGGTATGTATGGTTCATGCCTTATGGGTATTTCAATGAATGCTTCATACTTCACATGTCTTATTCATGACTAGTGTGTTTTCAACATAGTTACTTCATGAGTGTGTGTGCCTTCCTAATGTATGCACTTCATGTTTGATATATCTCCAAACAAACTTATACCATGAGCGCTTTGTAAGTGTTTCAATAGCTACATTCTTTCATTCCAAGGTGGAAGGTGCACATTTAACTTCTATCTGTAAATATAAGACATTAGTACAAATGATATAAGGATTGTTGAACATAACCATGATGTATGATAGGGAGGTGGATAACGGATAGGTTTCTTTGATCATTGAATGTAATGTACCAATCTTATGACTCCGCCCAAATCCTCTGTAATCTGTTGTACAAAGGCCAGTTATGCTAGTGCAGGGGATTCATTTGTTCTTACTGGGTTGGAGGTGACCGTACGGGTGCTGGCAATGATCGTACGGCAACAAGGAGTGATCGTACGGTGCCTGGAAGTGGCCGTACAGTGGAAGCTATGTGGTCGTATGGTGGAGACTGTATGGCCGTACGGTGTTTGGGAGTGTTGTGCGGTGGAGTAGGTGGGGAATGACGTACGGTTGGGGAATGTAGTCGTACAGTGGTCGTACGGTGCCTGGAAGTGGTCGTACGGTGGAAGCTAAGTGGTCGTACGATGTCTGGAGTGCCATGCGGTGGAGCAGACGGGTGGCCATACGGTGGAAGCTATGTGGTCGTACGGTGTTTGGTGTTAGCTATACGGTGGAAGCTATGTGGCCGTACTGTGGAGACTGTATGGCCATATGGTGTCTGGGAGTGCTGTGCGGTGGAGTAGGTGGGGAATGACGTACAATTGGGGAATGTAGCCATACGGTGGCAGTGAAGGCCATACAGATGAGGGATGCTCAACCATGCCTTGTAGACGCTTGTTAGAAGTTCACCTTTCCTTCACAGACGATTAAATATGTTCCTTGCAGACACAGAGCAATACGCCAACCGAATATATTTGCCAGAAAGATCTTATTGAATTTATTGATGGAACTTCGGATTTGCCAAATCCGATACAAGCAGAACCAAGCAGAGTAGGGTGAGGATTGAATCCCACCGAAACTGCACACAAACCAAATAGGGAGGGTCTTTCACCTCCGAAATGGCGAACAGCAGAATTCCAACAGGAATTCGCAAATACAAATCAAATATAAATCTCAACATAACATAACTAACCTACACGCCAAGCATAAATACCCATCGGAGAAAACTTCCCGAGAGTGCACAAAAGAGCTAACGGCGATAACTACACTACGCCAACAAAAAGAATGGGTCCGAGATAAACTAAATCGATCGGGACCCAAATACAACAGTTTTATTAGTCATTTAATGACGGGGACATTACATTCAATCATTTGCTTGAGGACAAGCAATTTTGGGGAGGGAAGCACTGTCATGTCCCCATCCTGAAATAAGAGTTAATAATAATAATAATAAATTAAAATAAAATAAATAAATGATAAGATATAAGTATAATTATAACAATATAAAATAATTATAATTATAATTATAGTTAAATAATACAACTAGAATTAATAAATAAAATAGAATAAATAAATAAACAATATACAATATAAACATCAAACATTACTACATAGTGGAACTATCAATTGACTAAATATATGCAATGGCTCATTTAGTATTATGTCTAAGTTATTGTCAACATATATTAATACAGATAAATTTTATTATTGTGACCAACGAATATTATGAATACTATGACTATTTAACTATTCATTATTATTGTCAATGTATATTCCCTTGTTAACATATAATACTCAGCCTGTCCATTATGATGACGTGGCTGTAAGGAAGAAGTTTAAGGAATATAACAAATCGTTAGAATGAAAGGACACATCCTGTGGGTCTTCTCAGGCAGAATAAATAGGCACAGTTCACAGTTGCTAGGGAAAAGGGGAAGAAGAAGATTATAATTTTATATCTACGCATCACTGGACAGAGATTGGTCAGAGGCAAATGCAAGGGACTGCAGGACAGTTCGATCTAAGGAACTGGGCATTTATTGCAGTTTCGGTATCCATTAATACTGTATGTATTTCTTATAATATTGCTGTGTAAGCGTAGGGAACCTTATTGATGAGCATAAGTTGGCCATGTTGAATAAAAGAATGATACATTGGTGTGAACAATTATATATATATATATATATGAAACATATACATGTATATATAAATCATGATAGTGCTGTAAATTATATAATACATAAATATACAGTAATACAAAAATATACAGTGATATAAATTACGACAGACAGGTGTCTGTAGATATAATCCTAATATATGTATGTATATATACAGAAGATCACTATGTGAATTACTGACCAAATGAATTGGGCAAGGGATCATATGTATTGCTGGCAGCAGTCAATTAGTTGATGCGATAATATTATATCAGAATATTATATTTGGTCAGTATATATATTATAGTATTAATATCAGATATAATAGTAAGATTATAAATGCGTAAACATATATATTAATATTATATATATATTAATAATAATAAAATCAGAGTTATATGTATGTTTATACATAGTGGTAATACATGAGATATTAATGTACATATGTCCATATTCAGATCTGTTATTACTTAGTACCTAAAGAAGAAAGGAGCTATAATGTTTCCAAGGAAGGGCTTGTCTAAATCCAATCAATAGTATTAATCCCAAGGCAGGGCAGGGGTCAGCGTCCCGGAAGCCTTGAGGGCAAGTCCCAAGATAGAATACGGACTTGGACCTGTAAACTTTGAGGGAGCCTATCGTAATTGGTCTTTAGGCACCTTGGTTACATGCCTAATCCTTCCTTCATCAAATTGAAGTAGTAATAAGGTCGGTATGGATATTAATTATATATATATATATATATATATAACTTAATCTTATGAGATGAATGAATAATTCTCTTAACTTTGAATGTCTTAGACTGAATCATTATATCTTTATCCATTTAGCTTAGGACACAAATATTAAATTTGGGTTAAACTGGTAATGACTAAGTCTAAGCCTAACAAGGGACATTACATCCAAGCCATCCAAAGAAGAAATATCCTTATGCAATCATGCGAACCATTTATTAGTATCACCTTTTAGGGGTATCACAAAGTGTAATTTTCATGCTATACTTTTACTGTAAACTCTTTCATAGAATGTCACCTATAAGATTTGGCTATGAAGGTAGCCATCCAAGATCTAGAGGCAATGAAAAGCACAATAACAAGAGAGAAATGATATGATACGAATAACTTGTATTCTCACCAAGAATGCAATACAATAATTGGAATCAATGGATGACTGAACTGGAATCAACTTGAATTGAATATTGGATTATCATTACATTGGAGACCCCTTGCTTCTATAGCCAAGGTAAGTACAAGTGTCTTTGTCTCATTACATGATAATCAAGAGACAACTTATCACCCACCCAAGCTGGAATCACGTCACCAGAGGTGGATCATCCTCCAATGTGTAATAAATTTTGTGCAACAAAGGTGAAGGGTGATGAAGTGATAAGACCACAAAAGGTGGATCACCCACCAAAGGTGGAAACATCCATCCACTATAAGTGGATATGGTAGGCCCTACTATTTGCGAAGGGGGTTAGCCAAGACTCATTGAACAAAGTGAAAAGAGGTTTTCCCTCTCCTAGTTGGTAAAGCCTCTCCCTCCAATGTGAAGCGGACTTAGTTACACATAACTTAGCTATATATAGGTGTTCTCACTAAAGGTAAGCTCCTCGGGATCTAAAGTAGTTCCGGTTAATGAAATTGGTATAAGAAAGGCCGACATATCAGGCATCTTCCCCCATCACTAACGGTAAGTGCCCTCATTGCAGCTTAATCTCATTCTCACCTAGCTCTAGCTAGAACCAAACCCACATATAGTGGAAATGCTCCAACTACTCCTATGTAATTCCCTAAAGCAAGCTTGAGTTGATTTTAATTAAAAGCTAAATGTGAATTAACCAAAGTCAAATGCCTCAATTACACCAGCACCATCGTTCTGATGCATCTCCACTTCCATCAAGATTAGGAAACCCTATTGAAAACCAGGGTTTTATGAGAAATGTTTTCAATTGATCACTGTTATACCAAATGCAATTGAGCAAACTTTAACTCAATAAGCTAATAATGTTTTATGCCCCAAAACCAAAAGTAAAAACAATAAACCTCTGATGAATTTTTACAATCATTCTAGAAATGTAAAATATCAAACTATTATGTGATTTGTGGCATATAGTGTGCGTTCATGAAGACACATGAAATTGCAATAACTCAATATTTATGGTCAAATTTTGATTTTTAGATTATAAATTCCTTATATGATCCTCCAACTTTTAGCAAAAAGCTGCACCAAAAATTAACTTTAAGGTCGTCCTCATCTCTGACCAAATCATAGCTCTAATACCACTTGATAAAATTCTGAAATATAATATTTGCAACATGCAATGTAGAATAGAGATCAAACACCACACAAGATGTTTGTGGGCCACAATGATCTAATATCCAATATATGCAGAAAAAGAATAAACCCTTGAGGTAGGGTAACACCATACAATACTCTTTATGGAAGAAGCCACTCCACCATATCACACTCAATACATATAGTTAGAATGATGATCACCCACATTATATAGAGCTCCTAATAATCACCCACATTAATCCCAATGAAGGCCTACCATCACCTAATATAATTAATTACATAAATTGTCCAAATTACCAATATAGCTTAGAGATATGTTCCAGCGTAAGTTATAAAAGAAGCATCATTTGAGCAAAAGCCCAATGGTAGTCATCTTAAAGCTTTTGGGTCAGTTGTATAAAAATAGGTTCCCACAAAAAAGGGACCGAACTTGATGCCAAGAAAATGACACTTACAGCTACAGAAATAATCACAAATCATGTAGGTTAGTGGTCATTCACTCAAACAAAGCATGCTATAGCTATGACGTCACAGCAGAAGGGAATGTATGGTTATTATAGGCAACAACAGAACAGAAATCAAGTCTGAAAGTTGATTAAAATGAGGAAAATTTGGCTGAGTAATCAGGTACGTGCGTGCTCAACCTAAAAAGGGGTAAAGTTCCCATGAAATTTCAAGCCCAATAGATGCTGACTATGGAAACCAGCAAGATGCTGATGCTGATTTGAACAAAACTGTCGCTGTATAGGATAAAATATGAGCAAGATGATGATGTTGATTCATCAAGAAAGATGGAAATAAGCAAACCAAAAGGTGGTACAACATATATGATTTTAACAATGTTATTAAAGATAAACTGACTGACAGCAGACAAAAGATCCAAAACAGGTAAACCAGCTTAAACAATATTAATCTTTCATGCTTTATTTGCAATACTCTTTTGGACCTCAAGAGTATGCTGAAGCCAAAGGAAACCTAGAAAGGAACCAATTGGTGGCAATGGGTCTACAAAATCAAATATAAGGTGAAAAGGACACTTGGCAAGTACAAATCAACGCTAGCTGCAAAGGGTTTTGCACAAAACGAAGTGATTAGGAGGAAAGATTTTCTTCTACTTCCAAAATGGAGATGATTTAACTAGTTCTACCATGGCAGCACAGTTTGGATGGAAAGTGCACTAGAAAAATGTGAATAGTGCCTACATCAAAGGAGACCTTCAAGAAGCGTACATCTACCAGCCACAAGGATTTTAGTCTGAGATTCTAGGGAAAGTCTAAGTAATATTTAACTATAATTGCTTCTTGATTCCTCCATACCCAGGATAGTCTAGGTAGTATTTAACTATAATTATTAATTCATTAAAAAAAACAGGGAGTTAAGGCCCCGTCCAATTTAGATGTTTTTCTTCGGTTTCATTGAAAAGAAGGCCAGACTAAATTCTTCTTCTGAAGCCGAAACTAAATATTGATTCTGCGAGTGGGACGATGATCAGGATGTTGGTAAAGGTATTGGCCAAAACTAGAAAGTGATCTATTTTAGAGCACAAAGAACAACCAAGAAGTTCAATCCTAACAGTCTAATGATCTTCAGAAACCAGTCCTATGGGTGTTTGTAATCTGCTGACTGTATTTACATCTTGGCAATCAGCTATTGATTACTTAAAGAACATTCCAGTTTTCTCTCCCTCATTAAGCCAAGTGACTTCACTCTGTTTTCAAAACAGTTCCTCCAATATAAGGATTTAACTGAAAAGAAAGTGAAGTTTGTTTCTCAATAAAAAACGGACCTTCACTAAGCCCATGATTCTCAACTTGCTTCTATATTTGGTGAAATTCCAGTTCAGTCTTTGCTTTGATCTCAAAAAGATAGCAATACACAAATTTGTTCCTACTTTCAGCTTCACTTTCTGTACTTGAGAATATACTTAGGGTCCTGGACTTGAATTTTTCACCATTATTTGATTAACTCTCAATGACAGACCAAGAGTCCACAGAACTTTTAGGAATAATTTAAAGAACTTTAAATCCAGCTAGAAATTTTAGTTTCCTGCAGAAAAAGGAATTGATATTTGTTTTCTTCAGCCTATCTTCTCAGTAGCCCTTGTTTGTCATGACTCATGAGCACTAAAGCCTCTGATGTTACAAGATAATATCTTCAGTTTCAGCCTCTGGTGGGTGACTTAACCTCCTGCCTTCTAAAATCTCAAGAATTTACTGTCAGCTATTCACACCGACAAGGGAAAGAAACTCATTTAAGATTTTATAATTCCAAACTTATCAATTTGCCATTGTCATCCTTGCATCTCAGTCAAAGAAGAAGTATGGCTTTTTGCCAAGGTGTCAATATCAGCTGGAGAAAAGCATTCCTTTGGCCAAAATAATTGGCCCAGTGAAAGTTTGAAGAGAAAATCTCCTATGTTTAAGCCTCCAGAACAGGATTAGTCTCCTTTGGCATATAATAAATTATTAAATTGTAACAGCTAATACCAATCCACTCAATTTAAGGAAAGGATTGGCATTCAGATTCTCAATCCCACACAACTAAATTGTATTATGAACCAAGGCATCTGTTTGAGTGTGGTCAAGGGGAAGCAACAAGGATATTGTCATCCTTTGTTGTGAATCTACCATGAAGAGGCAGCAGCACTCTTCCCATTTCAGTCAATTCCAAAAGAAACTATTGAAAAGGGATCTTTTGATTACCAGATATGCTTTACTTATTGAGCCACTATAGGCTTTTAAAATTCCATTCCTCTTCTTCAAAGGTTCAAACAGATTCAGTTTTGTTGGTACAACTTTGATTCAAATGCACCAAATTGCAGCAGAACCAGCAATAAAAGGGGAGACTTTAAGAACCACTTTTTATGGCTACTTCTTAATCCTTGATTTTGCGGGGACTTTGTCCTAATCCATTTTTAGAAGAGTAACATAAAATGCTAGAGTTTATAGCATGAAGACTTCAGTGATGCAATATTCACCCAAAGTCTTTCCATAACATATGGTCTCCAATATTCCATAGGAAATTTGTGCATACAAATCCAGATCAAAACTTAGTAAAGAATTTCAATTTCTGGATCAGAACTTAAAATCCAATACCTCATAAAGACGGTGGCATTTGAAATTAACAAGAGTTCTCTCTCTTAGCCAAGTCAAAAATTGCTAGGAAGAAACCATGATGCAGGCAGCAAAATTCTGCTTGTAGTTGACCCATTTGGTGGTGAGCAGCTAGTTCCATGAAATTACGAATAAATGCATGGAAAGTAAAGACCATAACATCTCCTTCAAGCAGTTCCTCATCCATGTGATGTCCCCGTTCCGATATAGAATTTAATAATATATACTATTAAAATAGTGAAATTTTATTACAATAGAAAGATTTAATAAATAAATAAATAATATTATTCACTAGCAATAATAATACCATAGAAAAATAATATCTAAAAGAATAAATAACAATAATAATATAATACATTTTCAATAATATCAGTTAGACATAATATCAAAATAATATAATTAACCCTGACAGAAATACGAATCAAGCAATTAATAAATCAGAATAATACAAAGACGTGGACAAGGCACTCGACGAAGACAACAGATTATGATTGTAATCGGCAATACCAAACAGTAACATACTAACGAGTCATTAGTCAGCGATCTAATAAGGAACCACAGTTAATATTATTTAGACAAACAATATCATTGCTGAAGGGCCATGTCCGCTGGGAGAGATCCACCTCTTTGACTTCATGGAACATACCAACGTGAAAGGTTGTAATTAGAAAAGGGGTTGATGTGGCAGTTAGGCAGGAGTTGTGTCTCTTGCTACGCAACTTATCACATCCACTGCATTATATTTAAAAAGACTCCCACTCATTCTATAGGGGGGGAGGATATATGAAAGAGACATTATATAGAGGAATCTACAAGAATGTTGACAGATTAATAAATCTGTATTCAGCGTCTGGCAACAAGTCTAACAGCCAGAACACATGGGATATATATAGAGAGAGAGGGGCATCTGTTAATAATAATTAATCAGAATCATTTATATTAGATTAAATGTATACATATGTAATACACACACACTAATAATAATGATCAGAACTATATATTTATGTTCTATTCAGGTGTGAATATACATATATATAATGCATAAGATATAGTCTATTATATACATTATATGTTTATAAGGATGAAATCATAATCATCTATATATAGATGTATATATCTGAAAGATCTAATGATATATCTGAAATACATATATGAGTTATATATATAGACTGATTTAATATATATATATGTATATTAATAATAGTCAAATCAGAATTATATATAACTTATGATGTATTTAGCAAATATACGTACATCCGTATGTTCATATATATATATATATATATATATATATAAGGAGGATATTTAGATTATAAGACAGGAGCTTTATACATCTCTGTGACTGGTATGTACAGTAGTATAAATTCTGATTATGCTTGATGATAATTTTAATAAGTAATATCAGAACATTACCACTAAGACAAGATAATTAGTTAAATATACATGCTCAAGATTTGTTATTATTAAGTCTGAAAGAGAAGTGCAAAAGGATGAACAGGGAGAGGCCTATGTAAATCCAGCCAATCGGTCATTTCCAAGATAGGTAGGGATCAGCAACCCTGAGCGCCTTGCGGACATTTCCAAGAAAGACTTAAGGGCGTGGATCTGTAAAACCTTGAGGGAAACCATTGAGTTTGGTGTCTAAGCAACTTGTTACATCTTCAGCACTCTCCTAGACTGGAGTAATAACAAGGATAGCATGGACTTCTTAATTCATATATAATTTATCATTTGTTCTATTAATTCATATGCAGTTGTTATCTTTTATTATAGAATGAATTAAGTTAACATAATTCAATTCTAGTAAATTAAGTAAGATCCCAATAGGGGGCATTACAATCCAAGGGAACAATGGATCAACATCCACAACCCAGTAAACATGAAGAAAATTGGGAAGTTTGAGATCATATCTTTGCCCGTAGAAGCAACATTAAATCCATCCTAGTGCATCCTTAGAGTATTTAGATTTTGGATAGAGACCATAAAGTTATAAACTCTATCCTCGGGCATTCACTATGCAATTTAGAGTGGCAGACAACAGAAAAACACTCAAGCATCTAGTAGACTTGTTGAGTTGACATGTCCTCTTAATGTCATATTTGGATAGGGGTTTTTGGTGTCTCTATTCTTGATATTAACTGGTTTTTAGTTGCACTCGTACTTTTTAAAAAGATGACTATGAAGAGTCCTTTATTATTTAATCTCCATGAGCATTCTATCATCCTGATGATGGATCACGGAGTGTGCTTTGAAACATTGATGCAAAAAATATATACACAATCACATCCAAAAGCAGTAACACCAACTATTATGGATTGTGGAAAATTAATACATTTAACAAATGATATAGTTAATTTTGTGTACTGTTCCTTTCTCCAACTAACAAAATCATCCTATCAGCTTCTTATACATGGGAATAATCCAGCAAGAAGAGTTGGATGCAAGAGGAGCCCTAAGATATATCGTCAGGACAGTATCAGCAGGTCTTGACTTTCCTCAAACAGATCACTCATGAGAGCACAGAGAACATTGAGGAGACTTCTGGAAGTTCTGATATAACTCTAACTGGGTTCAAATATGAATTTGGAATATGTTACAATTACTGTAAAAATAAAGTGATTGAAAACTGCTATGACCTGAAAATCTAAGAATGAAAATTTCAAAGTTACTTGAAGAATATGAAACTAACTTCTAGGTTTCTCTTCTAATCTTGCTTGCCTTTAAAAAGTGGGAAAAAAAACAGAATTCAACTATTGCTATAAATTAGACCTGAGAATTCCACTATTGCTATTAATTAGAACTGGCAACATATATAACTAACACCAACTATTATGGATTGTGGAAAATTAATACATTTAACAAATGATATAGTTAATTTTGTGTACCGTTCCTTTCTCCAACTAAGAAAATCATCCTATAAGCTTCTTATACATGGGAATAATCCAGCAAGAAGAGTTGGTTGCAAGAGGAGCCCTAAGATATATCGTCAGGACAGTATCATCAGGTCTTGACTTTCCTCAAACAGATCACTCATGAGAGCACAGAGAACATTGAGCAGACTTCTGGAATTTCTGATATAGCTCTAACTGGGTTCAAATATGAATTTGGAATATGTTAAAATTACTGTAAAAATAAAGTGATTGAAAACTGCTATGACCTGAAAATCTAAGAATGAAAATTTCAAAATTACTTGAAGAAAATATGAAACTAACTTCTAGGTTTCTCTTCTAATCTTGCTTGCCTTTAAAAAGTGGGAAAAAAACCAGAATTCAACTATTGCTATAAATTAGACCTGAGAATTCCACTATAGCTATTAATTAGAACTGGCAGCATATATAACCAAAGAATTTTCCGAGAACATTCAGATGCCAAATCAGAAGCAGATATCCAATTATGAAAGCAGTAAGGTATGCCTTTGGCTCAAACATGGTCCTCATATATTTGTACACTTCTATCTAAAATTTCTTTTACTTATAATTACATTCTAATTTTAGTGTTGGAATTTTCCCTGAATAGCTTGAAGACCTGACATTTAAAAATTTACACAAACACATAATCAAATTTTAGAGTTTTCTAGTTACAGCCAAGGCATTTTCAGCTACTAACATGTGTTGAGATCAAGAAAATAATAAAAACTATTTGGAACTCAAAATCCAAAATAAAAATGCATGGCCACATATTAAGCATAAAATACCAGTCTCCCCCTCTGCAAGCTTCTCCAATTTGGCTCCCACAAGACGCCTCTGATCAACCCCACCTGCCTTCAACTCATACATCACCTGTTCATATGCCAAAAATTGTCACACGAAAAAAGCATACAAAGAACTTAATAAATATCATGACTGTGAAGATTGACAACTTTAAAAGATCAGATTGCCATTCCTTAGACTGTCTGTTAGAGCCCATTAGTTAGTGAAGTTATCTTGGCAACACTAAATGAAATTTGGAGTCTTTAACCATTATACAGGCACTGGACAACTAGTTTATATTAGCATCCATTTTACACCTCAAAATGTAAAAGAGTTCATTCACACCATTATACTGACCTCCATTTTAGAGAATCCAATTGAGGATGGCTCATACTAATTTAAATATTATAAAGTGCCCAAGAACCTTCTTATGAGGAATATTGGTATCTCATTATTTAGTTTGCATTCAAGTCAAATTGATATGTGATGGAGACCTTGCAACAGAATCATTTGTCAATTGATTTTAGAACTTGCAGCGTACCCTGCTCAAGGTTTCTTTTAGCCTAATTAAAAGAATTTATGGATATATTGTGCTACTCGAACACGTCTTAAAAGCTCTAGTAAAATAATAAGGTCAACCACTCTGCTTAAGAAACTAGTATATGAATATGTTACGTCATGACAGTATCGATATTTATTATTTTTACAGGCACAGACCTACATTAAAATTCAAAAAAAAATAGATTATTTTAATATCCTCACTTTAACTTAAAACATAAGTTGTTCTGCAGAGATAGAGCTTCAAAGATAACTTGCAAATATCATTTAGCAAAAGTTATCTAACAGTGAATATTAGCCTAATCTGACATGTCACATCAAAAATGTTCTACTTTAACACAAAAATGATAACAAACTAAGGAAAGAAGCCTTTAGTCTCTAAACCTGATATTATGTTATATTCTCAGGAGAAACTATGTAACTTCTCTCTTAGGAGTACATATTTTTACAGAATCCCATGGGAAACAAAAGGAAATCTAGGGAGAGGCAGTGCTAGGACTTAAGAAATCAAATGATGTGATCAGCTTCAAATAAGAAAGGGTCCAAGATTTGTAAAAATGTGTTACCATTTCTTTTTTCACATTTTTGCATTTGAACATTAAAAGAGCAAACTCCAAAGACCCTAGGGAGGCAACCCAAAAAAGATCTAACAAAAACCCAATCAAACTCTTCATCAAATATTTGCAAATAAAATATATAATTGGAAAGATAGGGGCTAAAATTTGCATTTGAATGAGGAAAACAATATAATGTACAGAAATCCTGTCATTTTTTAGATCTCTATATATAACAACTTCTATGACAGAGATGCAACTTTACTAGTATTGGTTGCAAGCCACTAAGAGTTCATTGCTTACAGCCATGTACAGGATGCAGTTTTGAAGCACAAGGTCATTAAGGCCAGACCAGCAACAGTAGACTCCAAGCCTGAGAGTGCAGTAGCTTTAGAATCAACACCTATGTTGCCAAATTCTTCCCTGGAAACCCAGGGTCCCAGTCCGGTCCAGCAATGATACTAGATGACTCTTGGTAGGATTGTGCTGAGTAACTCCTGAGATTTACTGAGCCTATATTGAGCATGATCCAATACACTAACATAGATAGGCCTTGCTTGGGTGAGGTATATGATGGCATTGGCATTGACTCCATGTTTGAGGATATGAAAAAAATCATAAATGAGAAAGAACAAGACACTAAAGAAACATTCTTCAAGGAACTACAGAAAATCATGGTGGAAAGATGGAACAAAATGACTACCCCTTTGCACCTCCTTGTCTAGGCATTAAGCCCTAGGTACTATAGTCGAGCGGTCCTTAATGAGAGTAGCACTAGAGTTGCCCCATATAGAGGTCCTGAAGTTGCTCAAGGGTACAAAGCAGCCCTTTGTAGTCTCTTTCCTGATAACATACGGCCTATGGTGAGGTCTGAATTCATGAGCTTCACAGGCACCGATGATTCTGCTCTTGACGCTCTTGAAGACAAGGAAGGTGTTGATGCTCATAAATGGTGGTACATCCATTGAGAAATATTCCAGCACCTACAACCCCTTGCTATCAAAGTTTTATCACAAGTTCGTTCTTAACTCTTAAGATTCTAATTTCTAAATTCTTGTTGATGAATATTGAATTTCTATTTAAAAATTTTATTCATAACTCTTAAATCTCTTATTTCAAATTTAAAGATTTTGATAGGTTGCTAGTTCATTGTCATCTCAGAAGAATTGGAGCACATACTCCTTTATCCACTCAATAAAATGCAATAGACTACATTCCAACAAGGTGGAAGACTTGATCTATGTGCATTCAAATTTGAGGCTCCTAACACATAAAGACAATACCTACAAAAAAGGGGACGCAAAACATTGGGATGTTGAACCAGAGGGTGCGGAGATGGATGATTCAATTGCCCACCTTGGTGCACTTGGAGTCGATGATGATGATCATGAGCTACCTAGTGATCGTGAGGCTAAGATTGCTAGCACTGATGCCAGTGGCACTGTTTGTGCCTCTAATTTTCCACAATAGGAGGATGACAATATGTTTGATGACTTTTGATGATATTTGATCAATAATGGTTGATTGTTAATGTTGACATTATGTGATGTCCCCATTTTGAAATAGAAATTAATATTTTATAAAATAATAAAATAAATTTATTATTAAAATAATAAAATAATATATAAGCATACTAATATATTATTAATATAAAATATTATTAAAATAATAATAATAAAAATATAATATATTAATATGATATAATATAATATATTGATGAATAAATATAAATATATTAATAAATTATTAAATATAATAAATAATAAATAAGTAATCACGCTATAATTATAATCTATTATTATTTATAATATATTATTCATATAGTAAATATAAATTTAAAAAATAACATAATATAATCCAAAAGACATGACTTTTGGAAAAAAAATGTATAAGAAAATAATTACGGGGAAAAAGGAAGAAGAGACATGAAGAAATAATATGGAAAACTTGGGAGAAAATAATATAGGAGAAAATGAAGGAGAAAAGGAAGGAGAAAAGATAGGAGAAAATAAAGGAGGAAATGTAGGAGGAACTCAAGGGAGGAAAAAAGAATAAAAGGAAAGTAAGAAAATATTAAGACCTTACATTGGGACCACCGAAGAAAAATATAAAAATAAAGTATAAACTATTACTTGCAAGATCAAACCAACATTAACAAAAGTAATAAACTTATTTCATTCATTACGTAGGAACAAGAAGGTGTTAGGGAATAGAAAACCAACACAAAAAAAATAAAGGTATGTCCTCTTAGTAAGCTGAAATATATGGGATTTAGTTCCATTTCATTTATATATTAAATTAAATAAATGTCAAAGCTTTAGTTATTCTGAATTATATTTTAGTATTAAAAGAATTAGGAAATAGAAGAATTAATTAAGGAATATAATGGATACAAAAGGAAGAGAAGATGGAATAAGATTGTGACTATGGAAAGTATTTATGAATCAATGATAATAACAAAATATTTATATTTACATTCTATCAAAACCAGAGGTCTTTATATATAATCTAATTTATTTAATATATATAGGAATTATATCAATTATATTATACAAGATCTCTTTTACTATTTGGCTTAAATAGAGAAGATTGTAATATTACCAAGGAAGGGCTTGTCTAAATCCAAGCAATGGCTATCTGTCCCAAGATAGGGTAGGGGTCAACATCCTAGAAGCCTTGAGGGAAAGTCCCAAGATAGGATATGGGCTTGGACCTGTAAACTTTGAGGGAACCCATTGTAGTTGGTCTCTAGGCACCTTGGATAACGTCCACTCTTCCCTTCATGGAGTTAAAATAGTAATAAGGTTGGATATGAAAGTTAAAGATAACTAAATCTAATGAGATAAATGACTAATCCTATAATGGACATTACAATCCAAACCCTAATTGAGAAATTTAGGATAAATTATGAAAGGTCCCAACAAGGGACATTACACATTATTATTTTTGAACTGAAACATTGATATGGTGGTGTATTTTGGCATTTTGCTATGTTATTTGGACTAAAAGTCTAAAACATTAATATATATGGTGGTGTATTTTGCTATGATACTTTACTATTAGCATAGTGGTGTATTATGAACTTATTTGCTACTGCATATATGCATATATTTTTTATTTTCTATTTTTATATGTTTTTGTAGGGACAAACCCAAAGCGAACCCAAATCCACCCAAAAAAAAAAAATTGAATGGACCCGAATCCAAACCGGGACCACCAATTTAGCTTTTCAACAGTGGTAGGCATGAGATGTATGCCTAGTATGCATGATGAAGATGTTATCTAACATGTTACTTCGTATTGCTAACCTTTCTAGATTCTTAATTCATTCATTTAATCTCCTATGAATACCTCATTATGTACACCCCCTCATATGGATGTCAAGGGCCACATAAGGCCAAGAGGGATGATATCCGTTCTTGGGCCTAGGGTAGAGGATTGATTGGCTATGGACTCCTCACTAGCTACACCCCCTCATATGGATGGCAAGAGGCACATGAGGCCAAGAGGGATGGTATTCGCTATTAGGCCTAGGGTAGAGGATTAATGGATTATGGACTCCTCACTAGGTCCAACCCCTCATATGGATGGCAAGTGACACATGAGGCCAGGAGGGATGGTATCCACCCTTGGGCCTAGGGTAGAGGATTAATGGATTATGGACTCCTAAATAGGTATACATCTTCATATGGATGGCAAGAGCCACATGAGGCCAAGAGGGATGGTATCCGCTCTTGGGCCTAGAGTAGAGGATTAATGGATTATGGACACCTCACTAGGTACACCCCTTCTTATGGATGGCAAGAACAACATGAGGACAAGAGGGATAATAACAGCTCTTGGGCCTAGGGTAGAAGATTAAAAAAATATGAACACCTCACTAGGTACACCCCCTCAAATGGATGGCAAGAGCCACATGAGGCCAAGAGGGATAATAATTGGCTCTTGGACCTAGGGTGGAGGATTTATTAGGGCACCTTAACGCACCACTTATCCTGCCTCTCCTAAGGTCATAATCCATCAATAAACTAAATATACCTTGAGGTTAATTTAATTTTCCTAACCCTAGTTGAAATAATCTATGTTCTTAATATTTTTAATAAGGAAGATCTATTTTGTGGAGTGTGTTTCAATGATTTCCTAACATACTGCAAGATCTCAACCAAGTACATAATGTTACCAATTCTATTCTACTTCTTGTTCTACTCAGAAATTTAGGGAAAAAACTAGGGCAACAAGAAAAAGGAACATTACACTTGTTCTTTATTTGTTTGTGCATGGTCCTAGATTGTCATCTATTTCACTGATTAGGCTTGAACCCAATTTTAGTGTGGCATCATTCCATGCTAACGTAGCCACATTTGAGCAATGTAATAAGTGTTGTTTTTGGATTCAATTGAGTAAGATTTTTTTGCATCATCATGCATTTGAGCAAAGTTCAAAGACAACATCATCCTAAATCGTGATCTTACTTCCTTCGTGAAAAAACATCCTTCAACTCTCCTTGGTTTTGTTTCTTCCCAATGTGAGAAATATTGTTTAGCGTCCATGGATCTTCACCATCATCCTTTGCAAGAATACACCATCACCATAGAAGATTAAATTAAATATTGTGAGGGGCTACATAGGCTTTGTCTCTCTCTCCCTTAAGGGGAACATGTATTGTACATTGATGGCAGAAATAGTCTTTGGGGGTCGTATCGAGTCTCCCTTCTTTAATTCATACATGTTTGTTTTGCATCTTTCTTCTTTTGGGGAATGGTTAATTCCTACAGTTTTTCTCCTTGAAATTTATTTGTATATGAGTACCTAATTGTTACAAGATTCAAGAATTGGCAAATTAACGGATTTCTGGATGATTGATTGATTAACAGAGGAACAAATGTGTTCCTTATAAAGAATTACAAGGATGTTGTTTCTAAAAGAAACAAAGTAGACTGAAGACGAAATTAGAAACAAAACTGAAGACAAGATAGGAAACATTCCTATCTGGACTGAAGACAAAAGAGACCAGATAGGAAACATTCCTATCTAGACTGAAAGACGAACTATAGACAAGTAGTTGACCATTATAGAAAGTATTTAACTAAGGAGATAATATCTTAATAAAGATATTAAAGATATTATCCTAATACCCTCCCTTAATGGTCAACGTACGAATGTCGGAACATTCTGTGATAACTGAGACCCTCCCTGGATCTATAGAATGCTGAAACCAAGAAGCTTTGCCAGAAAAACAGACTGCAATTACAAAACTTCGTTTTTGTGGAAAAAACAGTAAAAACCCAAAATCCCACGCAACCTTGCGTATTACAGACAACATGAAATGATTTTTAAGGAGAAAATCAACAAACCCATAAACAAAAACAGAAACAGATTCAGAAAGTGAAAAATGCAGCTTCGCCTTGGTCAGGAAGCTCGGCAACTTCTGCTGTTGGCTGGGAAGCATTTTGCTTGTTGAGGACGCGTCGTAGTGCCCAAAACGAGCTCATCCAGGCGACAATACTCAAAGATAGTGAGCATACGCTGCTTCCAAGTGTTATAATTGTTGCCATTGAATAGTTGACTGCCCTGCAACATCAGATTAGTCAGTGACGCCATCTTGCACATTTCTCAATGCGCGGAAAACGAAGATACAAAGAAGAGGCACTGACACGTACTTCGAGGCAAAAAATCGGAAGACCGAGAAAAATTTGAGAAGTACCCAAAAGAGAGCTCGAAAAACCCAAAAAGAATATGCTGTCGAAATCTGGATCCGCTGGCTCGAAAATCGAGGCACAAAAATCGAGGTACCTAAAAAAAACGGACGACAACCCAATTGAGCTCTTGAAAAACCCACCAAGAGTCTGTAATCAGAAAAAGAAAAAAAAATCAAGCCCAAAAATTAGGGTTTCGAAAAAAACGGCCTGCTACAAAAAACCTACAAAAAATAATGGCGGATTTGCAAAAAAAACATGGCTGAACAAGGCCGAAAACTGGCCAAACTCACAAACCCTAGACGTGAGCAGCAGCAAATCCCACAATGTGGGAATAAACAAAAATTAATTCGAAAAATTTGAGCAAATAATTTCGAAAGAAATTATAAATTTTCTGAAAAAATTTAAAGAAATGGCTCTGATACCATGTTACAAGATTCAAGAATTGGCAGATTAACGGATTTCCGGATGATTGATTGATTAACAGAGGAACAAATGTGTTCCTTCTAAAGAATTACAAGGATGTTGTTTCTAAAACAAACAAGACGAAATTAGAAACAAAACTAAAGACAGGATAGGAAACATTCCTATCTGGACTGAAGACGAAAGAGACAGGATAGGAAACATTCCTATCTAGACTGAAAAACGGACTATAGACAAGTAGTTGACCATTATAGAAAGTATTTAACTAAGGAGATAATATCTTAATAAAGATATTAAAGATATTATCCTAATACTAACATGGCTTTGTAGCTGGGACTATGTCAAACCACAACTACTGCAAACCTCACAGCAAGCAAAATGCAACCAAAGACTTGGGTGATCACCAAACAAGAACAGCAATTACCTTCAAGAAAATTGGTATTCATTAATGCTGAGCAGCAATTCCTTGGATAATAAAGGCAGCGAGAGGATTAATATTTATCATCTTAACCAAGTAATGGGCGGTGATCCTTGAAATAGCACAATTACTAAAAGAAGCAATAACAACATACCTAGTAATCATTACCTTTATTAATAGACAGTATAAAGCAACACTTAGAGTTTAAATAGAAAGCCATGTCTCTTAGAAAAGAGATCTCTGTTCAAAGAGATGCATCACTTCACTTGGATATAGAGGTTTAAAAGGAAAGACATTTTTTTTGGAGTGGGCAGTAAGGAAAATTGGAAAACAGAATATGGAATAATCGGCTTGGAATTGGAGAAGAATTCAGAAATAAACCTCAATTAGAAATCAAGAACAGCAATTAGGAGCGATTAAGAAAGTGAAAGAAACACTAGTCTTGGGAGAAAGGAGGCCACTTCCACAGACATAACCCTTCAGCAGAGTAGAATGATATTTAAGGAGAAGAAAGGCATCAATCCAATTATCATCGAGTCATCAAGGAGATCAAACAATATTCAAGGGAGCATCAAACCTCATAACTGATATCAGAATTAACAAAGGGAGGAAGCCAGCAGACTTTGATATTTGTAAGGTGCATGGAAATACTTGGGAATTATAAGTAATATGTACCCTTGCTGGTTTTAGATATTTTCGTTCTTGCTATCATTTTTAGTACATGAATAATTAGTTATATTAACAAGGATTCAATTAATACTTTGATCCAACCAGCTATTCCATTATGGGGTAAAGGAGGAAATACATGATAAGGGGCAGGAGCACTGATACCCCCATCAAGTACGTCAACTAATGGGTAGGGGCCAAGAGGCCAAATGATTGGGTGTTTACTCGATGCTTTTGAGCTTTATTGGAAAGGACAGGCTCCCAGCACCTTAAATGATTCTCCCAATGAATTCCATAGTGTGGATTGGTTAGTAGGGAAAGCCTTTGACAGAAACCCATCATGCTCTCAAGTCATAAGAGGATGAATAAGGAAACATGGATAGGGGGTGTAATTACAAGCATCCCACTAGGTAGACCACCCCATGCTAGATGTCCAAGGTGCCTAAGACTTGGGGCCAAGAGGGTGAGTGTTTAGTGTGAAGATTGTTTCAGGCTGATCCTATCACATTCCTTCATTCAAACTCTATTGTAATTGGACCTATTTAATGAATTATGATAATTATATGTATTTTTATTTATAGGTACAATTACTAGCCCTAATGGAGATAACTGAAATTTACAAAATATATATATATATATATATATATATATATATATATATAGTTTAAATTGGTAAAGTTATACCTCTAACTATCTCACCTTTCCTATTTGAATGGAATTTGATATTTTAGGGCAATCCCAACATGGGGACATTGCAAGGTAGCAGAGCAATAATCTTGCCAGCCTACAGGACAAACCTACCTTAATCATCGCTAATTAGGATTAACTATTCAGCCCTTTTCTTAAGTAGGTCAAAAATAAAATCAAGTAGGTCACAATCCATGTCTATATGTATGTGCCTTTAACTACTTCGTGTCTAATATAAGCATGCTTACTCCATGTGTATTTTATATGCATGCTCTTCACAAGTATGCCTTGCGTTTGCTTCACGACTAATGGACTTCAGCATGTTTACTCCATGAGAAAATTCCTCATGAATAGTTTGTGCCTTTATGTGTATTGCTTCATACAGCATGCCTTACATGTGTGATGTGTATTTATGTGGTCTGATGTGTATTTATGTGTATTTATGACTTACATGTCTGATATGTAGCATTCGTGTGTATGATTTATGCCTTGTGCATATTCATGTGTATGATTCATGGCGTGAAGGAAGAAATAAAATGATAAGGAGGGAGAACTAAGATCCCCATCAAGTACACCAACCCCTGGCTAGGGGCCAAGAGGCCGAATGACTAGATGTTCATTCCATTCTCTTGGACTTGATTGGAAAGGACAAGTTCCCGTCGCCTTATATGATTCTCTAAGGAATTCCATAGTGTGTATTGGTTGGTAGGGAAAGCCTTTGATTGAAACCCATCATGCTCTCGAGTCATAAGAGGATGAATAAGTAAACATTGATAGGGGGTGCAGATACAAGCATCCCACTAGGTAGACCACCCCATGATGGATGTCCAAGGTGACTACCACTTGGAGCCAAGAGGGTGAGTGCTTGCTCTTGGGTTTAGTGTGAAGATTGCTTTGGGTCAATCCTATCATGCTCCTTCATTCAAACTCTATTATGATTGGACCTATCTAATGAATTATAATAATTATATATATTTGTATTTATATGTGTGATTACTAACCCTAATGGAGAAAACTGAGATTTATGAATTACATATATAAACAATATATATATCTATATATATATATATATATTGTTTAATATGGTTGTAGGACTTAAATCAAGATTTATCTTGTAAAAAGGCATTTTAAATTGATAAAGTTATACCTCTAACTATCTTACCTTTCTTATTTGAATGGAATTTGAGATTTTAGGGCAAGAATTAGGGCAATCCCAAGAAGGGGACATTCAAGACTAATCTTTACATTTTTTCATCCAAGAATGCACTTAACGGGGCTGCGTTGGTGTAAACATGGTATAACCTAGCTGGTTTCATATAAGGTCATATTCACACTTGCATATTTAAGCTTATTGTTGGTGTAATTAAAGCATTTTGCCTTGGTTTATTTACACCTAAGTACTAATTACACTTTACTTAAGCTTACTTTGGCACCACATAGGAACTTTTTGGAGCATTTCCACTTTAGGTGGTGTTATCATGTTTTCACATTCCACTTTATGTGTTGACTCCACCTTTAGTGCACTTACCACTTTATCACTCTCCACCTTTGCTGCACATTACACATTGGATGATCTACATCTAGCAGACATGTGATTCCACCTTGTGTGGGTGATAAGTTGTCTCTTGATTTTCATGTCATTATCTCATTCACTCCTTATCTCACCTTGGTTATATAACCAAGAGGTCTCCTATGTAATATTCAATTCAAGTTGATTCCAATTGATTGTATTGCATTCTTGATAGGAATATAGTTTATTCTTATAATATTATTTATCTCTTGTTATTGTGTTTTCCATTTGATCTTGGGCCGCTATCTCTAGCCAAATATTGCCCTTAGGTCATTTTCTTTTTGCATCTCACATAATATAGATTAGAAGACTTGTCATGATCTTACTAAGTCCTTGGGGTTTCATCATTGTCTTTATAGAAAAAAGTTTTTTTCATTGATTATCATACCAGTTTCCACTTATGCATCTAATGAATTCTCTAGCTTTGCAGCATTTTCATTCCGTCTCCCTTTGTGTGGAAAGTTGTTCTAGTTGCAAGTAATCCTTGGCTTCAATAGCATCGATCATCAACTCTTACAATTACTACATTGTGCAAGGCAATGCTATTTGTAACAACACAAATTTTAGGAGTAGGAAAGTGAAGAGTGAAGATAATGGCCAGAGATAAGCAGACCTTTCCCTCCTGCTACAATAAGATATTTCAAAACGCCTTGGAGTTGTATTATTTCAGCCAAGCAATATGATTGGACCACGGTGACTCAAACTTGAGAAGATTGAAACAGATTGAGTTATATTTGGTTAAGCAGCAACGAGTCTTAAACCGATGAAATTCGGAGAAGCAGCATCGTCAGTTTGGAAGAGCAATTAAGACCCAAATATGTCTCACACGATTTAGATGGTAAAGCTTATCAGATGTGTCAAATCTCTCATCATAGGACAAGAACTCGAAATGGAAAATTGCCAAAACCTTTCTTTGGATAGTAGGTTTTGCGCTACTTCCAAGGAATCTAGATAGGAAAAATCAATGAAAGATACAGCTGGACACTTCCACTCAGGCTAGATTCAAAAGCTTAAACGGCTAGAATGAAGCTTATGCAGTTCTCTTTTGGTAAATATCTTCTTGCAAATACAGTAATATTCCTCTTCCCTTCCATTGCATCAATACAGCTCTTATAAATGTGCCTAGAGCTTTCAAAGGGTGCATACATCTTGTTGGCCATCTTGTTATTTGATCTCGAGAGTATAATTTTCACGTTTCACAGGATTGCAAGACCTGGTCTTTTAAGTTGCGGGAAGTATTTATGAAAGAAATATGTCCTTGTGTGTCTGTGAGTTTCAATCTATGCCAAAAAATAATTTAAAGACTGATAGACCCGCTTACGATAATTTTTTTAGGGGAAGATGAATGCTTAGGACCCACTGTTCTTTCTTTTGCTTGTTGCATGAGAATATGAGTCGCAATTACCATTAAACCACGCCGGAACGCTTGACGCCTACACACTGCTGTTATAGGTAATGTAAGTTTCCCTTTCGGTTCCTCGAGATGTAATTTGTTGATTTGGATATGGGTGGCCTGCCACATAGTGTGACAGCCATTTTTGCGGGTATTGCCAGGTAAACAAATCACCACAGCCAGTTCGACCCAAATTCTACCCTGTTTATATCCGTGCGGATATCCGTATATAATTTTTCATGTTCTGATTTATGATCTGGCAGCGTGCTAAATTTCAAAATAAAAAACAAAACAAAACAGTAAACGTGTACTGACCTGGCGGTGCTCCCAATTCCAGACAACGACATTGTCGGATGCATCTGCCGTAACAAGCCATGGATGTGTCGGATGCAGCTGCACCTTCACGATCTTCTCGCTTGTAGGACGGAATGCCCTCAGCCTCAACATGATGCCACAGCTAAATCTTACCTTGCAAGATCACTAATTTCTACCAAAATCATTAGTCTCAAATTACTCTGTCCGATCTTGTAACGCATTCCATCAGTTTTGTTCCTTGTAAACCCGATCTGCAACGTACCCTAGTACCCACAATGTTGGCCCTCCAAATAATGAATTTTCCTGCACGATTTGGGAGGCAGATCACAAATCTGTTCTTATTTCCTTTTGTACCTTAGGAAGGCATTCAAATTGAATTGTGGAGCAGCTGTATAATTCTCCTCTCTTGAACTCCGCAGTTTCAATTAAAAAAAGATTTAAAGACGGATGAGACCTTAAAAGCACTCTTTGCCACCAGCTACGAATTTCAGGTTTCGCTTTTCTGGTTAAACGGAGTGTCATTTTAAAACAAAACTCTCCTGAAAGAAAAGGTTTTTAATAAAATGAAATAATTTTAATATTCATGTTTTTCTTTTGAACTTGAAAAAAACAAATATTATTTTCAAAGTATATTGTTGTATGGTAACTTACATTGAAAATTAATAAATAATTTAGGGACATAATTAATCAAACATGATAGCAAGTAGACATTGTAATGTAAGTTGTTAAGTATATATGAAAATTAAATAACTATAATGGATGGGTTTTAGAAAAAATTGTGTTTTTTTATAGAATTTACAAATAAATTTATTAATCATAATTTTAGATTATTAATTAAAATTTTAGATTATTAATTGTAATTTTAGGTTACTTTTATTTTTTTGTCTTTGTGAAAATGATCTTTGTGTTTATTTAACTAATTTTAATATTCAAATTTATCTATTTTCTATGAACTTGATATGAATAAGTATAATCTTTAAAGTTTTGTTTGTTTTGGGTGTAGATAAACACTACCAGAATTTATTGTGCTAAGCACAAGAAGCAAATTGATTCCTTTCTTTTGTCTTAGTCAAGGCCTTGGATCAATCAACATTTTTTACAAGATCATAGACACTTCAAGAAACCATGCAAATGTCTAATATGTTTTTATTGGTGCTAATTGAGATTCTCTCTATATGAGTTCTTTGTGTTTCTTTATGTTAAGGGTGAATTAGGGGTCATCCTTTTATATAACACCCTACCATTCAAATTTGAACATTTTACACTTAAGGTAGCAAGCAACATCTACAAGTGAGGATGAAATTTGGGGCCATGAATAGAATTAAATTTAAAAGTTTGAGGGTTAAGTCCATTGTTGCAAATCTAAACTAAGATCAAATCCACATTCACAAAATTAACTCTAGATAAGGAAAGGTAAAATTATAAATCAAGTCCAGACTCTTGGGATGATTGAAATTAAATTCCATCAAGGGCTTGTGATATTTGCCAAGTTTTTGTTAGCGTAAATAATGTCATTACATATCTAGTTAGAATATTACCTTTTTAATCTTGACCTTGTCACACTTGGCTTAACTTTACCTGGGATTTTTCATGTTTTAATCTCACCTTGTGTTGTTGAAACATGTGCCCTCATCATTTGAGACACCTAGTACATGCATACTTGTCACTTGCTCACACACGACAAGTGAGTTTACAAGTGTTGCACCTTTGGAGGGATAGTTAGAGTCTCACTCCTACCTTCCCACATCCCCATCCTTTCCTATTTATGTAAGGTTGAGAAATGTATATTTTATACACTCTTCATTTGTGTATGATAGGCATACTTCGTGCATCAATTTGTTGACTTGTGGAAGGTTATTTTAAGCTTTCTGATCTTGGTGTTCTCTGATATATCTTTCATGTAAATAAACCACTTATGCATTGGTCATTATATTTTGGATGAATAGATCAATATTGATCTAAAAAGGGGCAAAGTGTTAGGCATACAATATTTACCATTATATTTTTCTTTTTCCTTGACTTTAGTTTTCATGTTAACTAGTGTGAATCATACATATTAAAGTGAACAAGCAACCAATGTGAAAATAAATAACATGTGTTTGTAAAAAGATATACATATGGACAAATATTTCACATGTGATCCTTGTAAAAAATGTTCCATCTTGTACCTATAAGTACAAGATTTTATGAGTAGCATCTAACTAAAAATGAAATAAGCATTAAAAATGTATATACAATTGTAAGCAATATATTAGTGTGCAAGGAATACAAAGCAAGCATGAGCATTCACAAACTGAGATAAATACTACACTTATGATTAGACCTTCAAATGAAACCAAGAAAAATAACTAAAGAAGTGCAAACCTCACTCCTTAAAAGAGAAAGGTCCAAATGAAGAAGATTTTCCCAATGATGGAGAATGTATGCTCAGAGGATGATGCTCAAGTTTCAATGGATGGAGTTTGATTTGGAGATGGGTGAGGGTTTTGGCTATGAAATTATGGAGTGATTTTGGCATAATAATGGTAATTTGATAGTTTTTGAGCTCTCAAATTAGCATTATAACTTTGCATGGAAGGTGGATGAAAATGAAGAAGAAAAGGGCTCAATTAATAGGCATGAGGAGGGTTGGACGGATGGTCAAGATGCAAACCTGAGGAAGGGTGGAGAAGCATTTAAGAGAGAGCACATGGATTATCCTTTCTCAAATGTCTCTCATTATGACAAGTGTCACAAGGAGAGAGGTTTGGAAAAATGGGGAAATGTGACCATTTTGGGAGATGTGAGAGGGGACAAAAGTGTAAGAAATGGGTGGAGTGTGTAAGAGGAATGTAAGAGCATTTAAGGTTTACATGAGATGTGGAGGTTGGGGGATGTGAGGATGTAACATGGGGATTGACTTGGTTTGGGTTAGGATTTCTTAATCCATGGATTATGATTATGAAAATGTTTAGTGGGTGATTAGGCCTGGATTAGAGGGCAAGTGGAAGAAATAGGAGGATGTAATGGGAGGAGAGAGAATGCGTGGAGGGTTAGATTAGCTAATCATGGGTCATTAGCTAATTAAGAATGGTTAGTGTGTGTGAATAGGTTGGGTTGAGTTGGAACTAGGAGTTAGGTGGTTGGGATAGGTTAGGTTAAGGGTTAAAGTTAGGAGTCATGTGCTCAAATTGAATTAAATGTATTATTTAATTCCAAATGGGAGGTAAAGGGGGTTTATGAATTAATTTAAATAGATAAATGTAATTATTTAAATTAATAAAGGAAGGGCATTTAATTAATTATCAGAGTATGGGTTGTCATTTAGATAATTAATTAGACCATAGTTAATTAATTAAATTAATTAGCTAGGGGTGACATTAATCAATTAAATAATACATGATTATTTAATCAATAATTCAAGTAAGATGACTAAATTTAATCAAAATCATTAATCAAATTTAAGTGTCTACAACAATAATATCCACAAACAAAAAGAAAAAGTTAAAAAGAGTGTTTTTTGTGTACAAAATGCAATACCCCATATACAATGGGTAACTTGGACTTGTTCCCTTTTCATTCATACATTAATGTAAATTATGATTTATCTCATGGTTAAGGACTCACCAAACTCTTATGTAAGTTTTTATCATTTTTGTTTTCTAGTATAGGTCAATGAGATTAACTCAAAAAAATCTACAATTGGGTATTGATAAATTATCATATAGTATGGATTGTATTGATGTACCTAAATTATTGGGTTTAGGTATTGTCCAATAAGTGACGTGACAATTTTATCATATGGCGTGTTGCATGTCTTATTTGGTGAATAGGGTGAAATGTGAATCACCTTTATGAAGGGGGTAGAATATAGGACCTATCCTCAATCCAAATTCTCAAAAGGAAAGATCCAAATGGATTAATCACAAAGAAGTGATCAATGCGCAAAAGAATCAAACAATGGAGAATATGAAGAAAGGGGAAATCCTATAATCTACTATAAGAAGTATATACTTGAAATCTGAAATAAATGGAAGGCAAATACTAACCTCAAAATAGGGCAGATGTGGAAAATGTTGATTTCTGATGTCTGTGCACAGTTTCGGACAATTCTGCAACTTGTTAAAAACTAGAAATGTCGAGACGGAGAAAACCCAGAAAACTTTTGTCTTTCGGGAAGCAGGTCATCCTTGACCCAGAAAGTGGGGCAAGGTCTTACCATGGGGTAGGATCCTACCCCCTACTGAAGATCGTCCTTAACCTAAAATAGCTCCGACGGAAAATCTATTCACAGATCTCGGAAGTTTTTCGAAAAGGGTATTCAGATCCAAGCTCCGATTCGTAGTCTTGTACCTATACCTACAAGAAAAAGAGGGTTTTTGTTGTTTGGATGGGGGGTTTGCCTTAGTCAAACCCCAATTTAGGAATTAACCTTGAAATTGAATTAAAATTGTAATATGCATGAACAAAGTAAATGGAACTATTCACCTCGCTTATGTTGAAGTCCTTGTAGAGGATTTGAATCCTTGAATCCACAAGTAGGGATGCTCCAAATGAATGTAGAAGTATGTAGGATGTCTCAAATCAATGGCATTTGATCTTCAACACCAATCTTGAATGAATCTTTGCATAGGAAGAGGCTTGGATGAATGTGGAAGGATAAATCTTCAAGGGGGCTCCAAAGAGATTGAATCCTTCAATAGCTAACAATGGATCTCCTTGATGAATGCTTGAATGCTTGAATGCTAGGCTTGAAGATGAATGAATGCTTGCTTTCTTTCCTTCTCCTTTTTTCTTGCTTTCACTTGAGAGCTTGAGATGAGATATGAAAACTTGATTGCAAAACTTGATGTGATTGCACTTGAGGGATTTTAGAAAATGAGAGAGGAAGGCTTCCTTTTATAGTGATCTAGGGCACAAACCTCTAGAGAAGAATGACATTGGATAATTAAATCCCAATTAACCTTAACCCCTAGAAATGGACCCAAATTAAATGCAATTTAAGGATTTACCATTCTGAAACCCGAAATGGCCGACCCGAAAGCGGGAAAAGAAATCTTTCTGAAACTCGATATCCCGGAACTCCCAGAATCTGAAAATTGGACCTGGGGTCAAGGACGAGGTAGACACCACCCTAGGTTAGGGTCAAATTCATCCCTAACCTAGGTCAGGGTCTAGGTTTTCCTTGACCCTACTAGGTCGTCTTTGACCCAGACAGTCAGAAACTCCAAATTCTCAGAGAAAACTATCCGAAAAAGGCTGGAAATAAGGAGGAGAGAAGAAGAGCAGGGGAAACAGCCAGATACATGCAAAGATCTGATCAAGGCACATAACATGACCCCAGACCACTCACTCAGAGGGCTAAACACTCTTAACATGGAAGTGCTTCCATTTTAAGATGATACATTTGGTATATGATGTTAAATTATTATTACAATTGTCAACCAAGTATGCACTCTTGAAATCTCAACTCAACTACTTGATGAAAATGCAATGGTATCATAGGATGTGGACTTTGATGGCTAAGACCAACTTCTAGACAGGGTTAGTTCTCAGCCAACAAAACCCACATTCTATGACACCATCCCATATTTCAACAAATAGTTGAGACAAGAGCACAACAAGGGAACATACTTAGCTGACAATATATTTTTGGCATGTCTGGTGGAACAATTTGGTTTGTTTTATTCCAAAACATTTTCCATGCATTGTTAGTATTCAACGTGTGTATTAGAATTTTTTGCCTTTCGAGGCAATTTTTGTACACGCCTAGCAACTATAGAAAGCCAAATCATTAGTTTCAAATGGACTAAGTGCTAGTATGTAAAAAGTTAGATATTCTTATTCTTGCTTCAAAATATTTCCATGAATTTCCAACTTGTTTAGATGCTTCAATATGTCTACATTTCATGGAAATGTGTCTTATCACCCTCCATTTCATAAAATGTTGTGCATATACCTTATTATCTTCCATTTCAAATTGAACAAGTTGTTTTCCTCATCTAAAATAACTCATTAACAATGACCTATCAACATTCCCAACATGCTTACAACCCAACTACCCTTTCTCAATCTTCATGACAGCCTCATTATGCTTATAATTATTCCTAGGAAGATTATTTTATGCCAAACAAGCATGGTTATTATCCAAAACTATCCCTAAAACATGAACTATATGAATGTTAGTGAGATAAAGAGCCTATTAGTGAAATTTACTAAGCAAATAGGTGATATCAAGAGACAACAAAAGTTTGATTTACAACAGGAGGAGTTGGATTATCATGCTTACCAATATCAACAATGTATGGATACACAAAGGAGGCAATGTGAGGAGGAATTTATGAGGGAGGTGGCTGAAAAATAGGAGCAAATGAAGATTTTTATTTCTCAAGTATAAAAACTAGAAGTATAATCAACTCCTTTTTTCCCAAATCATCTTGTTATAGAAGGGTTCCTAGTACAAATTTCCAAGTTTCAAGCAAAGTGAACGTGTTCAATCTCTAAGTAAGTATTCTATGTTTAAAATTCCAAGTTTTAGGAGTTTTTTCCCTTTGCAAGAACCTATAATTGAGGAAAATTAGTCCATCACCCCTCAAAAACATCTCTTGGCCACTCAATAGAAATCTATTCAAGAGTTTATCCTATCTTTGAAAACTCCTAAATCTTCCCCAAATCATCTACCAAGTCAACCTTGTTCTAGCATCTTTTATCTTTATCCACGAGGTCCTATTCAATATCAAGAAAGAAATTTTGGTAACCGAAATGAGGAGTTCTCTGAAGTAAAAGAGGAATAATTTATAGCTGATGAGCTTCCATTTGAGGAAGAAAAAGAAAAATTAAGTTTTTTGTAGTTGAGTGATGACTCTAACTAGTTGAAGCAGCGAGGTATAGAGCAATAAAATAGTGCTTGGCATGAAGTTTTGGTTGATTCATTTAATGAACTTCCATATTTTTTTAAGATGATGAAGATGTTTCAATGCCCAATCCCAAAAATTAGTTGGGATAACAACATAACAATGGAGAAGGAGGTAATGACAATGAATTTTTCACATTTTTAATTGAATAACTTCCTTTAATCATTGAAGATATGAAGAGGGAATACCCATGAAAATGTTAAACCAATATTTTGAGTAGCTAGAAGAGATAAGAGATCTTGATAAGGTGTTGATCTATGAGGAGACTATTCAGGATATACTTGCTTTATAAAATGGAGAATTAACATATACAAAGTTGTTGATCAAAATGATTTTGAAGAAGTATTTTATTAGTAAGATACTTCCAAAAGGATATCTATTTTATTTGCTTCAAGGATAAGCATATGACATATCTCCATGGGGAAGCATATGTCCAACTAGAGAAGGCCAAAAATGATCAAGAGTAAAGACCCCATGCAACACTAATGGAAGATATTTGATATCTTGGATAGTATGCATAGTGACCTCACAGGGAAACTATAAACACTTGTGCACTAGTGAGGGTACCGCATCCATAGAAACCATTAATAAAATGCCTAGATTCACATAGAATAGGTCAAACTTGGGAATGAAAATAAATCTACTAGATATTTCCTTTGGTCCCACAAGGATTTTCAAGGTAGTGAAACCCACAAGGGAAACAAAAAGACTACATACATGTATGAATAATGGCTCGACATTCATCATATTTCACCTGATACAATCCATTATTGAAGAGGGCCTTCTCTATAATCACATCGAATCTACATGAAGTAATAAGCATAACACCTTGATGTGGTGTCATAAATTGTACACCTTAATTAGGGTGTCTTTTGATCCAATATTTTACACTAAGGAAGGTAAAAACCCTTATGAGAAGTTTAGAGATTGAGGGACACAATGTGGGTCACTAGAGAACCTAAGGAATTGAGAATCTGACTCTTCATAAACTTGGTGTTGAGGAAAAGGAAAAGAAATTATTAAAATATAAATCTAACTCTAAGACAATATACCAAAACATTCAAAAGGCATCAGATAAACTTCAAGAACTTTCCAAATTCAACACAACATAGTAGAAAATAAATAATACTTTGTCAAATTAAGCATTGAGTACCACTATCTCTTCATCTTTGAAGTGAGAATAAAGTAATAAGGTTCATAGACACATATGACAATATTCCAATCACCTCATGGGAGCACTTACTAAAGTTCAAAAAGTAATGTAAATCCTCTATATAATTGGCATGCATTTGTTTCGATCTCAACATTCATCATAAACATGATATGATTCTAATCATCTAACTATGATTATGACTGAAAGAGTAAATACATGTTTCAACAATATGAGTCTACATATTATAATCATAAAAGTTGAAAAGTAATAATACAATAGATTACTCGTTGGACATAGGATTCTTCATATATTCAATGATCAAAGAAATACAAAAGGGATTAAAATCATAGTCTAATATGACATGAATTGAACTTAACTAAAAAACTAAAGTCTAAGCAATATCTATTCTTGACTAAATACCCAAATATCACTTCTCTTACTAACATTAAAGTTCCATAGCAATAATAATCATCCTTCAAATTGAAGAGTCATCCCTTTAAATAGACTATCCTTCTACACTTAAATGTCCCTCCCCTTTTTCCAAAGAAAATTCATGTCAATGATATTACATGTAGTAAATCTATGATGAAGTAGTTACAACTACTTGGTTGCACAACCTCTATCATAAGATATTCCCCTGCATGCATGAGAGAACATTCATTCACCCTTAATGTCACTTGGACAAGTCTTTTTGAGAGCTCCCTCCTTTCCTTCGCATAGAACATCTGTGAGTGTGACACCTGGTAGCTACTTTTGAAAAGTCTTGCGGGTAACAAAAAGAAACCAAGACACCAACAAGTGCCAACTTGCATGTTTCTTGAAATACTTGGTTACTGAAAAAGAATAAAATGTCTAGAACTATGCTAAATGGAATTTTAATCTTATATTGGCCTTGGGTTTCTTTTAGACACATCTACAATGTCCAATTTCACACTCTCTTACTGCTCATTTTAGTACTTACCATTCCTCTATACATTTTAGGATCTTTACTGAATTAAATTAATATTTAGAGTGCTCTCTTGATTAAATCTCACCAAAATCCTATATGATCCCTTCATTATAGGTGTGGCCTTTAATTATTTCATCCCCTTGTTAATTTCTCACTCGCTTGGGCCCTATTTTTAATATAAGTGGCCTTACGTCATCAATCTCAACACCATGATCCAATTTTGTATTAAACCCAACCTCTTCGCAATATTCTCAACCTTAGGTTTAAATTTTGAGCCTAATTGAGTGGAACTAACCAATCATCTCACCCTATTTCTAGGAATGGGCTAATTAACTTGCCCTCTTCCTGCTAATTCCACTTCAAATTGGATCACATAACAATTAGGTCAATTTTTAGTCCTGCATCGACCTACTCTTAGTTTTAGTCCCCAAAATATTGTGAGAGGTACAAAAGTAAGCTCATCTCCCTCATTTTAAAATCCACATTCAATCAATCAAGCATCGTATCATCTCATTACCATCTCAATACTTTGATAATATATCTAATTTAAGGAGCAACAAACTACTTCAAGGCATCTTCAAGCATTCTTTTATGGTTTTGTGATGTTTTAATCATGTTATTGCATCAACTCATGAAGAACTCATCCTAAGAGAATTGCATCATTAAATGGAGGTATAAAAACTTTATTTATGAGATATAGCCTCTACTATGCTTCAACACACTTTCAATCCAATTTTCATTTCATGTTTAATTCCTAGACCGGGGATTCACTTATACAAACCGCTTTCTACACAACTTTTTCCCTCTTTTTTTGTGTCAAGGTAGAGATGACAGACGTGTGGGAAGAGCTACAAAATAATTAAGTGGTGAGCTACAATTTGCAATTCATTTCATCAAAAACTATTAGGACCTAATCAATTTAGGTGCCTTATTTCGAGGAGCAAGTTGACTAGGGCACCTCATTCCCCTCATTTCTACCTAAGATATAAATACCGAGTTAGTTGTAGTTTTCTAGTTCTAAATTCTTTCCAAAATTGATTTGTCTATTCTCAATCTCTCTTACACACAAAAAACCCTCAATTCCTTCCATTTGACCTTATGTAATGAAAGAAAATAGGAAAGGATGGATGGCAAAACTAGGAAGTTTACCCCTATGTTCTCCCATACATTATAAGGAAGATGACCCACTAGGCCCAAGAAGGCTCAAGCACTATGCAATGCAATGAGCTTCCACTTGAATGGGAAATAACTATGCAAATGGAAATTGAAATGTAAGATCTATGGTAGGAATGGAAAGAGAGGTGACTTTCTATGTATGTTGGCAAACAGACTAAAAATATGATTATAAGACCAGATGTAGGAAGCCAAGAAAAAAGCTAACCTATGATCTAATTTTTTAGTCCAAAAAGACAGATCAGGGGCAAGCAAGAGGTTAGGGGCGAGTCCACTCACCTTTGACATTACAATTAATGATGAAAACCCTATCAAACTATAGCTCTCTATCAGACCTTCTTGTACCCTCTTTTATAGTTGCATCGCCTGTCACCTACACATAGAAAATATGAAAACATTTATCAGAAGGAGTTTTCCTAGGCTGAACCTTGATTTGTAATTAACCATGACATAGAAATGAAATGTGCTTAAAAGGAAAGTGTGTTAATATGCGGTAAGGGATAAATTTGTGAACAATATGTCTTATACCTTAATAGTGCAAATATTCTTGAAATGAGATCACAAGTGTTGATGCAATAACATAACTCCACAAAAATCTAAAAGGACATCACAAAATAAATGCTTTCATGATAGTTGGTGAAGCTTTCCATAATGAAGAATGTGATGAGATGAGATTCCTGAAATGCTTGATTGCTCCTTGAATGCTTGAACTTGAAAATGGATATGTATGTATGTATATCTTTATTGAATTAATGGATTGCCAAAATGAGGGAGGTAGCTTTGCATATGTACCTCACCTAGTCATTTTGGGGCTCAAAACTTGAAGGAGGTCGATGTGGATTTGGAGATCCTACTAAAAACAAAAGACTTTTTCTCGATTCAAATTTAGGCCCAATTCTGGGGCATGGGGTGAATCCTATGTCAGGGGCAAATGGACTCACCTTATACCTACCCATTCTCCCTATATTGGACAATCTGAGATCATATTTGGGTTGAGGGTCTAATTGGATATGGGGATGCCCAAAAAGTGTGTGAAATATAGGTTTGATATTTGGATAAAATACAAAAGGCCACACATGATCAAATAGGACTGTGTGTGCAAGTGGTGATTGAATGGATGAAATAATTAAAAGGGAAAACCTATAATTGAGGTCCCATATAGAAATTGAATTAAGAGAGGAATTATATTTATTAATTTATTAATTAAATGAATAATGAAGTCCTATTATGCATGCAAGGATGAAACACACACTAAAATGGGTGCTAAGAAGGCATGGAATTGGACACCTTAGCCAAGGTGTACAATTTATGATGCTACATTTAGCCCCCACTTTAGTAGGAGTATGACCATACACACATACTCATGGTAAAGTAAAAGACATAGATATGATAGAGATAAATGATTATGGGCAGAATGCAAAGAGGTAAGACATAATAACAAAGGAAAGCATTGTCTTTGAGGAAATCTATAAAAATAAAATGATTGCTCCAAGGAAATGATTATCTCCAAAGGAATACGTAATAAACAAAGATTGCCCCAAGGAAATAAGTGTCTTCAGATGAATGCTATAAATGGTGCAAAAATATAACCAAGGAAAGTGTTGTCTCCAATGAAATTTGCAAAAATAAAAGGATTGCCCCAAGGAAAGCATTATTTTTAAAGGAATTCACTATATAATACATAAAGAGGGCACATATATGTCCCCCTCCTTAAGATGGGAATGTGAATCTATGATAAAATATTAAGGAAAGGATGAACAAGGATACCCACCTTCGACACCAAGGAGATATCCTTTAGCAACAATTGACATGCAACCTTACCCAAAGAGGCATAACTATTTATAAACAAAGAGAGAAATAGTTTGAAAAATATATCTTGCAACAAGTGTAAAGAGATCATTAGGAGGATGAGATCTTAGTTCTAATAAATCTACCTCCAATAGGATTGCTTGTACAAACATAACATCTTTGACAAAAAGAGGGGAAGGATAACGAAAATTTACCTTTTCCCCCCCATTGCTAGGTAAAAAAGGGATTCTTGATGAAGGATGACATACTTTAAACCCACAAGTAATGGATTTGTTTATAATGGACATGTAATTGTAAACAAGTAAGAGGTTGTGATCAATGATACACATGTTGGAAGATTTTTTAGGATGTTTGATTTTGGGATTTGGGTGTGCTGACATTAATGTTTTGTCATTGATGTCAACATACTGATTTTTGTTTTAGACAATGTGTTTAGGATATTTGATGGAGATGATTTAAGTTGATTAAATGATATGTTTGAGATCTTAAGTTTTAATTATAAGTTATTGTTTATAGGTGTCTGTAGACCATCTAAAGAGGTTTGTAGAAGTTGGTATGAAAATTTGAGTAAGGAATGATCAAGTTGCTAGTTGTCGGTGTCATAGTGTTCATGTGAACAATAGATGAGTATTTGGTTCGGTATGACTTGGATTTAATGTTTTAGAGGTATCAAAGGTGGTGGTTACATGTTTCCTTATTATTTTGTCCACAACTAGTGTTGTTCATGAGTCAAAGTACAACAAGCTATCTTTTATTATGATTGAGTTCAGTATTTTAGTGTTCATGTTGATCAGAGATAAAGATGAGTTTGGATTTCATACTGGAGATGATGTGAAGGTTTTCGATGGTATTCATGTTTCTTGTTGGTGTTCTTGGATTATGTGATGATTACATTGTTGGTCTGCATTGGTTGTGGTGATCAGTTTTGTTATTATGGTAGCGTGTTGGCATTTCTTCATTTAGATCCTAGCCGACTTGATGGAGTAACATGTTGTGATTCTTGATGACACATATGCATCTTCATAGATGAAGATTTGGTTCCTATCTAAGTCTTGGCCGATTTGATTTGGATTGCATTAAATATTGAGCATAATATTTATATCATTTTATTGTATTAGGTCATAGCTGACCTAGTGGTTGATTATTCTTTGTAATTGGTATAAATAAGAGATCATTTTGTAATTATGGAAGTGAGTGAGAGTGTGAGAGAGATGCTGGTATTTGTATTTTGAATTTGAAGTAGAGTTTGTACGTCATTGGAACTATTTTGGCACAGGAGATGTTATTTTTCAGTTTGGTTGTAAAGGACTATATGTCCACCCTATTGTAATTGAAGATAGACCAGTGAACCCGACCGAGGGCCAAATCTGAGATTTTATTGTGAGAAGTGAGATTTGGGAAGTGTGCTATTTGGTTGTAATCATTTGGTTGCAAGTGCATCATGTGTTCTCTATTTTCTCTTAATCGGGTAGTACTTTTAGCATAGTACATTCATCTAGTGGGTTTGACTCCCACAGGGGTATTCCCTTAACTGGATTTCCTCGAGAACAAATCTTGGTGCTATGCGTTATGTGTTCTAGATCTTGCATTATGATTTATCTTTTAGATCTAAGTAATTAAAGTGGAATTAATATTAATAGGTACACACAATTTATTCATTCCGCCTCCGCCCTCCCCCCCCTCCCTCAGTTGTGCTTGCCTCCTTTTGGGCATAACAACACATATATTACATAAGAGAGAATGATGTAGGAGCATCTTGGGTTTATGGAAATCTTGGATCAACCAAAAATATGTTAGAGTTTGTTTGGATATGTGGTAGATGGTTGGGTTTTCTCGGTAACTACTTTTGGGCTCTCGGTGAAGTGTTCTTGTTGGTCACTAGCAAGCTTGATTACTATTTTGTTGTTTCCTTTATCGAGTTGGTTTGGTAGTGTTCTTTACCGAGTTAGTTCAGTAGTGTTCAGTATTGCTGAGTTCTTGAGTTCGCCGACTGGTGGAATTTAATTATTTGATGCTGACTGACATGTGCAGCTAATTTTGGTCATGATATTAATGTTGGGATCACTCATTGGGAAAAGTGTGGAATTAAATGTGGTTCATTATTTTCTCCAACATTGGATCTAAGGATCTTTAGAGATGACCTATTTGATGGCCTCTTATATAAATTAATAGAGATATTCTAGGATTAAGCAGCGAAAAGAAGAAGACATAATTAGGATTTTTTGATCCTCACATGTATGAGGACTACTTTGTAATTGAATTTTATTATATTGGTCATAACTGGGAAGGCCTTACAACCTAACATGTATAAGTTTATATGATTTAATGAAAGATGTTTGCATTCCTTCTCTCCTTCTCTGTGTTGTTGCTTCTGTGCAGTTAATTGCAAGCAAGATTGATACTTGGTAGTGCCTTGTGCCCCTGTATCTAACCTAGCTTGTGTTAGGTGGTATCAAAGTGAGGTTAGATGTGGAGGTTCTTTCTTGTAAGCCCTAGTTGGTGATATTGTTGTAGGGTTGTAGATTGTGACCTAACCTACAATTGCAAAGGGTTTCAAGATGGTTCAAGGGAGGCGAGATGTAGATCCAGGCTTAGCTGATAAGCTAAGATAGAATGTTGCTAGATTAGAAGCTATTGAGATAGTATAGAGCCAAGAAAGACATCTTGATGATGTTAGTGATGATGAAGTTGAATAAATGCAGGAAGAGGCCACACCTGCACCTATAATAGATCAAGGAGAGGAAATATTCTTGAAGGAATTGACCAGTTTGAAATCCACACTACAATTCAAACCTCCTAAGTATTGTGAGAAACTAGATTCAGATGAATTGATGGATTGGATCATCGAGATGGAAAAATACTTTGAATATGAGAACATGGAAGAGGAGAAGAAAGTGAAAATTGCAAGTACAAAATTGAAAGGTCATGAATCTTTGCGGTGGGAACATCTACAATTGGATCAAAAGAAGAAAGGAAAGGATAAAATTAAGGTAGGGAATAAGATGGTGAACAAATTGAAAGGAAAGTTTCTACCTTGTGACTATCAGATTAACCTAGTTAGGAGAACGCAAGGTTTGAAGCAGAAGGATAGCTCGATGAAAGATTACACTAAGGAATTTAAAAGGCTAGACATTAGATTTGGACAAACTAAAGATGAGGTGGAAAGAATTGCAAGCTACCTGAATGGATTAAGGAATTCTATACAAGAAGAGATTAGTTTGGTGAAAATGGAAAGTATTGAAGAAGCTTATCAGTTTTCCCTGGAAGCTGACGAAAAATTAAACAAAAGACATGAACAAAGACAAAGAGGAAGAGGTGGTAGATTCCCTAGAGGAAGAGGTAGATCCTATGGTGAAAGTAGTAAATCAGATCAAGACAAAAGAAATCATGAAAAAGGCAAGACCGAGTGGAAAGGTGAAAGTTCATTATGAGGAAGAATTAACTCCTCCCGAGGTGGCTATGGTAGAGGAGGATTCTGATGAACTTGTTATCATTGCGGTGAAGAAGGACATAGATCTTTTGAGTGTACACATGCAAGTAAGAAGGTCGGTAGCAAAAAAAATGCTTTGGTACATGAAGGTTCATCAAATGAGCTTGAGAAGGAAGGAAACCTAATGGTCATAAGAGAATTATGGAGTGAAAATACTAAGGAAGATCTAGTAAGGAAATTTTTTTCTTAAGACTAGATGCAGAGTTGCAGACAAAGTTTGGAAGGTAATCATTGACAGTGGAAGCTTGGAGAACCTATCATCAGAAGAGATGGTTACTATTACCCTAATTTTCATATGCATTCAAATTTGGCTAAAATCCATACCCAGGTCTCTATTTTACCCTGCCAAGCACCTCAGAAAATTTCATAGCTTTATGTCCTATTCTCTGGTCTCTGCAAGCTTTCTAACTCTCTGGTTTGCAGGTCAAAAAAATTCATAAAAGTAGTCGTTGCAGGCTTAAAACCCTAAGTAGCCCTTTGGCCTGATATATTTTTGAGTTACTTTATTGGCCACTTAAAACCCTAAATTCCCATGTGTGCTTTAATCCTATTGGTTGGTCACAGATTCTCATATTTGTTTGGCAGTGATCTTTCCCTCTCAACGATTCAGCGACTGCATGATTCTCATAGTCACTAAGTGTTTCATGGTTAAGTCCTCAACGGTTAGCAATTCAGTGAGCAGTTAGCCTTCCCTTGGTCGCATAATCACTAAGTTCTTTGGCGGTCTCGAGATTGTGGGGTCCCAGTTGATGAGATCAACGGTTGTCGTAAGATCTCATAGCATGTGTCAGAGGCTTGCGATCTTATGACAACCGTCGATCTTTCCTTTTCTTAGCACCTCATGCCTTTGTGGGTCCATTGCCATGGTGTCCTATGTGGAGGTTTTTCATTAGTCAAAGGGAGATGACTTGTAATTTGTCAGCGGGCCCGGTTGTTAGGCGTCTTTTGATCTAACGGCTGGCGTGTTTTCTCATGAAAAGTGTCAGAGGTATGCGATTTTCAGACTGTCATTGATTTCTACTGGTGACGTAACTCTTCATGCCTGGTAGGTCCATTTCTACGTGTATTCAAATGGTAGCTTATGATTGGTCCACATGTGTTGAGTCAGCTTATTCGTCATAGCGGGCCCAAAGGACTATGTAGCTTTTAATCCAACAATCGGTGCATGATCTCATGGGTTGTGTCAGAGCCATGAGATTACGCGTCGGCCATCGATCTTGATTTGTTGTCAGAGCTTTGTTCGATGGGTCCTCATTTGCTGATGTGCTCGCATTTGATTGGTCCACATAGTGATAGCTGGAATTTGTCAGTGGGGCCGTGTCAGGGTCTCTACAGGGATGTCAGAGGGATGAAGATCTACGCCTGGCGTGCCTTCGCATAGCCCTTTTTTGACACATGCGATCTTACACCGGGCGTCGGATTTGCCAAATGTTCAACTTTGTCAGGTGGGTCCATTGCTAGGTTAGGATGACATGTCATCTTCTCATTGGTCAAAATAAAGAGAAAGTTTGTGGGACCGTGTTGCCAGGTGTGCTGATGTGCTCAAATTTAATTGGTTGCCAAGTGCTGACAGAGATTTCCAGGTGGGTCCATTTGTCAGGAGGGGTTCCAGCTTAACTAGATCAATGGCTGGCACATGATCTGAAAGAATATTCAGGGGCCATGAGATCTTGCACCCACTGTTGGATCAAAATCTTGTCTTAAGTAGGACCGATGTCAGGACTTGTTGAGGTGTATTCCTACAGAGCAATCAAGGGAGAATAAAGGAATGACATGTGGTGGTTATGGGCCCAGGGCTAAGGGTATTCCATGAATCAGTGACTAAAGAACTTTTTCATGTTCGCCAGACTTAACCGAGGTCAACTAAATGTTTAAACGACTCTGCGACTAAAGGAAAAGGGTAACCCGAGGTTGACTTAAGGGTTAGATTTGCAGTCAGATGTCGAGCTTGGGTAAATAAGAAGATCTGACGGTTGCATTTTAAAGTAAGATTAAGATTTAAATGTCGACCATTGATGGAGGAAGGTTTGGTGCCACCTGTTAGCCGTTATTATTCAAATTCAAATATATTCCCGTAGGGTTTCAGCTAGGTTTTTTTTGAACCAGTAGTCAATTGTGACAGAATTGGTGGATGGAATTTATATCTTCAAGACATTTTGCAGTTGAGGAAGATGATGACAGGGGTCTGGGCGGCCGTTTTTGGTCATTTCTTGTCTCAGGGGGGTACCAATCAGTGCATTTATGGCAAGACTTTGTGCAAGAGAGGTAGATAAGTCTGGGTTGCTTGTCTACAAGTTGATTTACAGTACAGAGATGGGCACAAATATCTGATTGGCTATGATTTTTGCAGAGATATATTTATGATCATATTTGATTGGCTAGGGTTTGATTATTGTATTTAAAACCATGTAACCCTAGTTAGATTTTTGACTCTTGCCTACGTGCAAAGGAGTATGCATATATTGTATTTTTGGAGCCTTAGGGCTCAGGTTTGGACAATTTGTAGAAGAAATTCATCTTTTCTTAAGGGTCATCTATGGTATCATTTCTACCCTCTAGCTTAGACAGTTGTATTTCTCCCATTGATGATTCAGATATTGCAGAGGTATTTTGTGACAATCCTTCATGTCCCTATGCTTCCTTATCTAAATTATCACTTATTGGATTAAAGTATATGATGCTTTTAGTAATATCTTAGGGTTCCTGATCCCTCTTGCTTTCTGTGATTTTGTGTGTTATTATGTTTGATCTGATTTAGATGTTTTGTGGGTATACTTCAACCCCCTAACAGTCTTGTCTCAATCCTACACCGAGTTGTAGAAGTGAATGTCTGCTTGCAGGTCATAAATTGTGTCTTATGTTCAGACCCTTCTATGAAATACTTATGCAAGCCTATTCAGTAAGTTGTGACCTACTAGACCTGAGCCTTTCATTGATTCCATTCCTCTATACTGAGATCCAAACCCTAATTTTGGTGTATCACCTAGTAGGTAGTTTGCTTTCAGTCTTTTCCCTTTCCAAGCATTCCTTCTATCCCTTTCCCTTAAAGGTTTTACTTTTCATGTCTAGAAGAAAATTAAGGTGATTATCCAAGAGGAACCAACCTAGAACCTAGAGGTCTCATCTCGGTTAGCATAGGTCCCACAACCTGGAGATGATTCCCATGTTATACTAGGTTATCAAGACTATGAGAGCTTGAAACAAGGGTGAAAACTTAGTGTATAACAATTCTAGCACGCCCGGTGGGATAGTAAAAAGATCAAATTAATGTTCAAAGGTGTTCCTATTGGTTCATCTGCAAAAGGATCAAAGAATTTCAGTACACAAGGACTATCAGTATAGGCTTAAGCTCAAGGATACCCCACATTGGTGCCAGTGTTAACAATTCTGGCACACCTGGTGGGACAAGAAGTTTATTCAAATTCAGATTATGTTATCTCTGATATACAGATTGCATAATACAAGCTTTTAGAAGTTGTTTCATCAAGTATATATGGTGACTCCACTGGTTTCAAAGATTTAGGCCAACCTTGTTTAAGGTTTATGAGAAAGATTGAGACTACAAGCTCAAAGCCCACCAAATTTTTAGAGTTGCCCTAAAAAAGAAGTCACAAAGGCAGGTCAACTCAAAGAACATCCCCTGCAAGGAGAGTTCAATCAACACCTCCTGATACCTTAGAAAGGAGACCTCCTCCCTTTCATTCCAAAAGAAGAGGTAGATCTCTAACCAGAGATCTAGAAGAGGATTCAGATCTAGCAGCAAATACAGCTCACATAGTTGTTAATCTTTAGATTCCAACTCCTACAATGGCTAGGCCATTTGCATTTGCACCCTTTAATTAGGGTAGCCCATTAAATTTTGTTCAACATCATGATGTTCCCTTGGTGGCACTTAAGAGTATACCTGATTTCACAGGAGAAGGGCAGACAACTGCTTTTGAACACATAAGAGATGTGACCACCATCTGCAACATACACAATATTACTCAAGAGGATGTGGCCACCAAATTATTAGTAGCCTCTCTAAAAGGTAAGGCTCTTGAATGGTTTAGAACTCTAACTGTTGGTTCTATTACTTCATGGGATGAATTAGGAGATGCATTAAGTAAACATTTTGAGGATAAATCAGATAACTTGTCTCTAGTTGAGTAGTTGACAACTATTAAGAGAGACCCTCAAGAACAAATGATAGATTATAATAGTAGATTCCTCAAAACATGGAATAGAATTCCAGTCTCAGTGAGACCATTAGCTAACCATGCTTTCCTTTACTACTTGCAAAGTCTGAATGGTCAAATTTCTGTCATGATCTAGTCTATGGGTGGTACTTCTTTACCCCAAGCCTTTGACATAGCTGTTAGGGCTGAAAATTGTTTAATCCAAGTAGGCATGATTGCTAGAAGGCCTCCAATGCCCATTTTTCCTAGCCTTCAACCCATTGCACCTGCACAAGTACCCCCATTTACCCCTATTCCCACCACATTAGCACCTCAGGCCAATACTGGTGGTCAGGAGCTGAGAACAAGTTTCTCTCAAGAGCTACAAGAAATAAAGAATAGCCAACAAAGCAGTCAGTAAGAAATGACCAACTTGTTGCAGACCTTGACTAAAGAGGTCACAAATTTGAAGAAACAAGGTCAAGGAATTAGACCACCATTTCAGTCACAAGGCCAAGGTCCTAATCAGCAATATCAAAATCAAGGACAACCTTATCAACAAAATAGGCCACCATACCAAGGAGGTTATCAAGGACAAAGACAAAGTTTTAACCAAAGACCATTCCAACCATATAACCCTGCACCTCTCAATTCTGCAAATCCAATGAGGGATATGGTTCCTAGTCAAAATAATGTGGCTATGGATAATGAATGGTGTTTTCCTTGTAATCAACCTCACAATCAAGCCACATGTTCAAACGAATGGATGAACCAAGCTCTAATAGTTCAGAATCCCTCCCAAGCTCAATCAGAGGCTTCATCTAGTGGGTTAGTTCCTCAACAAGAATCATAAGAGAATGAGACTGCTCTTTTCAATTGGGAACAACCAAACTTCAATGGAGTCAATGATGAAGTTGCTTTTGTTGCCTATACAAGAGCAAAAAGGAGAGCTCAAGACATGGAAAGAGCTGATTCTGGTACTAAGGCCACTACATCTGCAGAGCCACTACAACAAGTTACTCCCATCATACCTAAGGAGGTTCCTGTCATTACAAGCAAAGAAGGCCAATAGTCTAAAGGGGTGGAGCCCATCATAGTAAAGGCACAACAAAGAGTACACACTGTGACACCATTTAACATTGTAGACAACACGAAGAAGGTGAATGCCACCATGTCCATGTGGGACTCTTTGGCTCTTCTAGGATAGCCTGAAATCTTGAAGAAGGCCATGACAGAAGTGACAACTCCTCAACCTGCAAAAGAAGCTGCAAAGCCAGTGTTGGTTAACACTAATCAAGAAAAGGAGGCTCCAAGTAGCAACTCCAAAGGCAATTCCACGCAAGGTAGGAACTCAAAGCCACCTCCCTTTTATGTATCTTTAATCATTGGAAAATCTTTAGTGCATAATTATATGGTAGATAGTGGAGCTACTAGCACTGTAATGCCCAAGAAAGTAGCTGACCAATTAGGACTGAAATATGAACCCTTTCAAAAGAAGGTTACACAACTTGATGGATCCTCAGTCAATACTATAGGTGTGGCTAAGGATACCAGTCTAACCCTACATGCTAGTCCTATTTTTTCCATCCTCCTTGATATATATATTATAGATCTCCCTGAATTATTTGTTATATGTCTTTCAAGGGAGTTTACAGCTAAGATAGGAGGCTACCTATCTTCTGATTGGTCTCACATGCTATTTCATACAAGATATGGTACCAAGGTCACCATTAAATCAGAACCATTAGCAACACACCATATAGAACCTTATGTGTCCAACACCATCAATGTAAATTGCCCTATATTTGATGACAGTGGCTTCCAAACCACTAGTGAAGCAAGCACAAAGATAGAGAGTATCCCTGATATTCTTCTAGATGAAAGAGCTTCAGAAGCCCAAGAAAATCTTGTTTGGGATTTTGGTTTGGGAAGTTATTTGATACGAGAAAGTGGGGTGATAGAGCCAAGCCTTCTTAAGGAAGATATTGATTCAGAGGATCAGAGCAATCAAGTTTGGGAGCTATTCTTTGATGGAGCTAGAAGTAGGCATGGTTCTGGTGGTGGTGCTATGCTAGTGTACCCAAAAGGAGAAAGGTATTACACTGCCTTTAGATTCAATTTCTCCTACACTAGCAATACTGCAGAGTATGAAAGTCTAGTCAATGGACTAGAATGGGCTAGAAAAAGAAGGCTTAAGGCCTTAAAATTTTATGGTGACAATGAGTTAGTTTTCAACCAAGTAAGAGGGATAAGTGCAACAAAAAATGACACTTTGAAAGCATATAAACATAGAGTTTGGGATGCAATTGAATATTTCCATGCTTTCAATATTGTTGCTATCCCTAGGAAGCTAAATCAAAATGCAGATAGGTTAGCTGTTGTTGGATCTCAGTATGATATTCCAAATAGCATTTCAAAAGAAATAAATCAACATCATATCAAGGTGATTGTCAAACCATCTATTCCTGATAATGATCTCAATTGGCAAGTGTTTGACAATGATGAACAAATTCTGCAATTCTTGTTTGAAGAGGATGTCTTTTCAGAATACAACCAAGATAGGCTATCACAAAACTATGGTGATCAAGTGATACAACTTAAGTTTAATAAGATGCCTAGAGGTATTGTCACCTTAGAGACCATCTTCAACAAGGATGATGAAGTCAAGAAAAATAAAGCTGGCCTAGTAATTCAACAAGAACATTGTGTTGAATTAGAGTTGGAACCAGGTAAGAGCTTACAATTTGGGAAAGTGAACACTGAATTAGAAAAGCAAACTTACACTCAATTATTCAAAGAATTTAGTGATGTTTTTGCATGGCAATATGAGGACCTCAAGGGTTTTGATCCTGCCCTTGCTCAAGACACTATTGAATTAGAACCTAATGCCAAACCAGTGAGGCAAAAGCAAAGGCTTGTTAATCCCAAGCTTGAGCCACTTATGCATAAGAAGTACTCAAACTAATAGGAAGTGGTATCATCTACCCTATTAAGCATACTAGTTGGGTTTCCAACCTTGATCTTGTCAGGAAGAAGAATGGGGAGCTGAGGTTATGTGTTGACTTCAGGGATCTTAACAAGGCCTCTCTAAAAGACCACCATCCACTACCCTCCATGGAACAAATCTTAGAACGTGTCTCTGGATCTGAGAGATTTTCATTATTGGATGGCTATTCAGGATACAATCAGATCTTAGTGAATGAAGAGGATCAATATAAGACTGCATTTGCAACCAAGTGGGGAACCGTGGCTTATCAGAAGATGCCCTTTGGTTTGTCAAATGCAGGTGCTACATTTCAAAAGGCAATGGATATGGCCTTTAAGAGCCTAATGTACAAGTTTGTGTTGGTCTACTTAGATGACATAACTATCTATTCAAAGCATGCAGTAGATCACATCAAACATTTAAGGAAGATTTTTGAAAGGTGTAGAGAATTTGGGATATCTCTTAATCCCAAGAAATGTGTGTTTGCAGTTCATGAAGGAAAATTGTTGGGATACGTAGTATCCAAAGAAGGAATTACAATGGATCCTGAGAGAATTGTAGCTATCCTAGAGCTACCCCTACCACATCACAAGAAAAGTCTCCAATCTTTCATAGGAAAGATTAGTTTTGTTAGGAGGTTCTTGCCTAACATTGCAGACTTACTCAAGCCCTTGACAACCATGTTGAAGAAGAGTTTAACTTTTAGTTGGACCAAAGAAGGGAAAGTCAATTTCCAAGCTATCAAAGAGGCCTTAACAGAAGCCCCTACTCTCCTAAACCCAAATTTCAGTAAGGATTTTATCCTTTATGCTTATGGAGGTCATGATGCCATATCTGCAATGCTGACCCAAGAAAATTCGAATGGATTGGAGCAGCCTATTGCTTTCTTTAGCAAAGGTCTAGAGGAGTATGAACAGAGATACTCTTTTGTAGAAAAACATGTACTTGTTGTGGTGAAGAGCCTTAAAAAGTTTAGATATTTGTTGACCCATAGCAAGGTACACTTGAAAGTTACTCATCCAAGTGTCAAAGAATTTCTGCTTTCCAAGGACCTAAATGAGAAAAGAGCTAGTTGGATCACCAAGGTGATGGAATATGACATAGATATTCAAACTACCAAGCTGGTTAGAGGAAGAGGTCTTTGTGAGCATTTGGAAGAGGATGAAAGTTCAAAGAAATCAGAACAAATAGATGCATCTTTGGTGGTGCATGATACAAAAGACCAAGACAAGGCAACAAGTTGGTTGCCTAATATGATCAATTACTTGAAGATAGGATAATGTCCTGCAGGTTTGGATTCAACAAAAAGAAGGTATTATAGGTTACAATTTGTTCCTTTTGTGCTGATAAATGAAGTTCTTTTCAGAAAAGATCACAATGGTGTCCTTTTAAGATGCATAGATTCAAAAAAGATAGCTGATGTCCTATTTGAGTTTCATGATGGACCTTTTGGAGGTCACTTTTCTCCTAGGACTACTACTTTTAAAATCATTAGGGTCAAGTACTATTGGCCATCTATCTTTAAGGATAGTCATGAGTATGTGAGAAAATGCATCAAGTGTGCCATGTTTGCAGGAAAAGAAAGGCTTGCAGCCTTGCCCCTACAGCCAATCAGAATAGAGAAACCTTTCATGAAGTGGGGTATAGATTTCATTAGAATGATCAATCCTCCATCTAGTGCAAGACACAAATGGATAATTACTACAACTGATTACTTCACCAGATGGATAGAAGCAATTGCTCTAAAAGAAGCCAACGAAAATGCTGTGTTGAGTTTTTATGATGATATAATCCATATATTTGGCATTCCAGATTCCATCATATCAGATAATGCATTGGCATTCACAGGCCTCAAAGTCTCAAAGTGGGCAGTCAAGAATGGCATCTATCTGAATACCAGTTCCAATTATTACCCTCAAGGCAATGGTTTGGCAGAATCAACAAACAAGAATTTGATTAGGATAATCAAGAAGACTCTGCAAGATAATCAAAGGGATTGGCATACCAAACTGAGGTTTGCCTTATGGCTAGATAGAATTACCCCAAAGAAAATAATTGGTAATTCCCCTTATGTGCTAGTGTATGGCAGAGAGGCCAAGTTGTCTATCTCAGTTGAATTGCCAGCTCTGGACTTAGCCACTCAGTATGCCCTATTTGAAGAGGGGGATCCCTTACAGATTATATATACTCAGTTGATGGATTTGGAAGAGATCAGAGACAAATCAATGTAGGATATGGAATTCCATCAGGTTCAAACAAAGAGGACTTTTGACAAAAGAGCCAAGGTCAGGAATTTCAAAGTTGGAGATGTAGTCCTCAAGTGGGATGAGTTCAGATCCAGGCCTGGTAGACATACCAAATTTGATTCATTTTGAGGTGGACCATTTGTTATAACAGAATGCAAGGGATCCAATGCTTTCCTACTATCAGATCTTGAAGGAGGTGCCTTGCCAATATCAGTGAATGGTTTCCACTTGAAGCCCTGCTTTGAGGTTAATCCCTCTCTATAAATTTTGTAAATATACTTTCCCCTACTTTCTTTCCCTTTTTTCTAGGTTAGTTTCCTATTTTCCAAGTGTTAGCACACAAGTTTGCCTCTCTGGTTCCAGTCCTGTCTCCCTGTGAGAAATTTTGATTTTTGATGACCCCATGCTAATGGATTGTCATAGGCCACTAGTTTTCCATGTCTAGTAGGTTGACATCCAGCATAAATCACCAAAATGTTACCCTAATTTTCATATGCATTCAAATTTGGCTAAAATCCATACCCAGGTCTCTATTTTACCCTACCAAGCACCTCAAAAAATTTCATAGCTTTATGTCATGTTCTCTGGTCTCTGCAAGCTTTCTAACTCTCTGGTCTGCAGGTCAAAAAAATTCATAAAAGTAGCTGTTGTAGGCTTAAAACCCTAAGTAGCCCTTTGGCCTGATATATTTTCGAGTTACTTTATCAGCCACTTAAAACCCTAAATGCCCATGTGTGCTTTAATCCTATTGGTTGGTCACAGATTCTCATATTTCTCTGGCGGTGATCTTTCCCTCTCAGTGATTCAGCGACTGCATGATTCTCATAGTCGCTAAGTGTTTCACGGTTAAGTCCTCAACAGTTAGTGATTCAACGAGTGGTTAGCCTTCCCTTGGTTGTGTAATCATTGAGTTCTTTGGTGGTCTCAAGATTGTGGGGTCCCAGTTGATGAGATCAACGGTTGTCGTAAGATCTCATAGCATGTGTCAAAGGCTCGCGATCTTACGACAACCGTCGATCTTTCCTTTTCTCAGCACCTCATGCCTTTGTGGGTCCATTGCCATGGTGTCCTATGTAGAGGTTTTTCATTGGTCAAAGGGAGATGACTTGTAATTTATCAGCAGGCCCAGTTGTCAGGCCTCTTTTGATCTAACGACTGGCATGTTTTCTCATGAAAAGTGTCAAAGGGATGTGATTTTCAGACTGCCATTGATTTCTCCTAGTGACGTAACTCTTCATGCCTGGCGGGTCCACTACTACGTGTATTCAAATGGTGGCTTTTGATTGGTCCACATGTGTTAAGTCAGCTTATTCGTCAAAGCGGGCCCAGAGGACTATGTAGCTTTTAATCCAATGATCGGCGCATGATCTCATGGGTTGTGTCAGAGCCATGAGATTACACGTCGGTCATCGATCTTGATTTGTTGTCAGAGCTTTGTTCAGTGGGTCCTCATTTGCTGATGTGCTCACGTTTGATTAGTCCACATAGCGACAGCTGGAATTTGTCAGTGGGGCCGTGTCAGGGTCTCTACAGGGATGTTAGAGGGATGAAGATCTACGCCTGGCGTGCCTTCGCATAGCCCTTTTCTGACACATGCGATCTTACACTGGCCGTCATATTTGCCAAATGTTCAACTTTGTCAGGTGGGTCCAGTGTCAGGTCAGGATGACATGTCGTCTTCTCATTGGTCAAAATAAAGAGAAAGTCTGTGGGACTGTGTTGCTAGGTGTGATGATGTGCTCGAATTTAATTGGTTGCCAAGTGCTGACAGAGATTTCCAGGTGGGTCCGTTTGTCAGAAGGGGTTCCGGCTTAACTAGATCAACGACTGGTGCATGATCTAAAAGAATATTCAAGGGCCATGAGATCTTGCGCCCACCATTGGATCAAAATCTTGTCTTAAGTAGGATCGATGTCAGGACTTGCCGAGGTGTATGCCTACAGAGCAATCAAGGGCAAATAAAGGAATGACATGTGGTAGTTATGGGCCCAAGGATAAGGGTATTCCATGAATTAGCGACTAAAGAACTTTTTCGTGTTTGCCAGACTTTACCGAGGTCAACTAAATGTTTAAATGACTTTACGACTAAAGGAAAAGGGTAACCCGAGGTTGACTTAAGGGTTAGATTTGCAGTCAGATGCCAAGCTCGAGTAAATAAGAAGATTTGATAGTTGTGTTTTAAAGTAAGATTAAGATTTAAATGTCAACTATTGATGGAGGAAGGTTTGGCACCACCTGCTAGCCGTTATTATTTAAATTCAAATATATTCCTGCAGGGTTTCGGCTAGGTTTTTTTTTGAACCAGTAGTCAATTGTGATAGAATTGGTGGATGGAATTTATATCTTCAGGACATTTTGCAGTTGAGGAAGATGATGACAGGGGTCTGGGCGGCCGTTTTTGGTCATTTCTTGTCTCAGGGGGGTACCAATCATGCATTCATGGCAAGACTTTGTGCAAGAGAGGTAGATAAGTCCGGGTTGCTTGTCTGCAAGTTGATTTCCAGTACAAAGATGGGCACAAATATCTGATCAGCTATGATTTTTGTAGAGATATATTTATGATCAGATTTGATCGGCTAGGGTTTGATTATTGTATTGAAAACCATGTAACCCTAGTTAGATTTTTGACTCTTGCCTACGTGCAAAGTAGTATGTATATATTGTATTTTTGGAGCCTTAGGGCTCAAGTTTGGACAATTTGTAGAAGAAATTCATCTTTTCTTAAGGGTCATCTGTGGTATCATTTCTACCCTTTGGCTTATATAGTGGTATTTCTCCCATTGATGATTCAGATATTGCAGAGGTATTTTGTGACAATCCTTCATGTCCCTATGCTTCCTTATCTAAATTATCTCTTATTGGATTAAAGTATATGATGCTTTTAGTGATATCTTAGGGTTCTTGATCCCTCTTGCTTTCTGTGATTTTGTGTGTTATTATGTTTGATCTAATTTAGATGTTTTGTGGGTATACTTCAACCCCCTAACAGTCTTGTCTCAATCCTACACCGAGTTGTAGAAGTGAATGTCTACTTGCAGGTCATAAATTGTGTCTTATGTTCAGACCCTTCTATGAAATACTTATGCAAGCCTATTCAGTAAGTTGTGACCTACTAGACCTGAGCCTTTCATTGATTCCATTCCTCTATACTGAGATCTAAACCCTAATTTTGGTGTATCACCTAGTAGGTAGTTTGCTTTCAGTCTTTTCCCTTTCCAAGCATTCCTTCTATCCCTTTCCCTTAAAAGTTTTACTTTTCATGTCTAGAAGAAAATTAAGGTGATTATCCAAGAGGAACCAACCTAGAACCTAGAGGTCTCATCTCAGTTAGCATAGGTCCCACAACCTGGAGATGATTCCCATGTTATACTAGGTTATCAAGACTATGAGAGCTTGAAACAAGGGTGCAAACTTAGTGTATAATAGTTACAAAGTTGTAGTTGGAAAGATTGAAGCACTCAAAGCCTTATCAGATTTCATGGATCAGGGATGAGCATACATTAATGGTAAGTGAACAATGTTTAGTGAATTGGAAAATTGGAAAGTATTATGATAAGGTGTTGTGTGATATTATGCATATAGATTGTTGTCATATTTTGTTGAGTGGACCTTGGCAATATGATAGACATGTTATATATGATGGAAGATTGCATAAGTATTCTATTTGGACTGATGACAAGAGACAAATTTTGTTACCTTTAATTGAAGAATTTGTTGGTGAGATATGTACATCTGTGAAAGTTTGTTTGATGGAAGGTAGATAGTTTGTCAAGGATCTAAAGAAAAATGATGTTTTTTATGTTGTGATTCCTAACAAACTGAGTGAGAAAACATAAGATAAAGTGTCGGTAGAGGTTGAGAATTTGCTCACTGAGTACAAAGAGATCATTTCAGATAATGTATCTAATGGTTTTCCACTAATGAGAAGTATAATTCATTGCATGGATTTAATTCCTAGAGCTAATTTACTAAATAAGGCACCACATCAAATGACACCAACCGAAAATGAGTAACTCAACCGAAAAATTCAAGAGTTGTTGCAAAAATGTTTGATAAGAGAAATTTTGAGTCTGTGTGCAGTACCAATTAGGTTGGCACCTAAGAAGAATGGAGAATGGTGAATGTGTATTGATTCTAGAGCAATCAACAAAATCATAGTTAAGTATCAGTTTCCTATACCAAGAATAGATGACATAATAGATTGTTTAAATGGAGAAAAATAATTTACCAAGATTGGTTTGAAGAATTGATATCATTATATCAGAATTAGAGAAGGTGATGAATGGAAAACTTCTTTCAAGACAAAAGAAGGTTCGTATGAGTGGTTGGTTATGCCCTTTGATTTAACTAATGCACTGAGTACTTTTATGAGGTTAATGAATGAGGTTCTGAAGAAATTATTGGGTAAATTTGTAATTGTATACTTGGATGACATTCTGATATTCAGTAAAACCAGAGAAGATCATTTGTTTCACATTAGACACGTATTACAGAGATTGAAAGAAGAAAAGTTGTTGATTAATTTGAAAAAGTGTTCCTTCATGAAAGAAGAGATTGTGTATTTAGGATTTTTGATTCCAGTTGATGGTTTAAATATGGATCCTGAGAAGGTTGAAGCTATTCTTGATTGGCCTACACCTGAAAATATTAGTGTGGTAAGATCATTTCATAGTTTGGCAAATTTTTACCAAAAGTTCATCATAAATTTTAGTTCAATTTATAATGTCATGACCGAAACAATGAGAGGAGATAAAAGAGAATTCAAGTGGACACATGGAGCTAATAAGAGTTTTGAGACTTTGAAACATAAGGTTTTTGAATTGCCTGTGTTAGTTTTACCTGATTTCATTAAGGTATTCCAAGTTGAATGTGATGCAAGTGGAAGTGCAATAGGAGTTGTGTTGAGTCAAGAAGGCAAACCTGTTGCTTTCTTTAGAGAGAAGTTTAATGATGCAAAAAGGAAATATTATGTATATGATTAAGAATTATATGATATTGTTCAATCCCTGAATAAATGGAGACATTATTTGATGCCAAAATAATTTGTGTTGTATACTGATCATAAGGCTTTACACTATTTGGGTAGTCAGAATAAGTTGAATCGGAGACATATGAAATGGGTGGATTATTTGTAGAATTTCACATTTGTGATAAAACATAAGAGTGGAGTGTCTAACCGAGTTGGTGATGCATTAAGTAGAAGAAGATCTTTGATAACTAAAATGAGAATTGAGGTTCTTAGTTTTGATGATACGAAGATTTTGTATGAAAGTGACCCTTATTTTTATGAGCCATGAAGAGTGTGTAGAGCACCTATTTCAGGTTAATCGAGTAAGTTTAAAGACTATTTCATTTAGGAAGGTATGTTGTTCAAAGGTATTCAGTTATGTATATCAAGAGGATCAATGAGAACTAATTTGATAAAGGAAAAACATAGTAGTGGTTTGGCTGGACATTTTTGAATTGATAAGACATTGAGTTTATTGAAGGAAAGGTATTTTTGGCCTCAGTTGTATAAGGATGTTCATAAATTTGTAAAAATTTGTGGAGTTTGTCAAGTTGTAAAAGGAGTAAGTTAGAATATTGGATTGTATACACCAATTTATGTTCATGAGAAACCTTGGAGAGATACAAACATGGATTTTGTTCTTGTCTTATCAAGGACAACAAGAGGTAATGATTCCATATTTGTTGTTGTGGATAGATTTTCCAAGATGGCACATTTCATACCATGTAGAAAAACATCAAATGTAGTACATATAGCAGATCTTTTCTTTAGAGAGATTGTCAAATTGCATGGATTACCAAAGAGTATCATCTCTGACCAAGACAATAATTTTGTTGGTTATTTTTGGAAGACTCTATGGAAGAAGCTGAACACCGAGTTGAAATTTAGTTCTACATTTCATCCACAAACTGATAGACAAATAGAGGTTATAAATAGAAGTTTGGGTAAATTGTTGATATGCTTAGTTGGAGACAAACTAGGTAATTGGGATTTAATGTTGGCACAAATAGAATTTGCATACAATAGTTCAGTAAATAGAAGTACTGACAAGTCACATTTTGAGATTGTTAATGGCATACAACTGAGAGATATATCAAACCTGAGAAATATTGCTAGTCAAGAAAAGAGGAGTGCTAAAGGGGAAGAATTTGTTGAGTTTATGAAGTCATTGCATGAGGAAGTGAAACATAAGTTGGAGAAGAGTAATCATAAATACAAAGATAGTGTAGATAAGTCTAGAAGACATAATATTTTTGATGTTGGTGATGAAGTAATGGTTCATTTGAAGAAAGGAAGATTTCCTGTTGGAACATATGGTAAGTTGAAGATGAAGAAATTTGGTCCCTACAAGGTATTAAAGAAATTTGATAGTGGAAATGCTTATCAAGTTGAATTACCTGATGACATGGATATATCACCTATATTCAACATTTCATATTTGTATGAGTATCACGAACATGATTAAGAAGTGACAGTACCAAGTGATTATCCTATGAAGAAGATAGAAGAAGCTGAGTGGATTTTGGAACAAAGAGCTCATAGAAGCACTATAGAAAATGATTACATGGAGTATTTGGTAAAGTGGAAGAACAAAAAATTGAAGGTAGTACATGGATTTCTCAATCTGAGTTGGATTTAGCTTGGTTTGTACCTAACACATGATTAAGAGAATCATTTCTTTTCAACCTCGGGTGTCTGATGCAGGGGCATCTTGGGTTTATGGAAATGCTGCATCAACCAAAAAAATGTTAGAGTTTGTTTGGATACTCGGTAGGTGGTTGGGCTTTCTTGGTAACTAATTTTGGGCTCTCAGTGAAGTATTCCCATCAGTCGTCGGTGAGCTTGGTTACTGTTTTATTGTTTCCTTTACCAAATTGGTTTGATAGTGTTTTTTACCAAGTTGGTTCGATAGTGTTTGGTGTTGCTTGGTTCCTGAGTTCACCGACTTGTGGAATTTAATCATTTGATGTTGGCCGACATGTGCAGTTAATTTTGGTTGTGATATTAATGTTGAGATCACTCATTGGGAAACATGTGGACTTAAATCTGGGTCATTATTTTCTCCAATGTTGGATCTAAGGGTCTTTAGAGCTGACCTGTTTGGTGGCCTCTTGCATAAATAAGTAGAGATATTCTAGGATTAAGTAGCGAAAATAATAAGACACAATTAGGAGTTTTTGATCATCGCATGTATGAGGACTACTCTGTAATTGAATTTCATTGTATTAGTTGTAACCAGGAAGGCCTTACAACCTGACATGTATAAGTTTTAGTGAGTTAATGAAAGATATATTCATTCCTTCTCTCCTTCTCTATGTTGTTGCTTCTGTATGGTTAATTGAAAGCATGATTGGTACTTGGGAGTGCTATGGGCCCCTGTATCTAACCTACCTTGCATCAAAGAAACCCTTATTAAACAATTTTTTTTGTATTAAGTATATTTTAAAAAGAGTACATCAAAAGATTTGTATCATCATATATGTGTCATAACTGTCAACTATCACCTACTAGAACATCATTATATCTAATTACATATTTTCCATCTCAATTAAGAAGTATTTTGGTCCTCTTGTTAGCTTCTTCAACTTCCTCCTTAGAGATGCCTTTATCCTTCATGAATTAGTGCAACACCTCAGGTTACTTTTCGTCCAACATATCCTTGTATGTGTTGAAATAGTATTCAAAAAAAATATCAGATTTGTAAAAGCACCTTCCTAAGAAAGGATCATAAACCTACTTTTTAGGATCTTGAGAATAGAAGATACTTGCAACATGATTGAAAAATGAGTGATTTTAAAGATAAAATCAGTAAGGATCATATTTCTATCTTGAAAGACTTCCTCATTCATTTTTTTCCATAAGAACCATGAGACTTCAATAGACAAAAAAGACCAAAATTTATTTAAATTATCATCAAAAGACTTGAGATAGCTAGCCAAAAATTCAATCCAAGAAAGACCACAACAAGAGTTCCAACTAACAAGGAAACCTAAGAAGATAGACCAAACCATTTTTGCAAATTAACATTCAAAAAAGATATGTTTCACATATTCAGGCATATTGCATATAAGGCATGAACTAGGATTAATACCCAAAGAAGACAAAACATCACCTACAACAACCTTTTTAAGCAAGAGAAGCCAACAAAAATAAATCTTCTTAGGTTCCATGGGTTGGTACCACATAAGGTTAAGGATCACATGCCATTTAGAATCAGGCAAATTAATACCCCAACACTAGTTAATCCATAGCAGGATATCAGAGGATTCTTTAAAAAGCTCATAGACCTATTTAACAGAAATATCAAAGAATAGAGAACCATCCTTCCATTTGAGCTAATCGATAAAATGGTTTATATGTATTATTCTACCCAGGAAGAACCCTCTCGTGGCTTTTTGAATCAGTGTGAACATTTTCTTCTAAGAAGAAAGTATCCCAAACTTAATACAAATTTCCTCCAAAGAAGTCAAGAGATTGTTAATTAGGATGTCCCTAATGGAGGTGATACCCAACAAGGACCAATTCTTGGCCAAGTAACTATGATTCAAAGCCAAGGGTTTATTATTAAGCTAAACACCCCACTAGAGAGCTCGATTAACCACAATATAAGAAAGAGGGCCCTCCATAGCACTTATGCAACACAATGAACTCCTAACGTGTGTCCAAGCCTTCCAAATAGAAGTAAACATGGATGAACCAAATAAATTTAGATCAAAGTCACCTAATATTTTATCCCACACACTCACATCCTTCCATCTCGATCATTTTTTAATCTTGAATCTCAAAGTTTTTATTCCTTAGTAATATTTTCCAAGGCTCATTGCCTCTAATAGCTTTAAGAATCTATTTAGAAACAAGTGTTGTTATAGGATTTGAAATCTCGAATACCAATACCACAAACAATTCCATTTAAGAAAATATGTCACATAATAAATAAAAAAGCACTCCACCAAGGAAAGTAGATCCTTAGAAAGGAATAATAAAATGATAAAAATGAAACCTTTCCCCTCAAGGGTAAAGGAAAGGGAAGGATAACACATTATGTACCCTAAGTGATGAATCATTCATAATAGATATACACTTCCAAACAAGGATGTAAGTCTTTTGAAAAAGAGGAAATCTTGTGTAAAACAAACAAGTTGATGCAAGGAAGGACATCATGTTATAAAATACATCAATTGAAAAAGGTAAAATGGATCCTTTAGAAAGATAAGGAATTGTAGAGATAACCCTTTCCCCCCAATCATGAATACAAGGAAATGGTCCTATTATGTTGCTCACAACAAAAAAATGAATATGAAAGCATAAAATCATGTAAAACAAAGAGCCCTCGATAAGGTAGACCACTAAGATCACATGGTGTGGAGAAACATGATAGGTGAAGGGAATGTCAATGAAAATTTCTAATATCAAGAAAAAGTATAAGGTATGTTGTTAAACAAATAAGACATATATCTACTAGATCTTGAACAAATTGTCTAAATTCAATACAAGTAGCAAGAGAATGTGTATTGTTATGATGAAAAGACAATTAAAGTTACCATTGTGATATTTTGGGTTCTCTTTTATGGCATAGTGGTATGTGCTTGTATTAGTTTTTTGGAAGTCATTGTTGATGGCTAAAACTACTTTTAGACACATAACCTATGAGAAGCTTAGTGAATGGGGGACCTTATGCAATTTCACTAAGAAACCTATAGGATTTTAGAAGTCATCTCTACATTTAATGTAGAGAGAAAAGGGGGAGAAGTATTACTAATTACTAAAAAGGCAATACGCCAAGATTTTGGAACACTTTAAAATTCAAATGCACGGGCTATTCCAAGAAATGGAATATCAAGACAACCTTATAACAAAGATGTATTCAAGAACAGTCATAGATATATGGAAATCCTCAACATATGACATAAATTGGAACATACATTAACATCCATCAAATAGAAAATCTTAATGCATAATCTACTCAGTAAAAATTAAAGATAAGCGCACTAAAGTCAGATTTAATCTTTAACTAGCATAAAAATTGTACACGAACAATGAATTTTTGAGAGATCAAAGGGCTGGAAGCATGATTGAATATATTTATTTGATTCAAATGGGCATTAAAATTCAAGGTTGTAAAATAGTTTTTCATATATCTATCAGATTCCTCTATCTCTATCAAAAGATGTTTCTGTTACAAAACAAGCTTTGCATATATACAGGCTAAGGCACCGCTTGACTCTCCTTAATAGAAAGTAGTTGTTGAAAATGCTAGGCATCCCACTCTATGAGGCCAAGAAATTGCAATTTTGATATCGGCCCCTAAGAAAATGAAAACTATCCCTCAGTCTAATAACAAGATCAAATTCTTTATTACTTCGCTCAAGTACCTTCTTATCAAATCAAATCTTCCTTAATTTTCTTAGATAACACCCGAGATCAAATTCTCCATAAATTCGCCTAGCTATTTCATGAGAAAATTCCATAACTAAAAGAAAAATAAGCTCATGAACACAATATGTGTGGAAGCCCTTCACCTTAGGTGGGAGATGACATGTGGTAGACAGGCGTGAAGTCTCCCTCAAAGAAGTTGTTGAACTCTCCTAAAGGCCTGTGAGATGACCACGTGGCATATTGCGTAGTGAAAACATAACTTTATGCAACACCTGGGCCCTCCAGAAAAAGGAAAAGTGGTTGGTGCTTTTATAAACATGTGGTTCTCAAGCGAAGGCTTTCATCAAAAAGAAAAAGAATTTTGACTCAAAAACATGTCGTGTCGCCAAGTTGCAAGCACATATATCTTCGGAGCTCTTTGGAGAAGAAAAAAGAGAACCGCACCAAAACTCACGTCGAGCTGACAAGTGGAAAACAAACATAGCTATGGAGATTTGACAAAGGAAAGAAGGATTTCTCCAAAATTCATGCCAAACTGACAAGTGGCAAGCGCACACAACTCCTTAAGCAAAAATCATTGCGAAGGGAAAATGAAGCCTTAGAAAAATGTTTTATCTTCGCGAAAAAGGTGAATTTTATTTACAATCATTGAAGAAGTAATTACATATTGGATATGCATACTAATCTAAGATGGATTTTTTAGATTCCCTCATTTCCCTTCAATTGGTATTAGAGCTCAATTATGTGATATGCATGTTTCTTGCATGTGGGCATTCATGGTGTTTTTGGTTCTAGGTATTTATTCTATTAAGATTTATTATCTTGGAAAGCTTGAAGTAATTTGGTTTGAATAAATTTATTGATGTTTAATTCTTTGATGAGTGGAAATATTGCTATTAATTTAGTTTTTTAGGAGATAGTAGGCATTTTTTGAAGACTGGTAAAGAAAGATAAAATGGAGTTGATCATGTTGAAATGACATTGATCTATAACTCTTGTTTGGAAACAAAATAATTACCAATGTATGGACATTGGAAGGTGTTTCTTTTGTTACCCTAAATGCAAAGGATATGGAGTTGATCATTGGATGCTTTGGAAGCTTTTGAAATAGCCTATCTCTCCCAAATGCATGTACCAGTGGTGATTGTGGAGTTGGTCTACAAGTAGGTCTAGATATATTGTATTTATTTATCCTTATGGATAAATATACTTGCATGGATTGGATTCATATTCCTCGAATCTAAGGGGTTTATAGATTTTCCTTAAAACTCTATGGTAATGCTCATCTATGAAAATCCATTATTCTAGGTTGATTTGTTTGGTAATTTTTTTGACTTTAGAGTCTTCTATATATGAAGTGGGTATGGATGTGCATGGGTTTTTTAAAACACGGTGGTTTTATAGGTTATGCATGATCAAGAATAAAAACTTGTGGTTTTGTGGATCTACTAAAAAGCTATTTTCCAAACCCTAGTTCTTTTGGGGTGTTATTAGGTGAGATAGTTGTAATTTTGCATGAATGCTTTGTGCATGGTGAGAGAAGGTGTGATGATTTCTCTACATGGGGGTGTTGGTACATGACCAATAACTCAACATTTGTGTGGTGATGATTCATGGATTCTTTTATTATTGTGATTGATGTGGACTTGATTGGAAAATCAAATTTGTGTTTGATTCATGTTGTCTGCATGATTATTCTCTCTAAGATCTTATGTTTGCATGTCATTGATGTGATAATGGACTTTCATATTACAATGATTGAATCTATAAGTTCTTTAGTTGTGTGGAATAGTCACATATTTAGTTACAATAGGATAACTTGGATGTGGACAGTCTATATCCACCAAATTTAACTCAATGTTGCTACAGACTTGTTAGCTGGCCTTGTCCATGGTCACTTATGCATTGGTTTTATTGCTTTGGGATGATGGGATGGATGATGAATGAGTAATTGGATAGTTTTTTATGGGGTCCTATAAAATGGTGTATTTAATTTATCAAAGATCCTAGTTTCATTTAGTAATTGGTAGTACACCTATATGTGTGTGGACATGGATGATTTTTAGATTTGGGATCTATGGTGCATCATGTGATTGCAAAGATCACTATCATAGTTGAGTGGAAGCTTTAGCAGTGACTATGTATTCATTACATGGTGATGGATGATCCTCTTTAGGGATGTGGATGATTTGGAGGAATTCTTATATCATGTTGTTGTAGATCTTGTTGCATGTACACCATTTGAGGATGTCTAATGTCTTACAGCTATGGAGGACTCTCAGAGTTTTTGGTTGAAGTGTTGGTGGTTATTGACAAGTGATGTTGGTTTAGAGTATGTTGGTATTATTTAATGGTGTAATATTGATACTAGTTAGCATTTTGGCATGATACATTACTCTTGAGACCATGCTATGTTCACTTGTAGTATGTGATCTCTTAGGAGGGGATGGTTAGACCAAGATGTCATGATGGGTTCCTAATTCATATTATTGGAGCTTTGACAATAGTTTGGAAGTATACAGATCCTACACCTTAGTTGGATGTGATTTCAATAGAGACATATGAGGATATTTCTCTTGGATGAGTTATTATGATTTTCATATCTTGGACAAGGATTTTCATTCCCTACTCTTGGTCTACTCAGTGATTTATCACTTGAGAGGTATTTCCCATTATTTCGTTCAAGTGATTTATGCTTGTCATTCATATTAATGGATCTTGAGGTGTAGTCAGATGGTTTCAATGGATTCATTGTGAGAGATAGATAGCATGTTACCTCCTTGAGGTGTATTTTCATTTATGATGATAGTAGGAGATGCTAGTGGGTTGATTTCTTAAAATGAGAAATGGAGTAGTTTGATCTTCTTTGAGAAGGTTACATCCATGTAGATACTTGATATTATGTTATGTTTGATCTCTTGAGGTTAAATGGTTTTGTATGTTTTTGTGGCTTTTCTCTTAGGTTTTTTAAGGAGATCATACTTGGCACAATTGGAACTTAGAGGTTTTTCTAGAACAATGTGCTACATGTTTATGATTTGTGGTTTCTCTCTTTAATATTAGTGATCTTCTTGTATGTTCATATTCACTTGACATTGGATGTGAGGTTCTAAGTGGAGCTATAGTGATCACTATCTTTTGGTCATCCATTGTCACTTCATTATTGGGTGATGACATGGAGGCTCTTTTATCTCTTTCTTCTCCTAGACTTGGATAACTTGGAAGGGTTATGGAGACTAGTTGAGAGAGTTGTTTCTTATAGTAGTTTTGTTACAAGAATTGCATATCTTTATGGATGTTCTTGCTACTACATGGTTAAGTTATATGTGTTATGATTTTCAAACTCATTATTCCTTTGATCTTTTGTATTTGGCATTACCTATGCAGTGGGAGTTCTTGTATGTGTTTGGTCTTCATCAACTAGTTTGCATATGGATCTTGAGGTTGTAGTTTATGGTTTGGTAAAGTTAGCGACATGAGTTTTATAATGTTGTATACCTCAAAGGTATGGGTGATTGGATGGGTTAGAAATTTTTGTGCATGTTATTTTTAGTCATGTGGGTTTATCAGTTGGATGGGAGTGGTTAGTTTACTTATTATTTTGGTTGGTGTTTTATCTTTTTTTTTAGATGATTACTTTGAAGTTGTACTGGCATTTGAAGTTGATTTTGTTGTTTCTTTTGTATAGATCATGAGCACAGTGAATTGGTGGAAGTATTCTATAGCATTTGTTATTACTGGGATCTTATGCTTTTGTTTTTTGGACTAGTATTTGGAAGGAGCACAAGAGCATGTTTGAGATTTTTTGTGATTTCATGGATGGTTTTGATGATATGGATTCATTGTGTTGGATTCTAAGAATTTGAAGTTGTAGACTCTTGACAGGCCTTAATTTGAAAATTGGGAGAATGTTGGAATTGATGAGCATAAAAGTTTTCTCATATATGATATAGTGATGTTTCTTAGTCCTTAATTTTTATCCCTGTTATGTCTTTATTTCCATGTTTTTAGCCTTTAACTTTGACTTGGTTGGGAAGGTTGTCCTGCAGCCTTACAAGCTCTGAATTTCATGACTTAGACCTTATAAATTTTTTATGCAATATGCCTATAATGTAGTACTTTATAATTATATTTTAATGGGTACTTTGGTATGTGATAAATGAATATGTGTCGCATATCTCGTGGATGTATTTTTATTTGTTCATAGAACCATTTATGATGTAGGAAAGGAGTGGTTAAAGTAGTTGTAAGTCTGATAAAAAATCAAAGCGGTTAAGTAGTTAAGGGACTTGGTCCTATAGCAAAAGTCATTACTTGGATAAGTCTGTGAGAGAACGATGGCACGAGCCAAATTTTGATCGAGTCAGAAGGATGAGATCTTAATGATGATGAAATCTAGGATGTTATAGATGCTATATTTATTCCTTATGATGTTGAACAAGTTCTTGTTCATTATCATAGGAGTAATTATGTTCCTTCTTTACATGATGTAATTGTGATTCACTCCTTTTCTTGTGGTGTGATTTGTTAGTTGATAGTTTATTTTCCTGTTATAAATAAAGAGCTACTCCTCTATGCATCAGTAGTCATAATAGAGATCAAGTAAGAGGTGTAATAGTTTTCTTTAAATTCAATTCATCTATGCATGTAATGAAATTGGTTTTGATGAATAGAATGATGAAATTTTGAGAATTGATCTTGAGTAACTAAATTTTGGATGCTTGTTGAGGGGACCCACTTAGTGACTAAATTCCAATTGGAGTAGTTTTATTTTCAGCATTCTATAGGTTTAAGTCTTGGTGTTAGACTGTTCTTGGATCCAATGGAGTCCATTCCTTGTGACTGTTCTTACAACCATGATAGACATAGTAGTCCTTTCTTAATGTAATTTGAGCTTTGTTTTTCTTAAATGTGAGAGTTTAAATTAGTACTTTATTTTGTAGAGCATTCAAGTTAAGTAGTTTCTATAATTTCATTTCCTGTAGCCATAGAATAGAGTTACTTAAAATGTTTACTTCATGTAGCTTCATGTTATATGGGCTTTAGTAGGAACTTAGTGCACATACTGTGTTGCACCATTTCAAGTGCACATCCCTGGATTGATATTTAAATGTCTACATGATAAGAAAGTACTTACTTGGATAGAATATTCAATTCCCAAGATGAGTCATTGACCTAGTTATTAGTACCTTTTGTGGAGACGATGAGGAATTAAGGTGTCTCAACCTTAGATTCCTAACATTATGAATTATGCAATTAGCTAATTGATCCTAATTTATCAACTTCCTAAATTGTCATTCACTTTGTGGGGCCTCTTGATGAGGTGGAATCCTACATGGTAGGTGATGACATGGCATATTTCTTATTTTCTAGGAAGTTGGCACCCACTTGGAAGATATTAAGTTTTGGGAAGATATTTTCATATATTTCTAATTTGAAGTGGAAATTGATTTGGAAATTTTCTATGTTGACTAAAGAGTCTTGGTTTTCAATTTCTATTATGCATTGGAGTTGTATTTTAGTAATTGGCATTTATTGTGGAATTTAGTTCTGACAAATGGTACGAGGTAAGGAAGGTGCCTATTCCTAGTCATAGTAATTTCTATGTTGTACTTACATTGCATTTGGCAATATGACTATTATGGATGAGATAGGCAATGTTTCCTTGGAAGTTGTTATGAGAAACATGTCATGGAATTAGCAAGTTGTTGACATTATGACACAACTTACCTCTTAGGTGTTGAAGATGGATTTGGAAACCATGGGAACCTACCTCTTTTTGTTAAGCTCTATATGTTTTGATACCTTAGCTAATTTAAAGAGTAGAGAGGATTTCATTTCACAAGGTTATGTTGTTAGATATTCTCCAAGATGGAAGAATTGTAAATCTCCATGTAAAGGCTTAGAGCCTAAAAATGTATTGTAACCTATTTCTGAATAATATATTGGCTCGATGTTTTGGAGTGTGGGATTTTTTACCCAAAAGGGTTTTCCATACATATTTGTGTTGTTTGTTATGTCTCATTATTATAGCTTCATTATTATACAATATTAAATCTATATGTCGTAATGCTACTAAAATTTCATAGATTTGTAAATTGCTATCACTTTCCTTTAGGTTTTCATTGTGGAAAATCAACTATGTTTGTTTCTTCTTTTATAGCATCATATTATGTGCTTGTATTATTTTGTTGGAAGGCATTAAAGAAATCATTAGATACTATATGTACATATTAGATATCAGAGGGATTTCTAAGATGTCATCATTTCCCTTCACATATAGTTATATTCAAGAAACATACAGGCATCTTCATAGACATCATGATCTCAAAATTAGTTTATGGAGGGATATGCATTCACACAAAAAATCTAATATTTATATTACATGCTTTCCTTTTATACAATTTCATTTTTATTTCAAGGTTGATTTCTCAACCAGATTTGAACAAGGGAAACTCCTTTCAACCCAATATCTTATCCATTTTTTACGTGTAAGAATAGGTGGTGAATGCATCATTTTGGATTTGGAAAGTACAAGATTTGATGGATAATCAACAACTAAGTTCAGTCAAAAGTAATGGGAACATGATTCTTTTTTCACCCTCTTCCTGGGAACTATATCCTTAGATCTTTTCTCTTTAGTGATTAAAATTTCTTAAACAAGAGAACTAGCTTTGATACCAATTTTTGGAATTATAGAAAGGTGTATACTAAGAGGGGAAGGGTGAATTAGTATCCTCAAAACTTTTGAAAACTAATCCTTATAAATATTAACTTCAATAACTGACTATGTAGATTGCATTCACTATACATTCAATAACATAACTAAAATGTAAATGCATGTAAGAAAATAAACAAAACATACATGAAACTTCAATACACATGACACATGTATTTTGGTATCACAAAAACCCTTGTTAGAAGGTAAAAACTATGGTGGGGATGGAACCCACAAAGCTTCACTTTTGTAGAAATAAAGTTGTCGGTTAAGGCTTACAAAGATTGATCACTTCAGGTGATCTTAACCTATTAGGAGTAATAATAAGATCAGCTAGATCTACCTGGTTAGAGGATTTTAGAAACAAAAAACATGTGTGTACTTAGTTAAGAGATTTTACTAAGAACGGTTAAGTCCACTCTATTAGGAGATTTTGAGTCTGCTACAATTGTTAAAGAGTAACAGTGATATATGACCTAAATGAAATACATCTCAAATTGTTGATATCAAATCCTTTAAATACAATAAAGATATCACCTTGTTGTGATGAGTATATCATTCTAAGTTGCTCGGTAGCCTTATATCTATTCTAATAAACTAAATGCTTCTATCAAAATACTTTTGTCAAAACCCTGTCTAATCTTCAGATGTCCTTGAGTGTGACTACTTCTTGATGATACATGTCAAAATGACATCCTTACAAATTTTATATCAAACTGATCTTGACATAATTATGGTTTTACATTATCTAAGAAAACCTAAGATCAATGGTTCATATGATTAACCTAGATCATCATTACATATGAATCATCATTTATTAAATGATTACATCCACAATAAATATTCACCTCGATCTTGGTAAGCCATTTTCTTACTTGGAAAAAAGTTGTTCATGTTGAACTATGTGTTATTCCAAACTTTTATGTGAACTTTGGATTACTCGTTAAATGTTATCTCTTGGTCTCAGTGTTCACTGGCACTCGGTAATCCTGTGTACTTGGTAACCTCTTTGCTTAGCGACTACTATGTATAGATAATTAACTGAACTGTCTTCCTGTGTTTACTGATGTAACCACCTAAAAGTGGATAGGATCATTCAAGTGATTAATCAAGGAAAATCAAGGCAAAATCAAAGCAATTGAATCGAAACAAGTATTTAGCCAATCAAAATTAAAATCAAGCTTCAATTCAATTTAAATCAAAATCAAGAGCATTTTAATCAAGTTAAATCAAATCAATGTGCAATTAATTTAATTAATTGTATATTTTGGAATTAAATAAACTCAACCCATTCAAGGGGTGCACTTGGCTAAATCAATAAATTAAAATCAATTAATTAAATCCTAATTTCTCTCAACATCACATGGGATGAAAAATCCTCAACCAATAGGATTTAAAGAAAGAGCTCACATGGATCAAGCCAAATTCAATCTCAATCACTCAAATTGAAAGAGCATCTTGTCCACTCATCTTGTCTTATTGTCCCAAGCTTTGAGGACACAATATTTAAATTGTCTTCAAAGGGTGGAACCAAAGACTCAACCTCAACTTAACCTTGGTCAACTCTACTACACCCCCTACCCTTGCCAAATCCTATAAAAGCAAGCCTAAATTCACTCATAATTCATCCACAAATCTGAGAATTGCATCTAACCTCTTGAGAAGTATAGCTAAAAAGGCAATTTAGAAGTTAATTGAGCATTTCAATTTGGAATTGAATTAATTATCTTAGCTTATCATTCATTTCTCATTCTAGGACTGTCATTAATGGAGGCTTGCTGAGAGCTTCACCATTAACACTCTTAGTTAGAGAGCCATAGAGTGCTCAATTGCTCATTTATTTGCTAAATAGATTTTCTATTTGTGGTAACTTAGTTTCTATTTGATTTATTAGACAATACTAACTCTATGAAGGTACAAATTCTAGTACACAACTAACTGTACAAATGAATACTAATGAAAAAACTTAATCCATTTAGGAGTAACATTCTCCCCCTTTGGCATTAGTATCAAAAACTTATATGTATGCTGACTATAAAAGTTTGAATTCTCAAAAATTTCACAAAACCAAAAATGTGTAAACTCAGTGACTCCCCCTACGAACATGCTCTCGGTAGATATACATATGTTTCCCCCTTTTTTTAAAATAATGACAAAGAATATACTTACAATTTATCAAAAATCTTAGGATGGGTTTTCTTAAGATTATCCATAAGTGTCTCCCATTCTTCCTTTAGATTTTATAGAGCCAACAGATCTAAGCTTACTTGAGCATGCATATCAAAAATGTTCTCGGTGATAGAAATATTAGGGGTGGCAATCAATTTCTTTTCCTGTGTCACATGTTTTTGCATCACTTCCAGATGCGGTAGTAACTCGACCTGTAGCTCAGTTACCTCTTCTCTGATTTGATCCTCTTCCTTTCTCAACTCAAGTCTTAAGCAGTGTATGTGTTTAACTTTGGAATAATGTACTTGGAATGCATGTTGCTCAATTTTAAGATGAGTGACACTATCTTTTAGATATGTATCTAATTTGCTTATCTTTTCACTAACCTCGGTAGTGAAGTGATCTAAAGTGCATAACTATTTTAGAATTGTAAGAACTTTATCAAAATGCTTTCTAATTCAGTTACAACTTCTGAAAGCTTTACCTTGTGTTGGAATTAGGAGAGATAGGTACTAAGAAGGGAGGGATGAATCAGTGCCTTCAAAAACTTTACTTGTAAACCTTTCAGATCTAAGAATGTAAACAGTGATAACCTTGCAAAATAACTTGTATCTAATTGCATGTATCAATCATCTTATGAAAGTAAACAACATGAAATCAAAATAGCAATCACATAACACAAGTATTTTGGTAACGCAGAAACCCTTGTTAGAAGGTAAAAACTACGGTGGGGATGACACCCACAAATTCTTCACTACTGTAGATAGAAAAGGTTTACCTGTTAGGGCTACAAGTTTTGATCACTTCTGGTGATCTTACCCTGTTAGGAGTAACATGTTAGATCAACTAGATCTACCTAGTTATAGGATTTTAACAACACTAATGAAGTGTGCACTCGGTTAAGAGATTTACATAAGACTGTTAAGTCTACTCTGTTAAGAGATTTATCCAAAAACTCTATTATAATTGTTAGAAAGCAATAGGCAATTATCTGCTAATTGACAACTCAATTTTCTGATACAGATCTATAAGTACTGAATCTATTTCACCTTTACTGTGATGAATTTTTGCTCTGAAGTGTTTGGTAGCCTTATCTAATTTTGCTTAATCTGATATCCTCTGCTATCTGCTCCGTTAACTGATAGACTTAAAGTTAGGCAAGTGCTTCAAGTTTCTCTTTGATTCATATATCTGTTCTCACATCAGTTCACATCACAAATGATGTAAACATACATTTATATAGGGATATGCTTTTGCCGCTTTAACAAAATTAGGTTACACAACTTAGTCATAACCCTAAGATCTACGGTGTACAAAAATGACCTAGATCAGACTATTACATAAGATATACATTGCATTTAATGAATATCATAACAATAAATATTCCTCGATCTTGGTAAAATGTTTTCTGATCTGTTGTAATCATTTGCATAGAAGAATGTGCCATTTCAGATTACTATGCCATTTTATGTGATCCTCGGTAAACACTGTATAAACTGCTTAGTTTATAATGTGATGCTCGGTGTTTACTGTCTGTCGATGTTGGTGAATGTTGTTTCTCAGTAAACTGTGAAGTGCTCGGTGTGTAAGCTTTACCGACTAGTCTGTCTTGCTTCTAGTTACCGATTTGCTCAATGTAAGTGACCAACCAATATCTTTGATAACCTTTGATACTAATGACAACCTCAAGAATGCTCAATAGAGATAACAATCTCCCCCTTTGGCATTAGTATAAAAAATTGAATGTATATAGACAAAAAATTTCTATATATAACTTATATCTCCACCATATACATATGTGCTTATCAAAATTTTCCAAGTACCCCCCTCGGTGCAAGCTCCCAGATAATATGTAGTATACATAGCATCTATTTACATATTTATTTGGGATGTTGACATATACATTGCTTTCCTCCTTTTTGATAGTAATGCCAAATACAAAAATGTAACAGTATACTCACATTTTGTCAAAAATATGCTGGTGGGTTTTCTTTACTGACTCCAAGAGGTTTTCCCATTCCTCTTTCAAGTTGGTGAGAGCAATGTGCTCAAGATCAACTTGTGCATGCATGTCAAAGATGTTATCCAACACAGAAATTTTTGGTGTTGCAACAAGTTGCTCTGCTTTGACAATGTGTGCCTAAAAAATTTTCAGGTATGGCAGGAGTTCTATCTATAACTTAGTGACCTGATCAGTTATGTTATCTTCTTGTTTCTTGGAATCTGCTATTAACCACCATAGTTCTTGAACTTGGTGAATGTGCTTTGTGAAAGCATTTGGCTTGGTTATAACTATAGCTGTACTGACCTTGATTTTAGCTTCCAGTCCTTTTATCTTTTCACCGACTTCAATAGTGAAGGTGTCTATAGTAAAAAGCTTTAGGAAGAACTGACAAATTAGCTAGGTGAGAGATTTTATCTCGGTGATTACCTCAGATAATTTGACCTTCTTAATTACCACTTCTTGGTTGATTTTCTCTGCCACTTTATTATGTATCCTTGACTCTGCCCTTTCTTCAATCCATTTGTCTGTATCAGTATCTGGGGCATTGATCTTCTCTATTAATATAGCAAGTTGATCTATGATGGGAGTATCTTCATCAATATTTACCTCAGGTACTACCTGTTGTAGGATATCCCTCACATCTGCTAGAATTTCTTTTCTTTTAGTTTCTTTCTTCAGCTTCTCTTGAGCTGCCTTCCTTGAACATAATTCCCTATATTTGCTTAGTTCTTCAGGGCTCAGGGTCCTCGGGTCACAGTCAGGAATAATTATCACTTCATCTAGAGTGACTGGCCCTTTTCCTTTCTTTTTCTTCTTCTTCTCTGATACTAATGGTGATTTATTCTCAATAACAAAAAGAGACTTGTCTCCAATCTTTAGAGTATCCTTCTCGGTTGACACACTCTCTTCCTTCTTCTACTCCTCGGTGGCCATTGTCTCGGTTGATGGAGTGGGAGCCTCAAATGTGGTGTCGATTTACTTTGTCTCATCTATTACCTTTTTCTCGGTGGAAGGTGCCTTTGTTTTTTTAGGCTCGTTTGTCTCTGCAGGTTTCTCAGTTTCTTGTACCCCTATGGTGTCTTTGTGTTGCTTAGGGTCTGAGCCGTCGGGTTGTACTTGTGAAATGATTTTAGCTGCTTCTGCAAGTACATGAAGCTTACCTGATAATGATATAAATGCACATTCAGTGGCTTGCACTTCATATTGATTATTTAGGGGTGTAATATTTACATCCTCATCTTCCTTGTCATCAGGATCACCATTTGTGATGTCCTCAATGAGTACATCATCATCGATTTTCTTCTTTAGTTGGATCTCTACTGGATCCAGTGCATCCTATGAAACATTTATTTCTTCCTTTTGCTCAGTGATATCAATTACCTCGGTAACTAATATATCGGTGTCCTTTGACTTCTTTGCTATGCCATCATCAATATAAATACCTTTACCTTTGGAATCTTGTCTCTTCTTAGACAAGTTTAAGAATGCCTTTTGCTTAGCTTTTTCTCTGGCCTCAAAAATAGATCTCCATAGAGAATCGCCAGTCTCATCTACGTCTGCCATGTTCTCATTTAGTATTGTCATGGCCCGGTGCTTTACCATAAACCTTGCTTGGTAGTTAGCCATATGTTCATCAATTTTTGATATACTGAGATGTAGGGCTGCCTGAACTAGAGATCTTTCTCTCTATCTTTTCTCGATTTCAAGTGCATAAGCCCACTTTTGATTTATCCTGTCATCCAACTCCTTCGGTAATGAACATGAAAATTCCAATAGAACTCTCTTGAATTTTATCATCATTTGGATGACTGCCTCTTCTATCTTGGTTTAGTTGACATTTTATCAAATTTGCCTATTTTTGGATCAGCAAGGTCTTCGTTCTCAATTATCTCTTCAATGACTTCATCTATTGACCTTACCTTATTCCTGACCACCTTGAATTGATTGATGTCATCTTCATTTTTAGTGTCATCAAGGTCTTCTCTACCTCTTATCAGTCTTCTCCTTTTCTTCGGTGCTTCATCTACAACCTTGGATCCTTTCTTTGCATAAGTCTTAGTCAGTGTAGCTACCTTTTGTTTCATTACCTTTTCTGCTTCTTTCTTTTGTGGTGATGAAGCTACAGTTGATGTGTCATGTCCCCATTTTGGCTGACATCGTTTAGCATGCCGGATTTGCCTATCCTCGACTCTCTTTCCAAACCATTTGCCTACGAGAGTCAAGGATAGGCAAATCTAGCACGCTAAATGATGTCAGCCAAAATGGGGACATGACATGATGATCTTGTCCTTATACCTTCTTATACTGGTAACTGCTTCTTCTTAGGAACTTTGGGAGGAGGAACTGGTGTGGGATCTTTTTCTTCTTCAGACTCAGTTTCCTCACTATCATATGGCTTGTCAGCTAACATTAACTGAACTTTGGTTGCTTGTTCAATCGGTGTCTCCTCAGATGAGTCAGAGACATCTCCAAATCTAGTAGTAAGATCTTTCTTCATCTTCTTTGCCCTTCTAGACATTTTACCGATCTCTATGCCTATAGTGATTCTAGATTTGGCCTCTTCATATGTTCTGAACCTAGTGGCAGTGGGGTCTTTTGGTAATGCAAGCAGTGCATTAATAGATTTCAGTGTGAAATCATGGTTCATTTCATAACCCATAGGTGCCAACCATTTTGATCTAGGTTCAACTGCTTTTATCATGGAATGATCTATGTCTACTACAAAACAAATATCTATTTCAAAATTTTCAACTAATTCCCTTGGAATTCTACTTCTTTGATGCATTTGGGTCTGAAATTCTTTGAAGTATGCATCAAATTCTATATTCAGTTTATCTCCTAACTTACTTATCATCTTGGTAATCTATGTAGTTATTGGTTTATCTATTGTCCAGTTTACTTTACCAACGCCAGGTACATACTTTTGTAGATAGAAAAATATACAGACAAGTAGTGATCCAAACTTACATGTGTTTGAATTCTTTGACCTTATAGTCTTCATGTTTTCCTGTAGTTGATGTAACAGTACCTCGACAAGATCAACCTGGTGACCTTTCTCCACAATTTTGTATGCCATGTCTACTGCACTACAGGGTATGTTGTTGAGACTGCTCGATTGAAATATTTTGTACCCGATTACATGTGTTGCAAACTTAACTGCTGGGTCTTTGATTGTTGAAATTTTTAGTGCCCGACCATCCCATTGAGCTCCAATGTTCTTCTCAACATCAGGTCGTGATGAACTATGAAAGGCTTTTTCCTTGTCAATTATAGGGAGGCCAGTAACCCTATTGATCATTTTCTTAGTGACCTCTATTGGTTTATCCAGCTAGAATTTTCCATCATGAAACCTACTCAATACGATTTTGATCCAATCTGTCTTAAATGAATGCGGATAGTATGTGACACATGATAACCCTAATTCCTCAATCTTCTTGTATTCTTGTTTTAATTTTCCATCAGTGCCACAGAGTTGTTGATGTGCTGCAACAGTTTCAAAGTCTCCTACTTCTCCAATTTTGCAATGAATATACACTCTTACATCTTCTTTCAATAAAACCCTATCTAGTATGCTTGAGAAAGCGCCCATTGAATCTGTTTGTGGTATGACCTTGCGATGTGGCTTGAACTTAGGTTCATCAAAATTTTCCCTTGCAATCAGATTAACTTCTTCCTTGACACTTTGTGATTTGCTAGCGGACAATGTAGATGCTATAAATTGATTTAGGGTTTCGGCTAGCAGCAGGTTAAAAAAGTGTTCGATAGCAAATGAACTTACTCAGAGTCATCAAAGAGTGATGTTGGTTTGATCTACAATAGCCTTGAATCCTTTTGAAAATCTTTTAGCTCAAACTCTTCTCTGTGAAATCTTCTCTCTTCAAAATTGCAATGTAAAAATGAACTCTATTTCCCGTGTATTTATAGACTTTTTGATATTCCTGCTTAAACTTTTGTGCATTTAATGCCTGACCTAACTTACAGTACATAACAATTGTCATCTTGGTGATGATAAAAATTTACTTGTTGCTTGGTTAACATAGGATTTCTCTATCGGTTTGCACTGTTGTCTGGTTAACCTTGTGTAGTGATTACCGACGAGTAACCAACTCTTGGTCTCTCTTTTACCAACTATATAACATTGTTATCTCATATCATATAAACCATAATGCATATTTATTCATGTAGATTTGGTATTTGTAGATCATGTATAAGGAACTGTATGTAAGATGTGCTCATTATAAATATCAGTCCCATACATACCTTTGTCACCTTAAGTGGAGTTACCGATGTCACCCAATCCAGTGGATGAGGTTTCATCAATGACATTACTTGACTCAACATTCTCATTAGATGCCTTTATCCACATAGTGTTCCTTATCTTCATGATATCTGCAATAGTGTGTCCACTCTCAAATACATGATTTTCTTTTGGTGCTCGGTCTCTGTGGTCCTTGCTTAAATGACCAACTTTATGACAGTGCATACATGCCATTCCAATGCTTATCCAACTTCTTGATTGTCCAATCCATCTCTTTCTATAACAATTTTTTACAATGTGTCCATATCTACCACAAGCTATACAGTTAGCCCATGTGTTATAATCCCAAACATAAGAATTATCTTGTCTCTTCAGTTGATAAGGCTTTCGCTATTTTTTCTGCTTAGGAGTCCATACTTGCTTCATTTTTTCCTTACACTCTCATGCAATATGTCCATGTTTATTACAAGTATAGCATATTTTCTCCATAGTAGTATTGTTAGCAATATCATTCTGTTTATCTCTACACTCATAAGCTTGGTGTCCAAACTTACCACAATAATAACAATATCCATTGAATTTAGGAGTGACAGGAGGTTTACCTTGTGCTTTGCTTCTACACACATTAGATGTATGTCATAGTTTTCTACAGTGATAACATGTCAACACTTTAGGTTTTTGACTTTGATTGTTGTTGACTTGTTCAGCTTGTTGTGATGATTCTCCTTCGCCGGTATAGCCTATCCCAGCTCTACTCCCAAATCTTCTTTGATTAAATAGAAAGTCATCAATCTTCATCGAACTATCCTCAGCCAATTTCTTCATTTCATTATGTTTCTACTAAGTTTTCACTTCATTTCTTAGTTTTTCATTCTCCTCTCTGAGTCTTGCAACTTCTTCAAGGTTTCTTGACAATTCTCCATTTACTCGATTTATCTCTTGATTCACAGTCATCATTTGATTAGATACTTGGAAGTGATGATCAGTGAGTCTCTGTATTTCATTTTCTTTAGCTTGAAGTTGTTCAGTCATCAATAGCCAGATTCCTTTCTTGCTTAGCTTGTCTAGCATTGTTCATTGTTTCTACCATTCTCACCATCTGAGATTCTTGACCAATTTGTAGTGCTTTCACTTGATCAGTTAAATGTTGATTCTTTTCAGACAAATTAGTGATTATACTTTCAGATCCATCAAAGATGCTTCTAGAACTAGATCCAATATGCTCAAACATTTCATCAATAGGTTCTTCATGGTAACCAATCTCATTTTGTAGAATACCCATGTTCTTCCTTTCAACTAGTAATTTCTTCAATCCTTCCTTGGCTTTCTTAAACTGTTCAACAAACATCTGCATCTGTATCTTCTGATTCTCAATAGTCTTATCAAGATTATATCTCTCCATGACTTAGATCTTTACCCTTCAGTGGTTAAACTATTCAACAAGAGAACTGTGCTTTGATACCAATTGTTGGAATTAGGAGAGATAGGTACTGAGAGGGGAGGGGTGAATCAGTTTGTTCAAAAACTTTACTTGTAAATCTTTCAGATCTATGACTGTAAACAGTGATAACCTTGCAAAATAACTTGTATCTAATTGCATGTATCAATCATCTTATGAAAGTAAACAACATCAAATCAAAATAGCAATCACATAACACAAGTATTTTGGTAATGCAGAAACCCTTGTTAGAAGGTAAAAATTGTGGTGGGGATGACACCCACAAATTCTTCACTACTGTAGATAGAAAAGGTTTTCCTATTAGGGCTACAAGTTTTGATCACTTCTGGTGATCTTACCTTGTTAGGAGTAATATGTTAGATTAGCTAGATCTACCTAGTTATAGGATTTTAACAACATTAATGAAGTGTGCACTTGGTTAAGAGATTTACATAAGACTGTTAAGTCTACTCTGTTAAGAGATTTATCCAAAAACTCTATTACAATTGTTAGAAAGCAATAGGCAATTATCTGCTAATTGACAACTCAATTGTCTGATACAGATCTATAAGTTTTGAATCTATTTCACCTTTACTGCGATGAATTTCTTCTCTAAAGTGCTCGGTAGCCTTCTCTGATTCTTCTTAATCTGATATCCTCTGCAATCTACTCTGTTAAATGATAGACTTGAAGTTAGGCAAGTGCTTCAAGTTTCTCCTTAATTCATATATCTATTCTCACATCAGTTCACATCACAAATGATGTAAACATACATTTATATAGCGATCTGCTTTTACCGCTTTAACAAAATTAGGTTACACAACTTATTCATAACCCTAAGATCTACGATGTACAAAAATGACCTAGATCAGACTATTACATAAGATATAAATTGCATTTAATGAATATCATAACAATAAATATTCCTTGATCTTGGTAAAACATTTTCTGATCTGTTGTAACCATTTGCATAGAAGAATGTGCCATTTCAAATTACTATGCCATTTTTTGTGATCCTCAGTAAACACTGTATAAATTGCTCAGTGTATACTATGACGCTCGATGTTTACTATCTGTTGGTGTTGGTGAATGTTGTTGCTTGGTAAACTGTGAAGTGCTCGGTGTGTAAGCTTTACTAACTAGTCTGTCTTGCTTCTAGTTACCGATTTGCTCAATGTAAGCGATCGACCGATATCTTTGATAACCTTTGATACTAATGACAACCTTGAATGCTCAATAGAGATAACACCTTGTTCATTTCCACTACTTGGTTGATCTTTTCAATTAACTTATATTGAATCTTTCATTTGGCTCTCTCTTTAATCATCTAATTGACATGTGTAGTAGGGTCATTGATTATTTCTGTGAGTAGTGCAAGTTGATCAATGATAGGGGTAGATTCATCAATAGTTACATCTAGAGCAACTTGCATTAGGATCTCCTTGACATCCTCTAGTACCTTTGTGTTCTTATTTTCTTGTCTCAGCTTTTCCTGTGCTGCCTTTCAGGTGCATAACTCTCTATATTTCTTGAGAGATTCAGGGTCAAGTGTCCTTGGGTCACATGTTGGTATTTTAATGATTTCATCGAGTGTGATCGGACCCTTAGTTCCTTGCTTCCTCTTCTTCTTCTCTTGCACACTGGATGATGAATATTATGCAATGGAAAGTTGAGCCTTGTGCTTGGGATCTATCTTTGGTAGCTTGGTGGATTTGATTTATTCCTTATTTTTCTTAGTAATTGATTCTACAATCTGTGGTGGAGGGGCTTGTGACCTTGTGTTGGTAGTATAAGTGTCTACCATTGACTCTATTGGTACTTGTATATTTTTTATCATTTCAGTGGACTCTTTAGGTGTGTTCTCTTGTGTAGTTCCTCCACGATGCTTGGTTTTTTTACCTGTTTCCTCACCCTTGTCTTCATTTGTATCTATTACCTACTCCGGTGGAGTGTTTTCATTTTGTGTTTCAGTAGCTATCTCAATAACTTGTACCAATATAGGCAGATTACCTAGTACCATTTATCGGGCTACCTCAGTTGCTTCTTCTTCACCAAGGTTCTCGGTAGCACCAGTGATCATTTCATCTGATTTAGCCTCATCATCGAGGTCTCCTTCTATTATGTCTCCTATCAATATTTTTTCATCCCCTAGAGTAGTCAGCATCTCTAGAATTCATTCCATCGCATTATCATCAACAATTATGAATTATTCTTCATTAGTTTCTTCCTCAAGCTGCTTAGTATCCGAGATGTGAATAGTCTCATCATCAACATTCATAGGCTCTTCTACTTGTATGCTTAGTTGATGATCCTTAGTATTGACTTGCTTGGTTGGACTAAGGAGTTTAATCCATATGTTCCTACTCTCATCATCTACCTCTTGCAATTTTCCTTGTAGAATCTTGAATGCTCTAGCCTTCATAAAACAAATTATTTGCATATTATTTTAAAGTTAATCTATCTGAGAAACAAAATAGTCAGATCTTACCAAAATGAGTGACCTTTATCTCATGCTTTTCTTAGTTGTAAGTGCATAAGTCCATATAGCAGAAACTTTATCATACAGTTCTTTGGGTATGTTGCTAGCGAACTCAACTGGAACTATTTTGAAGGTAATCATCATGCTTATTGTTGCTTCCTCAAGCTTATATTTCTCCTTGGTACTCAGATGAGGATATCTTTTAAGTTTAGGAGTACCAAGCTTTCTAGTAGTTTTTATTCTTTCTACTACCTCATCAATGGTCTGAGGTCCTTTATTCACCACAACTCATAATTATTTTGTGTCCTCCTCTTCTAAATCTTTATCATCCTTAGCTCTAATAAGTTTTCTTCTTTGTTTTAGTTTAGGGAGCTCGGTGGTGGTCTTTGATTTTCTCTTTTGATATGTTTGAGTCAGTGTGGGACTACATATCTTTGCAACACCTTTCTTCATAGGTGGTGAACTAGCAGTTTCCAACCTAGTCCTAGTTCGGGTTGAAGTATCAACCTGTTTACCTTTTTTAGCCTTTAGGTGGCTCGTCTTGTTCATGTTCCTTGGACTCGGTGGCCTCTTCATCTATGTTCTCACCAAGTAGTGTTTGTTCCTTAGTTTCTTCTTCAACTGATTTCTCAATGTCTTCATTAGTGACACAATTGGTTTTTAAGAGTTTTAACGATTTTCTCCTTTTTCTTGCCCATCTTTTCAACTACAAGTACCATCTTGATTCTGGACTTAGCTTCATCAAAGGTTCCAAACATCGTAGCCTTCTTGTCTTTAGGTTCAGCAAGTAAAGCCTTTATTTATTTTGTGGCTAAATCAATATCAATCTCATAATCCATGGGCGGTAGCCAAGTTGTTCTTGGCTCTACAAATTTGATTAGGGTGGTGTGGGTATCCACCAGAAAATAAATATCATCTTTAAATTTCTCTACCAGTTGTGCTGGTATCCTTGTTCTTCTCTCCATTCTTTCTTTGAACTTCCCATAATAATCTTCCATGATAGGTTCAAAGTTCTTTCCTAAGTTTTGAATAAATTCACTAATTTGAACAATAATTGGTTAGTTGATATCCCATTCTACACTACTGAATGATGGGAAAAATTTAATGCTAATAGAAGAATGTACATACTAATAATGAGCCAAATTTGCAAGTGTTAGATCTTTCTACATTGATTGTTCTCATGTTTTCCTCTAACTGTACCCTTTTTCACAATATTATAGGCATTGTCGACCACTCCACATGCAACACTATTCGGTCTACTTGGTTAGAAAATGTTGGCAATTTGTTTGAGTAGGATATCATGATGTTATAATTATGGAAATGTATATTCAGTATTAAGACAACATGATTTAAGGAGGAAGTTCTGGATGAGAACCTATGAAAATTGTCTAAGTATAACAGTGTTTATCTGTCTACACAAAGACCATTTTGATCAGCGAAGTTCACAGAAGTACTTTTAGTGCATGCACACGTGAACATAGATTATACAAGCTATATTGAAGATACATCTAAGAGTGCAAGATTGTACGAACATAGATATCAATGCTTTACAGAGACAATGTTGAGCAGGCCAAAACAAAGCAGTGATTAGTAATTGATTATTTTGAGTTAAGGGATTATTTTGTTTATCAAAATAATGACTTGAATAATTAGGGATGACATCCTATATTTTAACCCTAAGACAACAAGAGTTAATATTATGTTTTGATAATATGGAAGTCAACTGATAAGCTATATTTGAGATAGCTAGTATAAAGAAGGATACTATGTTATGCGAAGTTGCAATCAATGATGTATGAAGCTAATGCAAAGTTGTAAAAAGATTTTTTATTTATGTATTATGAAAAATATGATATATGATTAGATTAGTATGAATTGATAACAAGTTTTGTGAAGAGCCTACAAGCTAGATCAGAATATTAAAGATATTCAGCAACAAGAAAAGGTTTGCGTATTCTATCTTTTGTATTGAAGATTATCATTGTATATTGCATGTTTGTGCACTAAGCTCATCTTTCATACATTCGTATTTTTTAATACCAACTCCTAATGAGTTCAAGGCTTCTAACAAGGCCTAAAGTCCTTCAATAAGGACAAAGACACTATACATATGTAATAGACTCCTAGCAGGGTCAATATCTCTAACCAGATACTTTTGATTAGTGGATCATTAGTGGGTATCATCCCCACATGGGTTTTCCCTTATCCAGGGTTTCCTTGAGAACAAACATGGTGTTATGAGTTCCTTTATTTTATGGAAGTATGTTTATTATTTAGTTTATTCAGTTTGGTTTCTTATGCAAGTTACAAGTTAATTTCATATATCCATAAGTGGGCAAAAGTAAAAGTTTGTGAAATACTGATTCACTCCCCCCTCTTAGTATTTCCTATTTCTAACAATTGGTATCAAAGCTCAATTACTCAGAGAAGGCCTAACAACTTGAGTAAGATATCTATGGATATGGATTAGTTGTAGAAAAAACTAGATGAAGCTCTTGAACAGATTGATATTCTTATTGAAGAAAAAATATGATAGTGCAAAAGACTACATTGAGAAACTAAAAGACAAGGTAGAAGATCTGAAATCAAAGAAAGAACTTACAAATTAGATCAAGGATAGTGATGAAGTTTCAAAACTGAAAAAGGAGAATGAGATCCTAAAACATGAACTAAAGATTGTAGATCTTAAGTTAAGCTTGAAAGATGATAACAATAAAATTGAATCAAATCTAAAGTTTGAAAATGGAGATCTAAGATCTAAACTTACCAAAGTAACATTTGAATTTGAGACTACAAAGTTGCAGTATGTGAACTTGAGAAATACAATACAATTATGAAAGGAGAACTAACTCAATCCAAGCAACATCTTGAGAAACTGTATTCCAACAGTGAAAAAATTGATGAATAGATTTCTTATCAGAAACCTTCTTATGATAAAACTGGTCTTGGATATTTTGAATAAAAATTCTCAAAGAAGATTGAAGAATATAAAAAACCAGATCTGAAAATTCAACAACCTGAGAACAAAGAAGAAGAAAAACAAAACAAAGATGAGTCAAACCAATTTGAAGATGTACCTAAACAACCTAAGCAAGATGGATCACCTAAAGAAATTTGAAGTGAATTCAAAGGTAGATGTTTTTCATGCAATTCATTTGGACACATGAAAAGAGATTGTACAAGTAAGCAATTCAAACCTATCTCTGGTTATTGTTATAATTGTCATGGTTTTGGACATAGAGCCATTGATTGTAAGAAACCTAGATCTATTGATAAAAATAATAGTGGAATGTTTAGAAATACTAACCCTATAGATAAAAGACATATTAGAGCAACGAACAATATAAGAAATGGAGTTGTGTGTTATAGATGCAACAATTTTTGACATATTGCCAGAAATTGCAGATCACAAATTAGTCATTCAGGACCGAGATATGGAAACAATGTTTTTGAATAAGGTAAAAACAAGTTTTGAATGGAACCCAAAACCATTTACAATATAATAGTAAGATAAAACATTTCAGCTTTTACAAAAAGAAACGCCTGCAACAAAGACAAAAGCAGGACCCGAAACAACCCGAGAGTATAAAAACAAAAAGAAATAGTTACTAGCACAAATAAAAACAACCACCCATAATAGACTACTTAATATTAATTGTTTTCTTCACCTTCTTCTATAGGTCCTCCATCTTCTGAATTGACGCAGGGGCAGGGTAGATACAAGCAGAATCAAGCAGAATTGAGTCCACTTGAATCCACAACAAGCCCTTGCTCAAAGTTACACAATGGAAGCAATATAAATATCACATGAACACAATGGAAACACAATGGATATGAGACAATCAACTGGCAGCAACAACAGAGAATTATATTATTTCTTTCAACATGCCCGGCTGTGAGGCCTTCCGGGTTTCGGCCTTATACAATGAGAATTATGAATTCAGAATTACAGCTTGCATCCTATCTTTTTATCCAATGATTTATCTTGATAATACTTCTTATATCTCACCCATGATTCTCTACTACATCAATCTAGACCCCTTATATAGCTAGCTAAGCCACAAGTCAGCCAGTCAGGCATTTAATTACAATATAGGTCCAGTCTCAAGATTTAAACCAAAACTAATGCTAGAATGAATATAAATTGATGAAACTTTGGATTTAGGTCCTAACTTGACCCAATAACATGCCTTTAAGTGTGCAAGGTCCCATATGATCACATGGAACATCGCAAGAAGAAACACCACACGTTTCACCCAAAAACTGGTAGGAAATAGGTCCTGAGGCAAAATAGGCATAAATTTTTACTCATAATGAATTGGAGTTTGTGCTCTTGGTAAATGATAGTACTTTAGGTCCAATTTAATTTCTTAAGTGAGAAAAATAAAATTCCTTATATATCAAGGTCGCCAACATGAACAATCAGCACCAAAACTGCAGTAACAGCTCAGACGTGAAAGCTGGCAGAAAATAGGTCCTGTGCCAAAAAGGCCATAACTTTTGACTCATAATGAATTGGAAGCTATGATCTTGGAGAATGATAGTAATTTATGTCCCCTTGAATTTTTTAAGTAAAAAAAAAAATATTCCTTATGGATCAAGATAACCAACATGAACAATCAGCACCAAAACTACAGGAAAACACTGTTCCGACGGCAAGGAAAATAGCTGTAACTTTGAAACAGTCCATCCAAACTTGATGTGCTCATAGGAGAAGGTTCCAAAATAGGTCCCCAACATTATGTAAGCTTCACACACCATGAAACTATCAAATTCAAATATTATAAAAAAAAATACAGCAAACAGGTACATAAATCAGAAAATGTTTTTGGTTGATGCAAGATTGCCAAAGACCCAAGATGCTCTTGCATCAAACACCTAGGGTAAATAAAGAACTGATGTCCACATAAAGCACTACTTATACTCTAACCTGAATCATAAAGATCCAACTCAGCTTGTGTAATCCATGAACTGTCCTCAACTGGCTTGTCTTTCCACTGAACTAGATATTCCATGTAGTCTTTTCCTCTTGTACTCTTGCCAACTCTGCTATTCAAGATCTTTTCAATGCTATTTCTATTCTTCTTAGGATAGTCTGGATCATCTTCTATCTCATAATTTGATTCAAAGTACTCAAATATATCAACAATGTTGAATATAGGTGATATATCCATGTCCTCTGGCAATTCTACTTCATAAGCATTTCCACTGTCAAACTTCTTCAGAATCTTACAAGGTCCAAACTTCTTCATTTTCAGCTTGTTGTAGGTACCAACTGGAAATCTATTCTTCTTCAAATGAATCATAACCTCATCTCCAACTTCAAAAGATTTATGTCTCCTTCTCTTGTCTGCTCTTTGTTTATATTTCAGATTACTGTCCTCCAAATTCTTTTTAACTTCATCATGTAAAGTTCTCATGTATTCTGCAAAATGATCAGCTTCAACACTTCTTCTGGTCTCAGTAGGTAAATCTCTCAGCTCTGTGGTTCCCTTAGGATGAAATCCATTAACAATCTCAAATGGTGTCTTCTTAGTGCTTCTATTCACTGAATTATTATATGCAAACTCTGCTTGTGCCAAAATCAAATCCCAATTAGCAGGTTTCTCTCCAACTAAACATCTCAACAAGTTTCCCAAACTTCTATTCACAACTTCAGTCTGTCCATTTGTCTGAGGGTGAAATGTAGAACTAAACTTCAAATTAGTATTCATCTTCTTCCAAAGTGTCCTCCAAAAATAACCAGTAAACTTAGTATCTCTGTCTGAAACAATAGATTTAGGCAAACCATGCAATCTTACCACCTCCTTGAAGAATAATTCAGCTACATGAAATGCATCAGATGTCTTCTTACAAGGTATGAAATGAGCCATCTTAGAAAATCTATCAACCACTACCAAAATAGAATCATTACCTCTCTGAGTTCTAGGCAATCCAAGAACAAAGTCCATACTCACATCTTTCCAAGGTCTATCAGGTACAAGCAAAGTTGTATACAATCCCAAATTCTGACTAGTTCCTTTTGCTGTTTGGCAAATTCTACAACCTCTAACCATTCTCTGTACATCTCTGTAAATCTGTGGCCAAAAGTATATTTCTGAAATCAAATTCACTGTCTTATCAATCCCAAAATGTCTAGCAAGTCCACCACTATGTTTCTCCTTCATTATGTTCTCTCTCATAGATCCTCTAGGTATGCACAACTGAACTCCTTTAAACAACATGTCTTCTTGAATGAAATAATCAGACCACTTATCACTCAATGTGTGTTCTTTACAAGCTTTCCAAGGCTCTGAAAAATCAATGTTAGCCTCATACAAATACTTCAAATCATCAAAACCAAGTACTTCAACTCTCATTTCTGTCAGCAAATTTCTTCTTCTGCTCAAGGCATCAACAACCTTATTTGACTGTCCACTCTTATGGTTCAATGAAAAGGAAAAATTCTGCAAGAACTCAACCCACTTCATATGTCTCTGATTTAACTTATTCTGACTTCCCAAATACTACAAAGCTTTATGGTCGGTATACAACACAAAATCTTTAGGCATCAAATAATGTCTCCACTTCTTCAAAGCTTGAACAATAGCATAGAATTCCTGGTCATAAACTAAATATTTTCTCTTAGCATCATTCAACTTTTCACTAAAGAAAGCTATAGGTTTTCCTTCTTGACTCAAAACAACTCCAATTGCACTACCACTAGCATCACATTCAACTTGAAAAAATTTATTAAAATTAGGCAAAGCAAGTGTAGGCAACTCTGCAATTCTTTGTTTCAATGTTTCAAAACTCCTTTGTGCTCCATGTGTCCATTTAAAATCCTTTTTATCTCCTCTCATAGTTTCAGTCATTGCATTACAAATAGAAATAAAATTTTTGATGAACTTCCTATAAAAACTTGCCAATCCATGAAATAATCTTACCTCTCCAACATTCTCTGGTGTAGGCCAATCAAGTATAGCTCTCACTTTCTCAGGATCCATCTTTAATCCATTAGCTAAAATTACAAAACCAAGGTACACAATATCTTCTTTCATAAATGAACATTTTTTCAAATTAATTAGCAACTTTCCTTCCTTCAATCTCTGCAATACTTGTCTAATATGTTCAAGATGTTCCTCCTTACTCTTACTGAATATCAAAATGTCATCAAGATATACAATCACAAACTTACCCAAGAATCTTTTTAGAACTTCATTCATCAGCCTCATAAAAGTACTAGGTGCATTAGTCAAACCAAAAGGCATAACCAACCATTCATACAAACCTTCAGTAGTCTTAAAAGCAGTTTTCCATTCATCCCCTTCTCTAATCCTTATGTGATGATATCCACTTTTCAAATCAATCTTTATGAAATACTTTGCTCCACTTAAACTATCCATTATGTCATCCATCCTAGGCAAAGGAAATCTATACTTTACTGTTATCTTGTTTATAGCTCTAGAATCAGTGCACATTCTCCATTCTCCATTCTTTTTAGGTGCTAATACAGTAGGTACTGCGCAAGGGCTCAAACTTTCCCTAATCAAACCTCTTTCAAGCAATTCTTGCACTTGTCTATTCAATTCAATCTTTTCATCAAGTGTCAACCTATGTGGTGCTTTATTAGGCAAACTAGCTCCAGATATCAAATCCATACAATGACTTATACTTCTCATAGGTGGTAAACCATCAGGTACATTATCAGAAATGATGTCATAAAATTCATTCAGTAAAGGCTTAACTTCAGGTGCATGTTCTAACTCATCTTGTTTCTCAGTCTTTCTTGGAATAAAAGCAAAACAAACATTCTATTCTTTCATTTCTCTTGCAAACTTTTTACCATCAACCAAACATACTCTGACTGTGGTACAGTGACTTTCATCAAATTTCTCTATCAAAGGCAACAACACTTGTTTCTTTCCATCCATCCAAATAGTATATTAATTCAATCTACCATCATGCAAAGCTTTCCTATCATACTGCCAAGGTCTACCCAAAAGAATATGACAACAATCCATAGGCATAATATCACACAAGACTTCATCATGATAATTCCCAATTTTGAATTTAACAAGGCATTGTTCACTTACAAGTAGTTTATGCTCCTTCTGGATCCAAGCAATATGGTAAGGCTTAGGATGTTTCAATCTTTGCAACTGCAATTTGCTAACCAGCTCTTCAGATGCCAAATTATCAGAACTTCCACTATCAATGATTACCTTGCAACATTTATTAGCGATCTTACATTTGGTTCTGAACAAACTTTTCCTCAAAACAGGTTCCTCATCAGCTTCTTCATTCCACAAGATCCTTCTTAGCATCAAGTTCTCACCATGTTCAGGTTCATTAGACATTTCCTCAACTTCTTCACAAGCCAAATTATTTCTACCATTACCTCTAGTCTTCTTTCCAGAGTTAGTACATTCAAAAGCTTTCTTCACCACATTTGTAACAAGTACCTTTAAACCAAGATTTCTCTTCCCTTCTACCATTATTGTTATTCCTAGAGTAACTAGTATAGCTACCTCTAGAGTAATTACCTCTTTTAGTAGGCTCATCTTTCCATCCTTTATCTTGCACTGAATTTTTAGATCTGCTACTTTCTCCATTAGATCTACCTCTACTTCTCTGAAATCTACCACCTCTTCCTCTTTGTCTTTGATCATGTCTTTTTGTCAATCTTTCTTCAGCCTTCAAAGCAAATTGGTATGCTTCTTCCACACTATCAATCTTCACATAAATAATCTCATCTTGAATAGATGTCCTTAGGCCATTCAGATATCTAGCCACCTTCTCAACTTCATCATCCACATGTCCAGATCTGATATCCAATTTGTAAAATTTCTCAGTATATTCTTTCACACTCATGTCCTTTTGTCTCAAATTTTGCATCTTTCTCATCAGACTAACTTGGTAGTCAACTGGAAGAAACTTCTTCTTCATCTTTCCAAGCATCTTCATCCATGTTTTGATCTTTTCTTTTCCTCTCTTCTGTCTCTCAGTTTGCAAATGATCCCACCAAAGAGATGCATGCCCTTTTAACTTTGTGACTGCTATCTTAACCTTCTTATTATCAGGAGTACCTTCATACTCAAAGTATTTATCCATCTCAGAGATCCAATCCAAAAGTGTATCGGTCTCAAGTCTTCCATCATAGCAAGCAACTTCAACTGCAGGTCTGGAGTTAGCCTTAGACAAAACTCTCAAAAGTCTTTCCTCATCTTGTTTAACTTCAGGTTCAGCATTAGGTGCTGCTTCTTCTTCTTCATCACTAACATCTTCAAGATGTGCTCCTCTTCTCTGGGCTGTCTCTATAGCTTCAAGCCTAGTTGCAATTTGCCTCAACATATCCATGATAGCATTATCATTTCCTCTACCATGAACCATCTTGACAATCAGGTTCCAGAAAGATCATAACCTTCTTCAAGTTATAGGTCAGATCTCAGATCTGACACCCTACAACCAAATCCAATAAGGTTCTCCATGATCCAATCCATAAGAAAGAACTCACTCTGATACCACTTGACGTAGGGGCAAGGTAGATACAAGCAGAATCAAGCAGAATTGAGTCCACTTGAATCCACAACAAGCCCTTGCTCAAATTTACACAATGGAAGCAATATAAATATCACATGAACATAATGGAAACATAATGGATATGAGACAATCAACTGGCAGCAACAACAAAGAATTATATTATTTCTTTCAACATGCCCAGTTGTGAGGCCTTCCGGGTTTCAGCCTTATACAATGAGAATTATGAATTCAGAATTACAGCTTGCATCCTATCTTTTTATCCAATGATTTATCTTTATAATCCTTCCTATATCTCACCCATGATGCTCTACTACATCAATCTAGACCCCTTATATAGCCAGCTAAGCCACAAGTCAGCCAGTCAGGCATTTAATTACAATATAGGTCCAGGCTCAAGATTTAAACCAAAACTAATGCTAGAATGAATATAAATTGATGCACCTTTGGATTTAGGTCCTAAATTGACCCAAGAACATTCATTTAAGTGCACAAGGTCCCATATGAGCACACGGAACATTGCAAGAAGAAACACCACACGTTTCACCCAAAAACTGGCAGGAAATAGGTCTTGAGGCAAAATAGGCATAACTTTTTACTCATAATGAATTGGAGTTTGTGCTCTTGGGAAATGATATTAATTTAGGTCTAATTTAATTCCTTAAGTTAAAAAAATAAAATTCCTTATAGATCAAGGTTTCCAACATGAACAATCAGCACCAAAACTGCAGTAACAGCTCAGACGTGAAAGCTGGCAGAAAATAGGTCCTGTGCCAAAAAGGTCATAACTTTTGACTCATAATTAATTGGAAGCTGCACTCTTGGGGAATGATATTAATTTAGGTCCCATTAAAGTTATTAAGTTCAAAAAATAATATTCCTTATGGATCAAGAGAACCAACATGAACAATCAGCACCAAAACTACAAGAAAACACTGTTTTGACGGCAAGGAAAATAGCTGTAACTTTGAAACAGTCCATCCAAACTTGATGTGCTCATAGGAGAAGGTTCCAAAATAGGTCCCCAACATGATGTAATCTTCACACACCATGAAACTATCAAATTCAAATATTATAAAGAAAACTACAGCAAACAGGTACATAAATCAAAAAATATTTTTGGTTGATGCAAGATTGCCAAAGATCCAAGATGCTCTTGCATCATGAATGGATTATTTTAAGTCTTTCATCTCCTTAGGAATTTTAGGGACCTTCCTCTAAATGCGACCCCTAGTTCTTGTTCCTAGTCCAGCGTTCCTAGTCTCATCATCAATTATTATGGTCATTTTTTCTAGTAGACTTTTTTCCAGGTAGTTGTACAACATTTTCAGGTTTATAACTAAGGCATTAAGGCCCTCATTACTGCACTTCAGGATCTCATTTATTATGTACCCATTGTAACTAATTTTTCTATTAATTATTTAAACTTTTTGTTAACCATCATCTTGATATCAACAGTAATATCCTCATTTTGGTTATTATTTTTTACCTTATCCAAAAACTTCTTTTCCAGATTTTCTAGCTTTTTAGTCAGGGTATTCATAGTGTCCTCCATGGCCTAAAGGTGGTGTTTCATTTCCTGCATCTCCTAAGTTATCCACTTGTCCAAGTGAATACCATGACCTAAGGTCTTCTTAACCTTCTTCAGAATTGTAGCATCCATCATGAAGTGTAAATATGCCTCCTTATGGCTCTCACCTTCCTTATAGCTCGACTGACCCTTCCCTTCCTCTATTTTAGTTTGTTCTTCTTCTTTCTCTTCTGGTCTAGGGTTTTCCAGAATATCTTCCTCCTTTTATTCAAGTTCTTCTTCTTCAATTTCTTCCTCTCTAATTTCTTCTTCTTCACCCCCTTCTTCTTCCTCTTCCACATCATCCATGTTTTCTTTTTCCTTCCTGACCTCCTCCTGCTCATTTTCTTCAAGATTCAGGCCCTCTTTTTCCTAAGCCTCCTCCTCTTTACTAGATTCCTCTTCGGCATTATCCTCCTGGATGCTTTCCTTTCCCTGAGACAAAGGGCTTTTGTCACCAGCCTCATCACCTCTGTCCTTGATTTTTTCCTTGTCACTTTTATTTCCAGCATCATCACCACTATCATTGGCCTTTTTCTTGTTTCTCCTTCCCTTCTTGTGGGTCTCATGCTTTCTCTCAACCTCTCTATTCTCCTTTCTTTTTCCAGTGACCCTTTTAGAAATAGGCTCCAGGATAATGTCCCTAGCATAGTCTGTAATGAGGAGAATTAATCCTTCATGTAGCACCAGGTTACTCACTTTCTTCATGTGTTTCGTAATATTGTTATTCAAAGAACTCAACAAAAAGTACGAGAAAGAGATCTTCTTGTCGTGCCTAAAGTGGTTAGCCAGAACAAAGTGTAGATTATAGATTTTAGAGTAAAGCCCATCCAGTTGGAAATACTCAATCAACACCTTTAGAATTTTAGCACCAAACTCCTTAATATTTGTAATATCTATAAAATCCCCTTTGATTTTAGTCGTCAGAGCTTCTTCATCCATAGTTTTAGGAAAAATCTTAAAATCTTCAGAACCTAAATGCTTATTGTCCCAATAAAAGTGCATACCATCCATGGATAAACTAGTAATTTTGGAAATAAGGGTAAGAGTAAGGGGGAAAGATTTTCCCCATAAATTAACTTTTCCATTTACCCAGCCATCAACAAACTTAGTAGTTACCTGTTTATCATAGCCATGAAGCTTTTCAATGTACGGTGTGACCCTTCCTTTCTTCAACTTCTTCCAAACCTTCTTCTCTTGTCTCCATTTCTCACAGTCAAAAGGCTCCTCCCTTCTCAAACCACCTCCCATATGCTGAGTGCTATTGCTATTCTAGCTCTGAATTTTACCATTTTTCCAAGACTCACTGCTCTACTTACTCTTGCTATTCAGAACTCTTAAAATTACCTAGAATCTATGTCTCCTTAACTTTGAAATAATGATCCCACACTTAACCTTACATGCATCTCTCCTCGATTAATTTTATCATAAGTGATTAGACTTATGATCTTGATTTTTAGATTTACTTCCCCTATCCATATTTTGATGACATCATTCCAGGCCCCCTCATTTTCCAGCCTTTCCGTCAAATTATTACTATCATGGTATATATGAGTGACGTGGCTTTCCTAAAAAAATTGGATTATCATCTTGATTTTATCAATTACGTGTGCTATAGTCCATGAGCTCACATTTTTACCATTAATGCAATTAATTATGTTGAGAGAATCACCTTCCAGCCAAAGCTTCGAGCATCCAAATATTTAGCCAAATTCACCACATAGAGTGTCACCTCAGCTTCTACCACATGGTTAGTTTGAATTCCTAACAGAGTCACTATAGCTCCCAGACAATTACCAGTCCAGTCTCTTATAAGGCCTCCCCCTCTAGCCCTTCCAAGGTTTCCTCTAAAAGAGCCATCAAAGTTCCCTTTTGACCATCCCATAGGCAAAGCAGTCCACATAATATTGTCTCTAGGATTCAGATCTATTATGCTCTTCAAGTTTTCCTAGGAAATGGTGTTATCATTATTGAGATTAGGATTCCACAAAAAAGAGTCTTTCTTACCTATGCTTCTGAAGTTTTCCATAAGGCTTCTGCACACAGAGTTAGCAATCTTATGAGGAGGCGCTATTTTTTCTCTGAAGACTTTGTTGTTCCTCTCCTTCCATATTTTCTAGGTGAAGTGAAGGAGAACAAGTTTCCAAAGATCCTTAGCATTTTTTTCATGAAAAGGGCAAAGCCATTGCTGAACAAAATCCTGGAAGTTTTGAGGCTTAACCCACTTCAGATTCAAAGTCATGAGGATAGAGTCCCATAGTTCTCTAGCAAAGGAACAATGGATCATTAAGTGATTATAGGATTTAGCCTCTTCACAACACAAGAAGCATCTATTTGGCATTTAGAAACCTCTTCTAGTGAGGTTGTCCAAAGTGAGGGTTTTATTCAAAACAAGCAACCAAAAAAATATGTTAATTTTTGGGATAAGATCTTTGTTCCATACGTAAGAGCAAAGGGGTCAGTTTTCATGAGGGATGAGGAGGGCTGAAGCAGAGGCAACCAAGAACTTGCCAATGTTATCAGGACCCCAAATCAGTTCATCAAGAACATTTTCTCTGATAAACCAATTATTAAGTTATTTATTCACCTCATTGAATCTGATATCCTTCAAACCAAGATCAACCCATTCATCATTGATCCAGTAGTCGCTCACCTTTTCCCCTGTAGTCTCTTTACATTCCTGGATCATTGTTTTCCATTCCTCATTATCAATAAGAGGCTTTTCCATCAACCATTTATCATTGCAAACTGGATCTTCCTGCCATTTCCCAGCTTCCATTTGACACCTTTTCTTACCAGATTCTTGCCCTTGCTGATACTATTCCAGACATACGATCCCTGGATGTCAATTTGAGAGTGTAGAGTTCCTTCAAGAGAGGTGAGATGGTATTTGCTTTTAATGATGGAATTCCATTCTTTTTCATCTTCAAATATCCTCCAGCATTGCTTAGCTAATAAAGCTTTATTAGTATTAGTAAGTTTATGATGCCCAACCCCCCAAATTTCTTAGGTTTACAAACCTTCTCCCAGGAAACCAAGCTAAGTCTTTTTTTCTCTTCAATCCCTGTCCAAAGGAACCTTTTTTGGATTTTTTCAATAAGGTTGGTGTACTTTGGAGGAATTTTGAACAAGTTGAGAGCATAAACTGGAAGATTTTGAAGAGTTGCCTTAAGTAATTGCACTTTTCCATCTTGGCTTAGAGTTGCCCCTTTCCGTCCTGCCAGTTTATTGTTGAATCTATCAAGGATATCATTCCAAAAAAAGGCTTTAGGTTTCAAACATAGAGGCAAACCCAAATAAGGAGCAAGGAGCATCCCTATCTTACAACCTAAAATGGAAGAAATTTTGTTCTTTCTTTCTTCAGGAGTATTAAAAAAGTACATAAAATTTTTCTCCCAATTTATAAATTGACTGGTAGCATTAGAATAAACATTGAGGGCCTTTTTGAAATTCCTCGCTTCTTTGACATAAGATTCATCCATAAGAATCGTGTCATCAATAAATTGTTCATGAGAACACTTGAGGCTCAAGGAAGAAGGTTGAAGGCTAGAAATCTGCCCATTAATGACCAAACTTTTAATAAATCTCCCAAGGCTTTCAACCATTATAGCAAAGAGGATAGGAGAGATAGGATTTCCTTGTCTCAATCCTCTGGAGGGTCTAAAGAAGGGAGAGGAACCCCCATTCATAATGACAGAGGAGGAGACCATAGTCACCAGTTGCATAATATGTTTAACCACCCCCTGATCAAAACCAAAAGCTTGAAGAATTTTAGATAGCATCTCCCAATCCACTCAGTCATAGGCTTTTGACAAATCCATCTTCATCAAGAAACCTTGTTTCCTATATTCCTCCAAATAATGGATATTCTCATGCACAACAATAATGGAGTCCAGAATTTGTCTCCCCAGGACAAAGCCATTATGTTGAGGAGAGATAAGATCAGGAAGAATTTTTAAGATTCTAGAAGTAAGGACCTTAGACATGATCTTGTACACAGAGTTGCAGAGACTAATAGACCTGAAGCTATTAGCAGCATTAGCTCCTGGTCTTTTTGGAATAAGAGGTATAAAAGTTGAGTTAAGTTCCTTAAGGATAGACTTAGTTCCAAAGAACTCTTTCATAGCACAACACACATCATTCCTTATGATGCTCTAGAAGGTTTGGAAAAAGAACATTTGGAACCGATCTGGCCCTGGGGATTTTTCTCCTTCAAATGAAAAAATAGCTCTTTTGATTTCTTCATCCTTAGGGATAGCTTTGAGGAAGTCATTGTCCTTAGTTTCTAGCAAAGGTGGAATGGAGTGCAATAGAGTTTTCTGATTCTCCTGGTTAAGATTCGGCTCTTTAGAAAGGAGAGAGGCAAAATATCCCATCATTTCTTCCCTTGTTTCCTCCTCTCTTGATATAGTTCCCCTATTAGTAACTAGAGAGTTAATTATGTTCATTTCTTTATGCTTCATAGCCGTAAGATGAAAAAATCTAGTGTTTTTGTCTCCTGCTCTCAACCAATCCTATACTTTGGATCTTATCCTGCTTTTCTTTTAAATCAGTTTGAATCTTGCTCTTAATTTGGAAAATATCACCAAAGACATCCTTATTCCATTGTCTTAATTTGCCTTTAACATTCACCATTTTTTTGCCACTTGAAACATAGCTTTTCCTTCCACCATTCCCTTATTTTGTTTTCAAGGTCGGGGTGAGCAAGCCACATTTTTTCAAATTTGAAAGGAGCATTTATTTTACCATTGAAAGGATTAGATGAAAAGGATATGGAAACAATGTTATAGTTTGTCAGATTTATAATAACATGGGTCACATAATGAGATATTGTAGAATGAATATCATGAGGAATACTAATCCTATAAGAAATGTGAACTACACCAAAAGAAATATGGATACCAACAACAGTCTAAAGGGAAATAATAGTAACATGGAAGAAGTTATATTTGTCAAAGCTACAGATAAAGCAAGTGCATCCACAATATCAGAAATTCATTCAAGTGAAGTGTTTGAGAGTAAGTTGGAATCAATTTTGAACCCATCTCAAACTGATTAAGCATCAATTTTCATGAATTATGCATCAGAATAAGCATCAAAATAGCATAGAGCTTAGCAGAAATTGAAGCAAGCCTTGAGAAACTAATAGAAGATAGTAAGTGAAATAAGAAACCTATGGTTAAGAGCACATAAATTTTTGAGCATGTATGTGATCACAGGAAGAGAAAGAAGTTTTGCAGGTAACCAAGAACAACTTTTTGGCATGTATACACTTATGCAATTAATACGACGACAATGTCTTAAAGGATTTGATAGATAAAAGTGGATTATTGACATCATTTTATCATTAAAGAATTTACAAGAGTCTTAGAGAGCTAGCCAATGAAGATTGAAAACAGTTTGAAAGATTTGGAGACAGATTTTTGCTAGATCTATGCGTAAGCCCTAAATCATGATTCCAAGTTATTTTAATAAGTGTTTATTATTAGAGAAGTCACTTTTCAGTAAAATCATGGATGTATCCCTATTTCATAACATTAAGGACACATCTAGACCTAAGGTGAGAAGGGAATCAATAGAACCCTCTAAGGAAGACCCTAGTTTAGCATTATCAGTTATACCAGACGGTGTCTTGCATTTGGAAGATGTAAGAGGATATTTGAAGTGTAAATTTGAGACTATAGGAGACAGTAGTATGACAAAATATACAACCAGGATATGACCTATAAGGAATGATATGAACATTTAGGTCAACTAGACATTATCAAATACATGTTTCACTACGAATTTTAGAATGATGAATGGACTAAGATCATTTTAAGTAGAATTCATAATGGAAAGTTTTGGTTGGATGATAGAGTGATAGACATCACATTTGATTTGATATATGAAGTAACAAGATTATATAACAAAGGTGCAATTCCACTAAATGAGAAGAATGTGAAGAAAATAGTTCTAGACAACACTAAATCTTCATATAATGGAAGAGGCATTGTAATTAGTAAGATTGAGCATAATGATGTTAGGTATGTGTGCAAGATAATGAATACCAAGTTATGTGACAACTCTAGGGAAGATGATATGGCAACATGTATGGTACAAGAAACTTATCTTATATGTGTTGATAAGGTTGATGTTGACATGAGTAAAATTCTGAGGATCCAATTGATTGAAAATCTTGAGAACATTAAGAAAACAAATAATTACCAATTCATATTCTCATCCCTAATCACCTATATGTTTTCCCATATTTTGAGAAGATTTCCCTACACTATAGGAGCTTATTGGAATGATGAGAGGAGTTCAATGGAGAGAATAAACAAGGTGTATCTTAGACACCCAATTGAAAAAGTAAATGAGAGTGCTACACTTGTAATTAAAACCTTTTAGAATGAGATGAAGAAAAGGTTAAGAATTCCACCTTCAATAGTTGAGAAGTACAAAAATGAGATATGCTTTTTAGTTGACACATACTTCACATATATTGAAGTAGTAGAACCAAGAACTGAATTCATAGACCCTCTAGAATATGAAGTATCTAAAGAGGAAATTGAAGGATATGTAAGTAGAATTCTAAAGTGTAGACTAGATTCCAAAAATCCTAGATTTGGAACATTTGAGGAAATTTTTAGTACAACACAGCAATCACAGGTGCATAAGTTAGCTAATAAAAGGGTTGACACAACAATTACAAATATATTAAAAGATACATGTATGAATGAACAATAATTCAACATTGTGAAAAATATGACAATAACAATAAGAGATATTGGACAAAAGGAAGTATTAACAGTTCCACCTTTAGCATCTAAAGCAATCCCTATTCCAAATATTCAAAATATTGATGAAGATGTCACTGGACAAGCTGCTAGTTGTAGTCACAAGAAAATCTCTAATAGATCCACCTCCACAACACCAACTAAAAGAGTAAAAGAGATGGCTAGTGGACCAGGTAAAAGGCATAAGACTATATTTTCTCCAGTAGAAAGGATAAGGACACAAGAAGAAGAATCACCACCCATCAAGAAAATGAGAGGTCAAGTTTCAATTCAATCACAAGGAAAAGAAGAGGCTAGTAGCAGCAACAATAAATAGTGGAAGCCTAAAATTGAGAAAGTGAATCCTTTGATCATAAATGAAGGATATTTAACTAAGCTAAATAAATATTATCACATGTACAATAACTTTGAAAAACTAAATCTTTAGAGCAGTTGAGATAACATCCTATGGGCTATGTGCATTACTTAGTGTATCAGCTTCTGTTAAGGCTACATGGGACAAAGAAATTGAAAACTTGAAGGTGAACTTTATAGATTGCATTTTAAGTCTTCCAGCATTATAGAATTGAAGACAAGAAGGTATATCAAAATTTTGACCTGTATATACATATTTTTGACACCTTTGTCATTGTTGTCAAAGAGGGAGTAATATAGTATGAGAAAATTGCTTATATGTATAAGATATAGATATGTGAAATAGTATGGAATATAATCAAAGGGGGAGTATCCCTATAGAAAAATTAGTAGACATGTATGATCCATGAATATTTTTCAAATCTTTTAATGGCCATGTAACACAATGTTGCAAGTTTGTTTTTGAAATTTTGTTGTAAGTTTTTGGGACTAAGCCAATTTTCCCATATGTTGCCACCAATGACAAAGGGGGAGATTATTGGAAATTTAGCTGAGTAGGATATCATGATGTTGTCATTATGGCAACATATATTGAGTATTAAGACAACATGATCTAAGGAGGAAGTTCTGGATGAGAACCTATGAAAATTGTCTAAGTATAACAATGTTTATCTGTCTACACAAAGACCATTTTGATCAACGAAGTTCATAGAAGTACTTTCAGTGCATGCACACTTGAACACATATTATAAAAGGTATATTGAAGCTACATCTAAGAGTGCAAGATTGTACAACATGAATGGACAAATATATCAATGCTTACGGACACAGTGTTGAGCTGACCAAAACAGAGCAACAATTAGTAATTGATTATTTTGAGTTAAGGGATTATTTTGTTTATCAAAATAATGACTTTACTAATTAGGGATGACATCCTAGATGTTAACCATAAGGTAGCAAGATTTAATATTATGTTTTGATAATATGGAAGCCAACTGATAAGCTATATTTGAGATAGCTAGTATAAAGAAGGATACTATCTTATGCGAAGTTGCAATGAATTATGTATAAAGCTAATGAAAAGTTGTAAAGAGATTTTGTATTGATTTATTATGCGAAATTTGATATATGATTAGATCGGTGTGAATTGATAACAAGTTTTGTGAAGATCCTACAAGCTAGATCAAAATATTGAAGATATTCAACAACAAGAAAAGGTATTTGTATTCTATCTTTTGTATTGAAGATTATCATTATATATTGCATGTTTGGGAAGTGAGCTCATCTTGCATGCATTCATATTTTGTAATACCAACTCCTAACAGGGTTGAGGCTTCTAAAAAGACCTAAAGTCCTCTAACAAGGATAGAGACACTATAAGGAGTTAATAGACTCCTAACAGGGTCAATATCTCTAACCAGATACTTTTGATTAGTGGATCATTTATGGGTATCATCCCCACCAGGGTTTTCCCTTGTTGAGGGTTTCCTCGAGAACAAACATGGTGTTATGAGTTCTTTTATTTTATGGTTGTATTTATTATTTAGTTTAGTTTCGTATGCAAGTTACAAGTTAATTTCATATATCCATAAGTGGGCAAAAGTAAAAGTTTGTGAAATACTGATTCACCCCCCCCCCCCCTCCTCACAGTATTTCTTATTTCTAACAAAAAAATTTATATGCAATAACATATGCACAAAATCTCATTTCAGGTTCGCTGATGGTCTTTATTCTCAAACCTCTACCATCCTATTCTACTCTGGTTAACTTCTCAATCTATGTTCATGTCGGGTGCCTTAGGGCTTTAGATTTGTCATTCATGGGATACCTTGTTATGACATGTATGCCATCCTTTATGATTTTCATTAGTTCATCTAGCCATAGCTTTCCTTCATGTACATAACTTAATATGATGCGTATCCATTCAATTTTGAATTCCTTTGGGAGATATAGGGCATTGGTTAACCCTTTTACCTGTAAGTGCTTGTGACCATCCTTTAGCTTGCAATAAGTGCAAAGCTCTTAATATGTATATTGGAGCTCAAAGTCACTAATTTCATTGATTTTGCAGTTGATGTATGACCTAACTTCTTGTTAGAAATAGGGAATACTGAGAGGGGGGGGGGGGGGAGGGGTGAATCAGTATTCTACAAACTTTATCTTTTGCCCAATTATGGATATAACAAATTATCTTTACACATGCATAACATAAGGAGCTAAAAAGCATGCATTGCAATAAAACTAAAGAACTCATAACACATTATTTGTTCTCGAGGAAACCATGGCCAAGGGAAAACCCCGGTGGGGATGGTACCCACAAAGATCCACTAATCAAAAGTATCCTATTAAGGATATTGACCTTGTTAGGAGTCTATTACAAGCATATAGTGTATCAGTCCTAATTAAGGGACTATAGGCCTTGTTAGAAGCCTCAACCCTGTTAGGAATTGGTAGTACAAAATGTGATTACCAGCTGAGCCCACTGCCCAAACAAGTAATGTATAATATACACTGATTACAAAGAGAGGTCAAGGTACATAACCTTATACTAGCATCAATATCTCTTCGCTGCTCTTTCACTATCGCTATTACATATACATCATAGATCTCGCATATTACATATGTCTTTCTTACATTTTACAATTACATTTATACAAGTTATTAAGGCTAATAACTTTACTTGGTCGGCTGCCATATTACAAAATAACTTTATCAAAGGGTAAACATCTAGGATTTCATCCCTTTATATTGTTAAGACATTATTTTGATAAACAAAATAATCCCTTAACTCTTTACCAATTTTGCCTTCATATTCTGTCCTGTCGACTTCACACTATCTTCAGAATAATTGTCATAACTCCTTCTGTACATGCCATACTAACTTGCACTCTAAGATGGGTCATCATTAGTCACCATAGAGTTTATTTTCAAGTGTGCAAGCACTGAACTTACTCCAGTCAACATCACAAACAAAAACTGTGTCCAGGTGCACTGATGAAAATACTATCTCACAGTTAGACAAATTTGCAATGCGCTCTGTCATACTTGCTCTTTGACTTGTGTGATCTTCATGTGGATCATATGTTTCCATAATGACAACATATATGTAATCAACTTAGCCAAATTACCAACAATCTCTCCCTTTGTCATTGGTGGCAACATATGAGAAAATTGGCTAAGTGTGCAACTCCAAAATCTCAAAATTGTCAAAATTGTGGCCATAGTATAACATATATATAGTATCCTTATAACTCCTCAAAAAATCTTATCTCTAATACAATACTCCCCCTAAGAGTATCAATCCTTATCATATACAATCAATTTTCTACTAAATATCTCTCCCCCTTTGACAACAATGACAAAATAAAGGTAGGGAGGGCTACAAAACTGTATCTCAAAAAGATTATACCTTAATCCATTATTGCAAAGCCGGTAGGCTTGCAACACAATCTAAAAAATCAATCTTCATAGCTTCTATCTCCTTCTCCCATGATTTCTTAATGGAATCTGCCACATTGAATAGTGTGCTCAGTCCATAAGATGTTATTTGACATGCTTGGAGGGTCTCAAAGTTAAACTTCTGAAAAGATATCTTAGCTGTAAGACATTCTTCCAACTACTCTTCAATAATGCTTAACTTCATAGAAATATGCTCTCTCAAAAGAGTTAGTCTTCTCATTTTTCTATCTCTCTCATCCTGCAAAACTCTGATTTCATCATAAAGCTTTCAAAATTTCTTCTCAACATCACATACCTTCACATTAGGGCTAGAAAGAAGGTTAGATTCATTCTGAATTTTTGCTTCCTTCAACTTGATCTTCTGATCTTCTTCTGCTGTCAAAGTCTCTAGTTTTGTACACTGTATGTACAAAGATTTTCCTATTCCCAAATTCTTCCTCAAGTCCTGGATACAGATATCAAGACTATTGATATCATTTATGATATTTAGGTTGATGTTCAAAAGTATTCCAGCCTCATAGTCTGCCTGTGCTTTTATCTTTGCAATCTTAGATAAGTTAGTGAACTCATCATCAAAAGTGCTCATCACTTTCTTTGCTTTCTCCAGAGGGTCTGCTTCTACAATCTATGTAGTGACAACACCTTGTAACTTTTTAGTAAGATCCTTCAGACATCCTTCTAGACTTTTAACTTTCTTATTCTTTCGAATGATTTTGTTCAAAGATGTGATCAATTCCATTTGATCATCATCATCTACTTCTTTTCCCAAATCCTCAAACAAAGATCCAATTTGCTTCTTCTTTCCAGTCTTAGGAGTAAGACTGATTTCTACTTTAGAGGGTATAGGTGCTTGTACTTCTATCACTTCATGTTCTTCAACAATAGATTGGGTCTGCTCTACTTCTACAGCTCTATCCGGTTCATCAAGAGCCGAATTGTCAACAATGTTCTCTAGATTCTTGAATACATTATCATTAGTATCCAAGGTAATCTTTGTACCTTCAACATTCATAGATTCTTCTTCAATGTTTATAGCCAGTGGAGAGGGAATATCCTCTTGTTATACTTCTTCTTCTTTCTCTACTGCAACTGATGGCTCTCCAACAATTTCTGCCATAACTTTAACTATTGCTTGTTCTGTCTCTGTATTCACTTCTTCATATTGTCCTGCCATGATCTGAATGGTTCTCCTTTTAGTCCTTAAATGGGTGCTAAGGGGCTTCAAAATTTGTTGAAGATGTTCATCATCTTTCACATCACATAGTTTCTTCACAAGATTCTCTCTGATAGATTTGTCTTCCTCTTGTGCTCTCCTCTTCCTGTTAAAAAGTTTCTTGAATAAGTCATCGGGTATCTTACCCTAAATAGTGTCAAACTTATTATTAGCTAGAATCAAGTGCTTGACCACTACATTTTCAAGATTCAATCTCTCTAAATAGTCATAGAGGTCATATTATTTATTCTTCTTAGTAAAGTCTCCATCTTTTATAATCTCTTCATTCACTCTCTCAACTCTAGGTTTCCATGCTTTCTTCTTCACAATAGTGTCATCATCTTTAATTTTTGCAACTTTCCTAGGAATTGGTGGCACCAAAGTTTTCTGCCTCTTACCAGGTCCAGTAGAAATTTATTTCACTCTCTTGCTAGGTGTGGAGAAAGAGGATCTAGTAGGTTTCCTTGCTTCTTGTTCTTGCTCGAGTTCCTCTACTTTCAATTTGACTTGTGTAGCTTCTTGTTGTACTGCACTAGATGACAAGGGAGGTACAAAAAAAAATCTCTTTCTATCCAATATCTCTGATTATTGTTGCTGTCTGCTTTGCCACTAAGAATTCTTGCTTTGTCATTCCTGAATCTTTCAGTATTCTTTTAATAGTGCTCTCAACTCTTTTCTTAGACTGCTTCTCCTCAAGTATAGCCTTTATGGAGTTGAAATTTTATTCAAAAGTTCCAAATATGTTACTACGAGTGTCAACCTTGCACTTAAGTAGCCTATTCACATATTCTTCTGTCTCAGTTTCAGATATTTCATAGCCAAGAGGGTCTATGAACTCAATTCTAGGTTCTACTACTTCAATGTAGGTAAAGTCAGTATCAACCATAAAACATACTTCATTTTTGTATTTCTCCACAAGAGACTATGGGATCCTTGATCTGCTAGTTACCAAGTTCTAAAAAGTCTTCATCACCAACATTGCACTCTCATTTACTTTGTCAATAACATGCCTCATATACACTGTATTGATCTTTTCCATTGTATTTTGTCCATCATTCTAGTCACTTGCAATGGTGTAAGGAAATCTTCTTAATAAGTGGAAAAACATGTAAGTGATCAAAGATGAAAATCTAAATTGTGCATGCTTTTCCTTCTTAATCTTCTCCAAGTTCTCAAACAATTGAATTCTCAAAATTTCACACATATCAACTAGCACTTTGTCAACACACATCAATTAAGCTATGTGTACCATTCCAGCTGCCATGTCATCCTCTCTTGAATTTGCACAAAACTTAGTTGTTAGGATCTTGCATAAGTATCTAACATCATGTTGTTGGATCTTACTAATTACAATTCCTCTGCCATTATAGGATGAACTTGTGTTATCAATGACTATTTTTCTCATGTTCTTCTCATTTAAAGGAATAGCTCCAGATTTAGACAGTCCTATGACTTCATGAATCAAATCAGCTGTAATGTCTATCACTCTATCTTCTAGCCAAAACTTCCCATTATGAATTCTGCTAAGGATTATCTTAGTGCATTCTTCATTATCAAACTCATACTACAATGCATACTTAACAATCTCATTTTCTTTCAGATGATCATATCCTTCTTTTAATGACATGTCCTGGTTGTAAATCTTTTGATACTCATTGGTAAAATCACTATCACTAATGGTTTCTAACTTGCATCCAAGATAACTTCTTACATTCTCTAAATGCAAAACTTCGTCTGGTATGGATGATAAAGCTAAACTAGGGTCTTCTTCCAAGGGTTCTACTGGTTCCCTCTTCATTCTAGGTCAATTTTTGTCTCTGACATTGTGAATTAAAGATACATCCATGATTAATTCAAATTCCTTTTACCGATTCAAAGATTTGCCAAGTAAAATAGCTCAATTTTGTGATTTTAGGGCTTGCATAGATTCAACGCTCAAATCCTTCACCAAATCATTGCAAAATGCTTCCAATCACTACTCTTTGATCTCCTTAACACTTGTATTCACTTTAATGATCAAATAACACTGATCATAACCTTTTATTACTTCAATCTCACTTAGGTCTGACATTGCATTCAATTATTTTGCTGCTTCTTTCCAAAAAGTTGTTTCTGCTAACCTACAAAACTTAAAACTTCTTGCGATCTGACAAAACATAATATTTTTCTTTGTGCTCTTAACCATAGCATTAGAACATCATAAAATACCTTGCATTAATTGCACAAGACTCAATTAATCATAAATCTACTTCTACACTAATCTAAGTTCCTAATCTACTGTAATTTTCATAAATTAAGTGCTTTGAGATAGGTCAGGTAAGGATTCATTCTTACCACTTGATACTTCACCTTTCTGATTACCTTCAATGTTGATTATGTCTCCTTGATCTGTGCCTTTAACAAACTTCACTTCATCTGTATTGCTACAACAACCTTTCTGTCTATTTCTTGCATCTTCATTTCTTCTTTCATGATTTCTCGGGTTAGGGTTAGGATGAAAAACTCCATTGTTCATTCTGCAAAACCTTGATGTATGTCCAATCTTGTTGCATATCTGACAAACAATTTCATTGTTTCCATATCTTGGTCCAGGTGGATTAATCTATGATCTGCAGTTTCTAGCAATGTGTCCAATCTTGTTGCATCTATAACATATTACTCCATTTCTTCAGTTCATATCTTCAGTAGGTTTCTTATCTGCATTGTTAGTATTCCTAAACATTCTACTATTATTGTTATTCTCAATAAACTTAGGTTTTCTACATTCGATAGTTCTATGTCCAAAACCATGACAATTATAACAATAACCATTAAGAGGTTTAAATTGCTTACCTGTGCAATCTCTCTTCATATGACCAATAGTATTACAAGCAAAACATCTACCTTTGAATTCTCTTTGCATACCTTTGGGTGATTCCTCTTGCTTTGATGATTCTTCTTCTTTAGGTGTATCTTCAGATTTGTTGATCTCATTAGATTTCTTCTCATCTATGCTTTCAGATACTTTCAGATCTGGTTCCTTGCTTTCATCATTTTCTTTAAGAGTGTTAAATCCAAGACCAATCTTATCATAGAATGGTTTTTGAAAAGATGCTTGTTCATCAATCTTCTCACTAGTTGAATATAGCCTTTCAAGTTGTTGCTTGGATTGAGTCAGTTCACCTTTCACAATCTTATTGTATTTGTCAAGTTCATCATACTGTAAATTGACTTTCTCAAGTTTAGATGTTACTTTAGAAAGTTTAGATTTCAGTCCTTCATTTTCAGTCTTTAGAATTTCATTCTCAGATTTCAAATTCACTTCATTCTTGTTATTTCCATCTTTCAAGCTAAGTTTTAAACTTGCTATCTTCAGTTCATGCTTAAGGATCTCATTTTATTTTTCTAAATTGTCATCACAATTTTCAATAAGAACTTAAGATTCCTTTTCAGATTTCAGATCTTCCAACTTATTTTTCAATTTCTCAATGAGGTTCTTTGCATCATCATATTTCCCTTTCAGAGTGTCTCTTTCATCAGTAAGCATATCAATTTGTTCAAGAGCTTCTTCAAGATTCTTCTGTAGTTGATCCATATCCATAGAGATCTTACTCAAACTGCTAGGCTTTCCTTGAATGATTCTTTTCTGAGTAACTAGGCTCTGATACCAATTGTTAGAAATAGGGAATACCGAGAGGGGGGGGGGGGGGGTGAATCAGTTTTCTACAAACTTTATCTTTTGCCCAATTATGGATATAGCAGATTATCTTTACACATGCATAACATAAGAAGCTAAACAACATGCATAGCAATAAAACTAAAGAACTCATAACACATGATTTGTTCTCGAGGAAACCCTGGCCAAGGGAAAACCCCGGTGGGGATGGTACCCACAAAGATCCACTAATCAAAAGTATCCTATTAAGGATGTTGACCCTGTTAGGAGTCTATTACAAGCATATAGTATATCAGTCCTGATTAAGGGACTATAGGCCTTGTTAGAAGCCTCAACCCTGTTAGGAGTTGGTAGTACAAAATGTGATTACCAGCTGAGCCCACTACCCAAACAAGTAATGTACAATATAAATTGATTACAAAAAGAGGTCAAGGTACATAACCTTGTATTGCTTGCATCAACATCTCTTCGTTGCTCTTTCACTATCGCTATTACATATACATCATAGATCTCACATATTACATGTCTTTCTTACATTTTATAATTACATTTATACAAGTTATTAAGGCTAATAACTTTACTTGGTTGGCTGCCATATTACAAAATAAATTTATCCAAGGGTAAACATCTAGGATGTCATCCCTTTATATTGTTAAGACATTATTTTGGTAAACAAAATAATCCCTTAACTCTTTACCAATTCTGCCTTTATATTTTGTCCTGTCGGCTTCACACTGTCTTCAGAAAAATTGTCATAACTCCTTCCGTACATGTTGTACTGACTTGCACTCTGAGATGGGTCATCATTAGTCACCATAGAGTCTATGTTCAAGTGCGTAAGCATTGAACTTACTCCAGTCAATGTCACAAACAAAAACTATGTCCAGGTACACTGGTGAAAATACTGTCTCACACTTAGACAAATTTGCAATGCGCTCTGTCATACTTGCTCTTTGACTTGTGTGATCTTCATGTGGATCATATGTTTCCATAATGACAACATCTATGTAATCAACTAAACCAAATTTCCAACACTTTTTTCATGATTAGAACCCTAGGTAGTATTAATGAAAACATGCCCTTCTCCTCGGGTTGAGCTACAACTTTCGGATGAAGTTTATAATGGGGCTTAGTGTAGGTAGTGTTTTTGATCAAGAAAACCTTCTTTCTCTTATCTTCCTTGCTTGTTCATGAGGATGATACCATAGTGATTACTAAATTAGGGCTTTTAACAAACTGGATACAAAGAACTCAGTTAGTTCCAAACTTACTTGATTCAGTCTTCAATTGTTCATAATGTACTTAGATCTCTTTGAAATGCTTGGATTCACTCTGCTCAATTTTTTTCTCAAGTTGCTCTGCTTCGCTCTTGATCGTTGTGTGAACAAATGAGTTCATTTGTCGCTAATTTATAGACAAAAACTTTAATCGACGCATTAAATTCTTTGCTAGCTACCACTCATTTGACAATCAAATAACTTGGTTAACACTATTGATACCATAGCTTGGTGAGTACTGTCAATAATCAGTTGACTACTTAACTCGGTTCTCTCTTACACTTTCACCGACTGGAATTTCTTACTCGGTCTAGCTTAACCGACTAAACTTGTTTCAAGTTTTCAACATATAATACCTTAGTGCATCTTAATTCATGTTGTTTTGGTATTCACACAATAGATATAAGGAATTTTTATAAGATATAACCTTTTGAAATTCAACTCCATACTTACTTGAATAGCTAAGGTGGAGATGGTGAAATCACCTAATCTAATGAATGAGGTGTCACCAACTGTTGTACTTGGTCTAGCATTACCATTTGACTTTTTTCTCCACATTTGATTCCTTATCCTTGTGATTTATTCAATTATGTTTCCATTTTCACTAGTACTTAGTTCTGGTACTCGGTCTCTATAATCTTTACTTAAGTGACCGACCTTATGACAGTGCAAACATGCCATTCTAGAATTTGACCAATTTCAAGATTTTCCTCTCTAGTACTTTCTCATACAATTAGCTGCTATATGTCCATACCTACCACATGTTGTACAATTAACCCAAGTGTTGTAATCCCAAGTGTATACATTACCTTGCCTTCTGAGTTGATATTTCTTGTTTTGTGTTAGGATTAGGTAATACTGAGAGGGGGGGGGGGGGGTGGGTGTGAATCAGTATTACATAACTTTGATTTCAACTTCAAACAATTATAGACAATGCAAAGTAATGTAGAAATAAAAAGAACATATAAGCATAACACATTACTCATTATACCATTATTTGTTCTCAAGGAAACCCTAGCCAAAGGGAAAACCCGATGGGGATGGTACCTATAAATATGCACTAAAATATAATATCCCTGTTAGGAGATCTAGCCCTGCTAGGAGCTGATTGTTACATAGTACATTTCCTTGTTAGAGGAATACAAAACCCTATTAGGGGTATACAAAACACTTGGTTAAAGGTGATGAGAACACTGCTCTTACAATCAATATTTGTCTCAAAAGAATTCTTAAAAAGGGGAACAATACAAGCACTTATCTTGCTTAGATAGTTCTAGTTATATCTTAGCCTCTTACTGATCTCACATATGATCTATGCTCTTATATTCAAAAACTTATTCCATCATCATAATCATAACCATACATCACTTTTACAAAAATATTCCATACTTATACAAAATCAACCTTCTAGTCAGCTTCACAATTATCATGCAAAACATAACAATAACTCATGCAAATGTTATTTATGGAGTCGACGCTCTTACTATACCAAAGAGTTAGCAATATACTTTATTCACCTATCTTATCATGTTACCATATTCACTTTACCTTCCTTAATCTTCACAACTATTCATATACCTTGTTAAACTGTTCTACTATCTTCGCATACCTTCCGAACACTATATCTCATAGATCTGATAACCAAAACTTATGTGATCTTGACTAAAGCATGTGTACATTCCAAAGTACCTCTAGTTAACTTCACAAGCCATAATACCTCATATGTCTTCATCACTGACCCAAACTGTGGCACTGTACCATGCTATCCTGATTCTAAACTTAGTCATTTTCATGACTGTGACTCCAGTGGCAATCTCCACAACATGCGATCACTCCATCATGAGTGTTGCCATAAATGACAACCCTCAAGTTATTCCTAGTGCTCCAAAACATCACATGCCAACAATCTCTCCCTTTGGCATTGATGGCAACACTTTGAAAAATGACTAAGTGTCACAATACAACTTTCCTTTCCTTTTTCTTCCTCTCCCTTTGACATCAATGGCAAAGGTATATACAAAATTGTAAAACTTAAGCACAAATGATTCAGTGCTTACTCACTAGATTTAAGACATCTTGGAAAGATTTTTCCAAGGTCTTAACTTCTTCAATCCATGAACTTATCAACAGTTCACTAACATGGATTAATCCATTCAATGCATATGATGTTGTCTCTGTTGCTTTAAGCTCAGTAAGAGTAGGTACAGACATTGAGCCTTCAAATTTTATCATCTCTAAGAGATGAGTCTCCAACATTGTGAGCTTCGGAGTCAATAGGCTTCTTAATAAGCCAAATCTATTTGTAACTCTCCCTTTCTCCATTTCTAGTACTCCTATCTTGTCAAATAGTCTAGATGATTCCTTATCTATTTCTCCCACAACTTGTGAAGATGATTCACAACTATCTATTAGACTATCAAGGTTAGCCCTGTCTTTTATAGTATTCTGATATTTGAAGTCCAATGGGTTCATTGACTTTCCATGCCCTTGGATGCATGTGAGGAAAGTTGTGAATAATATGAATGTACATGTGAATCAACAATGAACCAAACCTAAATGCCTTAGATTTATCCTTCTTTATAGCTTTTACATTCTCAATAAAATTTTGAGCTAGAATTTCACAAATATTATACTTCTTGTTCTCTTTTACCATTCTATATGCCATCATGATGACTCCAACATATAAAAAATTAGGTTTGCTACTGTAAAACAAATTGTAGCCTAGCAACATTGCTACCAATCTGACATCTTGCAAATAATATCATTTACTATCACTGCCCTCTTGTCCCACTTCGAATGCATTAGGGTTTTAGCTAGATTTCTTAGGTTCTTTTCTTGTACAGGTAGGGCTCCTTCATTATCAAGGCTCATGATCTCATGTATCAATTGTGCACATATCTTAATAGGTTGTTCACCTATCCATAAAAATGGATCATGAACTCTGTTGAGAATGATCTTAAACCATTCAAATTCTGTGAATTCCATGAGCTGGGTTAACTTAAGGATTGACTGATCCTTTAGGTGCTTAAATTATTCTACCATAGATCTATCATCTTCAGTCATACTATTTAGTTCACTGAAGATGTTAACCTCACCAATAATCTCATATTTGCAGTGTATGTAAGCCCTAATGTCTTCTATGTGCAACACGCCTATGGGGGTTTGTGAAAACACTCCCTCCAGATCATCCTCACAGGAATTGTGTGGATGTGTTTTGAACTTATACCTAGGCATGTCTACAACATCATAAACTACTCATGCATCCATGACTTCTCAGAGAGATTTAGGTCTAAATACCTTAACACACCTGAATTTGATGCTTTGCTTCACACGATCACGTAACCACTTTTCTAGATGACTGATAACCTTCTCTACTATGTTCTCCTTAAGCACTGATCAAAAAATGGTGTAGATTTGAGATCCTTTAAGTCCTTTTATCCATCGCAAGTTGAGTGTGTGTAATAAATATAGGTAGCTCAACTTCACATGTCATCCATTCGATACAAAACTCATTATCACAGAAGATGAAACTCCAAGTGTTGCATTGTCATCCACAGACTCCACAACGTCTGTACACATCATTCCTAATCTCACATGAGCTTACTCCACATATATAAGGGCTAGATAATTTATGTTTACTGCATCCAATGCACCCCATAAGGCCATGCGACCATTTAGGTCGATGCCTCAAAAAACTCATCTTGCAAAGACACGGTATCATCTACTATCTCTCCCTAAACCATTGCTCTATTTAAAACTTTCACCTTCCAAATTTGGTCATCCTCCTTGCTCTCTGATTTATTGAAATGACTCCCAAAATCATCTATGTACTCATCAAAACTCTTACCACTATCACCAACATTTTTCCTTATAATCACAGGAGGTGGTCCTCTTGGTTCACTAGGTCTTCTTGGTCCTCTTCTATTGTCTTCTCCATTATATCTGCAAAACTTCGCAATGTGACCTAGATTGTTACATTTGTAACAAGTAGGTGGTCTCCTTCTATCTTGATTAGTCTATAATTTATAATACCTTGCTATATGCCCAAAGTTATTACATTTTTGACATGTGGTCTTAGCTGTTATTTCTTCTCTGATATAGTCTTTCTTTTACCTAGACTGATCAAGTTTTCTGCAATCTACCTTCTTGTGTCCATATTCATAGAAATTAAAACAGTAGTTGTAAAAGGGCTTAGAGTTACCTTTACTTCTACAATCTCTTTTCATGTGACCAACTTTGTTGCATCCGAAACATCTACCTCTGAAGGGTCTGAACTATTCTCTAGGTTCTTCATGAGTAGGTCTCTTCTCAGGAGTATGCCTTTCTTTAATTTTTGCCTCATTTGACTCTTCTTGAGTTTTTGAACTTTCTGCTTCATTAAATCCAACTCCAAACATATCTCCTTTAGGCTTTTATCTTTCTCTCTGTTCATCAATCTTGTCACTTCTCATGTGTAGCTTTTCAATATGTAATTTAGCTTAAGTGAGTTCACCTTTAATGATCTGATTATATTTTTCCAATTCCTGATATCTATCTTTGTATCGGTCAAGTTCAGTCTTCATTTCACTTATCTGCTTGTTAGACTCTTTTAGTGATTCTTCAAATTTGTTTCTTTCATTCTTTTCATGCTAAATTTCATTAATCATCAGAAGATTGATTTGTTCTTTCTCTTGCTCTAGCTTCTTTATTTTGTCTGATATTTCATTGTATGAATCTTCTTTTATCTTCTCCATAAGGTCTTGTCTCTTACTCTTTTCAATCTCAAGTTGTTCTTTTAGTTTCCTCATGAAATCTTCTGCTCTTCTTAATTTAAATTTTAGTTCACCATTCTCAGCTTTCATCTTAACCAGATCTTCAAGTGCAACCTCAAAGTTCTCTTGCATGTCTCCTAAATACATCCTGATCTCCCTTAAGCTGTTAGGCTTTCTCTCCAAGGGTTTAGCTCTAATACCAATTGTTAGGATTAGGTAATACTAAGAGAGGGGCGGAGGGGTGAATCAATATTACAGAACTTTGATTTCAACTTCAAATAATTATAGACAATACAAATTAATGCAAAAATAAAAAGAACATATAAGCAGAACACATTACTCATTACACCATGATTTATTCTTGAGGAAACCCTAGCCAAAGGGAAAACCCCAATGGGGATGGTACCCACAAATATGCACTAAAATATCATATCCCTGTTAGGAGATCTAGCCCTGTTAGGAGTTGATTGTTACATAGTACATTTCCTTATTAGAGGAATACAAAACCTTGTTAGGGGTATACAAAACACTTGGTTAAAGGTGATGAACACACTGCTCTTACAATCAATATTTGTCTCAAAAGAATTCTCAAAAAGGGAAACAATAGAAGCACTTATCTTGCTTATATAGTTCCAGTTATAGCTCAGCCTCTTACTGATCTCACATATGATCTTTTATCTTATATTCACAAACTTACTCCATCATCATAATCATAACCACACATCTCTTTTACAAAAAACATTCCATACTTATACAAAATCAGCCTTCTAGTCAACTTCACAATTATCATGCAAAACATAACAATAACTCATGCAAATGTTATTTATGGAGTCGTCACTCTTACTATACCAAAAATTCAACAATATACTTTATTCACCTATCTTAGCACATTACCATATTCACTTTACCTTCCTTAATCTTTGCAATTATTTATATACCTTGTTATATTGTTCTACTATCTTTGCATACCTTCCAAACACTATATCTCACAGATCTGATAACCAAAACTTATGCAATCTTGACTGAAGCATGTGTACATCCCAAAATACCTCTAGTTAACTTCACAAGCCATAATACCTCATATATCTTCATCGCTGACCCAAACTGTGGCACTGTACCCTGTTATCCTGATTCTGGACTTAGTTATTTTCATGATTGTCACTCTAGTGGAAATCTCCACAACATGCGATCATTCCATCATGAGTGTTGCCATAAATGACAACCCTTAAGTGATTCTTAGTGCTCCAAAACATCACATGCCAACATTTTGTCCTCTTAGTTTCCAGACTTGCTTCATCTTTGTCATGCATTCTTTTGATATGTGTCCATGCATGTTGCAAGTGCGAGAATGCTTTTCCATATAAGGTTTCTTAGGTGACTTGTTCAGCTTTGATCTATACTCATGTGCTTGATGTCCATACTTACAACAATTGTAACAGTAACCATCAAATTTAGGAGTGGATTTAGGAATACCTTTTTCTTTGCTTCTGAAAACATTTGATGTGTGGCTTGGTTTTCCATAATGATAGCATGAGAGCTTATTTGGCCTTGGATTAGCATAGGGATTCCTGTGTTCAAATTTTCTTGATGACTCTCCATGCTCAGTATAGCCTAAACCAGTAGTGTTGTCAAGTCCTCTTTGACTACTTAGAAATTCATCCATCCTTTTTGTACTTTCTTCAGCTTTCTTAATCATCTCATTATGTTGTTGTTGAATCTTTACTTCATTCTTTAATATTTAATTTTCTTATCTCAATTCACCAATGTCTTCCAATCTTCTAGTAAGTTCATTGCTCACTCGGTTGATTTCCTGACTCATGAAAACCATCTTATTGGAGATTTCAAAATGATGCTCGGTAAGTCTCAGTATTTTAGATTCCTTTTCTTGTAGCTTATTAGTCATTTGTCTTCTCTCATCAATAGCCAGAGTCCTTTATTGTTCAGTCTACCTTGCATTATTCATGACATCAATCATTCTAACCATTTGTGTCTCCTAACCAATTTGTAGTGCTTTCACTTGTTTAGTAAGATGCTGATTCTTTTCAGATAGATCTGATATAGTTCCTTCAGATGCATCAGATATGTTACCAGATCCAGATCTAGATCCTTCAAATGGATCATCTATCTCTTCTTCATGATAATCAGTCTCATTATACTGAAGTTCCATATCCTTCCTCTTGACCAGTAAATCTCTCAATGTTTCTTTGTCTTCCTTGAATTGTTCAATGTAGATTTTCAACTGCAATCTTTGATTCTCAATATTCTTGTCAAGCTTATGCTTTTCAATCCTTAGATCTTTTCTCTTTAGTGATTAAAATTTCTTAAACAAGAGAACTATCTCTGATACCAATTGTTGGAATTATAGAAAGGTGTATATTGAGAGGGGAGGGGTGAATCAGTATCCTCAAAACTTTTGAAAACTAATCCTTATAAATATTAACTTCAATAAATGACTGTGTAGATTGCATTCACTATACATTCAATACCATAACTGAAATGTAAATGCATGTAAGAAAATAAATAAAACATACATGAAACTTCAATACACATGACACATGTATTTTGGTATCACAGAAACCCTTGTTAGAAGGTAAAAAATGTGGCGGGGATGGAACCCACAAAGCTTCACTTCTATTGAAATAAAGTTGTTGGTTAAGGCTTACAAAGATTGATCACTTCTGGTGATCTTACCCTATTAGGAGTAATAATAAGATCAACTAGATCTATCTGGTTAGAGGATTTTAGAAACACAAAACATGTGTGCACTCGGTTAAGATATTTTACTAAGAATGATTAAGTTCTCTTTGTTAGGAGATTTTGAGTCTGCTACAATTGTTAGAGAGTAATAATGATATATGACCTAAATGAAATATAACTCAAATTTATGATATTAGATCCTTGAAATACAATAAGATATCACCTTATTGTGATGAGTATATCCTTTTGAACTTCTTGGTAGCCTTATATATGTTCTAATAAAATTAATGCTTTTGTCAAAATCCTTTTGTCAAAACCATGTCTGATCTCCAAATGTCCTTGAGTGTAGCTACTTCTTGATGATACATGTCAAAATGACATCCTTACAAATTTTATATCAAACTGATCTTGACCTAATTAGGGTTTTACATTATCTTAGAAAACCTAAGATCAATAGTTCATATGATTAACCTAGATCATCATTACATAGCAATCATCATTTATTAAATGATTACATCCGCAATAAATATTTACCTCGATCTTGGTAAACCATTTTCTTGCTCAGAAAAAAGTTGTTCACCTTGAACTATGTGCTATTCCAAACTTTTATGTGAACTCTGGATTACTCGGTAAATGTTGTCTCTCGGTCTCATTGTTCACTGGCACTCGATAATCCTTTGTACTCAGTAACCTCTTTTCTTAGTGACTACTATGTATAGGTAATTGACTGAACTATCTTCCTATATTTACCGAATGTATGAATGAATACTAATGACAACACTTAATCTATTTAGGAGTAACACCATCTTGTGAATTTAGCAGGAATTCTAAAATCCTATCGGCATCCTTTGAGATTTGAGCTTTAAATTATTGTGAGAGGTATAAAAGAAACCTATCTCTCCTCATTTGTATATCCACACTATCCACAATATCCATGATCAATATTTTAAAGTGTTCTCCAGCAATTTCACATCCAAGCTTTCAAGATCAATATTTCAAGCATTTATCATGTATCCAAAGAATCTTTGAAGGTAATCTTCTCCATCGTATCAATTTTCTCTCTCATGATGGACAAGTGGAGGATAACTTAATCAAGAAAGAATATTCTTTGTACATCAACATTGATTCATCCATCCATTCTTCAAGGAAAGAGTTCATCAATAATAACAACATTGAGGTTATTTAAGGAGTATTCACAGATCTATGCATTTTTGAAAGGCATCCTCGATTATTATTTACATTCCAAGATTTAAAGTCAACATACAATTATATTCAAGAAAGATATAATCATCTTCATAAACATCATGATCTAAATATCGATTTAAGGAGGTAAATACTTTACAAGGTAGTGCAATCAAGTAATAGGGATCAATGTAAAAACCTGCAATAACATATAATATCTCAACCACAAAGAGATTGTTAGTGAAATTAGTTTCCCAATAATCAATAAAGGACATAAGATAAACACTACGCATACACATCACACGTGATGAAATTAATTCAAGAATGTGAATATGAAAACCCTATGAAATCCTTCCTTGGTGTTCTCCTTCTTATGAAATGTGGGCTCTCAAAATTGAGCTCAAGATTGTGCCAGCATAAGAAATCAAAGAAATTATGGTTACCAAAGTCAAAGGTTTTGCTCTATATTTATAGTATTTTAGGGGTTTCAACCAAGAATCCATGATTGAAGGGTTGATTGGATGTGATTGAGGAGTTGAACTCAGAGTGAGTGGGAGTTCAACTCTGCTTGACTGCTTTGATTGGTGGGTTGATTGATCTGTTAGAATAATAGATTGGAGATATGACTTGACTAGATTAAAGAGATAACAAAATAGACTGGTGAGTTAAGAAATTGCATGGATGAGTTAATTGATTGCATGGATTAGAAGACTAAATTGATTCAAGGCTTAATTGATTGCTAAGCAAGGAATTAACAATGTGGATGGAATAGTTAGAAGAGCAAATTGTGGAGCGAACTAAAAGTCAGTATTGGTTAGCTTTAGAGGAATAAATCATGATTAACTAAATAAAATAATTTATTTACTTTCACATGTGAGAAATATAAATAAATAAATAATATTTATTTATGAGAGAAGAAAAATTAGTTTAATTTAAATAAATATAATTTATTTAATTGTGAGAGGGATTTTAATTTAGTTATTACATAAATGCAATAATAAGAAAGAGGGGATTTTTTTTTTGTTGGTAATAAGTTTTTTTATTTTTATTGATATTAAGAAAACATTACAACTTTAGAGACCCCAATATCTGGGTTTCAAAAAACCAGAATAACCCCAACCCCAGCTCAATTACATAACACTGGGTTATCAATAGTGTAGACACTTAAAAATGGGCAAGTGCTTTAAAATCAATAAAATGGCAAAAAAAAATCAAAATGCACTAATTCTCATAAAAAAGGATCAAATCACATTAAATGGACATTATTAAATCAAAGTGGACAAAATCAATTAAATCAAAGGAAAAATCAAATAATGATGTTAAATAATTAAATCAAAGCTTAAAGTGGTGAAAAACACTAGATAATTGATTTTAATCAATTAATTGTATAGCTGTTAAATCAAAAATCAAAATGAACCTATTCCTTACATGGCTAAATTTAATTAATTAATTGAATTTAATTAATCCTAATATCTTTCAACAAAGTTGAGCAACCAATGAGAATTGAGGATAAAAAGACACAAATCACTCAAAGAGAATGAATCTCAATCACTCATTCCAATGTTTCAATCTCAACCACTCAATTTTGTCCTTTTGTCTAAAGCTTTGAGACAAACATTTAAATTGTCCCCCAATTTATGAACATTGCAAAATTTTTGACTCAACCAAAGGTAAATCATGGTTAATTCACTCTACCCCCTACCCTTGGGAATTTACTATAAGTATGAGGCATTTTGAGAGCAATATTAATCTTAGAAATTCATTTGCAAAGCATCCTTATTATAGACAATTTCATAGCCATCAAGAGCATTTGAGAGCATTTGAATTATCTTTGTATCAATTTGAGAGTTAGTGAGCTAGAATAAGCATTTGTAGCATCATATTTTCTCATTTTAGGAGTGTCACTAGTGGAGATTAAGTTGAGAGCTCTACTTACCACATCTAATTAGAGAACCATGAGATGTCATGGATTTTAGTTTCATTTCTTAGTTAAATTTGTATTGCATTTGCTTTGATTTGATAGTTAAATATCCTAATTTCATGAAGGTTTTTAGCATACACACACAAATGGCACCCACCGTGGGGCTCTAAGCCTCATTTCTAACATTTCTATCATTTTTTTTTGTGTTGTATCTTCACTTTTACATGAATTTTTTTGCAGAAAATAGGTAAAATGGCATGTACAAAGCATTAACTGATGCCTATGCCTACTGTTCTGCCACTTCATAGCAGTTATATGACACCTGCTAGATAATTGTTGCACCTGAGAGATAAATTGTCATGCTCGGGACTGCGAAAAAATGCCTACGACTGGAGAAGTGTCGTGTGTTAGCTGACTTCTACCGCTTGTCATATTCTTTACGACACAATTTACACAGACAGTCACTCCTAGTATCTTCTAACCGACACTTAATTTTTGTGAATTACCACTTTTAATAGCTTATCTATCGCAATTTGCATTAATTGTTACGCCTAGTAAATAAATTGTCATGCCTGAGTAACTTTAAATGACGCTTGAGCCACTCGAAAGTGACACTTGCTATTGTTAAAGTTACACCTGCTAACAGTTTAATTACGCGTATTAGCTGGATAATGACGCCTACTGTCTGTTGTTTTAATTTTTTGTCAGATTGATAAATTCGATTAGCTTACTCTCTATCTATATGTTTTTATTGTAAATGAGAAGACACAGAAAGGTTCAAAAGCCAGAGAGCGGGTTCAACCAAGAAAGCAAGGCTTTGGCTAGGAAGATCAAGAAGGAAAATGTTGCACACATCAAAGCGGTTCTTGAGGAGTCACAAGAAGAAGAAAATAAGGTATATCAGAACTATCTCATAATTTTAGAAGCTTACAAGAATAAATTTGTATCTCTCAATTGGATTTTCTCTCCTTAGTTCAAGTTTTCATCAAAATTTGCAAATAAGGTTTTAAGATTCAACATAAAAGTTTGCTTCTTCAAATTTGATTTGGTTTTCTTCATTGTGATTTTTTGTGTTGACTAACTTGTTGGTGGATAAGCACATTTGGAAAGGAAAGCTATTGCCAAGGTAAGGTGAAAAATGATAAAATCACTCAAAAATGCCCCTAGCTTATGCTAGCTACAAGGAGAGGTAAGCCTTAAAACTAGTCAATATTTTCCCTTAGATTGTGGCATTGAAGCATTTCCAAAATCTAGTAATTACAAACAACCTCTCTTTGTTTGGAAAGTTTAGCATTTAGGCCTATGCTCTTCACTTCTTCTAGTGAACCAAAATGCCAAAGGTGTTGAACTTTTTGATTAATAGGAAAGGTTGAGGAATCAAACACATAAAAATCAAAGCCCCTTTGTTTATGGAGGAGAGTAGAAATACTCAAATCCCTATAGTTAGTGGGTGAAAGAAATTGAACATTGCTAATTGTGTTTGGGAAATTAAGGAAAAGTTAGGGATATGCTCTTCACCTTTTGGTGAACCAAATTCCCAAAAAACTTGTTCTTAACTCCATTTCCTTTTTTTAAACATGAACATTCTAGAACAATAGAGGGCCTGCTTCCGAAGAAATTGCCTTAACGAGGTCGGTGAGAGGGAACAACCCAAGTGGGAGACAACCGCCTTTGCCGTGGTAATATCCAACCCACTATAATAAAAATACACTTTTCCTTAAAAGGGAAGTGGCTAGATTGTGTACAAGTGTCTTCACTTCCTCTAGTAGTCCTCACAGATTGTGCTAAATCATGCTTTTGTGCGTGTGGGAAGCCCACAAGTGGGTATAAGAACTTGGCATAGTTTAGAACGGAATTGTTCAATAAAAACCTGATAAATAGAAAGCTACCTCACAGAGCCAAAATGTTAAAAGCCAAATTTGACTATAGGTAGACTAATTGGAATTCTTTCTTATGAAATACTTGTGGAAAATGATCGAGAATATACACTTTAGTGTGTTTTAGGGACGTGATTAAACATTGATGTGTGTGTTGCGATTGTGTTCCATTTTCAAACAAATAAATTCCATAAAATTGATCTTGAAATTTTTAAAATCTAAAATTCACAATCTGGTCAGCAAAGTGTCACCTATGCACAAAGAAATACCGCCTATCATTAGTAAAGTCATGCATGTGACTGCACAGAAAATGTGTATCAATTATGAAGTCACGCCTGTGAGATATTAAGTGACACCTATAAAAATTGGAAAAATGCCTATCAACGATAAAGTGCCGCCTGCACACCTGCAGTGTGCTACCTAACTCAATTCCAATCAACACGTACCATATTTTAAGTCACGCCTACACTCAGGAAAGTGACGCCTAGAAACACAAAAGGGAAAATAGTGAGTACTTACCGAGGGGTTCAAAAAAATTTGATCACATATTTAGATACCCTTTTTCGTGTTCCTACTATTCCAACATCCAGCCCAGTCGAAAGTCCTGGTTCTACACAATTTTTGAAAATTTCACAAGGATTTGGCCATAGTCACAATCAAACTTTATTTTCCAAGTGGTTTGTTCATGCCTACTTTTAATAGATCATACTACATCAAGAAAACCTTGCAAGCAGACAAGACCTATTTGAGACAAGAGCTCCCTTACCCAGGTGACACTTCTACCACCCCAAGAGTACCCCAAAAATCACCCGCTCAAGAAGTGGAAGACAACATGATGTACTATGGTGGCTTGGGTAATAACAACAATAGTGGCATCAATCCAAACAATCAAGGTGATGCAAATAATGGAGGTATTGACCTGAATAATCAGGGTAATACCAATAGTGGAGGGACAGATCAAAACACTCAAGGGAATGATACCACTAACCATAGAACTAATGCCGAACCAACTACCGAAGATGCAATCAATGACAAGGTTGATGAATCCATTCAGTGCCCCTATTTCATAAAACTCATGGAAAAAGCAATGGCAAGAGATAAAGAAAAATACTTTCTAGATCTAGCTCGGGCAGGTCTTAAGCTTCCCCGTGACTATGACATTAATCAACTTAGACCGCCAGAAGTTGAAGAGAGTCCCATTGACATCATGAACAAGAAGTTTAAGATATTTCAAATGCAACTGGATACAATCAAGCAAAGCGGGGTCCCTAAACCCTTTTCTATCGAAGCATTGTGTCCATTCCCATTTGATAAAAGTCTAGTCATGGTACCATTCTTGATCAATGTAGTGTTTCCCAAGTATGAAAAATATGAAGGAACGTTAGATCCACAAGATCACTTACGAGAATTTTTTGCATTGAGCTTGGAGTTCATGCACGATACCACCTATTTAATGAGACTATTCCCAAGAAGATTAGGAGGTATGGCCATGGTGTGGTTTTCTAAACTACTATCTGGCATTAAAACCTTTGAAGAACTAGCTTCAAAATTTGTGGCACATTACTCATACAACATCAAGCATGAGGTCACAATGATAACATTATGTAACACCAAACAAAAGGATGGAGAAGAATTCCTCATCTTCCTACAAAGATGGAGGACGATATTTGCTAAGTATCCTAAGAGTGTGTCCAAAAAGGAGAAGATGGATATATTCATCAATAGCTTGAGCTATGAGATGAACTATCAATTGAAAATGCAATGCCCCAAAACCTTCCAAGACCTTTTAGAGAATGGAGTAACAATGGAAGAAGTGTTGGTTAAGAGTGGAGAGTTGAAATTGTATAAAGATAACAAGAATAACTCCAACAAAAATAACTCCAATAACAACAACAAACAGAATAAGAATTGGTCCAATAGCTATAATTGGTTTGGATTAAAGAACAACAATAAGGGAGCAGTGGATGACAGGGTTGTTGATTCTAGTAATTTGAAGGTGACTCCATTTTCTCTCACAAGAACACCTAATCAGGTGAACAATGCAAACCAGGCCTCCAAGGCACCTTTCAACAATAATGCTAATAGTGGAAACCAAGGGAATAATAAAAGGAGTAACAAATCTGATAAATTCTTGGTACCAACTCCTAAGAGGAACTTCACACCTTTGGGTGGACCCCTTGAAAAAGAGCATGACTAACAACATCATTAATCTACCTAGCATTCAACCTTATGAGCCACAGAATAAGCCTAGCTGGTGGAGTGCAAATAGCCATTGTGAATACCATAGAATTCAAGGGCACACAACAAATTATTGCTTGTAGCTAAAGAACATGGTGCAAGACTTGATTGATAGTGGTATGATCACCATTGACGGACCTCAAAGCAATGAAGACCACATGGATTTCAAACAACCCTTCTATAAACATGACAAAGGTGAATCATTCAATGGAAAGAAGCAAAGCAACAATAACATCAATTTTGCACCACCCTATGATAATGTTGTGAATGCTATAGTAATCAAAGAACAACCCCAAAAAGAGACATCTAATGTTATCACTAGGGGGCAGACTTCAAGGATTACCCTACAAGGGGTTGATCCTAAACCTATTGGTCCTCTGCAATCCAACATTATGATCAAGCAATCTTCTACAATAGTAAAACTATGTAGTTTGGTAGATCAGCTGCAAAGAACTCCTACACAAATCTCTATCTTGGAGCTATTAAAGCTATCTCCCAACCATAAGGAAATTTTAGAGAAAGCTCTAGTAGAGACTAATGTTCCTACTAACTTAGAAGAGGAGAAGTTTCAAAACATGGTAGGGCATCTCATTGCACCTCATTGCCTTTCATTTTTAGACCATGATGACATGTCTATTGCTCATGGCTATTTTTTTTGAAAGTGCATAATTTTTTGTCTACTTTCTAGATCTCGTATCAGTTTGGAGAAAGTTTGAGTGGGCATATTACTTTCAGAATTTAGTCTATTTTGGCCTATTTTTTGGCACTTGTAATTTGTTAGATCCATGAGAGATCTTGTGTCTTATTTTTTTGAGTTTTCTATAACTTCATATTCTCTATTGTAAAAACCAAAATCAGAAGTCCACTTTGGTCCATTTTGACAAGTGGCAATTGTACATGCACTATACATAAAGTGCCAAAATCATCTATTTTGGGGGGGTTCTTTGATTGAGTGATATGGAGGGGGGGGGGGGGGTGTCTTGTGTGATTGTGCCTCCTTGCCTCTTGGTCCTTTTTTCATTTTTCATCATGGGTTCTCCTAGATTTCCACTTTTAACTCCACATAATTATGCATCATTGAAAATTAAAGCATGGAGTAAGATGATGGAAAAAGGTTTTATTCAATATGTTGATGGAACCATTGTTGCACCAACTAATCCTAATGTTTGTATAGAATGGGTCAAACAAAATCAAATAGCTCTTGGAAAATTGAGAATGTATGTAATATAATACAATATCTTCCATATTGAAAAATGTACCATAGTCAAAGAAGCATGGGATAAGTTTGATAGTTTTTATGGTCAAGTTGATGAACAAATGGGCTAAAAGCTTGCTAATGATCTCATAAATTTGGATCCCAAGGATTTTGATACAATCCTAGATTACATCACAAAGGAACATGAGCTAGGAGAAAAGATCAAGGATTGTGGAATTGATAAAAAGGATGTAGAGCTAATCTATAATTTATTGGGTAAGCTTCCATTAGAGTATGCAGATTTTGTCTCTAGCTTCTATAACCATAAGTTGACTTTAGGTGCTTCATACACCATGCCTTCATTGAGATGTTGATGGTAGAGAAATCAAATTTGATGAACATGGGGATTCTTAAGTCTTCACAGTCTAAGGCATTAGTGGCTAATCAAGGGAATCAAGGGCATCAAAGTCAAAGTTCTCAAAAGAAAAAGAATAATTGGAAGCCTAAGTCTCAACAAGAAAGTACACAAACAAATTATACACAACAAGGCACTTCTACATCATCTCACAAGGGTGAATTTTCAAAGAAGGAGAAGTGATTTTGTGCATATTAGAAAAAGGATGGACATGAAGAAATTTTTTGTTATAAGAAGGACATTGATGAATTGAATAATCTTCTTGTAAAGAATAAGATCAATTTTCCTTCTAGGATGTCTACCTAAACTTCTTCTTCACAAAATTCAAAAAAATATAAAGGAAAGGGTCACGCATTTGTCACACAAAAATGACAATCTTTATATGCTTCTTCAAGTCCTGATTCAGGTAGATGGCTTCTAGATTCAGGGGCTTCTCATCATATGGCTTCTTCACAGTCCATGATTTCATCATTTGAGCCTTGGAAAGGTCCACCTATTTTGATGGGCAATCACATTTACATGAAAGTGATTTGGAAATGAAGTATTGATGTTGGGGAGGGACACTTAAATGATATGTTTTGAGTTCCACACTTGACCAATAACCTTCTTTTTATCTATCAAATCACAAATAGTGCTACAAAGAAGACTCCGGAATTTACACCTGATTAAATTCTCATCAAGAACTTGGAGAGTGGAGTGGTTATTGCTACTGGGATGGTGGATCACTCTTCTCAGTTGTACTCCTTTGCAGATTTTATTCCTCTTGATGACAATGATTCTTTGGCATATAATCACACTTCGAGTGATGATTCAAATTTTGAGGAGGGTTTTGGCTACTTGAACTTGGGTATTCTCACACATGATCAAGTTCTTGAGTCTTCTATTTCATCTCCTCCTATTGAGACTACTTCCACTCTTGATTATGATGATGCTTGCATTCATACAACCATGGGTTTAGGTGATTCAATGCAATAGGATATTCATTGTCTTCCAAACTCAGTTTCATGGGATGGCTACTTGACAAACATTGTAGGTTTTTTTGTGGGGTCCTACATTTCAGATTTGGGAGACACTATTGATTACATTCATCTTCTCTTTGTTGAATATTATCCTTTTTTAGTTGTTGTGAGGGAGCATGTTGACCCTCATCTTCATTCTCTACTTGATCATTCTTTTGAGGGTGACATGATTGTGGATACTTTGATACAAAAGTTGGAGGAGGCCACTTTATCTTTAGAGGAGACACTCAGGTCTTTGGAATTTGTTATACATTCATCCTTAGTTGATCTTGATTTGCCCTTTTCAGTAGGGTGGCTTAGTACACATGATTTGGAGGAGGCATATTTTAGCATTGACATGGGGACACTTGAGAAGGTTTCAAAGGTTCTATACATTTTGAGGTTTCTTCCTATAGATTGGGGAGGAGGCTTCATACATACACCTTTGGTCTTGTTTCTTCCTAAGGGGAGGAATTTTGTTCTACACTCATGGAGTAGTTTCTACATTGAGCCTGGAGCATCAACCATTGGTGTCCATTCTACATTAAGGGGGGCTACTTGGTCTCTCTTCCACTTCTTATCTCTTATGGGGGGGATATTTTCCTCACATGAGGTCTTCTCTCTCATATTCTATTATTATATTAATCTCTCTTTTGGGGGGAGGGTTTTTCCCATGAGTTTTTCCCTCTTTCTCCACTTTATGAGAGATTACATTGCACATCTTTTGCACTTGCATATTGTACATGTGTAACTAACATGGCCTAGTAGTCGAGACCCATAATGTATTTTCATCTAGCTTTGTGAGCTTAAATGCATTCCCCTAAGTTGCACTTAAGGGGGGGGGGTGTTGGTGTAATTAAGTATTTACTAATTACACTTTACTTAAGTTTACTTAGGATAATGCATTTGCATATTAGTTGTCATTGAGACACCTAGGAGTTTGCATTTCATTTTAGCACATGGTTAGGAAAAATTCCACTTTAGATGGTGATAGTTTTCATCTCATACCTCTTTGTGTGTGAGATCCACCTTTAGTTCTCTTATCACATTATCTTGTTGCACATGTTGCACATACTTTGATGTATGATGGAGGATGATCCACCTTTGGTGGACATGTGATTCCACCTAGTGTGGTTGATAGCTTATCATCTCCTTATCATATAGTCTTATTACATTGCCTATATATTTTGGCACTCCTACATTGTATGTAATCAATCTATTATCCATTATCATTTGATCATTATTGAGTTATTCATTTGATCATATCATATTTTTCTCTCTTGTACTATAAATTGAGCTTCTAGATCTTGGCATTTAATTCTTTTCCTTAGGAAAATTCTTACAAATCTTAAGGAAAATAAAAACAAGGATAAACAACTTCATCACTAGATATCCTTTAAGAAACAATGTACTTGAAATCCAAGCCAAAGAGGGCATAGCTCTTTTGAGGTGAGGAAGAAATAGTTGTAAGAAGATACCTTGCAACAAGTGTAAAGGGATCCTTTTGAGGGATACATAATGAAATAATGAAGAGATCTTTCCTCAAATACATCTACCCTTAGGAGGTCTTTGATAGAGATAACATAATTGGCTTAAAAAAGGGAAGGAAATCAAAATATACACCTTTGCAATTTCTAGATAAGAGAATTCTCGGTGGAGGATAACACATTTTCCACACCAAGAGAGATCATTTATAATTGACATATTATTTCAAAAAAGGAACATGTTTTAATCAAGGATTGAAACCTCATGACAAAGAGAAAGGCCTCATGAAGAACAAACAATTATATGAAATAAATGGACCATGTTATAAAAGATACAACTCAAAAAAGGGAGATTTAATCCTTGGAAAGATATAAGATTGAAAAATTGTTCTTTCTCCCCAAGCATGGAGACAATAATAAGAAGGCTATTATGTTGCTAACCAAGTATTATTACACATGAAATTGTACCACCATGCATGATAATGGACCCCAACAAGATAAGCTACTAATTTTGTATAGCAAGGAACAACATGATAGGCCAAGGGAGTGCTAGAGCACTACTTTTAGATTGAGAAAAAGTATAAATCAAGTGTAATACGAATAAGAACTTTGTCACATAAATCTTGAACAATTTTGTTAATCTCAATGTAATTAAAAATATAATGAGAATGTTTTTTTCCCATGAATAATTTATGGATGATACCATTTCTATGAGAGAAATGATGATAAAGGAAGCCCATAATTTGAAAAATGCAGTAACTACTTATTATAATGCTTTGGGTCAGCAAATTAATTGGGATAAGAGCTCCATTTTCTTCATAAATAACCTTGAGCAAAGACAAAGAAGGATTGTTGATATCCTAGGTTGTGGTATATAGTCTCTACCTTCGACTTACCTTGGCCTGTCAATAAGCTCTAAACCTCTTGAAGTGTTCTGGACCTCCATTGTTGAAAGATTCAATAAAAAGCTCACTGGCTACAAGGGTGTTCTCTTAAGTCAAGTGAGGAAAATCCAAATTATGAAATCAACTATGCCAAAGCTTCATGTTTATTCCTTGAGTCTGTTTAAGATCCCTCACAAATTTGCTAAGATGATTGAAAGGATTCAAAAAAGGTTCATGTGTTCGGGAGTGGAAGATAAGAAAAGAATGAACTTAGTGGCTCGGGAGAATGTGTGCAAACCTAAAAGATGTGAATGGTTAGGATTGAGAAGCATTAAAATTTTCAACAAAGCTCTGTTGGCTAAATAAATTTGGATAATCTTTGGGGAAAGAAAGGAATGGAACTCCATCCTGATTAACAAATATTTATTCAATAATTCTACCCTGGAAGATTTCCTTTGGTCCAGAGAGATCATTCAAGGATCTTTTATTAGGAATTATCTAGAATAGTATTTTTTACGCTAAGGATCTGGTGATTAAAGTTGTTAGATGGAGTTTGGGAAATGGGAGGAGAATCAAATTCTGGGGGGACTATTGGCTATAGGAAGGTCATCCTTCCAACAATCAAGACTAGAGTCAGACTATCAATAGATGTAAAGATTCTATAGGTGAGAATGTCTTTGATTATTGGAAAGGAGGTAATTGGATCAACCTGGGGGAGATTGATAGAATCTTCCAACCTATTAACAAGAAATTGCATACTTGGTTTGTTAAGGATGGAAATCTTGATCATCTTATTTGGGCTCCTAAACCGGATGGTATTTTTTTTGTTTCCTCTACTTTTGATCTTTTGCATACTAGAGATTACAAACCTCTTTGCTTGAAGGTCTATTATAAATTCCTTATCCCTAAAATTAACATATTCTTTTAGTTGTTATCTTAGAACAAACCCTTGACTATCGATAATATCTATAAAAGAGGCTTCTACTTGCCTAACAAATGTTTTCTTTGCATGGAAGAGGCTGAATCGTGTAATCATATCATGTTGCATTGTTCCTATTCATGTAATTTTTGGGAAATTATCTTTAGAAAATGGAATATGTACTGGTTTTTTCCTCTTTCTTGGTAGGACTTTCTAATCCAATAGAGATGTCCCTTCTCGAATAGATTGGCTAAAGAATTTTGGAATCTTCTCCTCCCTCATTTTAGCTGGCAGATATGGAAGGAGAGGAACAATAGATTATTTTGAGAGAAGTATGCCAAGCTTGAGGTGGTAGCTAATCACATATGCAGGGGTATGGAGGAGAAATTTTCTTCTATCTCCCATAATAATCCATCTCTTATTTCCCAGGAGGATCTTTTGAAGATTAGAAATTGGCAGCCCGAAATCATATCTGATAAATTACATAACCCTAGAGAAGGGGCTTAGTGGTTGTGTCCTCCTCAAGATTAGTACAATGCTAACTTTGATGGGGCTGCCAAAGGCACCCTGGGTATGATGGGTGGTGGTGGTATTATTAGAGACTGGGCTGGTAATAGTATTGATGCAGTGGGTTCTCCTTATGGATTACAATCCAACCACATGGCTGAAGCAATGACTGCTCTCAAAACTATTATGCTGGCATAAGAGTTGGGCTATAAGAAAGTTTGGTTGGAAGGAGATTCCTTGAATATCATCAATTGCATAAAGGGCCTTAATAAACCCTCGTGGAATATAGAGAAAATTATTGATAAAATTAGACTTATTTTTCAAAATTTTGAAGATTCTTATGTAACCCATGATTATCATGAAACTAATATGGTTACGAATGGGTTATCTAATATTGGAGTCAAGAGTGACATCACTCACAAGTGGTATGGAGTGAAAAACCTAAATGATGACATTAAAAGGCTCATTGATTATGATAAGATCAATAAAAAATGAGGAGCCATTCAAAATAATAATGACTTTAATTGATATGAGATAGATTAAAAGTAAAAGAGGTGTGAAGTGGTAGTCAAAATGCATTCTTATTATTACCTTCTTATCATGCACACTTTGTGGGTGCCTAAAATAGATTGGGTTTCGAATTTGAGTTGCATTGTGTTTTGGGTGTTGAGCTTAAACTACTTTCTACTTCCTTTATTATTGATTAAGATTAGGCACTATAACTTGTAGAATAACTGTGAGACCGATAAAATGGGAGGGGGGCTTAAAAGGGAAGAACCCTCTAAATGTAAATGGAAAGAGGATTAAAAAGTCTGGAAGAAGCTTAAGAAGGGGGGTGTTTTGGACTATCTTCAAAGACTACATGGACATAACAAGGAAAGGAATTTGCAGCGAGCTGGGATAACAAGGTTGTTAACCTCATTGGTAAGTCCTTTATCCTTACCCTAGATTTAATTGTTGATATCACAGGGCTACCTTTGCAAGGTATGAATTATTTTAACAATAGAAGAACTAACAAAAAATACTTTAGGGATTTTCCTAGGACTAATGAAGAGAAAGAAATGTTGATCAACGAGAAAGAGGACTTTGTTAAAATTGAGACTATTAAGCTTCTCTGGGCTAAGGTTTTGAGGGTCATCATGCAGTATTTTACTCTTGACAGGAGATTTACAAGGGTTTACAATTATCACTTTGTCCTCAAAAATTATTTATGTCATTACACCAGGGTGTTGTTCTCGTTCTTTTTACTAAGTTCTCTAAACTAGAGCTTTATGGATAATAGGAAAAAACCCAAATCCCTTGTTATCCATGATGGCCTGATTTTGCTAATATTTGAATATGCAAGAGATAAAATTATGGATTATATTCCCAAATAAGTTGATAATAGCATATAAAAGAGACGGAAGGTTGTGACTGATGTAGGGTTGTCTATCAAGAAGAAGAATAAAAAGGATAAATCGGGTCGGAAGGAGACTCCCCTATCTATTTTTTATTACGATAAGGGAATGCAAACTAAGGATGATAAGGATGAATCCCCTGCTGAGGATGATATTCTTGAGAATGTTGAGCATAATAGTAAGGACGTCTTGGATGAGATTGTTGTTCATGTTGAATCTCATGAAGAACAATTTGATTTGATGGTCCAGGATAATAGTGTTCCATCTTTGGAGGGCAGAGGTAAGGATGATCCTATGATTGATAAATATAGGTTTAGGGAGGAGATCATCAAAGAAAAATAGAGTCCTCATGGAAGGAGGGTAAGAAAGCCCAGCATGAGATTTTTGATGAGGTCGACAATATTCAAGATTTAGCCCTAGAGATTGTTGAGAGTGCCTAGCAGGAGCTCGATGATGATTATGCCTAGAGCCCTTCTTATAATGAAAATATGGAAAGTGAGAATGTCGATAGGGATACTGATGAGAATGCAGATGATGTCAAGAGTGAAGGGGAAAGAGAATATTTTGGAAAGGAATATTTTATTGATGATGATGAGGAAGGAGCTATTGAGGTAGATTCTTCCTTCATGAAGAACTCCACTAGGACAATTATTCCTACTATTTGTTTTGTTTTTTATGACCATACCAATAGTCCCCTTGTTTTTTAGAAAGAGGATTTGAATGTTGAGAAGGAGAAGAACAAAAATACCCAGAATAAAGGGGAAACCACTTCACTGGAAGAGGAAGACTTCAACAACAAAAATGTTCTTAACATGGGTGTTCTTAATGCAGCTAGGAGCAAAGCATTCTTGGCATTTAACTTAGATAAATGGGAATTCCATGAAATTAATGAGCTGAGCATCAAGCACAGAGCTTTGGATGCAAAATATGATATGCTGGAGGATACTGTTGATAATTTGAGGAATGATATGGTCATGGATAATATTAAAGGAAAAGTTGTTTTGATTGAGGAAAATAATACTTTGAGCATGTAGGAAGAGAAAATTTCAAGCATCACCCATGTACAACAGAATTAAAAATAATGAAATCATGCTTAGAAAGCTTCTTTTCCATAGTATTGAAAGTATGAAAATAATTTTTATGAATCTCAATGTTCTTTATTCTCCGCTGGAGAGAAACTACATGGAAAAGAATGTTATTCTGGTGGATGATGAGCCAGTTAAGCTAGATGGCCAAGTTTGTGGCCCAGGTACTAGAATAAGAGAAAGCACTAAGAAGAGGAAGGTGACTCTACCTAAGGAGTTGGTGAGCCTGAAAGAGTCAATCCAAAAGATCCAGTCTTTGCAGGAGGCCTTCAAGGAGTTCCTGAATATGCTAGATTGACTATTGTTGCTGGTTATTTCTTTTTGTTCTCTTGCTAGTGGTTTTTTTTGCTGGAAGGTACTCTATTTTTTATGGTTGGAGCCTTTAAACAACTTTATTTCTACTAAGGTCTATCTTTGGTTTTGCCTATGTTTCATGGCAGTAGTTTTTTTTAATGATTTTATGCTATTTTTCTATATTTTACTAGCATGTAAAGGGTTTTAGGTCCCCTTCAACACCTATATTTACCTTAATCAAAAACAAATAACGAGAATAACTATGATAAATAAAAAAGAAAACATGTACCATTATTAATTAATTTTGGACTCTTTGGGAAACTTCAAAAAGAGAATTTAATGTTTTTGTCATATTTATGTTTCCCAAAGATTCTTATTGTTAATTTCAAATTATCCTCATGAGATGTAGGTTTTATTTTTTTTGGTAAAAATATTTATAAAGAAGGGGGACACAATCCTATATCTTCCATAATGCATTGTGAAGCAAAGGGATGAATGGATGGAGGAGGATTAATCTTTGCAAGGAAATTTTTAATGCTATCTTCTGTTGGATTACGGAGAGGGGGGGTGAATCAGTAATCCTTGATTCCAAATACCTTAAGAACTTTTCTATGATTAAATCGGTAGCATCTCGGTAAAAAAAACTTCACTATTCATCAACAACAGTAAATAAAATATAACAATCAGTAAATCATTCACATAAATCATGCATCACATGTACCACCAATATTTAATGCGAAAACCCAACTTTGAGAAAAAAACATTGTGGGAATTATCACCCACTAATAAAATACTCTTCTGAAGTACACCTGATTAAGAGCCAATTTGGTTAAAGATTACAATACACACTTTTAGGTGTGACTCAGTCAAGGGATTTACCTAAAATCTATTAGGATATTCACCCTATTAGGAGTGGCCTTGTTAGAGGGCTTCAAACACTCTTTACACTGTTATCTTTTTCAAGGGTTTTACAATAAGACTGTTAGGTCTACTCAGTTAAGAGATTTCTCTATTACAAATGCTAATAAGCAATAGTAAATAAAATGACCTATAGATTTGCAACTATCTTTTCTCAATCAGATCTTTTTGTGCTCTTCAATCTTCACTTCAATTCTTCATTATCCACTGGCATCAACACTTCATCAAATCTTTCTTTTCCACTCAAAATCTCTTTGTGCCTTCTTCACTGTATCAGTCGGTGACCCTTCAACTACTCAATTTGCCAACCATTTGTCCATACAAGATCATTCTTTATATAGACAATTTTTTCCTCTTAATATCCTCTATTACATTTTCCTTTGATCAATCTTAACCATCCAATTCAATATACCATGAATCTGGATCTCGGTAATACATTTTCTTTTCACCTAGGAACTTGAACTTTTCTTGAAACTTGTTCCATCTCTTTTTGTCATTTAGATCTTGTCGTAGATCTTCATCTTGAATTTTTCTATGTGTAGATATATTGTAACTAAATCTCCTCATCATCATGATCATCCAACTCATCATAGATATTCATTAAATGTTGACTCAATCCTTATTTAATGTTTGTTCCTTGCTTGGTATCCTACATCTGAATTTTGGTTAACTTCACTTGGTGCATAAATATTTCCTGCTTGGTACCTTGAGTTCTTTTTGCTTTACTGAGTGACCTTTCCTTTTATCTTTACCTTACCAAGTGACTTTTCCTTCTCAGTAGCCAAAACAACTTAACTTACTGACTTGAAAAATATTCATTACCATGCTTTACCAACTTAACATAATAATATGTTAGGTAGAAAAAATTATATCAACATGATCTTAACATTGTCTGATCTATATCAATTTCCCAATTATGTTCTTCAACTTCACAACATCTCATTTCTTCTTCTCCTTAACTCATTCAACTTATATCATATATTGAATGATATGGCAACATAATATAAACCAGAAATCAATTGCTTGACATCAATGACAAGACAATAACTGATCTAACCTTACTACTATTTTTCACTCCTATTTGAGCATTAATGGTTGTCATTAGTATCACTTAGTTGGTAAAGGAGGCAATCAGGACAGTTGGTCAAAATACATAAAGCCTATACACTGAGAAGGATAAAAGGTAGATCTCTAAGTTTACCAAACATAGCTTTGACCGAGTACTCTCACCGAGCCAAATGTTTATCAAGTACCAAGCATAGTGATCATTGAGCATTCATATGAACCGAGCACCAGTTAATTACTAAATGAAGAATGCAGTGAACACTGAGTAAAATAGGAAATGACATAGCAATTTGAAATGGCACAAACTTCAATGCAAATGATTCACACCAATTAGAAAATGGTTTACCAAGATCGAGATAGAATTATATATGGATGTGATCATTAAATTGTTGATGATTCCTATGTACTATAAGATCTAGGTTATTTTGTTTCACTGTTGATCTTAGGTTTTCTAAGATATTGTAAAACCCTAATTAGGTCAAGTTAGTTTGATATAATGTGTAAAGATGTCATTATGAACACATATCATGAAGCAGTATCTGCACTAAGGATATCAGGAGATTAGACAAGGTTTTTGATAGAAAGGTTTGTAAGAAGCATTTAGTTTTTCAGAACGTACACAAGGCTACTAAGCAGAACATAAGGACACATACATCACTAAAAGGTGATATCCTTATGGTATATTATAGATCTAATTTAGGAAATATTGATTTGCTAATTACAGATATATTTTATTGTTACCATTTAACCATTGTAGCAGATTTAAAATCTCCTAACAGAGTGGACTTAACTGTTCTTAGTTAAATCTCTTAACCAAATACACACATGTATTGTGTTGGTAAAATTCTCTAACCAAGTACATCTAGCTAATCTAATTGTTACTCCTAACAGGCTAAGATCACTAGAAGTGATCACAATTTTATAGCCTTAACCGACATACTTTGTTATTGCAGTAGTGAAGATTTGTGGGTGTCATCCCCACCGTAGTTTTTACCTTTTTACAAGGGTTTCTACGATACCAAAATATTTGTGTTATGTGTATGAAGTTTCATGAATGGCTTGTTGATTAGATTACATGCAATTATAGATTCAATAATATTTGAATGTATGTTTCATACAATGGCCTCAGTCGGTTAACTTCTATTTACACTTGCAAAGTTTTTGGTCTTGAAAAGTTTTGAAGGTACTAATTCACCCCTCCCCTCTTAGTACATATCTTTCCACAATCCCAACAATTGGTATCAGATCTAGATCTCTTGTTAAGAAGGTTTAATCACTGGAGAGAAAAGATCAAAGGATGAAAAGATATAAGCTTGATAAGACTATTGAGAACCAAAGATTAAAAATGCAGAATATTGAGAAATTCAAGGAAGCCAAAGAAGAATTGAAGAATTTACTGATCAAGAGGAAGGATATGGAAATTTGGTATAATGAGACTAATTATCATGAAGAAGAGATAGATGATCCATTTGAGGTATCTGGATCTAGATCTGGTAGCATATCTGATGCATCTAAAGGAACCATATCAGATCTATCTAAAAATAATATTCATCTTACTGACCAAGTGAAAGCACTACAGATTAGTCAAGAGACACAAATGGTAAGAATGAGTGATGTCATGAACAATGTAAGGCAAGCAGAAAAAGAAATAAATTTGGTTATTGAAGATAGGAGGCAAATGACTGACAAGTTGCAAGAGAAGGAATCTAAGATACTGAGACTCACTAAGCATCACTTTGAAATCTCTAATTAGATGGTTGTCATAAGTCAGGAAGTGAAATGAGTAAACAATGAGCTTACAAAGAAACTAGAAGAGATCAGTGAATTAAGAGAGGAAAATTAAATATTGAAGAATGAGGTAAAGATGCAACAACAACATAATGAGATGATCAAGAAAGATGAAGACAATACTAAAAGAATGGATAAATTTTTGATTAGTCAGAAAAGACTTGATAGCACAACTAGTTTAGGCTATACCGAGCAGGGAGAGTCATCAAGAAAAGATAAACAAAATAATTCCTATGCTAATCCAAGTCCAAAGAAGCTATCATGTTATCATTGTGTAAAATCAGACCACACATCAAATATTTGCAGAAGCAAAGCAAAAGGTATTCCTAAATTTAATGGTTATTGTTATAACTATAATAAGTATGGACATCAGGCACATGAGTGTAGATAAAATTTGAATAGGACACCTAAGAAACCTTATATGGAAAAACATTATTGCACTTGCAATATGCATGGACACATGTCACAAGAATGTAGGACAAAAATGAAGCAAGTTTGGACACCGAAAGAAAAGAACAAATCATATCAACCGAGAAGGAAAGGTAATGCATATACTTGGGATTACAACACTTGGGTTAATTGCACATGTGGTAGGTATGGACATGTAGCATAAAATTGCATGAGAATGAACTAGAGAAGAAGATATTGTAATTGGAAAAGTATTGGAATGACATGTTTGCACTGTCACAAGGTCGGTCACTTAAGCAAGGATGGAAGAGACTGAGCACCAAAGATACATATAGATACAAATGGAAATACAATTGAATAAATCATGAGGATAAGAAATCAAATGTAGATAAAAGAATCAAATGACAATGTTGGATCAAACACTGCAATCTGTGACACCTCATCCATCAGATTAGGTGATATCACCACCTCCACCTAAGAAATGAAGGTATGGATGGAACTACATTTTAATCAACTATATTTTACAACATTTCCTTATATTTAGCAAAATCACACCAAATCAACATGAAATGAGATGCACTATGGGATTACATGTTTAGAACTTGAATTGTGTACATTCGGTAAAAGCATGACCGAGTAAATGTTTGCTAGTCAGTAAATATTGGCAAGATTAACTGAGTCATGGTATCAAACAAGTAATATCTAAGTGTCAATTGAGCTAAGGTCTTTAAAGTGTAAATCGAGTGCAACTATGTCTACCGAGATATGGTAGGTAAAGCATTTAATGTGAAAGTTTGAGTGGGAAAAGAGATTTTTGGTATAAATACATGATGAATTTAGTCATTTCTTCACACAGCGATCATGAGAAGAACCAGAGTGAATTGAGAAAATTTGAGTGAAGAATTTCCAAAGCTTTTAGCAAATATTTAAAGAGATCCCGAGTGATTTTATCATGATCTAAAGTAAGTTCCTCAACCGCCGAGATGTTTAACAAGAATATTTACGAAGCCCTAAATTTGAGTAACTATGGCATCTTCATCCAAGGTCACATTGATTAAGTCTACGACATGTGATGAACCAAAATACAAATTGCACCCTGAAATTGCATCACAAATTGATCAAACTAGTGTGTTTTCCAGTATAACACCTAGGGTTTTGTTGGTACAAGACATTCGTGCATACATCCACTACAAGATCGATGCAATAAGAGATTTCAAGCTTCAATCCACTTACCAGGAGCTGAGTGTGAATGAAAAGCTCAAGGATGTGCACAAACACCTAGAGGTGAAGGGATTAATGAATGCCGTATATTTCCTGAGAGAGCTTAAGACATAGTGAATTAGGGTTTTTTTGAGTCGAGTACATGAAGGAAAATTATGGCTAGATGAATCAGTCAAGATAACCAAGGACATTATACATGCAGTCATCGATTACCCTGTTACCAATAAAGTTAAAGCCCTAAGGAGTGCACCAAGGACTGAGATCAAGAAGCTTACAGGAGTAGAATGGGATGGCATAGGTATGAGAGTCAACATAATTGTTGATCTTGAGATAAGGTTATAAGCTTATGTTGTTGATTACAAGATATTCTAATCAAGTAGGCCAAACGGTGTACCTTATGGAGTCGTAGACATCGCATACAAGATTGTTAAGAAAGGTTTCCAATTTGACCTCACTGAGCTTCTACTGAAACAATTGGAGGAGAATATGAGAACTATAAGGAAAATAAAGACAAACACTTGTAAGTTCAGTTCCCTACTGGTTTGTGTATTTTTCTACATACAAAACTTCTTTCCCTCAGTCGGTAATGTTGACTGAGATGTTAACCAACTAGTCATTATGCAAATCAATGAATTTATACAAAGTCTAGGTCAAAATTTTGTCAATGTTATGGATCTTTATTTTGAACAATTCAAAGATAGAATGCATCAAAGGAGCAGGATACCAGGTCAGCTAGTAGAAAAACATAAAGATGATATTTGTTTCCTAGTGGACACCGAGACCACATTAATCAAGGCAGTTGAACCAAGGGATTCTTGATTACCCCCAATGGGCTATGAACTATATATTGACTGAGCTTCTAAGTCAATACAAGCATTGTTGGCCAAGCCCAAAGATCCAAAGGCTACTAGGTTCAAAACCTATGAAGAGGCCAAATTAAGAATAAATATGGATATAGTTAGAGTGAAAGTTAGTAGAAAATCCAAGAAGATGATGGATACTTTGGTAAAATAATTTGGAGATGATGCAGAAGAAGAAGAAGTATCATCAGCTAATCCGGTTGAAGAAGCAACCAAGGAATAGTTACTAATTGGCAACAATGAACATGATGAGGAGGAGACTGAGTCAGATAAAGATATCCAAGTTGCATTAGTAAAGGCCACAGGGAAGAGAAAACAAGCATAAACACCTATAAGAGAAAGGATAAGATCCTCAATAACTACTTCTCCACCCTTGAAGAAAGGAATTGCAAAAATATCAAGGCCAACTCCCACTAAAACATATATGAAGAAAAAGAGAAGTGCACAAGTCACCTCTGAGCAACCTAAAAAGAGGAGAAGATTGATAAGAGAAAAATATGATATTGATGAAGATGATGAAGAAGAGGATCAAGGTAAATTCAAAGTTGTTTTAAATAAAAGTCAATCGATAGATGAACTAGTTGAGAATATAAAGGCAACAGGTCAACTTTCTCAACCTAAAATGAGTCGGTATGTATATATGACTACCGAGGATCAGGAGAAAATATAAGAAGCCATTATTCAAATGATGATCAAGTTTAAGAAAGTACCCATTGAATTTGCTAAATATGTTCCTAAAGAATTGCATGAGAAAGTGTCAGCCAGGTGGACATATGCCCTACACACAAAGAAGAAAATGTGGGAAGACTCATTAATTTTGGCCATGCCTACTCTATCGATTCTTGAGATAGAAGAACTAATGAACCAATACTCAAAATGCTTTTTAATTAAGGGTAGAGCCCTTGATATATTGGTAGGAAACCTTGAGTCAATTGATGAGAATGATAAGCTTCTATGGACCATAATTTTGAAAGCTAGGGCAGAAGATGATCAACTTGCACTGGCTATCATTCCCAAGAAGAAGAACAAAAAGAAAGGAAAAGGAATTCACTCTAATGATGTAGACATAGCCACCAAGAAGCCAATCCATATATCTGATATCGAGATAGAAGATGACACTCTTGTTATGGACTTTTACCCAGCTAGATATAGTGAAGAACATAGACAGGATGCTCCTGAACAACTAGTAACCCCATGGATAGATGATGTTTTGATTGAGGACATCGTAAATGGAGATCCTGATGATGTAAATGATGATGAGGATATTAACATTGTTGCAAACACCACCGAGGAGAATGCACCTAGTAAGGAAGCAACATGTGATATACCAGGTGACTTACCCATATTGGTTAAAGCAATTGAAATTGTTACACAAAAGGAACCTGAAGGCTCTACATCCAAGCAACAAAAGGATACACCTGAGGGATAGGGTATAATAGAGAAGAAAGCTTCAAATGAACCTGAGAATAAAGAAGCTGAAACCAAAGAACCAGAAGAGAATACACCTATAGAATCAGCTACAATAGACACCACACGAGATGCCCAAGGCCAAGCCACCGAGACACCAATCACTAGGAAAGAAAAGGAAGAGAGTGTGTTTATCGAGTCAAAAAAGCCAAATCCAAAGACCAAAGCTCTAGTCCTTACACCAAATCTCCTACCTCTGAGAAAAATAAAAAGAAGAAACATGATAAGGGTCTTGTAACACTAGATAAAGTTATTGAAATTCTTGAATGTGACCCTAGGACTTTAGACCCCAAATCCTTGAGAAGGTATGGAGAATTGTGCACAAGGAAGGTTGCACATGAGAAAATGAGAAAAGAAAGTAAGAGAAAACAAGCCTTAGAGGAAGTTAGAGATATCCTAATGCAAGTAGTCCCTGACATCAATGTTGATGAGTAAACTCCCATCATTGATCAACTTGCTACTCTAACTGGACACATCAATGCCCCTGATGTAGATGTAGATAAGAGAATGGAAGAATGGGTAGAAGAAATAATCCAATTAAAATTAGCAAAGAAAATAAGCCAGGAAGTGGCAATCAATAAGGTCAAGCTCTCAAAGGTTGTTTTTTAGATTGAAACCATCATTCAATAGATAATACAAATTTTTTATAAGTTATGCATTGTGGACCACTTCACTATTGAGATTAGTGAAAAGATCAAGAAACTTGATGAAGAAATACAGGTTAGTGCAAATAATTCTTTAATCAAGCCCAATGCATTTCTTAAGCATTTTTCAAAGGTTCAAGAACTTCAGAAGTTAAGAGTTGATTTGAGGAAGCAAGAAGATACAATCAATGAACAAATAACTGAGCTTCAGGTTGAGTTGCTTCCCCATCTTAAGATAATGGAGTGACATTTCAATAAGGCAAAGAATTTAATTGCCACCTCAAAAAAATTAGTGCTAGAAATTTTTTTTGACATGCATGGTCGATTTAGAGCACATTGCTCTTGAGAACCTGAAAGAGGAATGAGAAAACCTCTTGGTTTCACTAAAGAAAACCCATCATAATATTTGTGACAAGTTGTAAGTACATTTTTTTTACATTAATTTCAAAATGGGGGAAATTCTATGTATATATATGCCAGTATGTACTTCACACCGAGAGCATGTACAAAGGGGGAGTTTGTATATTTTTTTTTGGCAATTAGTACAGATACATAAAGTTTTGATACTAATGTCAAAGGGGGAGAATGTTATTCCTATTTGAGCATTAATGGTTGTCATTAGTATCACTTAGTTGGTAAAGGAGACAATCGGTCAAAACACATAAAGCCTATACATCAAGAAGGATAAAAGGAACATCTCTAATTTTACTGAACATGGCTTTGACCGAGTACTCTCACCGAGCCAGATGTTTACTGAGTACAGAGTATAGTGATCACCGAGCATTCATATGAACCGAGCACCAGTTAATTACTGAATGAAGAATGCAGTGAACACAGAGTAAAATAGGAAATGACATAGCAGTTTGAAATGGCACAAAATTCAATGCAAATGGTTCACACCGATCAGAAAAGAGTTTACCAAGATTGAGGCAAAATTAAATATGGATGTAATCATTAAATTGTTGATGATTCCTATGCATTGTAAGATCTAGGTTATTTTGTTTCATTGTTGATCTTAGGTTTTCTAAGATATTGTAAAACCCTAATTAGGTCAATTTAGTTTGATATAGTATGTAAAGATGCCATTATGAACACATATCATGAAGGATTAGCCGCAGCAAGGACATCAAGAGATTAGACTGGGTTTTTGATAGAAAGGTTTGAAAGAAGCATTCAGTTTTTCAAAACATACGCAAGGCTACCGAGTAGAAAATAATAACACATACATCACTACAAGGTGATATCTTTATGGTATATTATAGATCTAAATCATGCAAGATTGATTTTCTAATTACAGATACATTTTACTGTTACCATTTAAACATTGTAGCAAATTCAAAATCTCCTAACAGAGTGGACTTAACCGTTCTTAGTTAAATCTCTTAACTGAGTACACACATGTATTGTGTTGTTAAAATCCTCTAACTAGGTAGATCTAGCTAATCTAATTGTTACTCCTAACAGGGTAAGATCACCAGAAGTGATCACAATTTTGTAGCCTTAACCGACACACTGTGTTACTGCAGTAGTGAAGATTTGTGGGTGTCATCCCCATCATAGTTTTTACCTTCTTACAAGGGTTTCTGCGATACCAAAATATTTGTGTTATGTGTATGAAGTTTCATGAATGGCTTGTTGATTAGATTGCATACAATTGCATCTTTAGTAATATTTGAATGTATGTTTCATATAATGGATTCAATCGGTTAACTGCTATCTACACTTGCAAATTTTTTGGTCTTGAAAAGTTTTGAAGGTACTAATTCACCCCTCCCCTCTCAGTACTTATATTTCCATAATCCCAATGCTATCATCATGTATTCTTCTGATCTTGTTCATTCTTCGTCATCAGCTCCATTAGATAATCAATCTTCTCAATATTACTATTAGTTATGACCTAACAATCTCCCTCTTTGGTATTGATGGAAACACTAACAAATTTAGTATTCAATTGATGATGGTACCCTGCACTGTTATTCATATTTTGTACTCCCTCTGAATAGTAACTTCTTCTTTTCTATTCTAGATCTTCCATCTTCCATCTATCTATTTCTCTTTCTCTATCAGTAGTAGTCTTCTATATTATTTCCTTTTCCGATTCCATCAACAACATTCTCCTTCTTATAAAAAATCATCAATGATATTCTCCCTCTATTGATAAGATTTCCTTCACATCAATTGACTTATTCATCTCCCTCTATACTTCTCCAGACATCTTCAAACTTCTCCCTCTTTGACAACAATGCCAAAGAAACATAAACTTATCACATTATACCTCAAGTGTATAGATTTTCTATTGCAGTCATAAACTTCTTTCACATCTTCAGGCTTCACCTAAAGAGTGAATACTAGCATAAACTCACAAAATAGATATTCTAATGAGTTCCTGAATTGACACAACATGCATCTTGCCTTAGTGCACATTGGATAGGGGAAGAACCCCTAACTTACCTTAGAGATACTCAAAAGCATCCTTTGGTAGTGGTTTAGTAAATATGTCAACTATCTGTTATGTAGAATTCACATACTCCAATGTCACATGCTTATCTTGTACTTTCTCTCTCAAGTAGTGATACTTAATAGATATATGCTTTATTTTTTAATGCATCACAAGATTCTTTGATATGTTAATATAATTGGTATTATCACAATAGATTGTAATTGGATTAGTAATCTCTTCATGCATACCTTCCAGTATTTTTTTGATCCATACAATGTTATAAAAATTCATAGTTGCAACAACATACTTAGCTTCAGGAATAGATTGTGAAATACAACTTTGTTTCTTGCTTAAACATGTCACTAGCCTTTCTCCTAAAAAGAAATCTCTACCACTAGTGCTTTTTTTGTCATTAATATTTCCATCCCAGTCAAAATCAATATATACCTTAAGATCAAAATACCTCCTTTTGTGTATAACAGACCAAAATCTTTAGTCCCTTTCAAATATTTGAATATCCTTTTAACTGTAGACAAATGTGTCTCCTTTGGGTTTGCAAAAAACCTTGTAACTATACCAACATAATGTGCAATATCAGGTCTACTGTGTACAACATATTGTAGTTTACCAATCATAGATCAGTAAAGTGTCTCATTCACTTCCTTTGTGTCATCTTCCTTTGACAATTTACAACTAGTAGCCATCGGTGTTCCAACTAGTTTTGTGTCTTCCATATTGAATTTTTTCATGATCTCCTTGATATACTTAGATTGTGTTATGTAGATCCCATCATTTACTTATTGAATTTGAAGACCAATAAAGAATTTAATCTCTCCAATAATAGACATCTCAAATTCCTTTCTCATTTCCTTAGAAAATGATTTAGACATTATCTCATTACTACCAAATATAATGTCATCAACAAATATCTCAACAATCAAATTTTCATTAGAACTATCACATTTCAAGTATAAATTGATGTTATCACTAGTCCTTTCAAATCAAATCTTAACTAAGTAAGAGTGCAATCTTTCATACCATGCTTGGGGTGTCTTCTTCAATCCATATAAAGCTTTATGCAGTTTGCATATCATATCCTTATTGCTTCTGTCAAAAAATCCATCAGGCTGTTCAATGTAGACTTCTTCTTCAAGAATTCCTTTTAGAAATGTAGACTTAACATCTATTTAATAAACTTTGAATCCTTTGTAAGAAGCATATGCAACCAATATTCTTACACCTTCTAATCTAGAAACGGGTTCAAAAGTCTCACCATAGTCAATACCTTCTTCTTATGCATACCCTTTGCAAACTAATCTTTATTTGTTTCTGATCACATCTCCTTTCTCATTGAGTTTATTTTTAAAATTCTATTTTGTTCCAATCACATTCTTATCCTTAGGTGTCTGTACTAGTGACCATGTGTTGTTCTTTTCAATCTGATCTATTTCTTCTTTCATAGAATTCATCCAATCTTCATTCTCTAGTGCATCCTTTACTAATCTTGGCTCAAATTCAGAAATCAAACATGTGTTATCTTTCAACTTACTTCTTGTCATGACTCCTGCATTCTTTTCTCCAATAATTTTGCTTGATGAGTGGTGTATTCTCACATATTTTACTAATACATGCTCGATAGAATGTTCATTAGTGTTTTCATCTCTCAGTGGAGGCTCATCTTGTTCATCAGTTTCTTCTTGTTCCTACTCAGTTGTGCCAACCAAATTACCTTCTTGTACATAGACAAATCTTTTATAATCTTCAGGTTCATTTTTGCTATCTTCTTCATTCATTTCTGCAAATTCATCAATCCTCACATTTTCACTTTCAAAAAATTTGTTAGCGGCTTTGATAAAACATTTATATGCTTTTCTCTTTGATGAATAACCTAGGAATATACCTCCATCTCCTTTAGAGTCAAACTTTCCATTTCTAGCATCTTTCAGTATATAACACCTACTTCCAAAAAAATTAAAGTAACTTACATTTGGTGTGTGACAAAATCAAAGTTCATAGGGTGTCTTGTTTGTACCTATCTTCAACTGTACTTGGTTAAGAGTATAAATTGCACTTATAGCTTCTCTCCAGAATATTTGTGCAACCTTTTTGTTAATCAACAAAGTTCTAGCACAATCAACAATAGATCTATTCCTTCTCTCAGCTATCCCATTTTGTTGTGGAGTCCTCGCTGAAGATACTCATCTCATGATTCCATGCTCATTGTAGAAGATAGTAAATTCATCAAAGATAAATTCACCTCCTCTATCAGATCTTAAACACTTCAATTGTTTACCTGTTTCTTTTTCAACTCTTGCTTTATACCACTTAAACATTTGAAATGCATTAGATTTTTCTTTTAGAAACATAGAAAACATCATTCTTGAATAATCATCAACAAAAAAAATGAAATATCGATCGCCATAAAAGCTTTGAACTCTCATAGGACCATAAAGGTCAGTGTGAACCAATTCCAAAATAGCATTAGTAGAGTAAGATTTGCTTGAAAAACTTTACTTAGTCATCTTACCAATCTGACATTCCTTGCACATCACTTTATCAGGTTTGCATAATTTTGGTAGTCCTCTAACTCTACTCTTCTTACTTACTTTGATCAAGTTATCAAAATTTACATGATAGAGTCTCTTATGGCATAACCATACATCTTCAATTTTAACAAACACACAACTCTTTGCATCAGTATCAAGATAAAATAGATTGCCTCTTGATTGTCCACCAGTTCCAATCAGATCTCCATCAACACCATAGATCTTAACCTTTTTGTTCTGAAATTCTAGTTGGTAGCCAGTATTGTTCAGTTTTACAACACTCAACAAATGATAGTTCAGTCCTTTAACCCAATATGCATCATTAATTTTATCTTCTCATTTAAAATAATGGATCCTTTACCTTTCATAGGGCATGGAGCATCATTTCCAAATCTGAAAGATCCTCCATCATACTCTTTTGTATTTTCAAATTTATCAACATCATCAGTCATATGATGTGAACATCCACTATTAATAATCCATGGTTCTAGTTTACTTACATGAGAAACACATTCTTTTTCATCTTCATACTTTTGTTCATATGAGTCTTCCTTTACTGCAACATAGACAACTTCATATCCTTCTTTGGTATCATCAGATTCATCATCAATTACATATTCCTCAACTAGGTAGAAAGACTTCTTACCTTTGTCCTTAAAATATTTGAATCTTCGGTGTTGGTTATCTCTTTTTTCATTATTATCATTCATGTCATTGTCAAGACATCAAGATGCAATATGTCCAATCTTATTACAATTGAAACATTTCAATGGTAACTTGCCTATGTATTTTCCTTTACCTCTAGGTAGTCTATTAGCCAACAGTGCTTCCAATTCCTCTTGTTCTTTCTCTTCATTTAGGATGCTACCATATTCATTTCCATATGAATTACTATGATTTTCTCTTTCTCTTCTTGATGGTCCAATGCTCATAGATGACTTGAAGGCAATTTCAATGGTCGGTAAACTATTATCATAATTTCTAAGCTTAATGTAGTCATCTTACCGATCAGGGCTTTAAGAGTAACAACATTGTTTGGTATAGATCTCAATTCTTGAATTGTAGATACTCTAATACCACTTCTTCATTATTCAATGTTCCACCAGCACCTCCGATGACACTCACAACTTCCTTGATTCTGCTAATATATTGTGTGATGTTCTCTTCATCCTTCATTCTCATTTCATCATAATTTACTCTCAGACTATCAACCTTATCTTTTTGTACATGTCAATCTCCTCCATAGATAAGTGTACGCATGTCCCACATCTCTCTTAAATTAGCACAATCCTTAACACCATTGAATTCAGCATCAGAGAGGGAAGAAGCAATCTCTATCATAATCGAGTTGTGTTCCTTCTTTTCTCTCATCTGATCAACTGTTAAAGGTCTAATAGGTGGTGGAGTGTAGTCATTATCTAGTAGATGCAGTGCAGATTCTCCAATTCTAGATAGATACAATCTCATTATGCTTTTCCATGTAGAGAAACTTTCTTTGTTCAACTTAGGTACTTCTATCCTATACATCTTCAGATATTTTACTCAAGTCTTTTAAACTTATCTCTTCAGAGTACTTAGCTCTGATACCAATTGTTGGATTACGGAGGGGGGGGTGAATCAGTAATCCCTGATTCCAAATACCTTAACAACTTTTCTTTGATTAACTCGGTAGCAGCTCGGTAAAAAAAACTTCATTGTTTATCGACAATAGTAAATAAACTATAACAATCAGTAAATCATTCACACAAATCATGCATCACATGTAACACCAATATTTAATGTGGAAACCCAACTCTGGGAAAAAATATTGTGTGAATTATCACCCACTAAGAAAATACTCTTTTGAAGTATGCCTGGTTAAGAGCCAATCTGGTAAAGATTATAATACACACTATTAGGTGTGATCTAGTCAAGGGATTTACCTCATATCTATTAGGATCTTCACCTTGTTAGGAGCGGCCTTGTTAGAGGGCTTCAAACACTCTTTAGAATGTTACCTTTTTCAAGGATTTTACAATAAGATTGTTACGTCTACTTTGTTAAGAGATTTCTCTATTACAAATGCTAGTAATCAACAATAAATAAAATGACCTATAGATCTGCAACTATCTTTTCTCAATCAGATCCTTGTGCACTCTTCAATATTCACTTAAATTCTTCATTATCCACTGGCATCAACACTTCATCAAATATTTCTTTTCCACTCAAAATCTCTTTGTTCCTTCTTCACTATATCAGTCGGTGACCCTTCAACTACTCAATTTTCCAACCATTTGTCCATACAAGATCATTCTTTATATAGACAAATTTTGCCTCTTAATCTCCTCTATTACGTTTTCCTTTGATCAATCTTATCTGTCTAATTCAATATACCATTGTATCATCTTAAAATGGAAGCACTTCCATGATAAGAGCATTTAGCCCTCCGAGTAAGTTGTTTGGGGTCATGTTGAACGCCTTGAATGGATATTCGACTTGGATCTGCCTTGTTCCCCTATTCTGCCCCATTTTCCACTTCTTCCTGGCATTTTCCTAGCTTTCTGGACTATGAACCTAAGATTCTTGACCTCAGGGTCAAGGTCGACCTTTTTAGGTCAAGGTCGACCTCGACCTTGACCTAGGTCAGGGATGACCTCGACCCTAACCTAGGTCGACCTTGACCCTAGGGTCCGGGATCCTCGGGGTTAGCTTTCGGTTTCAAGATTTCATCAAAATCTTGTATTTTCCCTCTTCGGAGCCATTATTTCTCGGATTAAATGTTGAATTCTCAAATTAATATTTGAGATGGACCTTTCTCAAAATTTGTATAGAATTCCTAATTTATTATTGGAGATTAGCCTTTCTCGAGTTTTGTGCCTAATGCTCAAATTAACTTTGGGGTTGGCCTTACCTTGAATTTTGTGACAAGGCTCTTAAATAATTATTTTTATTTCTATATTAAGGGTGGTCCCCTCCTAGAGTTTTGTGTCAAGACTTTAATTTAATTTCCTCTCCATGTGCACCTCTCTAGAGTTTTGTGCCATGGGACCTTAATTATTGTTTTCTATGAGGCCCCTCTTGTGCCCTAGATCACTATAAAAGGGAGCCTTCCTCTCTCATTTTCTCCATCTCTCAATCAAGTTTCCATCCACTTTCATGATCAAGCTCTCAAGTGCAAGCAAGTAAGAAGACCAATCATTCAAGCATTCAAGCCTTCAAGCATTCAAGATCCAATTCATCAAGGAGATCCATTAGTAGCCATTGAAGGATTCAAGCTCTATGGAGCTCTCTTGTTGAAGATTCCTCCATTTCCATTCAAGCCTCTTCCAAATTCAAGATCCATTCAAGATTGGTGTTGAAGATCTAAAGACAATTGATTTGAGACATCCTACATTTGATTCTACATTCATCCATTCTTGTGGATTCAAGGATTCAAATCCTCCATAAGGGTTTCAACTCAAGTAAGGTGAATTGTTCCATTTACTTTGTTTATTCCAGCAATTTCAATTTAATTTCAAGGTTAATTCCTAAATTGGGGTTTGACTAAGGCAAACCCCTCCCCCCCCAACAAACAAAACCATTTTTCTTATAGGTACAGGTGCAGAATTTTGGATCTGAGAGCGGATTTGGATACCCTTTTCGATGAACTTCTAAGATCTACGAACAAAGTCAAAATTGACCTTCAAAATAAAAATGTAGCCTTTGACTTTTTATGAGGGTCAAAGTCGACCTAATCCCATCTCAAAAAAAGATTTCTGGGTTTTGTAGATCTCACAATTTCAATTTAAAAAAGTGAGAATCAATAATTTTTGAGATTGTTTGACAGGGTTTTCAGTTGATTCTTTTTCAGAAGTAAGTACCTTTATTTCTTAATTTCAATATTAATCATCTACATTTACTTTCTATATCAATACAATTCAAATGTATGTTTAAAATATTGGTTTTGGGGTCTCTTTTATGTGAAAACCATTATTCTAGGACCTCATCCACATTTTACCCTATACAACCATGAATCTGGATCTCGGTAATGCATTTTCTTTTCACCTAGGAACTTGAACTTTTCTTGAAACTTGTTCCATCTCTTTTTGTTGTTTAGATCTTTCAGTAGATCTTTATCTTGAATTTTCATGTCTATAGATATCTTTTAACTAACTCTCCTCATCATGATCATCCATCTCATCATAGCTAATCATTAAATATTGATTCAATTCTTATTTAATGTTTGTTCCTCATTCAGTGTCTTTCATCTAAATTTTGGTTAACTTTTCTCGATGCTCAAACCTTTCCTGCTCTGTGCCTTGAGTTCCTTTTTCTTTACCAAGTGACCTTTCCTTTTACCTTTATCTTATCGAGTGACTTTTCCTTCTTGGTAGCCAAATAAACTTAACTTACCGACTTGACAAATCTTCATTACCATGCTTTATTGACTTAACATAATCATATGTTAGGTAGAAAATAATTATATCAACATGATTTTAATATTTTCCAATCTATTTTAGTTTCCCAATTAAGTTCTTCAACTTCACAACATCTCATTTATTCTTCTCCTTAACTCATTCAACTTGTATCATATACTGAATGATATGACAACATAATATAAACTAGAAATCAATTGCTTGACATCAATGACAAGACAATAACTGATCTAACCTTTCTATTATCATCATTTATTCTTCTGATCTTGGTCGTTCTTCATCATCAACTCCATCAAATAATTAATCTTCAACATTACTATCAGTTACGGTAACATCATAATCATTCATATCTATTTTGTTAGTTTGGGAAGAAGTGATCTCATCTAAAACTTCATCTTTACTCAATGTATGTTAGGAAACATGTTACAAAAAAAAATCCATAACATCATCTTGTATCTAAATATATTAATGGCTAAAACAAGTTCTTGGAGAATAATAAGGATATAGAGTGATAGACGTGCTAATATTAACATGCTTACCTTATCCCCATTGCACCAATGTACCTTTGTAAGAAGATGAGTCATTATTAATCTTCAATGTTGCATCTCCATTAGAGAGATCGTTGATAGGAGTGTTGATTATTTCCTCATGAGAAAAAGATACCTTGGGAGAGATACAACGTGATTCATTTCAATATCATCTCTAAAATTGTCATTATCTACCAGTTCTTTTATGATATCCATGTATTGCATTAATTTCCTTAAAAATATCATCATATAGCAACACGAAACATGGATAAAAGCTTTGAACAATGATTTAAAAGTAGGAAATGTCATTGAAACCCTTATTATGTAATATCTGAGAGTGTTATGAATAAATGCAAGAAATATAAAATGAAAGAAGCTATTATCTAATGCATGATTTTGGTAAATATAGCTAAGAAAAAATGTAATCACATGTCAAATAGAAAACTAATTAGTTTTTGTAAATTACATCATAAAAGATCATATTTGAAAATGAAAATCAGAAATAAGTATAAGATACATCGGGTTTACTGAAATGTAATGGTGTGGAAATGGGGGTTTAGTAGTTTTTGCATGCGAACTAGGAACTAGGCCATTTTCCACTTGATTGCATTAAGGAGAATGAATCTTCCTATTTCAACCTTGACTCTAATTGGAAAGGATTGGGCACAAGGGGAATTCAATGCTCCTTGATTGAGTTGAAAATATTCTATTGAGAGATATGAATTGAATGCTATATCTAGGACCAAATGTGTAAAATTAAGAGAAATTAACATGCACCAAAAGTCCCAAATCAAATATGTAGACATGGAGTACAAATCTAGAAAGAGGAGAGAGAAAGGAATCTGTGTCTAAAATCTAAGCCCAAAATTGGAGGTCAATGTCAGTTCAAAGCAACATTGACAAGGAATATCATATGTAGACATAAATTATGTTTCCTAGATTAAGATGTTGCTTAAAACCTTTCCTAAAAGTTTCATCAAAATACTATTAGATGATGTCGCTTCAAAGTAACATTGACCCTTTGAAAAAGCTACTTTTGTAGGTATATTGTCTTCCTTGTTCAAAATTTATGTCTTTAAGTATTGTCACTTGAATATACAAAAGCGAAAAATTATTAGGTTGATAGGGGTTTGCCTAGGTCAAACGTTGGTTTTGGAATTAAAATTGAATTGAAATTCATAAATTGAAAAGGAAACTCTAAAGTAGAACTACTAAATGTTATACCTCAAACTAGATGATGTGATGCTCTTTGGATGTGATCATAAGCATTGATACAATAACATGACATGATAAGACATAAAGGAAATCAATCATGAAAACATGCTTGCATGAAGATTGTTCTAACTTGGTACTCCACAATGCTTATATTTGAAGAAGACTTGAAGGATATGTTAGGATGAAATGTCACCTTAAATATTTGGTGAGTGATTGATTTGTGTATATCATGATGTGACTGTTTGATGTAAAAATGAATTGAAAGAATGCTCTTATATAGGGTTCTCAAGGTGTTTTTTGAATTAAGTTGACCTCTAACAATCATATATAGACAATGGGATTAAGGAAAAGTTGTAGGAACTCAACACTAACATGTTTGAATTTGGGCCTAATTTGGTTGGTTAGTGACACCCCAAAATGCTATTGACCAACCAAAATTGTAATCACCTAAAAATGGACAAAGACAATTTAATGATAATTCAAAGTCAATCAAGTCAAATTAAAGAAAATCAAGGACATAATTGAATCATTTGAATCACAATGCATAATTAGCCAATCAAAATTAAAATCAAGTCCTAATTCAATCAAAATCAAAATTGAGAGCACTTTAATCAAGTGCAATCAAATTAAAATATAATTAAATCAATTAATTGTATAGTCTTGGATTAAATTAAATTCAACCCATTCAAGGGGTGCATGGCTAAAATAATTCATTTAAATCAATTAATAAATCAATTACTCTCAACAAACCAAAAGGAGAGAAAATCAATCAACCAATGAGATTTGAGGAAAGGCATTCACATGGATCAAGCCAAATTGAATCTCATTCACTCAAAGTGAAAAGGAATCTTGACCATCCATCTTTTCTACTTGTCTCAAGCTTTGATGACACAAACTTTGCTTTGTCTTCAAAGGGTGGAACCAAAGACTTAACCCCAACTCAATCATGATTAAACACAACTACACCCCCTACCATTGGAAAATCTATAAAAGGAAGGCTAAAATCTTTCATAATTCATCAACCATCTATCTGAGAATTGCATCAAACCTCTTGCAATTTGAGTTTAGAAAAGCATTTAAGAGCAATTTTAGCATTTATCTTGATAATTGTTAGCTTTAGCATATTGTTTTATCTTTATCATTCTCATTCTAGGACTGTCATTTGTGAGAGCTTGCTGAGAGCTCACTCATTAACATCTTAGTTAGAGAGCCATAGGATGCTCAATTAGTCATTGATTTTGTTAAATAGTTGCTCAATTGTGGTTGTATTTAGTTATTATTTCATGTATTGTTGATTATTAACCCTAATTCTATGAAGATACTTTTATTAGTATACAAAATGGCACCCATTGTGGGGCAGTAAGCCTCATGTTATCATTTTTATCATTTGGATCATCTTTTGTATGCTTGTATCTACTATTTTTCATGGAATTTTTGTAGGAAATAGGTTAAATCATGCCTACAGTTAATTCAATCATGCCTTCAATCATTTGGATGATGCCTACCAGCTCTGTATCGATGCTTATTTGCTGAACACTTGCGCCTGGTTGTTACTTTCTATTCTGTATTACATTCTTCATTGTCACCTGTAATTAAAGAAATCACGTCTGCATGATAAAGTCGTATTGCCTTTGCCTAAAGAAGTCACGCTTGCGAGTGAAGAAGTCTCACCTACCGATAATCCATTGTCACCTATGATTGAGCTTTGCGAAGCATTTTGGATAACAAGTCATGCCTAGTATCATTCTCTTACGCTTGTTATTCTTAAAGTGTCACTTAGACTTAATCAGTTTACGCATCTTTAAATATTGTTTGCGCTTATCAGTAAATTGTTTATGCTTGTTAATTTTTTTGTGTTGCCTATTGCACTTTTCAGTGTCGCTTGCTAATAGTTAACTTACACCTGCAAACAATTTGATATCACCTATTTGTTGGACAATGTCACTTTCAATTTTCTATCTTAATTTGCTTTCAAATTGATTAATTCTATCATCTAACTCTTTGTTTGTACGTTTCAACTATAAATGAACATGCATCAAAAAGTGCAGAAGCCAAAAACCAGGTTTAACAAAGAAGGGAAGGCACTAGCTAAGAAGATCAAAAAGGAAAACATAGCACATATCAAGGCCATTCTTGAGTTAACACAAGAGGAGGACAATCAGGTATATCAAAGATACCTTACTGTAATTGAAGCTTACAAATAGAAATTTGTCTCCCTTAATTGGATCTTTAGTCCTTAGTTCAAATTTTTGTTTGAAAATTTGCAATTGAAGTACTTCAAATTTATTACATAAATCTTTGCTTTGTCAAATTCGATTTTGGTTTCCTCTCATTGTGATTGTTAGTGTTGACTAACTTGCTAGAGGACAAACACACTTGGAAGGAGCTATTGCCAAGGTGAGATGAAAATAATGAAATCCCTTAAAAATGCCCCTAACTTTGGTTAGCTACAAGAAAAATGCATTTCTCTATTCAAGCTTGCATTTGATTAAATTGTAGCATTCCTTTTGATATAAGCTTGAGATAAAATAGGAAATGAATTTCACACTTCAATTTTAAGAATCTCCTTGTCAAGAGATTGGGAAAGAACAAACGTGTGTCTAAGTGTGTGGAACAAAGAAAGACAATAGGGATATGCTCTTCACTCTTTGAGTGAATCAAACTCCCAAACTTGTCAGCCTAAGTTCATTTCTTATTTTTCATATATATGCTAGAGCAATAGTGGGCTCACCTCCCAAGTTTGCCTTAATGAGGCCAGTGAGAGGGACAACCCAAAGTGGGATATGCTTGCTTTTGCCATGGGAATCCAACCCACTCTAAAATGAAACACATGTATCCTTAATGGGGTGCATGACAAACGAATTTTAATTTTTCAACCTTCCTCTAGTAGTCCTCATGGATTGCGCAAAATCATACTTCGGTGCATGTGGGAAGCCTCCTAACATACTTGGAGGATGAGAGATTGAAGTCTATTTGAACGGAATATATACTAAAACCTTGATAAAGTAGCAAAGACCACCTTCTAGAGCTATGTTTACGAACCAAATCTTGTGATAGGTAGGTGCTTGAAGTGTTTTCTTGTGAAAAACCCGTGACAATGTTCTACAAATCAAACATTTTGTGTTTAAGTGGGTAAAAGAAACAAGTGAATGTGTGGTTGTTGTGTTTGAAATACATAAACAAGTGAGATATATCCATTGAAAAGTATCTTATATTTTTAAATCTCCTCAATAATAAAATCAACAACTCTCATATCAAGGATAAATTTCAAAATGAACCCTTGTTGGATGCCGGTTTCCACATAGTCACAAACATATAGGGGATCATTACTAGGAGATAGCACTATCTTTGCAAACCTAAGGCAAGAAGTGGAGTACCAAAGTGAGTTCAAAGATCCTAATCAAGAGGAAATTTCCATGAATCTATTTGAACCAAGAATTGAAGAGATGGGTGATATGAATTCAGCCTATCACAATATCAATAATGCCAATTATAACCCTAAGGAGACACTTGAGGAAAGGGTTGAGAAAGTTGCCCAAGATAATGATTTCCTAGAGGTGATGGAGAAATTAATAGACAAAGATAGGGAGAACTTCTTCCTAAGCCTAGCACAAAAGGGGGTAAACCTGCCCTACGACTTTGATATTGATCAACTTAGGAAAGACCAGCATGAAGATGACCCTATGAACATCATGACTAGGAAGATTAAGGCCTTTCAAGAACAAATTGACACCATGAAGAAGGCAGTTGAACCTAAGGCCTTTTCCACAGAAGCTTTATGTCCTTTTCCTTTCGACAAAAGCTTAGCAATGGTATCTTTTCCTTTCAATACCATCTTCCCTAAATATGATAAATACATGGGTAAAATAGACCCACAGGACCATTTAAGGGAATTTTGTGCCCTAAGTATAGAGTTCATGCATAATGATACTTATCTAATGAGACTCTTTCCTAGAAGCTTAGGAGGTCCCGCAATGGAGTGGTTTTCAAAACTAACTCCCAGAATAAAGTCTTTTGAGGAGTTAGCCTCCAATTTCATAACCCATTACTCTTACAACATTTAGCATGAGATCATGATGCTCAAGTTATGCGATACCAAACAAAAAGATGGGGAGTCCTTCTTAGGATTCCTACAAAAGTGGAGGACCATTTTCAAAAAGGGACCCACGAAGTATCCCAGAGAAAGAGAAGATGGAGATCTTCACCAATAACTTGACCGTTGAAATGAACTATCGATTACAACTTCAATGTCCTCCAACATTTGAAAAACTTATTGAAAATGGAGTTAAGATTGAAGATGTTTTGGTCAAAAGAGGTGAGATTAAATTATTTAAAGACAATAAATCCAACAACAATAATAACATCAGCAATAACAATAATTATGTTCCTAAATATTTTAATCAAGGGTCCAACAATCACAATGATAAATCGAAATCATGGAATAAAATAACAATAAAAATCTTGTGAATGATGGGGTTGTGGAGTCACACAACTTGAAGTCTACCCCTTTTATTCTACCCTATGGAGTGAATTATTCAAACAATGTTAATCAAGCAAATAAAGCTTCGTATAATCCCAATAATTATAACAGCAACAATTCTAACACTTCCAACAATAAGACTTGGGATAAGTCAAAATCAAACTCCAATTATAATAAAATTAAATTCACTCACTTGGGTGAACCTTTGGAGAATGTGCTAAGAACCTTGTTGGCCAATCAAGTTATCACGTTACCTGACATATCAAATTATGAACCCGAAGTCAAACCTCATTGGTGGAATGCATCTCATCATTGTGAATATCATCGAAAAAGAGTTCATCCAACCAACGAGTGCATGAAATTGAAGCACTTAGTACAAGATTTAATTAATAATGACATCATCCAAATTGAAGGACCTCGAAACAATGGGGATCACACGACCTACAAGAACCCCTTTTTGAATCATGAAAAGGGGGAGTCATCTAATACAAATCAAAATCATAAAAAGGGTAATGATAAAGTGAACTTTGCCCACACTTATGATAACACAATAAATACCATAAGTGAAGAAGATCAAAGCATAAATGTTGTTATAATAAAAGGCAAATCAAGAGAAGCATCAGCAAATGTGGTCACTAGGGGGCAAGCCTCAAAAATTGTTATACCTAATAATGCTCCAAAAATCATCAAAACAATACAACTTGGTTGACCAATTGCAAAGAACTCCTGCTCAAATCTCTATTCTTGAGCTGCTCAAACTATCACCAATCCATAAGGATATCTTGGAAAAAGCCTTGTTGGAAACAAATGTGCCTCTAAATTTGGAGGTAGACAAGTTCCAAAACATGGTGGGACATTTAATTGCACCTCATTTCCTATCATTCTCTGAACAAGATGATATGTCTCTTAATCATCCCCAAAATCTGCCCTTACACATAGAAGTGTTGATACACAAACATAGGGTGAAAAGAGTCCTTATAGATGGAGGTGCTGGCCTAAATATTTGTACCCTTAGCTTGGTAAAAGCCTTAGGATTTTTTGAGGAGGCTATTGACCCAAAGAAAAAGATAACCATAAAATCCTACGATGATGAAGAAAGAGCGTTAAGAGGAGTCATAGTCTTGCCCATAAGAGTTGGTACTAGCAAAAAGAGACCATATGCCAAGTACTGGACCTAAAATTGACTTATAATATTTTTTTAGGAATGCCATGGATCCACAAAATGTAGGCTATTCCTTCAACTTATCATCAATGCCTAAAATTCCCATATCAAGGGCAAGAAATAATGGTAAGTGGAGACCTCAATCCCTTCCAATATTGTAATAATGTCAAACCTATAAATGACTCATTGGTTCCACACAATACCAAAGGGTCTATACCCAATCAAATGGAACAAGGTCAAAGTTCTAAAGACATCCCTTTGATGAAAGGAAAAGAGAATATGGAAGAAGAAATTGTTGTTAAAGATACTCCAAAACTCATTAACCAAACTACCTCAACTAAAGGAAAAGAGAAGGTTAATGAGGATGATATTAGGGGAGAAACAAAAGAAGGCTCTATCAAAGCTATCCAAAGATATACTAAAGAATTCCATTATCAAAAGATGAATAAAATGATGAAAAACTTTGATAAGCAATGCAAAATTAAACAACAAGGAGTGGGTGAATACTCCTTATCCATGATGGACCTACCCTTATCAGCAAAGTCTTTTGGAAAACCTCCAAGTCTACCTCATAAATATAATGAAAACTTTGTAAGGGCAAGTACATCATCAGCCATGGATGAAGAGGATAATGAAATTCTGAATTGGTTATACAAGGATGAAGAATCAAGTGCTCATGTCGAGCACAATCAAAATATAACTATCCCTACTCATCAATATGGCAAAGGTTTTGGAATCATGCAAAAGATGGGGTACAAAGGTTAAGGACCTTTAGGCACAAGAAATGAAGGGCTAATTAAACCCCTAGAATCCACATGGTGAGATTCCAAGGAGAAAATAGGTTTAGGATATCTTGAAGAAGGATATACACAAAAACATTATCCCAAAGTATATGATCAAATACTACAATTGGAATCTCATAGTGATGAGGATTCTAATGAATGGGAATGGGAGACCCTATCAAAGGATTCATTCCAAGACAAGGGTATTGATGTCATTCATACCTATGCTTCTACTAAAAATAAAGGACTAATGGCAGAATCAACTTCAAATCAAGCATCTAGTTCTAGTCAAGAGGGTCCAAATAATGTGCCAATCATAGAAATAGAAATAAATCAATGGGTAGGTGAGCCATATGTTCCTTCATGGAGACCTACTATGGAAGAATCAAATGCTAGGTTTAATCCACATGAGTTTTATCCAACAGAAACCATAGTGGAGTCTAGTGAGGAGGATTTTGATCCTTCCTCTTTAGAGCATTTAGAGGAAGCCCATGTCTGAGATCTTCAAGATACAATGTATGAACCCTCCAATAATGAGATATACACTTTAAACTCAATTGAGACAAATCCAAGTGTTGACCCTTTAACTCTCATTCGGCCAAACCTAATTGAATGGGATACCATTGAACCCGATACCTTACCAACTTTCTTGAATGACAACACGTTGTCCCAATACCTCAACGCAGTTGAACCTTATTTTACCAAGGAGTATCAAGAAGAAATGATCAAAGGGAGCATCCAAACTCTTAATCCAAGAAAAATTTAAATTTTTTTTAAAAAAATAGAAAAGGAAAAGGAAAAGAATCGAGTGTTGAAAACCACTTTGTGGCAACATTAGATCCAAAAGAAAGAAAAAAAGAAATAAAGGATGTTTCTAAAGGTGAAAACCCAACTAAGGCACCTATAGAAGGGAGTTTGGATGTTCTACCAGAGAACTATGAAGAAAGGTCTCCAATTCTAATCGAGCCAACTGAAAAGATAAACATTGGATCAGAAACAGAGCCAAAGATCATCCACTTAGCATCATCCCTATCAAGCGAAGAAAGAACAGAGTTCATTAATTTTTTTAAGGAAAAGAAAGTTAACTTCACATGGTCTTATGATGATATGTTAGGGTTAGACCCAAATTTGATAATGCATCATCTCAACATAAAGGAAGGAGCCAAACCGGTCAAGCAAAAACTAAGGAAAATGCACCCTCATATTAGCCCTACTTGTCAAAGTGGAATTAGAGAAGCTATTAAAGGTGGGGTTTATAAGAGCCATTGATTATGCACAATGGATCTCCAATATAGTGCCCATATCAAAAGTGGATAAGTCCATCAGAATATGCACAGATTTTAGAGACTTAAATTTGGCATGTCCTAAAGACGATTTCCCACTTCCGAGCATTGATGCCATTGTAGATCTAACAGCGGGACACTCCATGTTTTCACTCATGGATGGATTTAGTGGCTATAATCAGATCAAGATAGCACCCAATGACCAAGATAAAATGGCATTTACATGTGCATGGGGTACATTTTGTTGGAATGTCATGCCTTTTTGCTTGAAAAATGCTGGAGCAACCTATCAAAGAGCAATGACTACAATATTTCATGACATGATGCATAAGTTCATGGAGGATTATGTGGATGACATACTAGCTAAGTCACATTCAAGAAAAGAACATCTACCTATCTTGGCAAAAAAATTTGAAAGGTTAGAGGAGTTCAAAGTAAGGCTTAACCCTAAGAAATGTGCTTTTGGAGTTCAATCTGGTAAACTTCTAGGTTACATTGTATCTGCCAAAGGGATAGAGGTTGATCCTGCTAAAGTGAAGGCCATAATGGAAATGGAAGCACCTAAAACCATTAGTCAGATGAGATCTTTACAAGGAAGAATACAATCCATTAGGAGATTCATCTCCCAATTGGCAGAAAAATGCCATAATTTCACCCAACTTTTGCATAAAGATACAATCTTCAAGTGGGATGAAAAATGTGAAGAAGCTTTCAATCTACTAAAGAAATACCTCATGAACCCACTGATATTGATGCCACCTATCAGAGGCAAGCCCTTAATCTTGTACATTTCAGCAACAAAGAATCCATTGGGGGCACTTCTAGCACAGGAGGATGAGAATGGAAAAGAGAAAGCAATCTACTACATTAGTAGAACCTTAGTCAAATATGAATTGAACTATACCTTCATGGAAAGGGCATGCTTAGCTATATTTTTTGCTTCCCAAAAATTACACCATTATATGCTAGCCCACAAGATAAGGCTCATTGCCAAAATTGACCCTTTGAAGTATTTATTAAGCAAAATAGCATTAAATGGAAGATTAGCAAAGTGGGTGATGATCCTAAGTGAATTTGATATAGAATATGTTGACAAAAAGGAAATTAAAGAAAAATTCATTGTAGACCAGTTAGCAGAAGCACCACTTCATGATGATCATCCTATACAAGTTGAATTCCCAGATGCAGAAATTGTGAATGTTGAGGCAAAAACATGGCAGCTTTATTTTGATGGTTCCTACACTCACCATGGGTCAGGAGCAGGCATACTTCTAATCACACCTCAAGGATCCACTATCCCTAAGTCATACAAATTGCTATTTCCATGTACAAATAATATAGCAGAATATGAAGCCTTGGTTATTGGAATCAAGTTGGCATTAGAGTGGAAAGTGACAAAATTAAAGGTATACGGAGATTCACAGTTAGTCATAAATCAAGTCAATGAAGAATATCAAATGAAAGATGACAAATTAGTACCTTACAAAACCATGGTGGATAATCTCAAGAAGTATTTTATAATCATCACATTTGAACAAGTGCCGAGAGAAAAGAACAAAGCAGCAGACACCATGGCAACCTTGGCATCACTTTTGCAGATCCCTGATCAAAGTGATAGATACGAGTTACTGGTAGAAGAAGTCACTAATACATTTGGGGGCATTTTGCGACGGCAATTGCGACGGCTATGTGTCGCAATAGCGACACCCATAGACGTCGCATTTTTTTAGTCACAAATTACGACGTCTATGGGTAGCCGTCGCAATTGCGACGCCCTCCCGTCGCAATGTCACTAAGATTTGTTAGCGGCATGGGTGTCGCATGGCTTCGGAGGGCCGTCGCGATTGCGACGGGCCTCCCAAGCAATTACGACGGGTGCCTGCATCGCATTACGACGGGAGCTTGTCGTAATTGCGACGCCCGTGGGTGGATAAAAAAAAATTATTTAATACATTGCTAATGAACCACATTAATGCTTTTTTCTTTCAACAAATGAGGACAGTCACTGTAAAGACAACATGATAATGTACACTCACTGTAAAGATAGTCACAAATGAGGACATCTCACAGTGACTGTCCCTTGTGTAATTGCCACTTGAATGTATTGCTATTCAGCCACATTAATGCTTTTATTCTTCAACAAATGAGGATAGTCACTCTAAAGACAACATGATAATGTACACTCACAGTGAGTGTACATTATCATGTTGTCTTTACAGTGACTATCCTCATTTGTTGAAGAAGAAAAGCATTAATGTGGCTGAATAGCAATACAATCAAGTGGCAATTACACTAGGGACAGTCACTGTGAGATGTCCTCATTTATGACTGTCCTTACAGTGAGTGTACATTATCATGTTGTCTTTACAGTGAGTGTACATTATCATGTTGTCTTTACAGTGTCAATATATGCATTATTACTTAAATTGAAGAGTACTCTAAATAATATGTCATTGTGGAGTTTTGATTGCTTCCAATTTGATATACGCTTGTTCTACTTATGTATTTTGCATCATGTAAGAAAAGTTGATGCTTTTAAAATAGATTCATTTAGCCATGAAATGCCTGTGCATGTTACATACAAGATTCCAAGGCCCAAAACTGATTACTCATTATAATTCATGTACAGAATGATAATCAACCACAACGAGGCATGCGTAGGCGCTGCTTAGATTTTGAGGCATCAGAAGCTCATAGAAGAAACTTGACCAATGGCTCATGGAATGCAACAAACTTATTGCCTAAAACAGGAGCATTGGTATTTAGAGAAAATAATGAAACTAATACAATTGCAATACGGTGAAACTAATAATGAAAATAGAGAAAATAATGAAACTAATACAATTGCAATACGGTGGTATTTAGAACAAACAGAGCTTCACAACCATCAAAGAAGAAAAAAGCACATGCATATATCAAGTACTCCTCAATCAGAGAGATAGAGAAGAATTCAAAACATACCCAGACTGAACATGGCCATACCAAGACCAGCATCAGACAATATTCTTATTGACTGCTCTAGGATAGCTGGCATTTCAACTTTCCATCTGCAAAATAGATTATAAAAACATGAAAATATATCAGAGATGTTTGATATTGATACAAAACAGCACAGATTCATTTCTTCGTACACCTGTATATCATAAAAATCCTTGCACACTTCGAAAAATTGTATTGCCTTTTACTTACTCAAAAGTAATTTACATAAAGCAGTCATTTGATTAACATGGATCCTAATATTCACAAGTACATGGTCATGTGCTCCATCGTAGCATCTTATAGATTTAGATCTATTCTCTGAAATAATTCAATGTTTTGTTTACAATCCACAAAAGAAATATTTTCCCTCGTCTACTTAATCCTAAACAAAAGGCCATATAGCAATATAGATAGAACTATATAATAGAAACCATAAACAATGGTAACCTTAGCAGCAGCAAGAAATTGTTGCAAAAACTTTACCTTATCATACCCAGATTGTTGCTTTGCCTGGCGGAGGGAAATTTGATCAGTAAAATTGACATAGAGTATGCTGTCTCCATTGTCATGCTGGATAAAAAAACACCAACTTTAATGGGCATGTACTGTCCCTTGTGTAATTGCCACTTGAATGCATTGCTATTGAACCACATTAATGCTTTTTTCCTTCAACAAATGAGGACAGTCACTGTAAAGACAACATGATAATGTACACTCACTGTAAGGATAGTCACAAATGAGGAAATCTCAGAGTGATTATCCCTTGTGTAATTACCGCTTGAATACATTGCTATTGAACCACATTAATGCTTTTTTCCTTCAAAAAATGAGGACAGTCACTGTAAAGACAACATGATAATGTACACTCACTGTAAGGATAATCACAAATGAGGAAATCTCAGAGTGACTATCCCTTGTGTAATTGCCGCTTGAATACATTGCTAATGAACCACATTAATGCTTTTTTCCTTCAACAAATGAGGACAGTCACTATAAAGACAACATGATAATGTACACTCACTGTAAGGATAGTCACAAATGAGGACATCTCACAGTGATTGTCCCTTGTGTAATTGCCACTTGAATGTATTGCTATTCAGCCACATTAATGCTTTTCTTCTTCAACAAATGAGGATAGTCACTCTAAAGACAACATGATAATGTACACGGGCTGTAAGTGTACATTATCATGTTGTCTTTACAGTGACTATCCTCCTTCAAGTGGCAATTACACAAGGGACAGTCACTGTAAAGACAACATGATAATGTAGAGAAACGTTGTCATTTGTATTTTCAACAGTGCCGAGAGAGATTCCCTCCGCGAAATCACAGCTACAATTTCTGAGTACGTTGGGTTTATTTTTCTTTTGTCATTATTATGTAATCTGGTATTCAGCTGTTACAGAGCTAAAATACCCAGAAATGAGGACATATCTATGTTGAATTTATTGTTAGCGGCTTTGGTTATTTAGAAGTTTAATTTTATTTGTTCATCTTTCAAGCACAAACGTTTTGTGGACCGTAACATCTTCATTGTTTCGGGTATGCAATGAAACAGCCCTAACTTGCAACTACCTTCACGGTACTTGTGTACATTATCATGTTGTCTTTACAGTGACTGTCCTCATTCAAGTGGCAATTACACAAGGGACAGTCACTGTGAGATGTCCTCATTTGTGACAAGGACAGTCACACATGAGGACATCTCACAGTGACTGTCCCTTGTGTAATTGCCACTTGAATGTATTGCTATTCAACCACATTTATGGGCCCGTTTGGACCACAGCACACAGTAGCATCTACAGAGAAGAATATCCCAGGTGTAACAAGTTGTAAGAATATACCAACAGTTCTAAGAAGTTCCCTAGCACATAGTAGCATCTACAGAGAAGAATATACAACATGAGGGCAGCCACTGTAAAGACAACATGATAATGTACACTCATTGTATGTGTACATTATCATGTTGTCTTTACAGTGACTGTCCTCATTCAAGTGGAAATTACACAAGGGACAGTCACTGTGAGATGTCCTCATTTGTGACAAGGACAGTCACACATGAGGACATCTCACAGTGACTGTCCCTTGTGTAACTTCCACTTGAATGTATTGCTATTCAACCACATTTATGGGCCCGTTTGGACCGCGGCACATAGTAGCATCTACAAAGAAGAATATCCCAGGTGTAACAAGTTGTAAGAATATACCAACAGTTCTAAGAAGTTCCCTAGCACATAGTAGCATCTACAGAGAAGAATATGGGTCAACGAGGTTGACTTCAAAGCCATGCAATCTAATGGTAATAGTAATATCATAATTTGACATACTATCAGAAATACTTCCTAAATAGACTATTCAATCTTATAAGAGATGGATTCATGAGAACTATTATTTATGAAATATGAGTCAATGACTTTAATTTAAAAAATTACACAATCTAATTCTTGTAAAAATATCAAAATTTGACACATTGAAAATACCTTCCAAAAGTATCGTTAATTGATTAATATGAATCACTACTCATGAAATATAATTTTATAAACCTAATCTAAAAACTACACAATAAAAATCTTAATAGCAATATTGTAAGAAACTATTCCCAAAAGCAAGCCTAACAAAATTTGATGAAAATAATTTTTGTTTCACTCAACTTTGACATTCACAACTTCCTCTTTTATTATAATAAGAAAAAAAATGTCTTTTTAGATATACCTCATGAACCATACTCGAATAATCTATCATTTTTCTTCTCAAAAACATATTTGCAGAGCCTGCTTCTTTTACTTGTTTGTACTTTTATCTCTCTGATGGAAAGGGTTCCTTCAGGACACATTTTTCCAAGTTCACTGCTTGAGATATTTGAGGAGGGTTCCCTTGCTTGAGTATCCATCCAACCCATATTCGAGTAGTTCTACAATTGCACAGTCTAAATTAATAATACTGACAATTGAATGACGAATGATGATACATAGAATTGATATAAACTAATCCTAAAAACACTAAAACATTATTAATATATTTATATTTCATAAATAAAATTGATATAAAAGATCTGGAAAGATACATTAAAAAATAGAAAAATAGTAATTTATAATAGAAGGAAACTTAAATTGCTATTTAAAAAAAAAACAAGAGTCTTAAATCTTATCATTTTGTTTCATTATCATCCATAAGTACACACCTCTAGCATAATAATTATATTTTACCACCCATAAAATGAAAAAAAGATTTTCACAAGAGAAATTGAAGCTAGATTATAAAAATGAACCATCTTATTGGAAACTGGAACTGTTATCATACCCAAAAGGACTACAAAATTTCACCTTATCATACCCAGATTGTTGCTTTGCCTGGCGGAGGGAAATTTGATCAGTAAAATTGACACAGAGTATGTTGTCTCCATTGTCATGCTGGATAACAAAACACCAACTTTAATGGGCATGTATTGTCCCTTGTGTAATTTCCACTTGAATGCATTTCTATTTGATGCAGGGGCATCCCTAATGCAAGCCAAAGACACCATGATTGAAGGAAGTTGCCATGAAGCCAAGGAGTCAAATCCTATCAATTGGAACATAAGATTTTCACCTTGGAGCTTTGAAGGATTGACTGGTGAAAGGTCCTTTTGATTGACAAATCAGAGTCTTTTTGAATGACAAATCAGAGTCTTTTTGAATGACAATAAATTAGAATAGGAGTTTTAGATGTTTTCTTGGTTTGTAATAAATATTAAGGATTGATTTTATCTCCTTATAAACATCCACTTGTTGGACACAAGACCCCTTGGTGACTTATAAACCTTGGGCATCTTTTGAGTCCTTGGATGAAATGAGCATAGTAAGTGTTTATTAGGTGTCTTTTAGATGTTGTTAAGAAGTTTGAAGGTCCAAAATAACTTTAATAAGGTTCCTAAAGTTTCACAACACATTTTTAACCTTCTCGGCAAAGTTGTTTGCAAAGTTGTAATGCAACTTTAAAAGTTGCTTAGCAAAGTTGACATTTGTTGGATAAACTATTCTAACCACCTAGATGGTTGAACCAACATTTGGAGAGCCTATTTTAGGCTTCAAATGGTCGAAGACAGACAGAGAACCAGTATTGTAATCATTTTGCTTTCATAAAAAATAAAAATAACCCTGTTTTAGTGCATTTCTGGTGAAAAATGAACTCTGTACGGCTGTATGGATGGTGGTTGGATGATAAAATTTGCCTGGAAGTTGTAATAGTGACATCTGATGCTTTGGAAGTTGGTTTGATTGATTCTCTTTGTTTTATATCTAAGTTATTTCAAATTTTCTGTGCATTGTTTACAAACCCTCATTTTCAAGGTTTGACTGATGTAAAGACCTTAACTCACGTTTCAACCATTAGAATTCCTTCTTCCTTGGTGGAATGAGAGTTAAGGATGTATATTTGTATATTCTAAAAGCCCTGAGGCAGGGGGTTGCATCTGCATTTGTTGAGAGCGAGCCCTAGATCAAAAACTACCATGTTTTTGGCTGGGAAGATGGTAATCAGAATAAAATCAGAAGCTTGCATCGTATTGAGGACTTGAAAACTTGTGCATTCTTGTTTATCTGGATCAGGAGAACACTCCAAAACTCTGATCTTGGTTTCATACACCCATTTTCAATGCTTTGTTTTGGAACCCACACCTAAAAGCATGCATTAGGTCTACGGACTCAATGAAGACATTGATATGCTGGAGTGGAGTCAGGGTCTGGGAGTTGGTGGTCTGTTAGAAATCCAAAAAGGGTACTCAGAAAACATATAACTTCTTAGAGTCCTTTGGCAAGTTGCAGAGTTATGGCTGCAAAGCAGGTTTGGGAGACCTACTAGGGTCACTAGGTCAGTTTGTTATTTTGATGTCTTGGGTTGTTTAGATCACAACCAATGCATGATTCTTGTTATTTAGATGATATCTAAGGGGTTTCTAAGTTTTGCTGCAGGAAGTAAGATCTAGAACCTTAAAAGTCTCTTTTGATAGAAAATCAGGGAACTTGTCCCTAAAAGGAAATTTGTTATTGAATGGGATTGAGTCCATAAGTTGTTGTGTGATCCTTGAAACCTTCAAATTCATTACTTTGCAGAGTTTAAACATTAACCTATAGAAATCAGAGCCTAATTGATTGGTTGAGTCATTTTGGTGTCTTGAAGTGGGTTGGGACATAGATCCAAGTTTCTTGCTGACTACTCTGCATCACTATTGAACCACATTAATGCTTTTTTCCTTCAACAAATGAGGACAGTCATTGTAAAGACAACATGATAATGTAAACTCACTGTAAGGATAGTTACAAATGAGGAAATCTCAGAGTGATTATCCCTTGTGTAATTGCCGCTTGAATACATTGCTATTGAACAACATTAATGCTTTTTTCCTTCAAGTGGCAATTACACAAGGGACAGTCACTGTGAGATGTCCTCATTTGTGACAAGGACAGTCACACATGAGGACATCTCACAGTGACTATCCCTTGTGTAATTGCCACTTGAATGTATTGCTATTCAACCACATTTATGGGCCTGTTTGGACCACGGCACACAATAGCATCTACAGAGAAGAATATCCCAGGTGTAACAAGTTGTAAGAATATACCAATAGTTCTAAGAAGTTCCCTAGCACATAGTAGCATCTACAGAGAAGAATATACAACATGAGGGCAGCCACTATAAAGACAACATGATAATGTACACTCATTGTATGTGTACATTATCATGTTGTCTTTACAGTGACTGTCCTCATTCAAGTGGCAATTACAGAAGGGACAGTCATTGTGAGATGTCCTCATTTGTGACAAGGATAGTCACACATGAGGACATCTCACAGTGATCAATTGTCCCTTGTGTAATTTCCACTTGAATGTATTGCTATTGAACCACATTAATGCTTTTCTTCTTCAACAAATGAGGACAGTCACTCTAAAGACAACATGATAATGTACACTCACTGTAAGGACAGTCACAAATGAGGACATCTCACAGTGACTATCCCTTGTGTGATTGCCACTTGAATGTATTGCTATTCAGCCACATTAATGCTTTTCTTCTTCAACAAATGAGGATAGTCACTCTAAAGACAACATGATAATGTACACTCACTGTAAGTGTACATTATCATGTTGTCTTTACAGTGACTGTCCTCCTTCAAGTGGCAATTACACAAGGGATTTGTGTTTTCATTTGTGTTTTCAACAGCGTCGTAACCCTCCGTGAAATCACATCGGGATATAAGGGCAAAACAAACAAGAACGTTGTCATTTGTATTTTCAACAGCGCCGAGAGAGATAAACAAACTTAAAACTCAGACTTAAGAAAGATGAAGGCAATGCTTCAAAAGGTCGATGCCCTAAACACGGGAAAACACAATACCACCATTAAACGATGTCCTAGTCACCATATCAATGCTGCCAGCTCCGTACCAGTATGCTAACTGCTCACTTTCATCCTATGATAAAGGTAACTTCATTAATCATACTTGAAATGGTAGCATAAGAACTAAAGCTGATGAACATTTATAAACTAAAAGTTTAAAACTATAGATTACAAATGTAGTAGTTTCATACGAAAAGAACTTGATGTCTGAAATTTACCATTAGAAGTATCCAAAGGAATACCATAGTACTGTTGAACTTGGAGAATCAGAGATGATCTACACAGCAAGGTTCAACAGCTGTAAGGACTGTTACACCATCTTTAGCTTTTGAATACATTTTCTCCTTGGCTTCTGGTGGATCCTCAAAGACCCCCAATGACGTTTTCCCTACAATTATCAATTGTCTGTTAGTATGAGATATTAATAAATAAGCATTAATCACAATATTAGGCAAACAATGTTCTTGATGTTTGAATCTAAATCATAGAAAGCTCTAATAAAGCAGTTCTCAGTTTCACATTAAACCAAGTTTCAATTTCAAATGGTTATAATAATTTTTGCAAGTTATAAGTAGCTGGTTACAGTATATGACATAAAAAGAAAAAAATCATTTCTATTCTTTTCTTCTTTTTCTCTTTCAACGAAGCTTTTGCACCACAAAAATGCATACCAAGAATTTCTCAGGAGGTTTCAAGACCATTGCATACCAAACTTCTTCTCTGTAGATGCTACTTTGTGTCGTGCTCCAAACAGGCCCATAAATGTGGTTGAATAACAATACATTCAAGTGGAAATTACACAAGGGACAGTCACTGTGAGATGTCCTCATGTGTGACTGTCCTTGTCACAAATGAGGACATCTCACAGTGACTGTCCCTTGTGTAATTGCCACTTGAATGAGGACAGTCACTGTAAAGACAACATGATAATGTACACAAGTACCGTGAAGGTAGTCGCAAGTTAGGGCTGTTTCATTGCATACCCGAAACAATGAAGACGTTACGGTCCACAAAACATTTGTGCTTGAAAGATGAACAAATAAAATTAAACTTCTAAATAACCAAAGCCGCTAACAATAAATTCAACACAGATATGTCCTCATTTCTGGGTATTTTAGCTCTCTAACAGCTAAATACCAGATTACATAATAATGACAAAAGAAAAATAAACCCAACGTACTCAGAAATTGTAGCTGTGATTTCGCGGATGGAATCTCTCTCGGCGCTGTTGAAAATACAAATGACAACGTTTCTCTACATTATCATGTTGTCTTTACAGTGACTGTCCCTTGTGTAATTGCCACTTGAAGGAGGACAGTCACTGTAAAGACAACATGATAATGTACACTTACAGTGAGTGTACATTATCATGTTGTCTTTAGAGTGACTATCCTCATTTGTTGAAGAAGAAAAGCATTAATGTGGCTGAATAGCAATACATTCAAGTGGCAATTACACAAGGGACAGTCACTATGAGATGTCCTCATTTGTGACTGTCCTTACAGTGAGTGTACATTATCATGTTGTCTTTAGAGTGACTGTCCTCATTTGTTGAAGAAGAAAAGCATTAATGTGGTTCAATAGCAATACATTCAAGTGGTAATTACACAAGGGACAATCACTGTGAGATGTCCTCATGTGTGACTGTCCTTGTCACAAATGAGGACATCTCACAATGACTGTCCCTTGTGTAATTCAAGCGGCAATTACACAAGGGACAGTCACTGTGAGATGTCCTCATTTGTGACTGTCCTTACAGTGAGTGTACATTATCATGTTGTCTTTAGAGTGACTGTCCTCATTTGTTGAAGAAGAAAAGCATTAATGTGGTTCAATAGCAATACATTCAAGTGGCAATTACACAAGGGACAATGTCATGAGCCATGACATATTGAACTTAGTATAATAATAAAATGATTAGATGATATATAATAATCTATTATTAACGGTATATAACAATAATATATAATTATTATCAACAGATAATAATAATATATAGTTAGCATAATAAGTAATATGTTAATTAAATAATATTAAAATATTAATAAGTAATATAATTATGATTATAATTATAATATAAATTAATAATAAATAATTATTAATAAATTATATATATTATATTATAATAATATATTAAGTAATAATATTAAATCAATTATTGATATAATAATTTTAATATATAAATAATATTAATAAACCTCTCAATATAAAACAATATGTTATCACTATAATAATATTTATTATAATATTATTAATATTACTAACATCATTAATTATAATATTTAATAATAACAATAACATTAATAATAATAATAATAATAATAACGTTTAAAGCAATATCGAATATATGTAATCGATATACATCTACGTTAAACATCTGCATTATCTATCACGATGAGGAATGAAGAAGTGATACAACAATCACTAGTCATTACACATCGATACCATGAGAGGATGATTAATGAACCGAATACTATGAAGTCAAGATCAACATGATATGAATAAGGGATAGGTCGCTATGTGTTTCAGAAGATGTATTGATAAGCAAGAAGGATAACCATTCATATATTATAAATAATCATTAATTGCACAAGTTTAGACAATGACATATCCGATAAAGCAATATCAAACATGAAGACCCGCTAGCAAATGTGCACCATCACTTCCTATGTTATCATGACAATAACAGAAACTAGATTGAATTCTACTATCTATATCAATAGACACCACATAGGAGGATATCGACTAAAGGATTGAAAGATTATTGATTGTCTGAGATAAACCACATCTTGTAGAAACACAAAAGCATCAGTGATTATATCACAAGCTATCGATGAATGAGGCATCAGTCGCAGATAATAAGTACAATGTATCCTTAAGTATTAACAGGAATGGAAGTCAATTTGAAGATCAAACTCCATTACCAGCAATCAACCAATAAATGGACAATTATCAGAAAATGATATCGACTTATATCAAAGTAGAAAGATTGGATATAATCATAACAATATGGGATAAGGCAAGAGTTAATATCGATTGACTAAATACTAATGATAGTTAGACCAAACTAATACAAACACAGTGGATGTTAACTACTGGTTGCACTACCAATTAGGGAAGATTACCTTCATAAAAAGATTTGATATTGAGTCAATCTGGGAGTTATCTATGATCAGAAAATAATGAAATAATATTATGCGAACTGTTGGATTATGGAAAGGTGTGATTAACAAAGGGACATGGAGGAAGAAACAAGACATGTCTCATTCATAGCATCTCTTCATTTGTTAAAGACAATATAAGAATGCATTCTCGTCAGTCACTCAAGGCATCATTGGAACTTTATTTACTTATCCATATTTGGATATACTCAATAGAGCATCTGCCTTTGGCAGTTTGGTTTCAAGTTTATCATTGCAGATCAGAGACAGCACCATGATTGCACAGATAGAAAGGATAGTCAGAAACAGCATCAATATTTGAAGTTGCAAGCATATAATTCAGAATCTGAAATAGCAACATATCACTCATAGCGATATTACACATTTGCATAATTACATCATCATATCAGACACAGCAAATGCATTGCTGCAAGCAATACTTATTGATTGTATATCGATATTGTTTATATTAGACATAGCATCATTATACTATCACTATAAGTGATAGGAAACATCATATTCATAGCATATTTCATATCATTATATCCGACAGTGCTATTAAACATATTGGTATCAATATCATCTTGCACACATATTGTGATTGAATCTGAAATAGCGGTTGATATCTTAAGTAACCTCCATTACTTAGTTTAATTGTAAGTATCTGATAGAGTAAGTCTGAGAAGTGGAGTAATTGTTCCTATTTTCCAAGTTAGCCAAAAAGGGGACATTACAAACAATCACTGTGAGATGTCCTCATGTGTGACTGTCCTTGTCACAAATGAGGACATCTCACAATGACTGTCCCTTGTGTAATTCAAGCGGCAATTACACAAGGGACAGTCACTGTGAGATGTCCTCATTTGTGACTGTCCTTACAGTGAGTGTACATTATCATGTTGTCTTTAGAGTGACTGTCCTCATTTGTTGAAGAAGAAAAGCATTAATGTGGTTCAATAGCAATACATTCAAGTGGCAATTACACAAGGGACAATCACTATGAGATGTCCTCATGTGTGACTATCCTTGTCACAAATGAGGACATCTCACAATGACTGTCCCTTGTGTAATTCAAGCGGCAATTACACAAGGGACAGTCACTGTGAGATGTCCTCATTTGTGACTGTCCTTACAGTGAGTGTACATTATCATGTTGTCTTTAGAGTGACTGTCCTCATTTGTTGAAGAAGACAAGCATTAATGTGGTTCAATAGCAATACATTCAAGTGGCATTTACACAAGGGACAATCACTGTGAGATGTCCTCATGTGTGACTGTCCTTGTCACAAATGAGGACATCTCACAATGACTGTCCCTTGTGTAATTCAAGCGGCAATTACACAAGGGACAGTCACTATGAGATGTCCTCATTTGTGACTGTCCTTACAGTGAGTGTACATTATCATGTTGTCTTTAGAGTGACTGTCCTCATTTGTTGAAGAAGAAAAGCATTAATGTGGTTCAATAGCAATACATTCAAGCGACAATTACACAAGGGACAGTCACTGTGAGATGTCCTCATTTGTGACTGTCCTTACAGTGAGTGTACATTATCATGTTGTCTTTAGAGTGACTGTCCTCATTTGTTGAAGAAGAAAAGCATTAATGTGGTTCAATAGCAATACATTCAAGTGGAAATTACACAAGGGACAATCGATCACTATGAGATGTCCTCATGTGTGACCTTTGTGAAGGCAAGTGCCAATTTGTACCCAAGTTACCAATATTGTGGCAAAAGTGGGAATGAAGCATTTAGGCGTCAAATTGGGCAAAGAAGTGTAGAAGTGGCCTATGTGAGGTCTAAATAGCATAAATAAGTCATGGTTAGGGTCTTATGGTGTTTGAATAATAAGTTTTGAACCAAAATCCCAAAGGTTGTAACAAGTTGTTAATGTTGTCATTCACAACATTGACAACATTTGTGCAAGGGAGCATTTTCGAGTAAGATGGTTATGTAACTATATGAAACCATTGAATTAGGCATCAGATCAACTATAAGAGGCCTCCATCGATCTGTGCAAAAGGTTGGGGGGAAAAACATTTGGAATTAAGAAGATTTGTAGAGTAACACGGTTTTAGTGAATTCTTGAGTTTTTTTGTTTCTTTGTTGTCAGTTGATTAATGGATTAGATAGCTCGCAGTGTCTATTGGAAAAGTTAGTACAAGTTGTTTTGTTATTCTGTGTTGTGTTTTTTTTGAGTTTTGAAGCATTCCAACTAGTTTGTTAATTCTTTTGTTAAGTACCCTATCGTTGGTTTGAACCAGGCAGGTTGAACAAATGGAGTCTTAGCTCATCATTCCATTGTCAATTTTGTACGGGCTCTTGGAATGGGTGAGGAGACTCCATGTACTATATGTTTGGAAGGAGGGGCCCTGGGAAGCTCATTTTCTATGTTTGCAATGATGTCCTAGGTGAGTCAGTTGAGCACAGTTAGGGATGACAAATCATTACAAGAAGATTACAACAAGTTGAATGCATTGGTTGCTTCAACTAAAATCTCATGGAGAGGTAGACACACATCTAAAGAAGCCCCAAGTCAAATTAGAAGATTGGGTGAGTTTCTTTGGTTGCTAAGAAAACAAACTCTTAGTTAGACTGTCCAAGTTGTGTCAAAATACTTGTTTTCAGGCATGGCTGTAGGAGTTGGTGTACAAAAAATCTAGGAGGAGAAGACCTTAGATATCTTGGAGTTCTCAATAAAGGGCATCTGAATCCTAAGCCCTTTAGGTGGCTTAATATAAACAAAAAGGCTTGACAAAGGCCTAATTGCTAGCAGCCTATTTTTGGGTGCAATTGGCATGGTTTGATGAACCGGATTGAAGTACTGATGAAAAGTATAGGTGAAGGAGTAATATTGAAACCAATAGAGGTCCTAGTGGCCAGCCTCTCCATGGAGTAAAGTTCTAGTTGAATGTGTTTCAATTTGTGAAGACAAGACTAGGAGTGTCCTAGTAGCTGGATTGGTATTGAGCAGAGTTCGTTGTATTTCTTGTTGGTGTGCACTAGTTGAAGGAGTGGGATCTTGGGTAGAGATACCTAAAGAGTGTAGGGATAGTTAAGTACCCTATCAAGTCAAAACATTGGCCTAAAGAGACCCTAGTGAAGGATAGGGAGTGAGCAAGACAAAGTGTTACATCAATTAACAAGATCATTTTTTGGTAATTGTGTACATTATCATGTTGTCTTTAGAGTGACTGTCCTCATTTGTTGAAGAAGAAAATCATTAATGTGGTTCAATAGCAATACATTCAAGTGGCAATTACACAAGGGAATATCACTGTGAGATGTCCTAAGTGTGACTATCCTTGTCACAAATGAGGACATCTCACAGTGACTGTCCCTTGTGTAATTGCCACTTGAATGAGGACAGTCACTGTAAAGACAACATGATAATGTACACAAGTACCGTGAAGGTAGTCACAAGTTAGGGCTGTTTCATTGCATACCCGAAACAATGAAGATGTTACAGTCCACAAAATGTTTGTGCTTGAAAGATGAACAAATAAAATTAAACTTCTAAATAACCAAAGCCGCTAACAATAAATTCAACACAGATATGTCCTCATTTCTGGGTATTTTAGCTCTCTAATAGCTGAATACCAGATTACATAATAATGACAAAAGAAAAATAAACCCAACGTACTCAGAAATTGTAGCTGTGATTTCGCGGAGGGAATCTCTCTCGGCGCTGTTGAAAACACAAATGACAACGTTCTTGTTTTTTTTGCCCTTATATCCCGATGTGATTTTGCGAAGGGTTACAGCGTTGTTGAAAACACAAATGACAACGTTCCTTTTTTTTTTGGCCCTTATATCCCGACAACGTCGCAATTGCAAGTTAGGGTTGTTTCACTGCATACCCGAAACAATGAAGACGTTACGGTCCACAAAATGTTTGTGCTTGAAAGATGAACAAATAAAATTAAACTTCTAAATAACCAAAGCCGCTAACAATAAATTCAACACAGATATGTCCTCATTTCTGGGTATTTTAGCTCTCTAACAGCTAAATACCAGATTACATAATAATGACAAAAGAAAAATAAACCCAACGTACTCAGAAATTGTAGTTGTGATTTCGCGGAGGGTTACGGTGCTGTTGAAAACACAAATGACAACATTCTTGTTTTTTTTGCCCTTATATCCCGATGTGATTTCACGGAGGGTTACGGCGCTATTGAAAACACAAATGAGAACGTTCTTGTTTTTTTTGCCCTTATATTCCGATGTGATTTCGCGGAGGGTTACGGCGCTGTTGAAAACACAAATGACAACGTTCCTTTTTTTTTTTTGCCCTTATATCCTGACAACGTCACAATTGCGACGTTGCCAAATGTATTGTCATCGCAATTGCGACGGTGTTGGGCTATATTTGAAAAAAAAAAAGCCAAAACCGCATGACATTTGCCTGCCGTCGCAAATTGCCGTCGAAATTTCACCCCAAACGTATTAGTGAGTGATTCAAACCGCATATGACCCAACCCATCCTTATACCATTTGCCTACTTACTACAATTGACTCACCTTGGTATGGACCCATTTACACCTATTTGAAAGACCAAACCCTTCCTATCAATCAAACCAGAAACCAAAAGAAAAGTTTCATTAGACAAGCTGCCAAATACACTATAATTGCTAAAACATTGTATCGGAAAAGTCTTGACGAAATGCTCCTTAGGTGTTTAGAAGAGGAAGAATCAAACTTAGCCTTACAAGAAATTCATGAAGGAATTTTTGGATCACACTCAAATGGATTATCTTTAGCTAAGAAACTTCTTAGGATAGGATATTTTTGGCCTACCATGGAAAAAGATTCTTGTAACTTTGCAAAAACTTGTAAGAAGTGTCAATTTCACGGAAATTTGATACATGCGCCAGCGCAAGAACTTCATCCTATGACAACACCTTGGCCATTCTATTAGTGGGGTCTAGATCTAATAGGAATGATTCATCCACCATCTTCGAATGGGCATAAATTCATCATAATGGCCACATAATACTTTACTAAGTGGGTGGAAGTTGTACCCCTATCAACTTCAACAAGCAAACAGATATCTTTGTTTATCTTAAATCATATAATTTGTAGATATGGCATACCTCATACCATCATAACAGATAACGCAAGGCATTTCAAGAAAAAAGACATAACAGAATTATGCACCAAATTTCACATGATACATCATTCATCTTCAATCTATTACCCTCAAGGTAATGGACAAGCCGAACCAACAAACAAAAACATATTGAAAATCTTGAAGAGAATGGTGGATAATTCTGGTAGAGATTGGCATATCAAGATAAACCCGACCTTGTGGGCTTATAGGACAAGCATAAGGATGCCAACAGGGGCTACACCCTTCTCCTTAGTCTTTGGAACAGAAGTAGTTTTGCCTTTGGAGGTAGAACTTCCATCCTTAAGGATATCTATGCATGGATTGATAAATTAGGAAGACTATAGGGTTGCTAGGCTACAAGAATTAGAACTCTTGGATGAAAAATAGAAACAAGCCTTTGATCACTTAAAGGTGTACCAGAATAGAATGTCACGATCTTACAATAAACACATCAAGCTGAGAACATTCCAAATAGGTGACCTAGTGTTGCGTGAAAATCCTAAGAACCAAGCAAAAAGAGAGAAAAAAGGAAAGTGGGAAGCAAACTGGTTAGGACCATTTCTCATTTTTGAAGATTTTGGGACCGGCACATACAAGTTATCAGATTGTGATGGTGAAGAGTTACAAGAACCCATAAACAACATACATCTTAAAAGGTTATATACCTAAGGTAGATGAAAGAGTATAAAGAGTATCAGATGGAGAGCATCATATGTGTTGTACATAGTTCAAAAGAGATCTTGAAAACATCAAAAACATTTGAAAAAGCACAAAAGATAAAAAATAGTGGAAAATTGAGCATGAAGAAAGGAAAAACATTCAAATATGATCCTCAAAAATATGTTGTCTTGGTGAAAACCTAGCAAATAAGCACCTTGATAATATTAAAAAAATTAAAAAGAAAAATACAAAAAAAATAAAATTGAAAAAGAAGAAAAGTGTCTTGGTGAAAACCTAGCAAATAGGCACCTTGGTAGCAAAAAAAGAGAAAAAGCTTTAAAAATAGAAAAAAAGAGCTTGATCCATTCAATCAGTGAAAACCTGGTAAACAGGCACCATTGAAAGTCCAAGTCATTTGCATACTTAGAAGGTCACCTTGTCAATATTGCATTCACTAGCATTTGTATATATTGCATAATAAAACCCCACATTTGCATTTGCAAGTACCTTAAGATTTTGGGTCACCTAATAAAAAATTGTCCTAAGTCCCATAAATGAAATCAATCAAACTAGGGGCAATCTACTCTCAAGGAGCAAGGATTCATCAACAAGCTTTATTCAATCGAAGAATCAATTCATTACACTCAAAAGAGGAACACTTAATCAAATCTACGTTCCAAACCAATGTGAGCCTAAAATAAAAATTTGATCCAAGAACTTAAATGACCTTACTCGTTATTAGGATTAAAAGTATCAAATGGATGGAACTACACTTGAACTATGGATTTGAAAAACATCGCAAATTTTTTTTTAAAGTGTTGCCTCAATTGATGAAATCATTTCTTTCTAGCGAATCGATGAAAGTTTTAGACTAGACAAGCTATGATGAAAGGATGATATTTTCTTGATTTTTGAATGACTATCTTTAAATCAAAGTTTTAAATCATGTATTATTTGTCTAAGGACATGATCATCAAAGAATCATCGAGGACTTGTACATAGGATAAAATGGAGATTTCTGCTTGTTTACGCAAACGGATATCTTGGCTATTTTGACCTTCAATATCATAATACCAACATCCACTTGCAACATAGAATCTAACAAAATTGGTATTCGCACTCCCATGATTGGCTTCAATCAGTGATAGTCATACTGAAGAGACCGATGGGAAAGCAAAGGAAAAAGGCAAAAGTATTCATATCATCATAGTTGAACTAGTGATGATTGTACTAAAAAATGGGATTCCAAAAAAATGCTCAATGACGATTATAAGCTCTAAATCTTGAATAATGATAGTTAGCCGCATACATGTTAGATTAAGTGCATTGTACATATATTTTTTGCCTTTCTTAGCTTAAATTGCAAGGGGAAAAATGAAATGGGAGGGTTCAATTCAAACATCATGATCCTAAGATTCAAAACAACGAAAATGAGATTATCTTTTGCATTCATGCATAGCATTAATCATTAGTCATTATACATAAATAGACAGAAAATAGAAAAAGAACCATAACTCATACATCATTTGCATACATGTAGTTACAGATAGAATTGCATACATTTGAAAATATAAAAACATAGGATCATCCATATCCATATGATCATAAAACAATTTGCATCCATACATTGAAAAATAGAAAACATCTCATAATATTCATACATCAATGCATCCATCTATTTATGTCATAAAAATAAGATACATTGCATCCATCGCATAAAAGTAAATGCATCATAAACATCATATAGCCGCATATAAAGATAATCTCATAAATCAACTCATCAATAAGAGACAAAGGAATAGATCATCATATATCATCAAAAGAATGTTCCTCAAAGGATCCAGTACATCAAAGTATATCTAGATATAATATCATGAAAGTGGTACATCAAAAGTTCCGATCAATCAAATAACATGAAATGTGCAACAAAGGACATCAATGATAAATAAACTTGTCATCAATCAATCATGATCCCGTAGCACCAGAACCACTTGGATCTCTATCATCTTGTGGAAGAGAAGCCTGAGAAGTGCTTGCTTTGCTAGGTCTCTGAACAACCATTGCTGAAATAAACTGCTGCATCAAGGCAGAAACTTGATCTAAATGCCCTACAATAGTAGACATATCTATCCTCATAGACTACATATCTCAGGCTAAAGAACCAATAGTGGAACATCCTGTGCATCCTGTCCATGATCTTGTGGCTGCTGAGCTGGTGGAGGCATCTACTGTGCTGGAACCTACTGACCCTGAACCTGTTGAGCATCATCATCTTGTTATGCTAGGGAAACTCTCTATAACTGCACCAAAGGATCTAAACCTCCAAGAACCTGCCTAGCAGCCTCAACATGAGCCTGTCTCTGAGCTCTCTACTGTCGATGAACTCTATCCTGCCTAGCTGTTGCTCTAGGATGAACTATCTAGATTGCATCAATCTACCTATCTCTGGCTCTATCTTGACCATGTCCATCCCTCACCCATCCTCTATGTCCTCTACACCTCTGATGTCTACCACCACCACGCCCATCGTCACCACCACGTCGATCTGGAATAGGCTCCGCTGGATCAGTGAAATGAATAAACCTATTTCGAGACCACCAGTCTTGATACTCATGGGACATCCCAGCATCTGACATACCTATCAACATCTCCCATCTACAGAAAGGCATACTAACAATCTGAGCCAAGGCAAACTGATAATCAATACAAGGGCCCCATAAAGATCTCTCAGCCTGAACTTGTGCATATAAGGCATTTCCCAGAGGCATATCATGTATCCTACCATACTGTCTGGAAAATTGACCAAAAAAAAACCACTCAATAACAGTATCAGATCGGCCAATCATCCAACGAGGAGTAAACATATATGGCAACTCATCATCATCCTCCTGCCAGATATCACAATCAAGGCAGGGACTCCATGTAACCTAATCAAGATCATCTATCTGACGTCTCCAATAATCCAGATGACCTAAATGATGCTGAATCACCATACCAGTATATAGAAAAGCATAAGGATATCCACGCAACCGTCTCCTATCAGTAATAGGCCTAGTAATCAGAAGATGCTCCCAAATCCATAACTGAAGAATAATAGCACTGACAAATAAGGAAGAACTCTCTTTATACACCACCTCATGAAGATCTCGATATAACTGAGCTAGTACACAAGAACCCCAATCAAAACATCGAGGTTGTGCTAGTAAATCCTCTAAAATCCTACCCCAACCAACGGAGAAACTGCAACCTTGTCGGTCAGGAAGAAGTAGACCACCAATCAATGCGCCAAGAACTTCAGACAATGTAGGGAAAGAAGAAAATTGTGGCCATGTGATCATATCATCATCAATTAGATTATCCTTGAACACTCGTCGGTAGACAGTAGAATCATACATAAAATCATAATAAACAATCTCTCCTCGACAGGGAATATGTAGCAAACGATACACGTCCTCAGGTGTGATCATCATCTCACCATGAGGAAGATGGAAAGTATTGTGGTTAGAGTGCTAACACTCCACCACAGCTGTCAATAATCCATGGTTCAACTGGAACCGGGGAAGATCAAGAAGGAAGCTCAAACCACAAAGCTCTATAACACGGTACTCAGCCGCATTCAATGTCTGTCCAAGGTCAATAACCCATGATGGAACTGATCGGATATATAATACAGGGAAGTCAACATGTTTGGAAAAGAACAAAAGAATCATATCAGCATATTATATCAAGGAACATTTAAATTCAATCAAGTTATTCTAAAAACCATTTGCTCATCATGAGCGCATCAAAACTCCTAACTCTATATCTTGAGGAAGGAAAATCTTTGTTTTATCTCTCTAGATCTTGAGAGTAAAATATTAGACCATCACTTTATCATAACAGATTGACAAATCAACTTCGTTGGTATTACTATACGGATATCCTAATCGATTGTTTAGTTCAAACGTAACTGACCTAATCATATCATTCTAATCAGTCATTTTGACGTACTAAATATTTCAAAATTAAAATAGAAAATAGTCAAGTACAAGTGAAAATTCTGAGAAAAATGTTGCAGGCATGATTTTATTCATCGCAGGTGATATTTCCTTAAGTGACACAAAATTCTTGTCAGGCGACATTACTTTTGTCTCAAGCGACAAATTTTTCACAGGTGACAGTGAATTGACTTAAGCGACACTAAAACCTTCCTAGGTGACATCGAATTGCTAGGGTTTCATAGGCGTAAAAACTTAAGAAATTTGGTTTTTAAAACCTAAGGCTACGCGTGAACCATTTAACCTTAGGCGACAATGAAAATTGGTTAAGCGACATTGAAATACTCATGAGCAACAATAAAAACCGTGGAAGTGACACTTAACAGTGTTGAGAGACATTGAAATTTTCATAAGCGTGACTTAATTATTTCAAAGCAGCGATGAAATCAGAAAATGCAATATCGAGGTTCGAAAAGCACTTATCGGAGGTCCATAGTCAGGCGGCCTCGCATATCTCCAACACTGCTTGAATCGATGCTCTCGAATAGGCACAACCATCTCGGAAAGCAAAAGAGAACCAGAGCAAAATCACAGAAGAGAAAAGTAAAAATGAATAGTAAATCTAGGTTTTTCAACCTATTTAAGCTAAATTGACCTAATTTTGAGGTAAGAATTGACTTTGACCTATATTAATCTATTGCATTAACCTAGGCAAATTGAGAAGTATGGCATATCATAAAGTGTTTTTCAGAATTGAAAACATATCAATCAATCATTTAAAACTATTCATCAAAAACAACAATATGTTTCATTTTTTAGGGGGCATACCATCAGATAATCATATCATCATCGTCAGAAATCAGGGACCGATCATCAAATCAAATCAAAAGCTATTATCAGAATTTTTTTTTAATCAAATGAAAGGGGCATCATATCAAATACAAACATCATATCAGGATCAATCATCAAATCAATCATCATATCAAGAACGATCATCAGAGAACCATATCAAGAGAGTTTCATATCAATCATATCTACATCAACCTCATATTGAAAATCGAGATCGACCATCGAAAGACATTAAGAATGAACATCAAAGATCGACCATCAACGAATCAGGACCTATCAATCAAGCAATATTAGAGTATTCTTTGAATTGACATGCTTCGCACGTCAACTCAAAGAGGGGCATTTGTAATCACCTAAAAATGGACAAAGACAATTTAATGATAATTCAAAGTAAATCAAGTCAAATTAAAGAAAATCAAGGACATAATTGAATCAATTGAATCACAATGCATAATTAGCCAATCAAAATTAAAATCAAGTCCTAATTCAATCAAAATCAAAATTGAGAGCACTTTAATCAAGTGCAATCAAATTAAAATACAATTAAATCAATTAATTGTATAGTCTTGGATTAAATTAAATTCAACCCATTCAAGGGGTACATGGCTAAAATAATTCATTTAAATCAATTAATAAATCAATTACTCTCAACAAACCAAAAGGAGAGAAAATCAATCAACCAATGAGATTTGAGGAAAGGCATTCACATGGATCAAGCCAAATTGAATCTCATTCACTCAAAGTGAAAAGGAATCTTGACCATCCATCTTTTCTACTTGTCTCAAGCTTTGAGGACACAAACTTTGCTTTGTCTTCAAAGGGTGGAACCAAAGACTTAACCCCAACTCAATCATGATTAAAAACAACTACACCCCCTACCATTGGAAAATCTATAAAAGGAAGGCTAAAATCCTTCATAATTCATCAACCACCTATCTAAAAATTGCATCAAACCTCTTGCAATTTAAGTTTAGAAAAGCATTTAAGAGCAATTTTAGCATTTATCTTGATAATTGTTAGCTTTAGCATATTGTTTTATCTTTATCATTTTCATTCCAGGACTGTCATTAGTGAGAGCTTGCTGAGAGCTCACTCATTAACATCTTAGTTAGAGAGCCATAGGATGTTCAATTAGTCATTGATTTTGTTAAATAGTTGCTCAATTGTGGTTGTATTTAGTTATTATTTCACTTATTATTGATGATTAACCCTAATTCTATGAAGATACTTTTATTAGTATACAAAAACAAGTCAAACAAGTGGGAATCAAGTGCACTCAGTTTGAGATAGTGGCTCAAATCACCATGCAAATAGATTCAATGTTAGATTTATAGTATATCAACCAGAAATAGTCTTGGATAAGATCTAGGGGACAACACACCAAGGAAAGGGCATAAAAATGGTGTAAAGTTTACAAGGTACATTTTACGATGCTACAAATGTATTTTATTACTGTTATTTGATATATTTAGTAGCAAATATGATGTGAAAACCAAGTCCAAATCATTAATATGAATACTACATTGGTTCCATTAAGTGTAAGATCCATTTGGTTGTGTTTTGATAAATATTTTGGTATTACCTGATTTGTTCATGTTTTTTCAAATATGGAATAAAAGTTCAAGTTATCTTCAATTTTGATTTTGAATATGTGCAAGGGTTATTAAATCAAATTTGTTAGTGTGAAAAGTGTCATTAGAAAACAATTTTACACTTATCTAGTACCTAGTTGATCTCATTCAAGATACTCTTAAGCTCACTTAGAGAGCCATCTCACTTTTGTCTCACTTCATATCGACTCAACATGTGTTTTGACACCAGTCTATTATTAAAATATTTTTGAAATTCCGGTCTTTTTTGTCACACCCAAAATTTTGGCTTGCAATTACTTTTAACTTTTACATTAATTATGTGTTTCATTATACATGATTGGATGATTTTACTTTGAATTAATGTTTAGATAAAATCATAATGTAATACGATTATTTTCATTAAAGGATTTGAGAGTTGTGATTATTATTATTTTATGATTAATGATTACAATAGCTTGGCTATGAATATTGGACTAATCATTACAATGGTTTTTTAAGTTTAATGCAGGAACAATCTTACCCCCTTGGATGGACAGGGAGAGTATCATCAAAGAGAGGTTATACACATTTTAAATGAACAAATGATTATCATCTTGAATGAACATACACTCACATAGGTCAAAAAATCTTAGGTTTAAACTTGTGGGATTTTGTCATAAATCTATGTTAAAATCTAAAACCATCCCTTGATCCAAACCCCAATGATTCATTAAGTTACCATATCATTGTCATGGTTTTCATTCGTATTTCAATGTTCATTATCAAGGTTGATATTATTATTACTCAATTATAGTTAACAATATTTAAATGAATATATTATTTTTTTAAAAGAAGGGCATTATTAAAAAATACTAAATGTTCAAGATATTATTATACAAATGAAGTGATTCCAACATGGACATAAAACAAACTATCCCTATGTGCAAGGGACATAGCTTTTCTTATATTAAAAAGTTACAGTCTTATAGAGGTAGTTAATATGTCAATAAAACTTGTGTTAGAGAATTTAAAGAGAAGATTAATTGTTTGACTTCTCATGGTCTAGGGTTACATCATCGAGTAGGGGTGAAAGGCAAAGGTCGGGGACACCATAAAGTAAAGATTCCTTGAAATTTAAGTTACATTGAGAGGAATAAGAGTCACACACAACATGGATGGTATCACTGAAGGCCCACACTAGAGGAAGGAGCAAGATGCAAAGCAATAGGAGCACACTACATAGTGGAATTTTTTTCGATGATTTTCATATATCACTCTAATCAAGGATTAATATTTTACAAACACTCTTTATATTTAATAATGCGAGGAGATTTGTTTGGTATCATCATTTGTAATAGGCTTGCATAATGTGAATATTCCATTAGCAAAATGTTTAAAAAAATTAAATTTCTTTAGAACTTTGACAAAATTATAAGGGTAACTTTCGTACTAAATCTTCTTTTGAGACTACAAAAAAATTATTCACAATTTTAAATGCTAAATTTTATTCGTGGTCCATCAAGTGAATCAAAATCATGTAATCTAAACAAGAATCTTATAGCTTTACTCAAATACCATTTTGTGACCTTTCATTACTTTAACTCAATCTTCCTCTAAGCATCCCAACCTTTTTGTAATTATATAATTACCCTCCTTTTTTATTGACTAATGTGTATTAGAAAAGTTAGAAAGGCCTAAAAAAATGGAATATTATATTCTAGGTAGCCATAATGTGCCTTCTAATCAAAATATAAAAAACACCCCTCAACTAAGTAATTATTTTCATTTTGTGTTGCTCCCATCATCTTTCTAAATTAAACTTCAATTATACTTGTACATGTAACATGCCTCTCCTTTGTTTAAATATACCCATCATATTTCATGGCATGCTTAAAATGATTAGATTCTTTCTTTATTTTTTACTATATAACTATTTTTTTTTCGATGATTCTTTTTATTAAATTTACTCACTTTTTTATGGTGCCAAATTATAGCTTCAATTTTTTATCCCTATCATATTACTGACTATAAGTATTATAATATGATTGTAGTTTAAGAAAGACTCGTCTTTATTTTGATTCTCTCTTTATTAAGGAGCACACTTCACCATTATACTTAGGCAAAGTTATTGGTCTTGAATTATACCACAACTTCCCCTTATTAGATCTAACACTGCAATCTTGATTAAAACTTTGAATGTTCATTTTCCTTTTGTCCGTAGGCAATTTTACAATACAATATTTATTTTTGAATAATCAAAGTCAAACCTCCTTATATAGATGCATAAAAGTCAAAGTATAATGTCTCAATCATTTTTAAAAAAAAATACGTTCAAATTTAAAATATACCCAATAAGTTTTTAATATGATTCAAAGACTTTAAATACAATCTTTTTTAAAAAATTAAAATTTATAATGTTGATTTCAAATAAATTAAATCAAAAAATTAATCAATGTGTACACATGAATTGTTAGAGTTGATTTATATTCATGAAATGTATAGAAGAATGTTTGAATAAATTAGAAATTTAATACATTTCTTTGAATATAAATTTTGGAATAAACTTTGTATGTTAAAGCTCCTTTTATAAATTTTGTAATAACAAACTACTTTGTTGAGATCCAACAACTTTTGAAATACAAATGCAACCTTTATATAAAATTTTCCTTCAGAAACAAGTGAATTTTAATTCAAGAACTCAAACCACCATAAAAAATGCCATAGCCTCCTCTTACACCCAACTATATTTGGCTAGTGAATGATTCTCCTTACAGACACTTATAATTGTCATAAGAACTCATTATAATATATTTCATAATAGAAAGTCTCTTCCCAAGTCAACTTCTTATAAATATTTTGTTAATTTCGACTCATTATTTCTAATTATTTACTAAATTGTCAATTATAACTCCTCATTTATGTGATGCCCTAAAAAATTTCCAAAAAAATGCCAAATGTTTGATAGTAACATTATTCCAAAAAGATGCCAAATGTTTGATAGTAACATTATCCTCAAATGGATGTCCTCAATAATGCTAAAAACAGTGTCATAGACAACTATAGGACAACTAAATGGACTTTCCATGAAATTCAGGAGTTAAAATTTTGGGTGGGACTGTTGGAGAGGGAGGGTAATAGCAGAAAAATTACACTTATGGAGGAGAAGAAAGAGATGGAGAGTGACATGGAGGGAGTGAAGAAAAGAATGCAGAGTTTGGAGGGAACATTCTAGAAAATAGCTGAGCAAAGTCATAGCATACTCAAAGCCTCAAATGATAATATAAAAGTCTTGATAAATAAATTTGAGGAACACCGGAGCAACAAGGAGGACTCTCCTAGCAACAACAAAGATAAAAACACGGAGGAAGGGCCAAGGAAGAGAACAAGGTCAAGTACAATGAAGAAAGACACGTAGGAACCTGACAAGGATCTGGCTGAACTCAAGGATGCAGCGGACAAGGCGTCTGAGCTAGAATTTCAAGCGGCAGAGATCCTCAAAGAGTTCGCTTGAGCTACTCCCCTAGTTTTTTTGGGCTTGGACTGGTTTTTTGCTTTATGTTTCTGGCTCTGTTTCCTGGCTTTAACTGTTTGTTTTACGGTTGGCCTAAGCTTGGACCATTTTTGTTTTGGTTGTAACTTCTTGGTGAACTTTATCTGCCTTATTACTTTTTATGTTTAATACTGTTTGGGTTTCAGGGCCCCTTTAAAACTTGTTTTCCTTAATCAAAAACATTATTCCATCTTCCAAATTCTCACACCCTCTAACAAGAATAATAATCATAATTTATTAAATACTTAACCCCTACATGGAAAATAAGAAACAATAATTAATTTATATTCAAATAATCAAATCTTAATTAAATTTATTTCCCAAACAATTCCTCTTTAAAGTGTGAGAAAAATTGGAATGATGTTTTTAGATCACAAATGTGAATTAATGACAAAGGAGAGACTACATAAAGGAGTCACTCCTTTTAATGAGACAACTTAATTTTGTCTTATAAGCACACTTAACACTACAAAATGACAATTCCTTTATAGATGTGCACTCCCAACCTTCTACCTTAGCCATTTTCTCTAAGAATTTATTTTTGTTGAAGTTCATCTCTTATTCAAGTGTGCACTTAGCATTGGAGTTATATTTAAATTTATAATTTTTTTAATGGAGGTTTTACATCTACAAAATTATTTAGCTATTTAATACAAAAGCACAAGATTTAAGCTGCACCTTTTCGACTAAGAGTCAATGGTAGAGGAGTATATGTTATGTCAAATACACCCATGATAGTGGTCCCGATCTTATCCTTTTTTTTTTTTCAAAGTCTTTCTCTCAACAAGACTTGATCCTTAGTGGACTCATTAAGAACCTATCAACTTCACTAGTAAATCAAAGTTGCATTAACTTTAAAATTTATTTTGACTATAATTACCTTTCATAAAAGAACAACAAAACATGACATAAACCAATATACAAAAACTTAAAATTTAACCATCTAAATTGAGAGAGATGAGGTTTTAGCTTTGCAACTTAACATAATACCAAAATATCACATAGATGCAACAAACTTGTCTTGTGGTTGTATCCATTTATAGGCATTTACAAACACACAATATCAATGCCTTGATGGAATGACATGCTATTGTCCTCACCATTAGAGCTACAACCCATTTGACATTCTAGAATATTTTTTATTTTCGTAATTAGATCCATTTGCACATCAAAACAAATAAAAAATTAAATGAATTCGAACCCATTTAAAGACTATAACATATTTCTTAGTAATATTCTTTCAATTTTTTGAAGTATTACTTATAACAAAATCTTAAATAATTGTGTATTTTATAACACTTATAAAAATCATTTTGTGATATCATATTTGATGACACAAACTTTTTTTTTTTAAAGTATACTATTAAAATTACTAAATATTAACATATGATCTAACATCAAATTCTTAGAATTTCACATTATGTTTGATCCCCAACTTTCAACCAATTCATATACATCTACAATGTTGAAAATATTTTTGAGACAATAAATTAGACAATACATGAAACTAAAATTAATAGTAATAATAACAAAAGGTATTCATTATATAATGATAGTAAAAGATGGAAAATGATGATGTATGTTAACAAAAACTTTTAATGAATCCTCTAAACAAATTAAAATAAAAAATAAAATATTTAATAATGAGCATAATATTTTTAGTTGTGGCTTCTAAGTAGTAAAGACAAACACATTATGCACACAAGAGTAAAAAAAAAACATGTCATTTGGAAGTGTTGTGCAAAACATATTTCTTATTACCTCTTACCCATAGGCTTTGAGAATTAAAAAAATGCACAATTATCCAATGCGTACGCACAAATGCATCATACAATATTAGTATAGATATGGGTGACCTCCTCTAATGCTTCACCCTATGATCATTACCTAGATGCAATGAATGGTAAGTGTTCCATTCATTTTCATGAGAGATGAGTTGATATGAACCACTACCCATAAAACACAAGTCAATGAATTTGACCCAAAAACTACACATTGAATCATAATGGCAATATCACAATATTAATCTTCCAAAGGCCTAATGCTTCCTCACCCTATGAGCATTACCTAAATGCAATGAATGGTAAGTGTTCCATTCATTTTCATGAGAGATGAGTTGATATGAACCACTACCCATAAAACACAAGTCAATGAATTTGACCCAAAAACTACACATTGAATCATAATGGCAATATCACAATATTAATCTTCCAAAGGCCTAATGCCTCCTCACCCTATGAGCATTACCTAAATGCAATGAATGGTAAGTGTTCCATTCATTTTCATGAGAGATGAGTTGATATGAACCACTACCCATAAAACACAAGTCAATGAATTTGACCCAAAAACTACACATTGAATCATAATGGCAATATCACAATATTAATCTTCCAAAGGCCTAATGCTTCCTCACCCTATGAGCATTACCTAAATGCAATGAATGGTAAGTGTTCCATTCATTCTCATGAGAAATGAGTTTATATGAACCACTACCCATAAAACATGAGTCAATGAATTTGACCCAAAAACTACACATTGAATCATAATGACAATATCACAATATTAATATTGATAAAACTACACATTTAATCCCATTACTAATTTTATTTTTTCCCAAAAATTGGCCTCCATTGACTTAATAATAGAAAATTCTCTTAAACTTCTAATTAACAAAATCAAGTAACGGTAATATTGGAGGATAGATAAAAGTTAAAACTTCCACAACTCACCCTTGGGGCCGTTAGGGTGAATTGAATACCGAGCAGGGCGCGTATAAATATCAGACAAGACTTCAAAGATATTATAAGGCGGGGCGATTATCTGGGCGGGAAACTTGTTGGGCGAGCGAAACTTTTCAATTTATAACGTCCATTTTGCTCATATTTTCTGTGTATTTTCTCTCCTGCGCTTCGCAATATCCACACAGCTGAAGCCTACCGATTCTCGCGCCACAATTCTAGCAGAGGCCAAACCAGGTAAAAATGATTGCTTGAGAACACTGGATTTCTTCTTTTAAATCCTATTTTTGTCGATTTTCCATGTTTTTAAGGGTTTCTGTACACATCAGGTCTTGAAAATGGTGGATTTCTGCTTTTAAATCCTCTCTTATCTATTTTTCGCAGTTTTTAAGGGTTTCTGTAAACAACAGGTTTTGAAAATGGCATTTCGCGTGAGCACCCGGCCTCGGCCAAAGAAGCCCATTGTGCCTTCTGAAGATCCGAAGAGCGTGTTTATTGTCGTCAGACAGACGACGGAGAGCGAGGGCGGCGCCTCTAGGGTTTCTGTTCGCGGTGTTCACCCGACCGAAGAGCAGGCCTACAGCGCCGCCATTGCAGACTTCATTTACGGCCTGGAGGAGGAGGACCGTGCCATGAACCCTAAAGTGCGTGAGATTGGGAAGACGAAAACCCTTTCCCTCAAAGAGCGCCTGAAAAGCGTGCAGGGCTGTCAAAACCCTAATTCCTCAGGTGAGCGTGTGGAGTTTGTGGTGAAGAAATCTCCCGCCTTTCAGGAGTTGAAAGAGTTGGGCTCGGAAGAGTTTCTCAGTGAGCCCTTGATGCCCTGCTCTTACTGGGATTCCAGCGATGAGGAAAGTTACGACCCCGAGGAAGATGACGAAGAGGACGATGAGGACGAGGAGGACGATGACGAGGATGAAGACATGGCGGACCTGGTTAATGAAGATGATGCATTGCAGGGTATTGAAGGATCTGGTGCCAAGCATGAGGATGAAGAAGAGAAAAAGTAAAGTGTGGGGAACGGAAAACAGTTTTGGGGTTTTTCCGTTTATATGGCTGTAGCTACTGGAGATTTTGAATTTATGCCCTGTTGTATGAGCTCTCCATTCTGCATTTGGTATGATGTAATTTGTTTTGGAACAGAATCGAAATGGTTGCTTCAGAAACTGCTCTACTTATTAGTAGTTCTGATTTAAATGAATCGGCGTTTAGTTTTCATTCGATCTTATTTTTTTAGTACCAGTGGTATGAGTTTCATACTCTTCTGCCTTAGCAGAGTCGACTGGATTTTTAAGGGTTTTTGTAATTAACTTTTTTCAACGAATATAGTTATCGCGGTTTTAGGGTTTATGAGGCATAGCAAAAGATAAAACTTCTCTTCAGTGTCTTACTAGTTGTCTTAATTGACCTTTTAATTACATTTTTGCACATTTATTTGTTTAAGATGCGATTATCTTCATGGCAGTCAAAATTATTGAATTATTTGACTCAAATAATTTGGAAGCCAATTTGATTATCCACATATTTTAAGAGTTTGGTGTTTATGGTAAACATGTTTAAGCTCCTTCTTAGTCTGAAACTTTATAGTAGAATTATAAATCATTTAATAATGGACTTTGTATGGTCAATCTCTTTTACTATTCTTTAAGTGATTTTAAGAAGTTATCAAATTAAAATTTAGAAAATATCAAACTTAAACTAAATAAACACTTTGAACAGAATTAATAAAACATCAAACTCTTAAAATCCAACCCCATATCATGAAATTTTTTTTAAAAAAAAAATCAAAACAATATGCTCGATAGAAAGGGCCTTTGGGAATTTTTTTAAAGGTGGATTGTCTTAGTAAAAAACAATTAAGACATTTCCATTGTAGTTGACCTTTCCAAATTAAACATATCAGAAATTACAAGGCAATGTCTAATGGATAGGGCCTCTCTAAAAAAAGTTACTGCAGGTCATCTCAAAAAGAACTAGTCTATGTCCAAGGCATTTTTAAATTAAGAGTAAGATATGTGCCCAATAGACAAAGCCTTTCTTAAAAAGGCATTAGGGTAGAGGGCCATCTTAAAAAAGAATTAATGTATGTTTAGAGCATTTCTAAAAAGGGTTAGGGTATTTGTTTAATAGAGGTGTTTCTACAAAAGAAATAGGGTAGAGGGCTATTCAAAAAATAAATTATGGTATATGTCCAATAGAGGTGTTTCTAAAAAAGAGTTAGGTTAAAAGAACCATTTTTAAAAAAGTTAGGGTAGAGGGTTATCCTAAATAAAAGAATTTCTAAATAAAGAATTTGGTGTTTCTAAAAGAGGGTAGGGTAAAGAGCTATCCTTAAAAAGAAAGGATTGGGGTATGTCCAAGGCAATTCTAAAAAAATCGAGGGTGTCTTTTAGAAACAAGTGATAGTAGAGGGTCATCCTAAACAAAACAAAAATTAGGGTATGTCCAACACATTTTAACATGAGTTATAAAAAAGGGATTTCTAAAATGCTTTTCTTTCTCATAAAAGAGTTAGTGTGGACATGTACAATGTAGATGGCCTATTCAAATTAAACATATTAATGATTACAAGGCAATTGACAATAGAGGGGTGTTTCCAAAAAATATTTTTTTCTAATAAATGAGTTAGGGTGAAGAACTTTCTAAATAATTTTTGAAGTTAATTAATTATCTATAGATTTAATACAATTGTTTATCCTAAACACGTTTAGGCTCCTCTAGAGTCTAAACCTTTATAATATAATTATAAATCATTTCATAATCTTGACTTCATGCCATTAATTACTTATTATTTTTTACAATTAATTTTCAAAGGTTACCAACTAGATTACAAATGTACAATTTTCAAAGGTTATCAAACTAGATTACATAGATGTCAAAGAAAGGCATACGAAACCTTGTACCTTTTTTCTATAAACCCTAGCTATTTCCCAAAGTTTTTGTGGGCAGATTTTTGCGTGTTTTTCTTGCAAACCCTAGCAATGTGTCTTAAGGATGTGGCTAGAGTTGTGGGAGTTGATAGCAATGAGTTTGGAGAAAAAATGGAGGATCTTTTAACAGCATTGGAGGGAAATACAGTGGGAAACACAGCTGTAGAGACACAACATACAGAGAACATTGAGTCATCAGTGGAGAAAGATAATGGGCAGGGAGTTAAAGTGAGTATAGAAAAAGAGCTGACTTTAGGTGTTGATCAAGATGAAAGGAAGTCAGAAGAACAATCAGGTAAAACCTTAGAAATTCAACTTCCTGATGATGTTGAGGTTATCATAGAGTGCCAAACTAGAGTTGTTATTTTATTTTTTCTACGAGGTTTCCTTCTAAATCTGATTTTTATAAATGGGTTTGTTTAAACTAGGAGAGTTGGGGATGGGAGATTGAGGCTATGAGAGGGCTTGGGAAGGGGTATGTATCTTGTATGTCGTTGATCATGTACAATTTGTTTTGCAATTTGGAACATGGGTAATTTGTGGGGAAAATTGTTATTTGCAAGCTTGGAGTTTTAACTTTCATCCTGAAGGGCCATCTCACTCACATTATCCCATGTGGGTTGAATTGCCTTTCCCCAATTTAGATTTTAGACTTTTTTTAAAGGATATTGTGGCTCGATGAGACAAAGTAATATGGTGCAAACATAATTCTAACAAAATTTCTAGTTTGAGGGTTCATCCAAGGGTATGTGTGGAAGTAGACCTTAATAAGCCTCTACCAAAAAATATTAGATTCATTGGCCTAGGTTTTGAGTTGGATCGGCCATTGATTTACTTGAACAAGCCAAATATTTGTTTTTATTGAAGAAAAGAGGGTCATTTGATTCGTGAATATCCCATTAGGAAAAGTAAATTAGTTCATCCACCTCTAAATTCTACTCTGTCCAGTGGCCATGGTTCATCGCCCACTCAAATGCCTTCTCTTGTTATGGGCCATTCGTCTCCTTCTGCCATTAAGACAACAGTTCTTCCACCAACCTCTCCTAACTATTTTCCTACTATCCCATATGCTTCTACTCCATGGTCAGAAAGAGGAAAGAGACACATGTTTCTTCCTCTCGTTCTTTGACTCAGCCCCAATCTAGAGCTCGCACCCCTTCTCCCACTGCCTCATCCCCTAAAACATGTGATGCTCCTCTTTCCTCCCATCCTCACTCGCCTTCCCCCATTGCCTCATCCCCTAAAACATGTGATGTTCCTCTTTCCTCTCGTTACTCATCCCTTCAACCACACATTAGTAATTCCACCTCCACTTCTTGCTCTCGCCAACACTCATGATCCCCCATTTATAAAAATCATTGGTTTCCAAAGAATGTGAGGCCAAAGATTCTTTACTGAACTTAGAAAATAGTTTCAACATGTTGGCTCAGGATAATTCATCCTCTCATGATCATCATGACTTATAAATTCTTGTCTTGGAATGTTTGAGGAATTTATCTCCCTCGTCGCAAGTACAAGGTCAATGAGATGGTTTTGAAATGGAAACTTGATGTCCTTTTCTCTAAGAAGTAAAATTCAACAACACTAAGTTGAACTCTCTTTATGTGATGTTTGGAAAGATGTTGTCTTTTGGTATACAAATCATCATGATGGCAGAGGTGGGGTTGTTATTGGGTTAGCCCCCTTGGGTTGCCAAGTATGTTACTGATAAAGGTGAGGATCCATCTCATAGTTGTGTTTGGGTCCTCACCTTTATCAATAATTAACTCATCAATTTTTGTGCTAATTATGCCCCCGAATTTGCTAAGGAGCACATTGAGTTATGGAATTGGATGTCTGGTAATCTTCCTTCTACAGATTGGGTTTTTTGGGGGAGATTTTAATATGGTTGAACTTTCCTCCGATCGTAGTTGGTCTAAACAAACCAATCTCAATTATGAAGAATTTATACTTGGTTGTTTTGTTAGAATTGTTAGGGAGCGATTGATCTTATTCACAATAAAATTTCATGCCAATCCAACAATTGGCTCACTTGGTCAAATTATAGAAGGGGTGAGGATAAGAAATTGAGCAAACTGGACAAATTTTATATATCTCCAATGCTACCTTTGGTTTATGATTCGGTGGGGATGAGTGTTTAGATGGATTTTTCATCTACTCTTTCTAACCATTATTCCATTCTTTGTAATATTAATCTACCCCAAACCTCAAATATTAACAATTCTCGACCTTTCAAGCTTAATGTGTCACATTTAAAGAATCTTGTTTGTATAACAACCCTTTCAAATACTGGGATTCTCTCCCTAAACCCGTCGAAGGGGAATCTTGGGTTGAATGGTGGTGTACTGCCATTACTCAATGCACTAATTTCTTACGTTCATTTGGCAAAAAGATGGCATGGCAACTTAAGCATAAGGAACAATCCCTCCAAGGCAAAATTGTTAGTGTTAGGAAGCTTCTAAATGATGATCCTGATAACATTCACATTCAATCTTCCATTGCTGCTGCAAAGGCCAAATTATGCAAAATAGACAATTACAAAGGACAGGGGGGGAAAATCGAATCAAGACTCCATTGGATCAAAGAAGGCAATAAAGGCACCAAATGTTTTTTTAATTGCCTTAACTCCAAACATTGAAAAGAGAGGATTGATATGATTAGGGATGAATTTGATATCCCACAATCCAATCCTTCTGAGATTCATAATGTATTCAAGAGTTTCTATGAAAATATTTTTCAAGATGACTATTGGCAAGATATTCAAGAGGATCTAGAAGATATTATCCATGATTTTATCCCTAATCTAATTAATCTTGAGTACAACCATTATCTAAATAGAAGGTTGACTTTAGAAGAGATGGAAAATGCTTTATTTTCAATGGCCCCTTACAAAAGCCCAAGCAACGATGGACTTCCTATGGAATTATATCAAGCTATGTGGCAACACATTAAGGAGGATTTATATCACTTGTACTTGGAGGCTATTGAGAAAGGATCATTGGGTCCCACTATTAATCGAAGTATAATCAGATTTATTCCCAAAGAAAAAAGGGAAGATACTATTTATGGTTGGTGTCCTATCACTTTGCTTAATTCCTTCTACAAAATCATAGCAAAAGCCTTGACTATTAGGATTAAGCGAATTGTACAATAAATTGTTAGATCTAAGTAGATAGGGTTCATTGCTGGCACATTTATCCTTAATAGTCTCATGTTGGCATGGGAGACTTTTGAATCGGATCAACAAACAAGCCAAATTGCTATTTTGATCAAACTTGATTTTGACAAAGCCTATGATAGAATACATTGGAGCTTCATTCTTAAAATGCTTCAATGGTTGGGATTCAAACCTAAGTTTCAAGCACATGTTAAAATGTTGTTCAAGGATGCTAATGCTCAAATTATTATCAATAATATGATAACATATTCATTTCCACTACAATGATCTATACGACAAGGCTGCCCTTTATCTCCATACCTTTATGCTCTTACAACTAATGCTTTAGGATATATGATCCAATATGCTAATATCATGAAATAGATTTAGGAGTCTCTATTCCATGTGGTGTTGTTGTCATCAACTCACACTATGCTAATGACAACATGTTTTTACAAAATTCTGAAAAAAGATATAATTAATACATTGGATATATTAGAGTTGTATTGTTTCGTTTTAAGATCCAAGTTGGCTCATGACAAAACTAAATATTTGATGGTACAATTTGGTCCAATCCCTCATTAAATCCCTAGAGAATGGTGTAACATATAAAATGGTTATCCAATGTGATTAGACAACCAAGTTATATGTACATTGGGGAAGAAGGAGAAAAAGGAGGGGAGTCCCTTGAATGTAACCCTTACGAGGACCCAAATCAGATTAGCACAACCCAAAATGGATGTATGGGTACTAATGCAAAATTCAAGTCCTTTTTAAGGATGTCAAATCAAAGGTCTCTTGTTCTTTCTATTTCTTCTCAGTTTATGTTTTGATTAATTATTTGATTAAATATGATTTAAAGGAAAATACACGTGTAATGATAGACAATAAGGAATCTAATCAAAGTAAGTGCTATGAAATGATAAAGAGGAAATATAGTTACCTTGAGGGAAAATGAAGAATTCAATCTCATATCAGAAAACAGAGTAACATTATATGTCAAAAACCAAAACAGAGCTAGATCTGGAACCAGGAGACTAAAAGTTGTAAACTATGAAATTTTGGAGGTCCCAAGAACAGGTCAACTTCCATGGTATAGATCAACATGGGGTATAGGTCAAGGTCGACCTTATACCTGAGATGCCAAAAATTGCAAATTTCTAATGTGTGATGTAAACTGTAGCTCTAGGTCTGTCAAATCTGTTCCTAAACGTCTGAAAGTTTGCGAACTTGATCCTACACACAAGAAAAAGGGAATCTATTGGGGTAATAGGCTTGCCTTGGTCAAGCCCCCATTTAGGAATTAACCTTGAAATAAAATATGAAAAGTATGTAAAAGAAAGACAAATGTTTTTTATTAAGGTAAATACAAGCTTTGAAGGGGCCCTGAAACCCTGTACATAATGGTCACAAAAGATATTCGAGAAAGCCCACTAAACAGAATGGGTCAAGACCAAAGTGAGGGTTTTACAATAGGCACCCACAACTTGGATGATTCAAAGTATGAAACAACCTTCATGCAAACCTTAGCTAGAGAGAAATCCAAAACTAGGATTTTCCTTTAACACCCTTCTGATGGGAACAAATAGTCATATAAAATGAAGAGGACTTCTTTAAAAAAATTCCTTTGACAGCAATCCAACCCTCTTCAACTCTAGCCGCCTCAACCTGCCAACGCAAAGTATCATCAGCCAAGCTAGAGCAATAATGGCTACCAGCAAAGGCAGCCACAATACCAGTAGACCAAACAGGAGAAGCGACCAAAAAATCACTGGCAACCACAACCCCCGCGCCACCAGGTGAGGGCAAAAGAACTTCCTCCCCCACCAAACCAAGTGTAACAGGAGGGAAAACAGGAGTCGAATCTTGACCAACAGAAGGAGGGGGGACCTATGCAGCCACCTGGTAGAATCTTTTCAGCGAAACGGGCTTCTTCTTCACCAAATAGTGATGATCTGAAGCACCCTTCCACCAATAAGCGTCAAATTTTTTTTAACCCAATCCACACTGAGCAGCCATATGCCCAATCTTAAAGCATCTTCGACATCTGAAGGGAATCCCTTCATAATCCAGGGTCTAATTCCAGCTTCTTTTGGAGGAGTTGATCACTATCTCTGCAGGAAGACCCTCAGAAGGATCAATATCAACAAGAATGCGAGCATAAGTAGAATGGTACATATCAGAAGAATCACCATCCACCAACAAAAATTCCCCGAGAGCATTTCCAATCCCCTCAAAAAGTGATTCGATCCAAAGATGCAGGGGAAGATAAGGAAGACGAACCCAAACAGGGAACCAGGTGAAAGAGTCTCAAACAGGGTTAAAATCGATATGCCAAGGTTTAACCATGAGCATAAAATGATCCTCCTAGCTGAAGAAATGATCGAACAACTTATTCTTGTCTGAAGCATCTTCAAACTTTGCAATAAAATACCCCTTAGCCAAGGGAAAGATATGCACTGTATCCTCGAGGATAGGCTCCTAGTGACAAGAGATCCAATCATGAAGCTTCAACAAACTGAGCCAAAATACCCTATACCTGTAAATCAAGGCACGGGAAGAAAAAATAGAGATGTTGTGATCTACATCCTCCTCTACATCCTGATCCACCACAATGGATAAAGGATTAGAGATAGGAACAGGCCCACGATCTACCCCCATATTTAATAAAGTAGCATCCCTAGAAGCAAAGGAGGGCTCTGCAAATACCACCTGAGGGCCCTTCACCCCACCCACATGCATGAGATTAGAGGTCGTCACACCTGAGGCAGGGGCAACACCCACACCCTCTGCAAAAGTAGCCAAAACGGTCGAGGAAGAAGCTGTAGAAGGAGCCCTAGACGACGCGCCATTCGTTGCCCCCACAATAGTAGAAAATACACCGCAAGAGGGAAAAGACTCACATCCACCAACATAAGAAATTATAACAGGGGAGGCACCTAGTGAAGCAATCCGAGAAGCAGCAGTTGCAGGCGACACAGCGCCAGGAACCCTAAACATGCGCGCAATAGTAGGAGGCATCGCAGAACAACTTTTTTAAATAATAGAAGATGGTGACTGTTAAAGCAAAACAAATGTTAGTATTCACCTTGCTTGCCAAATCTTCATGAATGGATATGGATCCACTATTCACAAATATTCTTGAATCCTTGTATTATAATGTATAATGTTGGATGTCTTCACAAATGCAATGGATATAAAACCACCAAATAATAGATCATGGATATCCATATGCTTGATATGTCTTGCTTGAACTCCTTGAATGCTCCTTGAACTTGATATCTTGCTTGCAAAAAATGTAAATGACTTGCACAGTTTTTGGATGTGTGTGTAGAGATCCTATAGTTGATATGTGGATATGTCAAATGAAGGAAAAATGCCTCCTTTTATAGTGATTTGGGTTTTAAATTTGTGAAGGCCACCAAAGGAAAGCGAGAAAGGAAAATACCTTGCATTGGGTTCGGGAGCCAATCAAAATTCAAGACCCAAGGTATAGGTCGACCTATACTTGAGGGTGAAAAACTCAAGATAAAACCTCTAGATCCTAAGAGGTATTGAGGGTGTCAGGGGAAATATAGTGAAATATGTGGGGAAAACCAAGAAATCAAGCACAAATGCATCCATTTTTAGAGATCACTAAAATGGGGCCTAGTAGGTCCTTGAGCTTCCAAATTAATGGGTGAAAACTTTTAGGACGGTACATTTAGCCCCCCACTTTAGTGTGATAATGAGACAAAATTATACTTGTGGTAAAGTAGATCAAATACATAAGATGGTCTTACCAAAGCTAAGGACACAAGGAAACATCAAACCCCCAAGTGGCTTAAGTCCTCATCAAATTCAAAACTATGACAAGAGAGGCATCACTAACAGAGAGAGAGAGAGAGAGAGAGAGAGAGAGAGAGAGAAGGGAAAGGGGTTTGATTACCTAGACCCAGTAAGAATGCTTGTCTTACTGTGAATCATACAAAAAAAGAAAATCTGCAAAAGATGGCATTGAAAGTCGAGCAAGGTTTGTGTGTCATTCTAGTCAACCCATTGAGGATCCACCCTTAAGGATTGTATCTCCAAAAAAGAAATCTAACAAAGAAAGATATGGCCTTAAGGATTTGTGTGTTCATAAGGGATCAAAAGTAAAAAAGTGGGGATCAGTCCTTAAGGATTGTGTTCCATAAGGGATCCAAAATGTATAGGAGTCATAAAAAATAATACGTGTGAGAATAATGTGAGCAGAGTGTATACCCCTATGTTAAAGCTATTGCAAGCACCTTAACAAGAGAAATGGCTTTAACAGAGTCTACATGCATCCACTAGAGACGTTTCCACTGTGAAATGCCCTCAAGAAATGACATATCAAGGGAAATGAGCACATGGAAAAAAGAGAGCACAAAAGGGATCTATCAACTCTGGATCAGTATGATCATATGATAATATGTAAAATATTATGTCCAAATGAAATATCATCATTCCCCAAAGGAAGTAGAACTACAACACATTGGAAGAAAGAAATATAAGTCACAAAGAAGAGTCTTTTTGGGTCGGCATCACGGAGACCAAAAAGAATAGGTGCTACCATTTTGCATCATCCCCAAATGGACAATCACAAAAGAACGGTTACAAACAATAACACATGTACAACACAACATGTAACGATTTATAGAGGAAAAGAGAAACAAATAGAATAATGATTACAACATTGTGATTCATTTATTACCTTGCGCTAACAAAGCAACAAGGGTCATCTAGAGGAATCTAAACAAAACATATAACATGAAACACATCACGCAGGAATAACATTACAACAGGAAAACACACAAAATCCACCGTACGAGATGACTTAATCAAGCGTATCATATGCCCCCCTATCTCGCCCATAGTGTTTAGGGAAGGTAGAAAACTTGAAAGAGGAGCAACATCAAGCATGGTAGAAGGAACAATGGCCAGTTCCAAACAAGGACCATGTTGTGAAGGTCATCGTGTTCATTACTAGGAGTAATAGATAATTTTTGTGAAAGCATAGCTGGTAAAGCAATGTCAATATCAATAGTCTCATACATATCATCAGAATCACTAGAATGCATATCATTGTTAGTATCATGAATATCATCACCAAGAGTATCTTCTTCATCAAGATTAATTATAATAGAATCCAAGATACAAATAGCATTATCATGTTTATTCTTTTTAACATTGTTCAAATTCACTTCCTCCACAGGCTCAAGCATGGGATGGTCAACGGGAAGTGAAGGTGTATGAGGTGAATAAATGTTTTGAGAAGCATGGACACACGATCTAGTACGACGCTTGCGATGGGGATCAAAAGTATGAAGATTATGCTTGGTATTACTAGATAGCTAAGGTGGGATAGGATCAATTATCATCAGGTCTTTTTCTTCTTTAGAGGGAAGAACTGGAGAAACCACACTAGGTTGAGAGATAACAGTAGGAAGATGTGTGTAAGCAATAGAAGGTGGCATAGGAGGTGTAGGAAGAAGGCCACAACTAGGATCATCCTTAGGTTCCCTTAATTCACAAATATTTTTAATCTTGAAGGCTTGGTAAGATTAGAAAAGATAACCAAGATGGACTAGCTGGTTGAGGAATAGAAGACCAAAAGACATCAAGGTTAACAAAGTCTCAAGGCACGGAAGGTTGATAAAGACTATGGTTAACAGTCATGATGTCTCCATTATGAGGAGATTTAAGACATTTATGAACAAGACAAGCCACAAATTTCATGGAGGTAAACCAAGGAAGACCAAGTTTGACTTGAAATTGATTCGAAGTACGAATGGAACCACAAGAAGGATACTAAAAACCATTGCAAGTTTGAATAAAAAAAATCAGATTTATCATAGGAATCAGTATGCAATTGTCTACTAAAACTATGATCTTCATTAATCACATTGACCATGCAAGTAGGATAAAAAAGGGTACCACGGGAAGGAAAACCATCAACCCTAGCGACAATATATAAAGGACCATCAGGTACCCTAATTGTTTCAGCAGGATCAAAGGTAATGCCAAAATGAGATTGAAGTTTGGGTTTAGGTTTAGGTTGGACATGCTCAACTTGATTAACAATATGGTTTTCTTCATCAACTTTGTCATGATAAATAATGTTGGTAGGAGCAGAAGGTTGCACAATAGTGTTGGTTGAATTAGATGGAAAAGGATTAGTGTGAATTTGTAAATTATAATTAAGAGACGCAGCTGATTTATTTCCATGGTTAATATCAGCATCAACAGATATAGCATTGGAAACAATGAGGTCTTGTATTGTGTTCTTCAAAGAAAAACATTTTCGAGTATCATGACTATTTTGACGATGGTATTGACAAAAAGTTTTAGGATCAAAGGATCAAGGAAGAGGTTTGTTTGGATCAATTGGTTTAATAGGAGGAAGTTTAATAATATTTGCATTAATTAAATTCATCATCACATTATACAAAGATTCAGAAAGTGGAGTAAAAGTAAGAGAAGGTCTAAAAATAGAGGACAAAGGAGCCACACCTTTAGTTGTTGTCACTTGTTCATCTACTATATTAGATAATTTATTGATTGATGTAATTGTTAGGCTTATGAAACTTGTTGAAATGGGATGGGGCATCACTCTTATCAACGAGAACAGGAGCCATTGGGGTGGTGCTCTCAAATTGACTCACTTGTAGTTGATAATGATGAATCACTGCACACAATTGTGAAAAGGAAGAAAACTCAGTAAAAAGAATCTTATCTCTAATATTATTTTATAAATTAGAAACAAATATACATTGTATATCAACTTCAAGCATAGGATAAGAAATATGAGCATGTTCAGTGATTAAATCCACCAATGAAGTCACTAATTTTTTCTTTAACACCTTGTTTACAATGCAAGTTGTTGCAATGAAGAAACAGTTTGAACTAAGCTATTAATTGTGGAATTAGTTGAAGAAATAGTAGAAAAGTTGGAAATATTAGGAAAGTTTTTTGAAGCGAAAGGAATATTGGGCACAACATGAAGCAAATTAAGAGCATTATTGGAAAAAATGTTTGAATATGAAAAGAGAACATTATGATAAGAAGGCATAGAGGAATGAAATGAAACACATGGAACACTTGTAGGAAGTGAAGGAAAAATGGGATTAGGAAAACTCGCATGTATAGGGTTAGAAGTTTGAATTGAAGTTGTAACAAGCGGTGGAGCATAAGTGGAGATACTAGAAATGGAAGTAGAGATAGGCAAAGTGGTATCAACATGTGTAATGGATGAGACATAGCCTAATTCTTGAGCACATTCAAAAATAGGTTTGACGTTAGAATCAACAAGGTGAGAAATAGTATGCAAGAGATGAAGACCTTTTTCATCAGTACGAATAAGCTTCCTTAAGGCTTCTAAAGCAAAAATAGTCACAAGGCTATGATTCTCTTGAGCTACCCAATGTTTCAATTTTTCAAAATCTTGAGTGACTTTGTCAATTTGGGCGGGAGGAGCTCTTAAAGATTCATCTTCATTATGGGAAGAATGAGAATATTTGTTCTCTGTAAGAGGATTAGGATCATGAGGGAGCATATTAGTTTCATCAAGATTCCTAGGAAAGAAGGGGATTCAGGATCAAAAGAGCTCATGAGCCTACAACTGCTTATAATCGGAATGCTATAGGTTGGACTCAAAATGATAAAACTCATGCACAAAGGTATGAAAAGAAAGGAAATGAACTATTAATGTAGCAAATATGCAATGCATACAAAGTAGATCCTAGATATAATAATCAATGCACAAAGAGAAATGTAACAATGCATGCAATGAATATCTAACTACCACATCAAATGTTATACATAGGTAATCCAACTAGATGCCTACAATGTAACGAAGTATATCTAGAGATAAATCTAACACCAAAATAAAAAAAGGAAATGTTATGGTTTGAGTTCACCAAAATGTATGATGAAGGTGAACCTAAACACACTATGATGTAAAGGAAATCTAACTACCTGATCAAAAGGATAAAGAAAAATGTAACACGTTGTGTTCACCAAAATGTAATGTATAAAATGGTGATCCAATGTGATTAGACCACCAAGTTATATGTACATTAGGGAAGAAGGAGAAAAAGGTGGGGAGTCCCTTGAATGTAACCCTTAGGAGGACCGAAATCATATTAGCATAACCCAAAATGGATGTACAAGTACTAATGCAAAATCAAATTCCTTTTAAGGATTTCAATTCAAAGGTTTCTTGTTCTCTCTTTCTTCTTTGTTTATGTTTTGATTAATTGTTTGATTAAATGTGATGTAAAGCAAAATACTAGGAACAACTCAACTTCCTTCGTATAGCTCTAGGTCGACCTATACCTTAGATGTCAAAAATTGCAAATTTCTGATATGTGGTGTAGACTATAGCTCCAGATTTGCCAAATATAATCCCGAAAGTCTGAAAGTTCACGAACCTAATCCTACACACAAGAAAAAGGTAATTTGTTGAGTGGAAGGGGCTTGTCTTGGTCAAGTCCCCATTTAGGAATTAACCTTGAAACAAAATATGAAAAGTATGTAAAAGCAAGACAAATGTTAGTATTCACCTTGCTTGCCAAACCTTCATGAATGGATATAGATCCACTATTCACAAAGATGCTTGTATGAATATGTAGAATGTAGAATGTTGGATGTCTTCACAAATGCAATAGATCTACAATCACCAAATCATAGATCATGGATTCTCATATGCTTGATATATCTTGCTTGAACTCCTTAAATGCTCTTTGAACTTGATAGATTGCTTGCAAAAGATGTAAATGGCTTGCACAATTTTTGGATGTGTGTGTAGAGATCATGTAGATGGTATGTGGATATGTCAAATGAAGGAAAAGGGCCTCTTTTTATAGGAATCTGGGGTTCAAATTTGTGAAGGCTAACAAAGGAAAGCGAGAAAGGCAAATACCTTGCATCGGCCTGGGGAACCAGTCAAAATTCAAGACCAAGGGTATAAGTTGAGGTCAACCTATACTTGAGGGTGCAAAACTCAAAATAAAACCTCTAGATCCTAAGAGGCTGGTAAAATACAAGTTGCCAATAAAATCTTCCTAGCTACTCATGTTTATTATTCCTCATGCTAGATGCCTTCTAAAAGGGGATATGAGGATTTAACCACAAATCTTCATCAATTCTTAGGGGCTAAATGTTATGGTACTAGAGGTTTTATTTCTACTTCATGGTATCATTGCATTCAACCTAAAGGCAAAGACAAATTGGGGCTAATAGACCAAGAACACAAGGCTTTTGTTTGGCTTCCAAATGGGTTATGAGAGTTGTTCACAAGACTAAACCATGGAAGATACTCATACAAAACCGTATTAATCTAGTCACTTCCAAAAGAAAATAGCAGCATGTGGGATGGCTTGATAAAGTTCTTCACTCCTCTTTCTTTTCAATCAAGGCCTCTTTTTCACTTCAATCTATATGGAGATCCTAGCAATATATTTGTTATCTTCTGAATTGGAGAGGAAACTCTCTTCAACATGGCTTTAGTTTTTCCACTTTCTTTTATCTAGTGGAACAGACACATTCGTTACCAAAATCAATCTCTTTCCTTAATGTTTCCAAAATATTCTTATTATTTGTTTAAAAAGCCATTTGCATAGTTGGGGATCTTTGAGATTTTCATACAATGGATTGGTTATCGTGGCATACAGTTAAAGCTAAATTCAATTTGAGTAATAATTATAAGTGTTCCTTATTTTTGTTCATTCTCTAGTTCCTTTGGATTTGTCTATGAAATTATGCACTCCAATACAATGTAATTTTTTCAAAGACTAGTGATGGTTGTCTTCATATCCTTTTCTTCGTTTCTCTTTAAAGAAGGTTTACTTACATTTCCTTCCTGAGATGCATGTGAAAGAGAGACTAAATTCCAAATGGAAATGTAGATTAGGTGAAAAATTAAGGTTAAAATTGTCTACTCAAATTTGGAGGACAAAAATTAATGCACATGCTCAATTGCTCACTTAGAAGATTCTACATTGTAAGCTTCCCATTGCGAATAGGCTGAAATATATGATGATCAAGCCGGTCAATTGTCTAATTATGTCATAAGCAAGAAAGCATGAGGCATGTTTTTTGGGGATGTCAATTTGTGAAAAAATAATGGAATTTTGTTTTCAATGATATGCTTGCTATTTCTTTTATCACAAATTAAGTTGAAAAGAGGCTCTTTTGGGGGTTGGTTTACATACAAATATTATTGTTGATGGTGTCAGACAAGTTATTTTGTTGCATATATGGAGGACAAGGTGTACGGCTATCTTTGATAATTACAATGATCACCATCAAGACTTTGTATTTCTAAGGCTTTACTCTAACATTTTCTATTGTCTTACATCACTTTTCTCTCAACTACTGGCTGAGGCTGAAAAATAATTGAAGTTGGACTTTCAAATTCAATGAATTAAAGCTCAAATTACTCAATTGCTTGGAAGAAAAAGGTCAACATGGGGCATAACTTAAGAGCACTTCTACAAGACTAATACTTCTCGTGTAGTAATGTTATTGTTGTGTCATATTATTGTTGTTTAGTAGCTATTGTAATGGTATTGTTGATGTTACATGTCATATTGTTCATTTTGTATCTGTAGTTTCTTCTTCTTGTAGTCTTTAATTGTAATTCTTTTGTAATATGCAGTCGTTCAATAAAAATAAATTTAAAAGAAATAAAATATCACACTTGAACTAAGTGAACATTTAATCAAAATCAGTAAACATCACTCTTAAAACCCAACCACGTATTATATAATAAATTAAAATAATGGTGAAATTTAACATCTAACATCTCTACCATTATCATCTCATGTACAACTACCAATTGCTAAAGGGCTAAAAGAATCCATGGTCTATAAAGCCTTCTAAGAGACTTCCCAATTAACACTTTCTAATTGGTCAAATAACATGCCATCCACTCTAGGACAAGAACTAGTAGTCTTAAGTTTTTTATGAAATGTAAATTGGACACTTTAACTCCCTGTAAGCTTGTGCTAAAGTTTGAATGAGTGACTCATCATGCAACTTGTACTTTTAAAGATTCAACCAAAACTTAATCTAAAAATCCTTAGTCTTTGAATAAAAAATTAGTAGAACATGGTATTTTTATGCAAATTTTAACTTATATGCAACTTAAATGGACCAAATACCTATAAGTAATTATAATTGTTTGTTATATTTAATACAAAAGGACCAATAGTATTTTTTTTTACAAAAGGACAACAATCTAGGCAATGTTGTCCTTAGACTCCCCACCACAAGGGGGATCAGCTTACTAAACTTCAATTGGACAACTGTCAATATAATAGTCGTGCTAACCAAGATTTACATTGTCAACTAAAGCCTTGAATGGTCCTCGTGACTAGGGTCACACTAACAAGAGGAGTGGTATTCTCATGGTTTACAATAGGGGCATTACCCAAATTTGTAGCAAGGAGCTTCAACCTCATTGTTAACCTGTGAGGAGTCCTCAAAGGTAGAATCAAAAGCTCAATGTTTGAATGTTCATCATTTGCATTCTTCCACCAAGTAGTAGCGCCTTCACAATGCAAAAGAGAACAATCTATAGCCAAATGGTCAATAGAGAAGCATTGTCAACACTGAAAGGGAAGGCCCTCGTAATCCAACAATTGAGTCCAAGGGTTGTCCCCAAAATCGTAAGCACCACATTTTTCAAAAGTGGTGTAGAAATATCCATATCAATCCAAATGCAAGTGAAAGTAGAGTGACCTAGCAAAGTCAACCTCATCCACCTTCAAGAAATGACCAATAGAGTTTCCAACAACCTCAAAGAAAAAAATCTCCCAAAAATAGAGAGGAAGATTAGGGAAATGAACTCACACACAGTGTGCATTAAGCGTTTCAATAAGACAGTTGAAAGAGATTGTTCAAGGTTTGGTTGAAATGATGATTCCTCAAACCCACAACTTGCTCAACACCACATCATACTTCAGAGGAAGAAAACACAATAATAAAAAATCCATTTACACAAGGAAGAAGTTCAATGTTGTTAGAGAATAAGGGTTTCCAAGAACTTATTCCCTAGCGATGTAATTTCAAAAGAGAAGGTCATAACTAGTGAATCTATAGACCAACCCACAACATTGGTATAAAATCAACATTTTCTACAGCATCCAAATCACACCACCACCACAAAAGTCTTAGCACAGGCAATAGGTTGAGCTTTCACTTTTAGAAGAATAGTAGCAGCAAATTTGGTAGCACGAGCATAACTTCATCCACCAACAATAGTAAACCTAGTACAAGGTCTCTGGGAGGGGTGCCTAGAAAACACCAAACCAAGAACTACAATCACATCAGCATTGTGTAGAGTACTTGTTGGGCACAAAACCTTTGAAGTCGTCGCAATGCATAGACCTATTGGAGCAGAAGGAACCATTGCAAAGTGTTAGATCCAACATGCGTTCCCCGCAAGAAGCCCCAACACCCAGCAGCCCTACAGGAGACCTAGACACGGGCCCAAGTAGCGCTCCAACAAAATCAGGCATGCTAGGCAAGAGACACAAGCAGTTGGCATTTCAAAAAATGCTCGTGGAATTTTTTTTTCAATGTTTGTTATAGAGGGCCTTCTGAAAAATCAGCTAGAATTGAGGGTACTAGAGGGTATGTCCAATAATAAAGACCTTCGAATATGTTCTACAAGGAGGGCCTTGTTAAAAAATCAGTTAAGATTAAAGTACTTACTGAGAGGGCTTTTTATAATAATGAAAGGTTGAGCATGGAGGGCCCTCTTTTAAAAATCAAATAGGGTATGTCCAACATGGAGGGCCTTAAAAAAGAGAGTTACCATAGAGGAATTCGTTAAAGAATCAACTAAGATTAAGGTACTAATGCAAGAGGGCATTTCTGAAAACTTTTCAAGGTGGGATATCTTTAAGACCCTACCTAGTAGACAATGTGTAGGATATGTCAAAAGCAGAGTAATGACGAGGGACCGAGGCCAAATAAAAGGTTAAGAAAGGACCATCATAAAAAATAGTTAGTTTGTCTAAAGCATTTCTAAAACGACGGTATACACATACTAGAGGTTATGGTTCTAAAGAGTTAGTCTAGCAGAGTCATTTTTAAATAAAGAACATTAAGGACTAAGTAAGAAAAAAAAGTTAATATCATGTAAAACAATTGCACATACTAGAGGTTATGGTTCTAAAGAGTTAGTCTAGTAGAGTCATTTTTAAATAAGGAACATTAAGAACTAAGTAAGAAAAAGGTTAATATCATGTAAAACAATTGCACAAGGCAATTTCTAAATATAGAGTTGGGTAACTCTCCAATAAAGAGCTGAGGTTTAAAAAAGTGAGTATGCCCAATAGGAAGGGTCTTTCAAAAAAAGTGTAGATTGGGCAATTGCCCAATAGAGAGGGCCTTTCAAAAAAGAGTAAGAAAAAGGGGCCATATCATAAAGAGTACATACCCAGCAGTTTTGTGTTCAAAAAATAGTTAGGGTGGAAAAAGTTAATTTCACAAAAAAAAAAAGTATTACGTTAGAAAGAGTTTTGAATTTTAAAAAAGAGTTGGTATAAAGGCTTAATTTACAAAAGTAGTGTATGTCCAGCACATTTCTAAATAAAGAGAATTATGTTCCAAAAAATAGGATAGAGAGTTGTGTTTAGAAAAGAGTAGAGAAGAGTAGAGGATCATTCTAAATAATTAGGTATAGTTAGAGATAAACAAAAACTCAAATACGAGTTTCAGATCTCCCATTTTAAAATCAATAAAGCTATGACTCGTCTCGGTAAAGGATAAATAAAAATGTCTCGGTAAAATATAACTCAAAATGAATAAGTAAAACAATAATCGCTATCATGTTGAATTAACCCAAAAAAAAACAAAAAAACAAAAAAACTCTGATCTTAATTATATAACATCAAGACAATTCAAATCTCGTGTATCATGTATATAACAAAACCAAACTACACGAAACCAAATATGACATACACACAACCCAAGTAAAATTTAACATCAACTCCAAAAGATGAATAGAAACAAAAATATCTTATTTTTAGAGGTTTATTTGAAATAGTAATATTTTACAAATCCATGAAAGCCACAAAGTAGAGTCACAAAACCTCATGAAATAATCAAGGCATACAGAAATGAACCCATATAATTACTTTCAAACACAGATCTTCAAATTGTTCAAATATTTAATTTAGAACCTTCTAATACTCTTCTAATTAGAAATTATATCCGTATCGGAGGAACGTTATTAAAAACTCACTTAATATTAGCTAATTCCCAATTCGAAGGCATACCTTAATTCAGAACATTAAGTAGTTAAGTTTCTTCTCACACAAATATTAAGTCCACAATTGCTAACATCTAATAATAATATGGATTCAATTATCACCACCAATGTTACTAAAAACTTTAACTTAACATAGCAAATTCCCATTCGAAAGCATAACCATAATTCAGAACTACTGGTCAACATAAACATGAAACAGTTCAAAGTTTCTTCTTTCACAAAGAAGATGAAGTCGACAATTAGTTCAAAAAATGCGTTAACTTCAATAAAAAAACTCAGAATTTGACGACTTATATTCAGTACAAAATACTTTAAATGAAATCAATTATGACCCCCGATGTTATTAAAACGTTTCACCCAACATAGCAAAATCCCACTCGAAAGCATACCATAATTCAGAACAAGTCAACAAAGTCTACATTAACATGAAATAGTTTAGTTTTTCCCTTCACAAATATGAAGGAAACCAACAATTAGTAACATCTCAAAAGATGCTGAACTTAAGCAAACAAAAAAAAACACCGAATTTGACGACTTATTTTCAGTACATAATAGTTTCAATGAAATCAATTAACATCCCCAGGTCACTTAAGTTTTTACAGAGCAGGCAGTCAGGATTGCTCTCTCCTAAAACAAAAAAGCTTAGACCATGTACATTTTACAATCCACCAGAACAAAATGCAGATTTTACAAATTAATCCCAAATTAAAGATCAGGGCTAAGCCCTTTCACCACGAATTCGCCTGGCAAGCTGGATATCCTTTGGCATTATTGTAACCCTCTTGGCATGAATGGCGCACAAATTGGTATCTTCAAACAGACCCACAAGATAGGCCTCTGCAGCTTCTTGGAGTGCCAGAACGGCATGGCTCTGGAAACGCAAGTCAGTCTGCCATACAATACAAAGGCAAATATTAACACCAACCACAATAGCACGATCAGTTGTCACTACTATAAATCATACCCATGCATTTATATAAGTCTGTTAAAATGCCATATCTACATGCAAATAAAACATAGTCTGTACATAGTATCTTGAAATTGAAGAAACCCTAAAACAGGAGACTCTATTGAGTGCATCCTGAATTTAATTGATGTCTTACGTGTCCTTGTATAGACTGTAATTAAAGATTTGTAAACTAATTCTTCAACCCAATTAAACAATGGATGAATTCCAAAACTCAAAGGAAACTCAATATAACCCCAGCAATTACCTTGAAGTCCTGAGCAATTTCTCTCACAAGCCTCTGGAATGGCAACTTTCGTATTAGGAGCTCAGTACTCTTCTGGTACTTTCGGATCTCACTGTACATCGAAACGAAAAAATATATTTCATAACCAGAACAATTTGGGAAATGATTTCAGAATCAGAACAGCTAAAGAAAATATCAATGAGCTGAAATAGTAGGCCTTGTACCGTAGCGCTACAGTTCCGGGACGGTATCTGTGAGGCTTCTTGACTCCTCCGGTCGTAGGAGCTGATTTACGAGCAGCCTGAAGAGGAGAAACAAAAACTTTAATAAAAACATCATACCCTACATCAGAAAAAGAAAAGTTTGCAACATCTCGACACAAAAAAAAATCAATAATCTTGAATTCAATGTCATTAAGGCGAAGAACAACATAAAAAACCCTAAACACATGCATACCTTGGTTGCGAGTTGTTTCCTTGGAGCCTTTCCTCCTGTAGACTTACGCGCAGTTTGCTTGGTACGAGCCATTTCTCAATCGAGCTTAAAACACTTGAACAATATTACAAACCCTAAACCTCTGTCACGCATCGAAAGGCACAAGTGAGAAAAAAATTGTGCGCACGCATAAATAGAAGCCTAAATGATGCATACAACTCGAAAAAAACTGAAGTAGAGATACATTCAACCAAACACCCATCCTGCCCTAATTATACTAAGAGACGTGATAATCAAGAAAAAACCAAGGACTTTGAAACAATCGACAGAGGGAAACAAAAATAGAAATAAAAATGTGTTCTGCGAAGAAAAATCGATGAATCAGACATTTTGCGCACCCAAAATCTTACACAGACGCACTAAAACCAGCCTTCAAACCCCCGGATCTAACAAGCACGGTATCTCTAACCAAACTGGATCCAAAAAACCACAACTAATACAACCTAAAACGAGACTTACAAACATCAATGAACCCTAAACACATTTAAATCAGGACATAAGAAAACAGTTCGGAAATTTTCTGCGGCATAAAGTATGTTTCAGGTGTAGAACCCTAAATTTTCAGAGATAAAAATACTCTCTATAGTTGAACCCTAAAACTTTACATGGTCCTTTCAAACAAAAAATCAAAAAATTCGAAGAGAAGAGCAGAAGACCATTCCGCCATACCTTTCACCGAAGGATGTGATCACCAGTCGAGACAAGAGATCGCAGAAAACAAAAACAAAACTCCCGCGGAATCCAGCAACAAAGGATTTGAAATGATTAATGATGCATCAGCTATATAGGTATATACCGGTCACACAGCTCAGCCGACCTAACTCCTTTATTTTTCCCGAATAGTACGTTTGTGTTTCTTCTTCTGCTTCTAATTGGACGGTACTGCGTTAACGCCGACTCTCCATCCAACGGCTATTGTTCATTCGTAGTTAAAGTTTCCCATCGACGGCTCCCTTCCTCCTCGTCATCCATCGACGGTTGATATTACGTTTAAGAAAGCACAGAATCCTTGTGCTCAAATCTGATTGGGCGGTCGCTTATGCACACGGATCTAGCCACGCTGTCGGGTTTTATTTTGCTTTTGAAGACGACCAAATCCATTTGACACGTGTTCTAACTAGGATTGATTAAGAGTAATCCTCCAAAGTTTTAAATCTTATGCATTCCCTTTTATGGGCTAATGTAATTCAAACATTTAATTTGATTTGAATCAAAATTAGAAATTTTTTATATTAGAAACGGTTTACAAATAACAATTCTTTTGAGAAAACACACTAGAAATCATAAGTCTCAAGTGTCACAATAAATAGTCCTTATGGAAATTTGAGCTTGATTTAATTTGAATTTACTAACATACACTAACTTAAGGTATGAATTAAGGTGTGAGGTTATGGTTTAAACTATTAATACATTATTTTTTTCATATTCCTTCTCTTTTTATTTTTATTAGTTTTATTATATTTTCATTTATTCTTTATTAGCTATTTTGCAATTTTATTATACATTTTACTCTTTTTTATGATGGACCAATGTGTGTGATCCAAAATGAGCAAAAGAAACATGTACACAATTTTTAAGTTAAATCTCATACATTTATTAACTAATAAACAACAAAAATAAAATGACATATATTTTACTTTGAAAATTTATATAGAAAGTTTTTAAAATATTGTATTTGTGTGTTATGTCCTTTAAAAAATTAGTGTATTAGTATATTATAATTAATATTAAGATATTATTATCATATGTAAAAGGAAAATAACATGGAGAATTAGAAATAATTAATCAATGGCGATTGTTTAAAAGTAAATCTGACCATTTATGAAGCCATATGACTAGCATGCACACCGAGACACGAGATTTATAAGGGAGAATAGCAAAGAAAAAACCCTAATATTATGTAGATGGCAAAAGCGTAGAGAAAGTATAATGAGAAAAGGAAAGAAGAGGAGTATGTATAGAAATGCTACACCTATAAGAAAAGAGAGAGGAACCTCAAACATGTAAAGGTGAGAGAGATAAGTTACAAAGTAGCCCCAAGTATAATGATGTCATCTTACTCTCTCTATGTGTGTGTGTGTGTGTGTGTGATGTGTCATAATGTTCATAAGGAGGAAATCTAATATTTTAAAAATTTAGAATAAAGAAAATGAGTTGGGAGAACTCAAAAAGATACAAAGGACTTGTAGGGTTTCCTTAAGAATTTTTCTATATGAGACAAAGAGGAAATTAACTTTACTAAGTAAAGATTAATTCCTAGCACCCCCTAAGCTTTACTTTAGGAGTTTTAAATTAACTTTACTAAGTAAAGATTAATTCCTAACACCTCCTAAGCGTAACTTGGGCAGATTAGATAAAACCATTCAATGGGTTGCAAACCAAGAATTTTACAATGAAAGAGAAATTTATCTTTATAAAAAGGTTTGATGAGAACATCTGCAACTTGATTTTTACATTTACATTACAAAAGATAAATTGTTTTGTCTTCAATTTGCTCTCTAATGAAATGATGTTGAAGAGCACTATGTTTGATCCTTGCATGGAAGATGAGATTCTTTGACAAGGCAATGACACTTTTATTGTCACAATACAATGGGTTTGCTTCCAAGGCTTTTAATTCATTTTATTTAGGGTGATAACAAAAGGATGAATTAAAAAAACCATTATTGACTAAAAGAGATTCATCATGAACTGATTAGAGATCAAATCATAAGAAAATGAAATTGTAGAAGTTGAGAAATCCAACTTCACAGAACGCCAAGAACACATGCATGCAAATAATCTGTTGTTGAAAGGAAACCAAGAAGACAAAAAGCAAGGGCTTGGAAAATCTCAGCGGTGTGAGAGAAATTGTATTCCAAGATAATGAATAATAATTACAAGAGTTCAACCTATAAGGTGAACGAAACCCTAAAAGGAAAAAAGCTAGGTTGCGCAATATAATTAATATAAAATATTAATTATATGCACTTGAGAGACAACTTAAGTGAAAAGAGAGTACATAGACAACTTAATAATTAAATCAACATGATCTAATTAATAAGTGAAGATAAATAGATACTCTAACACCCCCCCTTAAGTGAAGCTCAGGAGGTAAGCTAACCTAGCACGGCTATGAAAGCAAGAAATGGGTCCCAGCAACAAGGCCTAATCAGATACCCAATACAAGGAAATCTCTATAAACCGGAGACAAAGGAGAAAACCCAGTGGGAAAAACCCCTCTCCAAAAAGAGATAGAACAAACATGTTGAAAAAAAACATGAAGGAAGGAAGGCCTCAACAAGACCCCCCAAGGACAACTTCCGTCACCCCAAGCATATAACACAACTGAAGATAGCGCAAAGATGCAAAAGGTTTGGTGAAGATGTTAGCAACCTGCGCGTCAGTGGGAATGTACTCCAAAGAGAGAACACCATCTTGAATCTGCTGACGGATGAAATGCACATGAAGCTCAATGTGTTTAGTGCGCTGATGCTCCACCGGGTTGCGGGAAATGTGAATAACAGTCTGATTGTCGCACCACAGAACCATGGGACGATCAGGAGGAAACCCAAACTCAATCATCAATTGTCGAAGCCATAAAATCTCTTGGCTAGCATGCACTACTGCTCTGTACTCAGCCTCTGTAGATGAAAGTGTGTGAGCATGCTACTTCTTACACGACCATGTGATAGGACCAGAGCCAAGACAAAAGACAAAGCCAGAAGTAGACTTCTGATCATCAACATCACCAGCCCAATCTGAGTCAATGAAGCCAACAATGTGAGGAACCCCTGATGTGTAATGAATGCCATACATAAGAGTGCCCTGAATGTATCTCAAAATACACTTGGCAGCTTGTCAATGACTCTCATGAGGCTCATGGGAGAATCAAGAGACTAGACCAACTGCAAAGGAGAGATCAGGATGAGTGTGAGTCAGGTACAACAAACTGCCAACCAACTATCGATACAATGTAGGATCCACTGAAGGTGAAGTGCAAGAGGTAGACAAGGTAACACCAGACTGAAAAGGTGTGGGAGCAGGCTTGCAATCAAGCATATCAAAGCGCTAAAGCATGTCAAGAGCATACTTCTGCTGATAGACAAAAATCCCAGCAGAGGACTGAACAAGCTGAAGACCAAGGAAGTAGTGTAACAGACCAAGATCAGTCATCTCAAACTGCTCCATTAATGCTTGCTGAACATCCTGAATCATAGAAGATGAGCTACCAGTGATGATAAGGTCATCAACATAGAGCACAAGGATCACAACCTCATCCTCAAGACATTGAATGTAGACTGTAGGATCAAAATGGCATCGGGTGAATCCTGTGGAAAGAAAGAAGGAGTCCATCTTCTCATACCAAGCCCAAGGGGCTTGTTTGAGACCATACAAAGAATACCGAAGTCTGCAAACCAAGGAGGAATCCTGCACAAATCCTGGAGGCTGCTCCATGTAAATATCCTCGGTGAGATCACCGTGCAAGAATGCACTCTTCACATCCATTTGAAAAATGGGCCATCCCTAAGAAGCTGTGAGGGATAAGACAAGGTGGATAGAGTTCATCTTGGCGACAGGGGTAAATGTCTCAGTGTAATCAATACCCTCAACCTGTGAAAAACCTTTCGCAACAAGACGTGCCTTGTACTTATCAATAGAACCATCAACAACAAACTTAGTACGATACAACCACTTGCATCACACTGGTTTTCTTCCCTTAGGAAGAGAACAAAGATCCCATGTGTGATTCTTCATCAAGGAAGAATACTCCTCCATAGCACTGTCCCACTTAGTATGTCCTGTCGCTACTGCAAATGTCTGAGGATCATCACAAATGGCATGACTCAGAAGACTAGAACCCGTAGTATGAGACCAGGTGCGACGGGAAGTGGAAGGATCACCAGCTAGAGATCCTGCAGCATCAACTGTAACACGAGCCCATCTAGGCATTTGTGGAGGATCTTGTGGTGGAGGTAAATGGGGATCACCAAGATCATCATCATCATCGTCCTGAAAAGAAACTAGAAGAGATGAGGGAGTAGTGGTAAGTGAAGTATACTCTGGAAGCTAGGTATCTACTGCAGGAAGGCGCTCATCAAACTGGACATCCCGTCAAAACAGGACCTCTCTGGAGTCAGGATCAAACAACCTGTATGCCTTAACATCCTCACAATAGCCAACAAAAATGAGGTGTCGGCTCTTCTACCCCATCACTTTCTGCTAAGCATCAGGCACAAATGCCCATGCTTCACTACCAAAAACTCGAAATGAAGATACATCAGGCTTCACATGAGACCAAGCCTCCTTAGGAGTCATATGTCGAATCGCCTTGTGAGGCATCTAATTATGAATATAGTTGGCACAATTGACTGCCTCTGCCCAAAAGGACAAATCCATGGACCTGGACTGTATCATATAATTAGCCATCTCCTGAAGTGTTCTGTTCTTTCTCTTTGCCACACCATTCTACTGAGGGGTGTAGGGCACTAAAAACTGATGCTGAAGACCATGTTCAGAGAAAAATCCCTGAAATCTTGGTTCACATACTCCCCCCCATTGTCTGTGTGTATCCGCCAAATAGAAAGACCAGATTGCTTCTCCACAAATGTCTTAAAGACTCTAAATGAATCAAAGACATTAGACTTGTACTTCAAAAAGTACACCCATGTGCGCCTGGAGAAGTCATCAATGAAAGTAAGCACATATTTGGCACCAGAAAAAGGAGTAGGAAATGACATGAGGTCACTATGAATCAACTCCAATGGTGCCAAAGCACTAGTAGCACGTCCCTGAGGAAAAGGATCCCTATGTGGTTTGCCAAGAACACAACCCTGGCAAACACCATCAGTGCAAGTAATCTATGGAAGCCCAAGAACAAGTGCCTGTGTGCTTATCTGCTGAAGATATATGTAATTGACATGGCCTAAACGCTCATGCCAAAGTCTGCTCACTAAATTTGCATGTGCTATAAGACAAGAACCTATGCCATCAGAAGACTCAAATCCATCAAATCTGTATAGGCAGGATGCAGTGTCAACACTCCCAGTAGCCACAATCATATCAGAGTCATGTAAGTCCTGAATAACCACATCATGTGGTGAGAACTCAACTGTCTTACCAGAGCTAGAGTGGCAAATATGATAAATAGACAATAGGTTCGTCGAAATGTCAGGGACACAAAGAACATCCTAATGAGAACCCCCAGCTAATGCAACAGAACCAGAACCCAAAACAGAAAGATGAGACGAGTTCCCAACAACAATCTGTGATATAGCACAAGGAGCAAGTGAGGTGACCAACTGCTGAGTGTGAGTCATGTGGTGAGAGGCACCGGAATCAAGAATCCAGGTGGGCCCAGAGGTCGTTGCTTGTGCAGTAAGAGCATGACCTTTCCCTGCAGGGGAGGATGTGGACTGAGGGGCTGAAATGTGATGCTCCTACATGGCTTCCTCTAAAGCCTCCAAATGTTTCCAACACCTAGAAATGGGATGTCCATCCTTTCCACAAAAGCTACAGGTCTCAACTGATTTCTTCTTGGTCTTGGAGGTAGACTCAGCAGACTTCGAAGAAGATTTACCCTTTGAAGGGTTGGCTAGAGGTTTTGAATCAGTTTTCTGTGCAAGTTTGGAGGAAGACTCATGGCCTGCTGAATCTTTCTTCGGTTTGGCTTTTTGTTTTGGTTTCCCCTGTGAAGACTGAGCAACCAATGCTTGGCTTGAAGAGCCAGAAGCATCCATCTGTTGGATCTTTGCCTGTTCCTGTGTCAACTAATCACATAATGTCTCAAATGGAGGCATGGTGTGTTTGGTACCCAAAGCATCCATGGTGGAGTAGAAAGTGGAAGAAAAGATCTGAAACTGTCCTCGCAACTTTGAGAGTATCAAATAGATACACTCATCATCTGTCTTGATTTTCCCACATCCCTGCAAAACTGTATGCAAAGATTTGAACTTCATCAAGAAGTCCTCTATAGTGGGGAAATCAAAAGGAGTCAAAGAGGTCAACTCTGCATCAAGTTGAAGCTTCCAGAATTCATTCACTGTACCAAACAAGGTTGAAAACTTTCCCCAAATAGCCCTAGGAGTGGTCAAACCTTCTAGGTGAAACATGAGACTGTTGGAGAGGTTCAGTGCAATCAAACCCATGGCTTCATCCATTTTGTTTCTATGCTGAAGAACTTCAAAGGGACACTGCAGGACAGGTTGATTATCATCCAAACATGACCATAAGCCACGTGACATGAGAAGCCTGGTCATTTGTGCTTTCCAGGTGTGATAATTGTGTGGTATCAGCCAGGCCACAGAGGGGTCCAACATTAAGAGAAGAAGAAGACGGAAGCAGAAGGGTCTTTTCTAAAGTAAATTATAGAAAGGAAATTGCACCCCCCCATAATATATAATTCTATCCCCCATACAGCAAAGAAACAATTATGGAAAGCACAAAAATAAGGAGAAAACCTGGATGTCAGATGCAGAGATGGAGGAAGCTGAGGCCTCTACTTCAACACCAAAAATGAGAGCTCAAATAGACAAGTTAGACAACCAAACCAGCATCATTACGTCTGTCTTAGAAAGACCTTTTCGATGATATTTCATTTTCAAAAAATGGACACCGTACGCCCAAGTTACGGCGAAAAAACCAACTGCACCTCCAAAAATGGGCTCTCTGGAAAAAACCAGTCATGCGAAAAAATTTGATGGCCGTATGGCCGTCAAATTTCTATCTATCGAGAAAAAAATCTGGTCGTCGGGAAAAAATCCGGTCGCCAGAAAAGTTTGAAAGTGGTTGGAAAAATTTCGTTGGGAAAGTTTTTCGGCGGTGACGTCACCAGTTGTCCGAGCGGAAGGGGAGGCGGCGAGTGGCGCAAAGGCCGGGTGGCGGTGGCGCCAAGGTGGCGTGCTAGCAGTGCACAGGTGGTGCCTCATTAAACCCCCAAAAATGCATGAAAAATCATTTTTTTTAAAAAAAAAAAATCTCTTTTTTCGTGTCGTACGACCCAAATGGGCTAAAAAATTCACCCAGAAGCCCCATAAGCCAAATAGGTTGAGTTTTATATGGAAATAAAGGTTTTTGGGCCTTCTGGATGCAACCGTGAGGTCAGTTTTTGCCCAAAGTGCTCCAAAAAAATGAGACCCCCCAGATCCAATAAAAAATAATAGAAAGAACTATAGCGCTTAGAAAAAGTGCCAAAAAAAAAATTTCTTTTTTGTAGGCAAAAAAGAAACAAAAAATAACATCCTGCAAAGAATACCAGATCTAAAAAATCTTGAAGCCCTTAACCTCAAAAACTGCTTCAAAGTCACCAGAACAGGTAGCAGCAGGGAAGCTCTGATACTATGTAGAAGTTGAGAAATCCAACTTCACAGAACGCCAAGAACACCTGCATGCAAATAACCTGTTGCTAAAAGGAAACCAAGAAGACAAAAAACAAGGGCTTGAAAAATCTCAGCGGTGTGAGAGAAATTGTATTCCAAGATAATGAACAATAATTACAAGAGTTCAACCTATAAGGTGAACGAAACCCTAAAAGGAAAAAAGCTAGGTTGTGCAATATAATTAATATAAAATATTAATTATATGCACCTAAGAGACAACTTAAGTGAAAAGAGAGTACATAGACAACTTAATAATTAAATCAACATGATCTAATTAATAAGTGAAGATAAATAGATACTCTAACAGAAATCTCTATAGCAAAAATAATGGTCTCATATTTACATTTTTCTTAAGTAGAAGTTAAAATACAAAAGGCCTTGAAACTTAAAAAGTTATGTGATACAAAATCTAGAAAAATTATGGGTGGTTGCATGAGTAAGTACATTTCCAATTTTAGAGGAAGTCAAATTAGACTCTGCGGTGAAGGTTATGATTCCCATTAGAAAAAAAGAAGTGAAGTTATAGTGACAAGATTGGATGGTATGATCAGATAAACCCAAAGTGGATAAATATTACAAATGAATTGTAGATTGGATAAGGTAGCCAATGGAGTGGTGATGAATGTTTTTGATTCATTAAGGGGTGGAATGAGCAATGCCACCTCCCCAAAATTTTAGTCCTTTACAACTAGTATTGACTAAGACTCTCCAATGTGATTAAGCACTTAACATCTGGCATTGGTCACCCACAAAACTAGAGGCCCAAAAGCTCTATGTATAAATAAACTCAATATGGGGTACTCATTTTCCATCACCCATGTCAAATTGTGTACCCTTAAACTAATTAGGATATTTCCATGCTTGCAACTTTTGCAAAAAGTGTACCATAATAATATTATTCATGTGATTTCATAGATACTATGGAAGACATACTAAGTCAACACAAATGATGCTAGTTGATAAAATATCAGTATCTACATACCAATAAAAAATCAGCACACCTATATATTGTATCATCATGGTGTAATAAATACACAAAGAAAGGAATGTGAATATGAACATTCTCCTATCTACAAATTTGGCACATATGATAGCACATAACATATATGAACTATGTTATATAGGTCCATATAGTGTGCGTATATTTGTGTGAACATAATTATTGAGTCATCCTAAAAGGTCAAATTCAAAAAGTCTAAACTATATCAGGTTTTGTAATAATGTATGGTTTTTTGGGCCTTTTGGACTCAATAGTGAGGTCTATTTTAGCACAAGATTAACTACATAAAGACATATTAGAAATAAGAAAGGAGTGGAATATTTGAATCTCTAATATCATGTTAGAGAAACTCAAGGATTAAAATGAGTCGAATATTATTTGCAACACCAACTTTCTTCCACACAAGAGAGAAGCAATGATTAGGATATATTTTCCAAAGGCACAACATAACAATGAAAGGAGAAAATGATACATCGTGTATAACAAGTGCCACATAGTGGCCAAGTACTTGCCTTTAGTAATTAATTTTAAGTTTAATTTTTCATATAGATTCAATCTTAATTTTAATAAATTTATTATAAATTATAAGATATTTTAATTAATTATATAATTATAATTTTTTATATAATGATAATTGTAGTAATAAATAATTTTTAAAATTGTAATTATATAAACAATTATTGATTGCAAATTATAATTAATTTAAACCTTAATTTTAATTTTATTTGTAAATATAACAATAGTGCTAATTTTATTTTATTGATATACATTTTTATTTTTATTTTTTGATCGGTAAAAGGCCGAAGCCCTAGACATTTTTTATTAATATAAATAGTTATATTACAATGTGACCCCGTTCACTGCAGGTGCTGGTAGGAAAGAGCAGGGCTGAGAAAACCTCCAGCCTTGCTCGGGACCATAGGTTCTGACCTTATACAAAAATTTACATGGGCATACCCATGACTCGACAATTGTCGAGATTTGTTAAAATACAAATTTTCTGTAGGCATACCCATGACTAGATACCTATTGAGATTTGTACATATTTTACGTAGGCATACCCACGTCCCGAAAAAACTCTAGATTGCTTTTTTTAAAATCATGAATTATACATAGAATAGTGATTAGACAAGGATTACATCATTTGTACAATTGAAGCAGAGTTTCTGATCCTCCTACTATGTCAAGTATATGTGTTGAACATCCGAATGATAGTCCTTCCTGAAAAAAACAAGACAAAATTCCTCCGAAACCAAGGTTAACCTGCATCAAGATAAAAATTCTACATCTCGGCTACATAACCTATCTAAGAATATTTGATATTGACTATGAAGCCTATAGTTAAACACTTTTATTATTGACAATATAATACTAGAAACAAATACTCTTGTGATTAAAAATCCTTACTGCTAAAGATTAACAATTCCTACCATGAGAGTCTTAACATTTTAGGCATATTTACAGCAGAACTAAATATACTCCTTAGTACTATACTAGTGCTCTGACTAATTTCAAGTCATACCTGGCTAACTATCGGAAAGAAGATAATAACAAAGTTTCATTATGGGCCTCTAATATTTACATCATTCAGAAAAAGCTGCAATGATTTCCAATCTCCTCAAATTGTAAGGCAAAAAATAATTAGTTTGAACATATGGTTATATATATATGTAGATTATATATATATAACCATGTGTTCATACCCTTACCGGATCTGTGAGATCTTCCGAGGCTTATCCAATATATAAATATATATTTGCAAAGCTCTATATATTAATATATGTATACTGACATCAGTATACCTATATTTATGACTCTTATATATAAAAGTAACAGGAAAGAGAAGAACGTCCAGTACCTTAAGCCAAACATACTCTGAAGCCCTGTTAGTTATTATATATAAGCCATTTTGAAATACTCATAGGAGGAAGCTAGAATTTATATATATACAAACACTCGTATATATATATATATATATTTATATATACCATAAAAACATATGTCCCTGTCTCTTGATACTACATTCTCAATTAAGGAAATGATTCAATTGCAAGTTGCCCATTAAAGCAAGTAATAACTTTATTTGTTGCTCAATACATCCCCAGTTCTTATCATACATGTATCCTGTGTTGAATGTTCCAACTTAATTTTAAATTTCCTAGCTGAATTATTTCCTCTTTTAGATTGTTTTCTGGAGGTGATCAAATGTATATAAATATAGATATATTGTTATCAACATATCTATATTTATATATATTAAACTAGAAAAGGTAACAGGATTGAAGACTTCTTGATTCTGATCTTGCAAATCGTTATATCTTAGCTTTAGGCATCAGTATATATATCTATATATACTATTACTAGTATATATATATCTATATACCTAATATATACTCTAACTTTAGGATCCTTTAACTTAATATAGGAATACCAATTGTGACTAGGTTTCGTACTATATTCTCAAATGCATGCAATTTTACTAACTGTGCCTCATCTTCTGCAACACGAAATGCTTCCCTGAGTAAAAACAATGCTTAGAAGACCTTGCTAGCTAAAAGTAAGATAAGATGGTATATACATACGTTTATATATACATACATATAATGTGCATATATATAAGCGTATGTACATACCATTATCCTGTCTGAGGACATCATTAATATAGCACTTAGCAAGGTTTGTTAAGAAGAATATGAATATATGTATATACCTATACATATATTCATATACTCTTACCCATGTCTAGCTGTGTAGCAAAACAGTAAAAGTATCCATTGACCCCCTTCCCAGGGGCATCGCCTCAAGGATTATATTAACTCCTTACAGTGACATAATTAACATGACTTAGTCCATATAATGATAACAAATTAGCTATGAATACCTTCATGTCAAAGGGAATCTGATCATGATTATCATTTCCAAGTATTTGCTCTAAGAGTGTATAATAATGTCAACCATGTACTATGGAGACGCCCTTTAATCTGCTATTGTGAAAGTACTGTTGCCCAAAATTTCCCTATCATTCCCTTTTTCGCCGCATCCTGTTTGTTCCAAGAAATGCTCAAGTGTCAAAACCCTCTGTGTTTTCTGCCTTTTGGCCCAAAAACCTAGTGTGTTTTCAACCTTCTCTCTAAAGGCTCAGGATGTTTTTGACTTTCAGTCCAAAAATTCTCTGTGTTTTTGACCTCCAATTTGAAAACCCTATGTGTTTTCGACCTTCAAGTGCACAACTCCGACCAGGCGAGTCCCAGTTCCTCATAGTCATGCAAGTGCAGTGGAGATCCGACGGCTATCGCATAATCTCATGGAATCTTTTGAGCCCATGAGATCATGCGACAACGGTCGGATTAGAATCTCAGTGGGTCCGCATTTTTTGAGTGAGGTGGCATATTTCCTAAGCGCGCTATCGTGACCAGGTGGGTCCCAGTTTCTAACGTCACTGCGGGGCCAGTCAGCAGTCAAGCAAACAACAAGCTGCCAACGGTCAGTGGTTAACATCTTATGGTTGGTCGCATGATCGCATGGGCTCTTCCGAGCCCATGTGAAAAACTGTCAGTGGTCACAGTTAAGGCAGTTCACAACGCTTTCTATGGTGCGATTTCATGCTTGTCACATGATCGCATGCAGCTTCCTAAGCTCATGCAACCATGCGACAAGCCTCTAGTGGTTAGCAGGGACTTTGACTCCGGCAGTGGGTCCGTGGACGGTGATGTATCCCTTTGGATTGAGGTGGTGAAGGTTCTAGCGGGCCCGGGTGTCTATGTGGCAGCAGGGTGAGATCTCAAAGGCTTATCGCATGATCGCATGAAGCCTTTCGAGCTCATGCAATCATGCAACCATTGACTTTTTCAAATGCAGTACGGCCTATTTTTTGTGACTTCTGGGTACGGTGTTGTAAGGTTATGGTCTACATAGTAAACCATCTTTTCCAGCCCTTCTAAGTGCTCCTTAGCGAAAACTTCTTTAGCCACCTTAATAATATCTTCTTTGCTTTTGCCAGCAAAGATGGACAGGGCAACGAATTGCCCTATCACTTCTCCATTTGTTCTATAGGAATACAAATTGTTGAAGAATTGATCTCCAATGGACTTTTCCACCGCCCTTTTGGTGGAATCCGGCATAGGATTCAGCATTTGATTCCACCTTTCTGGATAAATGCAACCTCTGAAAGCCATTTCTCGGTCACTCTTAATGTAGTAGGTGTTGAGTCTAGTGTCCATGTTTCCTCTATGAAACTCTAAACAATAAAACTTTTTATAAACAGTCATTGTTCGGTTATTCTGGACTTTTCCAGAAGACTCCTTCCCTTGTTCGAGATCCTTCTGGACTTCACTCAAATAAGTGGGGTGGTATTTCTCTTTGCATGATACCCTTTTCCTTTGTTACCTGGAGCCTAGAGGCTACAAGCTACCATTTCGCATTCCCTGAATAACTTGATGGCATTCTCACCCGTGAACTGTCATCAGTATTTATGAATCCAAAACTTACTCTTGAAATAATATCTTCTTGCCTAGACGCTATTTATCCAGTTGGAAATTGCCTATTAGTGAGTCTTAATGAAATGATCTCTAATCAATGACCATACAAAGGTATAGGAGCATCTGCTATACATCATGAAGCTATATCTTCTTATATTGCACTGTAACATAAAACATCTCCTACATGGAGAGTCTCAAACTTTGATATTATGCTTACAGACATACATGCTTATCTATCATTATTATCATTGGCAGAATCCCGCTAATGATGATAATGATAACTTCCCCAAGCAAACATACAAGTAATGCACTAAGCTTCTAGCTTCAGCTATTATTCAATAAGTAATCACTAGTTGAAATGATAACAAGGAGAAAAAGGATTAATTTCTGATTCCCTGCCAGTTCATGATGAGCTCGCGAGTATAAGAGATGATGATCCAAATTTATGCCTTGCTGGTAGTTTTTCACCATTGAACGGGATTGAGTGCATTTAATTATGATTATATTTGCAAGTGCTCTGCTATTTATTATGCTACATGTAAAAAAGGCTCTGCAAACACTCAATACCTGATGCACACCTCTGAATAAAAAGGCGTACTATGTACAAAATATAAACCAAGTTTGTAGGTACCTACATCCCTTACTCTAATACCCCGGTCCATCCCTATCCTCCTATCTTAGCTGAGTTTTACAGGTAATAATTTTTAGTTGCTTGGGGCTCTTCAAGCAAGGCCGCTAATACTAGTATCTACCTATAGCCAAATTTAATGTCTTTGGGCTAAATGACCTCCTATAATTTGAACTAATCCCCCTATAACTACTACAAACCTATTGTTTAGTAGAAATTCATATTAATTGGAATGTTACTGCATCTGTGTTAAAACCAAAAAAGTTTGTTAGAATATAAACCTATGTAGATTATTAGATATACCGATCCATAATTGTAACTCCGTTGGCTCCTAGATTGGCTAGCTTATCTGCCTCTGTATTACCCTCTCTATATGTGTGTCTTATTTCATACTTCGGGATCCCCTCGATAACTTGGTTAATCTCTTCTATTTTTGAGTCAAGGGACCAATTGGGAGTTTTCTTGTTTCGAATGGCATTGATGATAATTTGCGAATCTCCTTCAATAACTACTTTGGATAAGTTGATCCTCCTACACAATTTTAAACCTTCTAAGGTCGCTATGCATTCCGCCATGTTATTCGTGGAAGGATTTATGGGACTGGAGAACTTAGCGATGGCTTCTAACTTCCAATTGCGAATAATCCCCCCAATACTTGCTACCCCGGGGTTACCTCTAGAAGCTCCGTCAAAGTTAAGTTTATACCATCCCTCTCTCGGAGGGATCCATTTGCAAGAAACTCGGTCAGCCTTCACTTTGGGTCCCCCTTTGCCATGTAGGGGAGGAATATCTAATTTTGGCCATTTTGCTCTGATTTTGTTATCCCAATTCTTGAATGCTTCTTCATAGCTTAGCTTGTTTCTGAGATTACTATTGATATTTTCTACTATTGATGCTTCTATTTTATTTGTGATTGAACTCCATGGTAATTTTTGACCTGTGAAAATCCTCCTATTTCTTTCTTTCCATAATTCCCAGGCAACTATTGCCGGGGAGATGGTCCATATATCCTTATATAGATTATCTTTATAAAGTGATGGCCATGCTTTAAGGTTACTTAATAGATCAACGTGGAGAGCAGACTTCCAGCCTAAACATTGATGAAGCCAATTCCAGTAGTTTTGGGCATGTGGGCAGTTGAGGAGGATGTGATTAACATCCTCGGATTGACTCTCACACATGGGGCATCTGGACGGCCCTTCAAAACCCAATTTCTTAAATTTGTCTGCTATCAAAATTTTATTTTGCAAGGCAGCCCATAGAAACATACCCGCTTTTGGGAGGCTAGATTTATTCCAGCAAAGGTTCAGAGGGATATCTATATCGTCCATCTTCTGTTCTCGGATAATGGTATTGTAGCCCTCCTTTAAAGAATAGTTACCATTCTTTGATCCTGCCCAAATCAGTCTGTCTAATCTATTTTTAAGTACAACTTCTCTCTTTTCCATTATTGACATAAATTTCTGCTTCTCTTGCCATACAAAGTCAATTTCTTCTAAATTGCTCCATTTATTACTCTCTTTCTTACATATATAATCCTTGAGAAAGACGCCTTTGACTCTTTTACATTCTTCCATAAACTCCATGGAAAAACCCAAATTGCTAAGGGGAGTGAGACCTACCCACGAATCCTCCCAAAAAAGAACTTGATCCCCTACACCTACATCCCACGATAAATAGTTATTAATAATTCCTCTACATTCTTTGATGAAATTCCATAGCTTGGATCCTTTGACATGCGTGGAGGACCTGAAGATGTTGATGGGATCCACATTGAGAATGTATTTCTATAATAATATTGACACCCATTTACATCTAGGTTCCTTATACATTCTCCATATAAGTTTAGCTCCCAGGGCTTGGTTTTGCCATAGAAGGTTTTTAATGCCGAGGCCTCCCTTAGAAATAGGTTTACATAAGGTATCCCATTTTATTAGGGCAAGTTTTTTTGTCTTCTGATGGGCCTTGACAATAAAATTCTCTAAACATTTTATCTAAGTTCTTTTTAATATTTATTGGTAAAGGGAGAATTGACATCTGGTACGTGGGTATGGCCGAAAGGACCGACTTGATTATAGTTGTCCTACCTGCCTTTGTTAGCCATCTTCCTTTCCATGAGCTCTTCTTATTTTGGACTTTGGTAATCACTTGTTGCCAGAGTTTGGAAGATAGGAGACCTTTATCCAGGTCAATGCCCAAATACTTACACGGAAACTTGCCAATTTTATAACCCATCAACTTACAAATCTCTCTTTCTACTCTCGGTGAGGTATTAATGAAGAAAATTTATGATTTAGTGGGGGTTAACCCGCTGCCCTGAGGCTTTCATGTAAATAGTTAGGATATCTTTAAATGCTTTAGCTTCTTGACAGTTGGCTTGACTAGGTAGAATTGTATCATCTGCAAACTGTTGGTGTGTGATATTTGGAATGTTTTTAGCAACCTGTAGACCTAAGATCTTTCCTTCCAAATGTCTCTTTGTTATAGATCTTCCCAAAGCTTCTGCCATGATTACATATAGAAAGGGGGACATTGGGTCCCCTTTCCTAATGCCTCTCGAGATACTAAAGAAGCCTTCCAGAGTGCCATTAATTAGAACCGATATCTTAGGGGTTGAAATACAATTAAAAATAAGATTGACCCATTGCTTAGAGAAACCGAAAGCTTCCATGCATTTGCAAAGGAATCTCCATTCTACTTTGTCATATGCTTTTTGAATGTCTACTTTCATAAACATACTTGGTACCTTTGTCATTTGAGCAGTATGGACTAATTCTTGTGCTATAATTATTCCATCTAGGATCGATCTTTTTGCTACAAAACCTGTCTGTTCTTCAGAAATTATATTGGGCAATAGTGTTTTAAGTCTATTTGCTAAGCATTTAGAGAGGATCTTGTATATTATGTTACAGAGGGATATTGGCCTGAAATCCCTAGGATCCACACTTTCATTTTTCTTTGGGATTAAAGAAAAAAAGGTGTTATTGATTTCACTTAGCAGGGACCCCGCGTTCCTGGTAGCTTCCACTGCTTGCCATACTTCTTCCCCAATAAAATGCCAACACTTCTAGAAAATACCTGCTTGAAAACCATCCGGACCTAGTGCTTTATTCGGGTGAAGTTGGAATACTGCCACTTTGACTTCTTCGAGGGATAACTTATTATTTAACATTTTATTATCGAGCTTTATAATCAGTTTAGGAATGGCTTTAAGCATTTCATTTTGTGCTGAAAGGTCAGATGCTTCTGCACCATTGAGAAGGGTACGATAGAAGTTCGTAATCACACTCGATATCTGCTTAGGGTCCTCATTTATAAGCCCATCATTGGACTTAATTTTAGCTATTTTGTTGATGCTTCTATTACACTTAGTGGTGTTATGAAAAAAATTTGTATTGTTGTCTCCTTCTTTTAACCAAGACTCCCTAGATTTTTGTCTCCAAAAAATTTCTTCTTTAAGAAGAATATCATTGTACTTAGCCATTAATTCCTTTTCTCTATGATAGCTTAATTCGTCCATACCTTATTCTATAACTAAATTGTTGAGGTCAGCTATTTCGTGCTCCAACTGATCCTTTTCTTCGAAGATATTATTAAAATTGTTCTTATTCCATTCTAATGCTTTATGTTTAATAATTTTTAATTTTGTTGTTAAACAATACATTTTAGATCCTTTTATTGAAATTTGTTTCCACCATTCCTCCAAGAGATTTATAAACTCTGGGTTTTGGAACCACATAAACTCAAATTTGAAAGGACTTCTAGCTAGTTTGGAATCCTCTATAATAGTGAGCCTAACCGGAAAATGATCTGATCTTGCCTCTGGCAGAATCTCCACACTATACAATAAGTTACAGATTCCATCATTCATCTTAACGAAGAATCTATCTAATTTTTCTGCTATATGGCTAAAACCTGCTCTTCTATTGTTCCAAGTGTAAATGCCATTGTTTATGTTTATGCTAATTAGATTATTGTCTGATGCCCAATTACTGAAATCCTTATGAGCTTGTGATATATATTGAGAACCCCCATATTTCTCTTTTGTATCTAAAATAGCATTAAAATCCCCTCCAATAAAGAAGAGGGATTCTAAATTTATGGATAAAAAGAGGTGGATTTCCTACCAGACTCTCCTCTTATCCTCATTAGGTATGGGGCCATATACGTTAATTAAGTTGAATTTTAAATTAGACTTTAGACTTTTAATTTCTAGAGCCAACCAGTTACTATTATGGGATAAAGGTGTGGCTACTAACTTCCTAGGATCCCATAATACTGCTAACCCTCCGGAAGTACCTATTGAGGTCGTGTACTCTGCTTTCCATATGCCTAATTTTTTGCTGAACTTGGAGCTTTCAACTTTATTAAGTTTAGTTTCTTGTAATAAAATAATTTCGGAGTCAAAATTTTTAAGGTATCTTTTAATTAATCTCTTCTTATTAGGGGCATTTAGTCCCCTAATATTCCATGTAGTGACTTTCATTGTTCATGGGGAAGGCACTTCCCCTTCCCTGTGTTCAGAATATCGGCTAATTTCTTTTGATTACCTGAATTTCCATCTATGGTTCTGAGTTCAACAACTGATTTTCTCCCTCTTTTCTTTTTGATTCTATTAATATTTGGTGTACTAAGGCATCCTCTATTCATTGCTATTCCCAAATGTCTATTTTCATTAGTTATGACAAAGAGGCCTTCTATGGAATCTTTAACCATTGACATGTTTCCCGCTATACTGATGATCTTGTCCTGTTGCCCTGCACTCACTTGTTCTGCTTCCATTTGTATATTGATCTCATTGTTATCTATAATCTCTTTACCATAGATCTCAATTACCTCATCTGGATTCTTTGGTATTATCACATTAAGGGATTCTATTTCTATCAGGATTGTTGTTTCTGGTTCCTTCCCCTTGTGCAGTGATTCGATATCATTTATATTGCAACAGGGAACCTCTTTATTGGTTCCCTCATTTCTTGAGCCTTCATTTTGAATAGAAATAGGGTCCTTTTTTGGACTCTGTCTGTCTTCACCTTTATCCTTTGCATTTATGTCATAGTCTCCTAGGAGCCTATCACCACTTTGATCAGGGGTTTTTAATATTTGTATTGTTTCATTATTCTCCTTCTGTGCCTGAACTAAAGTTGCATTGCTGATATATCTAATTAATGTTTCTCTCTGGTAATTTAGTTCCTCCAGATCAAAAATTTCATCCATGAACATTTTCATAAGATCCTCTACAAGAGATTCTCCTAGGCACTTTATAATTTGGTCTACTTCCTCATTACATTTTTCTTCAGGATCCCTATCTGCTGTTGTGGATGAGCCCTTTGGGTTCACCGATTGATCTTCTAATAAATCTGTATCATCTTTGACAGTCTTGCTTTCTATCTCTATCTGTTATGTTTCCAAAAATAGAATACCCTCCACATTTGGGTTGGGCATACTGTTATCAGCTAAGTCCGCCATTTCCAAATTAAGAACTAGATTTCTATTGTCCTCCTTCTACATTGCTTTATGAAGAGAGGGGGAAACTATTGCCTTTTCCTCTCCTTCTAAGGGGCAAATTCATGTATCCTTAATCTCCAGTGGAAGGTTGTTTATCAATTTGCCCTGATCTTCCCCTAAAGTTCTAAGCTCAAATTGAGATATAGGTCTATCTGCATTATATTCTTTAGGTCCCTTTATATTGAAACCTCCCTTGCCCTTACAGAAGTGGATTTCATAATCATTTCTAAACCGATTTAATGGATTAGTGCTTGCTTGTTCTATATTGGTGGCTTTGTTGATTTCCATATAATCTTCTAAGATAATTGGGTTAACAATAATAGAGTTAGAATTGAAACTTAATTGTATAGGAGAGATATATTTTTGGTGGTAATCCAATTCTACAATGATTATCTGATCTACATGCATGTTTGTTGTTTCAGCCATTCTAATAAATCTACCAATCTTATTTCCTATATTGCAGAAAATATCCTGACTAGACAATTCCAATGGTACATTCTTAATGGTTACAACTTTTTCAACTTTAAAATTCTTCAGATACATGGGATTGAATAGAGGGATCCAATCAAACAAAGCAAAAAGAGTACTTCTAAATTTAAGACACTTTTTTCTTTTAATGCTATTTTTAATATCTATATTCTTGCAATCAATATACATGAAATTTTCCATGAGTCAAGAAATACTTACCTCTCCGGGAAGTAGTGATGTCAGCTCTGTGACTAAGACATTGATAGGAACCCCTGTACCTTTCCATATGCAGATTAAGCCTGTGTTTGCAAGGTATTTCTACTTTTGGACAACAACATCACTATCTAGGATGAGATTATCATAGTGCATACCAACCTTTGAGATGCCTTTATTCAGATCCTTACCGTGCCTATGGGGAGGTATATATGTGAGATTCTGGTGATTATTATTTTGCAGAATAGAGTATTGCCCATGTTGCTTACAATCAGACAGAGCAGGCGTTGCTAATCTTTTGCGATACAGAGGGCTATAGATTTTGGTAGTTGCAATGTTCCTCCAATCCCCCGTAGAGAAGGAAGGATTTTTGGCTATAATAGGGTAGGGTTTCCTTTGCTTAGGCTGTGCTATCACATCTTTCTTGCTCTGATGTGCTGGCACCTTATGCATTTGAACCCTAATTTCCTTACCTATCATAACTCCCTTCCTTTTATGCGGGGGCGAGTATATGCCAGGTAAGTTTTCCTTCTTACTTAGTAAATCAAACGCATTCCTTAATGGTAAACTATTATCAATGTGAGCCGAAGTAGAAACCCTAACCTTATTCTTCCTTTTAACCAAATGCCATGCCCAATTTTGATCTATGAAGCGCCCTGAGGTCGCCTATGCTATAACTTTTCCTTCCCCCAAACCTGACTGGGGTATATTGGCATTATGATCTGAATTAATTCCAGATTCATGAATACTAGCGTACCCGCTGCTAAGCTTGGCCCTTAATGCATACTTGGTTTTTGCAAACATATCAAGCTGCCTATCCAGAGATTGAACTGTAAAAATGTTAAATGTAGGTTCATTGTTCTACCCTAATTTCTTAAAGCCAGTCGAAGCCTCTGTTAAGGAACTAAAGTTCTTTTCTTCAATCCCTCTTTCTTTTAGAGAAGATTTGGCCATGCTTTTCTCCTTTTGCTTAGCAATGAAACCTTTTAAGTGTTCATAATCTGATCAATATGATCTTTGGTCTGGTTCCCTACATTCCAACATTTTGTGCCCATATAACAAGCAATTAAAACAATAACTAGTAAAAACCTTGGCATCTCTATGTTCCGAGCTAGTGTTCGCATGAAAGCCAGCCTCAGGGGAAGAAGATGGAAGCAAGACGCCCTGCTTTCTTGCCTCCTCTTTCTAATGGAAAAGGAGCCCTTTTCTAATCTGTCGCTGCTGCAGAAAAGACTTTCGCTGAATTCGTATTTTCTTCATATCTCGCGCTCCAGTGTTAATTAATTTGATAGAATTTATTACATATTGATATACATTTTTTATTACATATGATTAATATTATTGTATATATAATATAGTATTATTCTATTATACATAAATTATAATTATAATATAATATATTTTAGAATGTATAATAATTATAAATATAATATTATTATTTTAATTTATATTATAATCTATATTATAATAATAATATATACTATTTTATCTTAGAAGATTATATAATAGAAATATATATTATTTTTATTTAACATTTCCAATTAATCACAAAAATTACATTTAAAAAATATACTATTTAATTTATTTTTTAAATTACAAGAATATTGGATTAATATAAAAATTATGATGTCTTAGGTTGTGCATCATGAAAGAATGTGTTATTTAGGTTTGTAAAATTTGTTCACCTGAAAAGGTGAAATTGTTACTGTGATATTTTTTGCAATGAATGTCATTGATTAACATGTTTAATATTGCTTATAGTTAATTTGTTTATGTTTCTATTTGTTAATTTTATCATTTGATCCATTAAATCTTCAAAATTACTAATTGGTATTATTGGATTAAAGAATGTGTCAGTTAGGTTAGTAAGATATATTGTAGACTTAAAAAAAATGAACTATCATATTATGTAGCTTGTGTGGGGATCTATTATATTTAAAAATGTACTTTGTTCTAAGAGATTCTTTTACATCAAAAATATTGAAAACATTTGCAAAACTTTAAAACCTTTGCAATTCAATTGGAAGATGAATTTGATTAAATTTGTATTTCTAGATGCATCACAAAACAATACAAAATATATTTATCATTATATTGAATAAATATATTGATTTATTAATTTCTATATAGTAAAAATGTTAAATTTTTTACTTTATCATATATAAAAATTATTATATATTATTATAGTTTATTAAGACAAACTTAAGTTTAATTAATATAAAATTTTATATTTTAATCAGTATATTTTTTAAATGTAAGAAGTTACTATAAATGCTAATCTTTATAAATAAATAAAATACCGAGAATATGGGCATCATAGGCAGAATATAGGAGGAAAATAAGGTGAGAACGCTCTGCGAGAAATCCGTGTATAAGACTTCAAATGCATATAAGATAACTCTTGTATACAGGTAAGAGTGAAACATACTTGAAAATATAAAATGATGGCATATATATTAATATTATGATGTGAGACAAAAATAGTAAATTGCCTAATTAAACTTGACTCGAGTGAAAGTTTCTAAAATGACACCAAAAAAATAGAAAACCCCATTCACTAGCACAAAGAGTTATAGAAAAACATGTGAAAAGGGTCATTTGAATGTGCCAAAAGTACAATTAACTTATATTGATCCCAAATGACCCAAATCAACTATAACATATGATGAGTCTAATTATTGACTCGATTTTGTTATGATCTCTATGTTTTGTTGATACTCTGACAAACATTTCCAAGACATTTTATTACTTATACTTATGTGAACCTATGCCAAGTATAGCTAAAGTCACAAAATCTAAGGGTAGTCTGAATGATATGTTTTGCTAACTATTATAAATATAATGCAGTATTTCATATAATTATTTCAAGTTGTGTTCTAACATCTAGGTAGGAGTTGAAATGTTGACTTGCATATATGTACCGAATCTACTAACCTTTTAGGTAAATACAAAGTGGTATGAAGAGTGGCACATCAACATTGAAGAAGGGAGTTAGAAGATCAACCATGGCGAGAGAATTCAACACGATTCTGATGGTGGTGCCGAGCTTTGAAGGAGTTGTTGTTCCATAAAATATAGGGAATTAGTCTTGCTATATTTCCTCAGAACTGTGATTCTATTAACAACAATAATTGTATCATGTTATGGTTATAGTAAGTGGGTATCACCTTTGGTTATAGTACCTAAAAAGGGAGGAAAATGGAGGATTTGTGTGGATTATAGGGAGTTAAATAAAGCTACCAAGAAAGATCACTTCCCACTACCATTCATTGACCAAGTACTTGATACTTTGGCCGGTAAGAAGTATTTTTCCTTTCTTGATGGATATAGTGGCTATAATCAAATAACTATTGCTCCAAAGGACCAAGAGAAGACTACATTCACATGTCCATGGGGACATATGCATATTTAGTTCTACCTTTTGGATTGTGTAATACTCCAGCAACGTTTCAAAGAGCTGTAATTAGTATTTTTGCTGACATATCACATGACTATATGGAGATATATTTTGATGACTTTACAGCATTTGGAGTAACATTTGATGAGGCTTTGAAGAATCTTGAAAAGGTACTAATCAGATGTAAGGAGCATAATCTATCCCTTAATAGTGAGAAATGCTTTATGATGATGCAGGAAGGAGTGGTACTTGGGCATTTCATTTCAACAGTAGGAATTCAAGTAGACCCAGCTAAAGTAGAGGTAATACTTACACTACTTGCCCCTACTAAACAAAAAGATGTAAGATCTTTTCTAGGACATGCTGGATATTATAGACATTTTATTCAAAATTTCAGTCAAATTGCTAGCCCTCTGTATACACTGCTTACCAAAGAAGCTGGATTTAAGTGGACACAAGCATGTGATGAGTCCTTCCTACAGCTAAAGGAACTCCTAACCACTACACCAATCCTCAAAGGACCAGATTGGTCTATTCCATTCCACATCCATACAGATGCATCTGATTATGCCATAGGTGTTGTGCTGGGACAAAAGTCTACTAACCTTGAGAAAGTCATTTACTATATTAGTAAAAGCCTCCATGGCCCTGAATTGAACTACATGGTTACTGAAAAGGAACTCCTAGCTGTAGTTTATGCATTGAACAAATTTTGACATTATGTTATAGGATATCCTATTTTTGTTCACACTGATCACTCTGCAATAAAATATTTGATGAACAAACCTGCTATAACAGGCAGGTTGGAAAGATGGCTCTTACTATTGCAGGAATTTGATATAACAATTGTTGATAAGCTAGGGAAGGCCAATGTAGTTGCTGACTACTTGTCTAGACTACAAAATGTTGATGAAGACACTACTCAGGTTGAAGATACATTTCCAGATGAAAACCTATTCCACATAGCAATCAAGAACCCATGGTATGCAGACATAGCCAATTATCTAACAACAAATAAGATGCCCCCACATTTTTCTTAGAAAGACAAGAAAAAGCTTGCAGAGAAAAGTTTTCAGTTTTCATGGATAGATAACAATCTATTTTACACTGGTCCAGATTAGATTATGAGAAGATGTGTGAGAGAAGATGAAGTGTATGATATACTCCATGCTTGTCATGATGAGCCTTGTGGAGGTCACTTTGTAGCAAAGCAGACAACCTTGAAAATCTTAACCACAGGATATTATTGGCCTTAATTACACAAAGATGCAGCCAGTTATACAAAAAAATGTGATAAATGTCAGAGGATGGGCCGACCAATGAAATCAGATGAGATGCCACTCAATCCACAGGTAGTAATAACACCTTTTGACAAGTAGGGTATGGAATTCATTGGCCCAAGTGATCCGCCATCAAATGGAAAATCCTACATCTTGGTTTGTACAGACTACCTGACAAAGTGGGTGGAAGTGAAAGCTATGCGAAATGTCAGGTATGAAAAAGTAGCTAAATTTATGTATGAAGAAATCTTTACTAGATATGGAGTCCCCAAAGAGCTTGTCACAGACCAAGGAGCATAGTTCACATTAAACCTGATCACAGAGCTAATGAAGGAATATAGCATAAGGCATCAGAAGTCTAGTCCTTATCATCCGCAAGCCAACGGATAGGCATAGGTGACAAACAAAGAAATAGAGGCCATACTAACAAAGACAGTATAGTTTCATTGCAAAGATTGGAGCAGCCGATTACCAGAAGCACTCTGGGCTTACCGTACCACATGGAAGACAACAACAGGGTTCACACCATTTGAATTGATGTATGGGAAAGCAGCAATGTTGACAATAGAATTTGAACACAAAATGTTGCGCACAACACTTGAGCTAAACATCAATCTTCCTACAGCACAAGCAGAACATCTCCTCCATCTTAACTCCTTGGATGAAATGCACAAGTCAGCGTTAGAGAGAACAAAACTAATACATAACCAAAGGAAAAGATGGCATGATTCACATATCAAGAATAAGCAATTTCAAGTAGGAGATTGGGCTTTATTATATGATTCTAGATACAAGGAGAACCTTGGGAAGTTGCAAACTAGATGGCTCAAACCCTATGAAATTCAACATGTCTTTGATAATGGAGCAGTTCAGCTAACCACACTTGATCCAGTATAATTTAAGCTGCTAGTTAATGGACACCAATTGTGCCTGTATCATAAGCCTCAAACCAAAGAAGAATTCTTACAATAGTTCAACATGCCCAGTTTAACAGACTCTCAGGAAATAGTTCCTGTAGTAGAAGGTGAAAGCCTTCCTCCTGTAGCCTCACCATGACATGCTTTCTCTAAGCATTCATAATAAAACTTCATTTAATGAGGTATATTCATTCATTCATTTTTCTATATTCTTCTCACCAACTCATCTCATTTCTATATCTACCACCCACCCAACTTCCATGTCACCCACAATTTCTCTTTTCAAATGCTTTCAATAAAATGCCACGTCAGCAATCTTAAGCGGCCGCTAGAATCAACACTCTCATCAACTCACATTTGTGTATGATAATTCATATCCAGGTACAACTTTCTAACTCTTTACTTATTTTTAACACATAGGTTTAATTAATTATATCTAGTACTGCATTAAATATATAATATAAGCACTAAGCCAGTTTCCCAACCTCGTGCCAAATTTAACAAGTGAGGACACTTGTTCAAGTTTCATAGGGGGTAGGGGAAGTGTAATAACTTCCAAGTGTCATTCTTAGACTATCCTTGTCATACCCTTGTCACATCATTATTGTACTTAGGTTGCATTCCATTAATTTTTAAATCCTTCGCATATTTCCCTGTACTTTCAAATTTTGATTTCCTGAACTTGACATGACTTCAAAAGGATCATAATTAATCTGTGAGGTAACTCACACTAAAGGTATTGATGTCTTCTAAAATCAATGCCATTATTATAGTTCATGTCAAGTGAAACAAAGGTAATGCAAGCAAAAATATCAGCATTTTTCAAAATATCAGTATTTTTCAAGAATCACAATTGCATTTCAAAGAGGGAATTTGCAGAAGAACTGAAAGTTTAGCAGTGGGTTGGAGAGCTGAGAAGTTAGAAATTGAGCACTATTAAGATGGGCGGACATTTACAGAGACATGAACCAATTGTTCATGGTATTTTGTTGGCGGATGTTGAGGCAGTCCGTAGGTTCAATGCATGCGGCTGGCTTGGTTATTTTCTGCAACTAACATAGTTTAATGAGGAGGTTGCTGCAGAATTCATGGGTACATTTGAAGAAGGGAAAGAAACAATATGAGGATTGACATTTGTGGTCACTGAAGAGAGAATTGCAGAAGTTACAGGATTACCAGTTGTGGGTGAACATTATCCAAACGAGCATGATGCTAGGTCATCTCATGCTCAATTTTCTAGGTCAGGTGATCCTCCACTTGAAATTACTAAGAAGGGGTCCAATAGATTGTCCCTTCCTCAACCATTTCCAAGACTAGCTATGCACATCATTAGGCATTTAACCTGTGAGGGGAGATTTTCAAACCTACATGCTCACCATTTTAAGTTGCTTAGTTGTATCAGGCATACTCTTTAGGTTAATATTCCCAATTTTCTTTATAATATGCTAAGTATTGGTGCTGAGGAAACTCAAAGGGGCAATTCAAACTCTATTAGTTGCCACACCCTAATTAAGCTTTTAGTAGAAAAATCTCTTAGGGATGTTTCCCAATGTCATGGGTAGAATTTGTCCAAACTATAAATTTGCAACCTCAAGCAAATCATGTGGCTCAACCTCTAGATGATGTAGTAGAATCTTTTGACCCTACTGAAGAAGTAGTTGTGAAAGAAAAAGAACCATAATTATCGCCAGAAAACCAACCCCCTGAACCTACTCCAAAGAGTAGTGTACCCACTTCTTCCTCAAGAAAAGGAAAGTAGGAAGTTAGGAAAGAAATCCCTAACTTAGAAGGAGAAATTTCAAACCCTGCAATCCAAATTAATAAAAATAAATGGTCGAGTCCTGTAGTAACTACTCCTACAACATCTATTCCTATAGCACATAAAGCAAAAAGGTCTCGCCAGCCTAAAACTATAGTGGTTGAAGAGGCAACTGTGCATAGAAGCCCTCGAATGAGAGGACAAGTGACCCCACCTTCTCCTACAAAAATAGATGTTCCATCACCAACACCAGCTAAAGAGCCCTTGTTGGAGTTATTCCTTATGAATCTCCTTCCCAATCAGAATCTGAACACATAGAGGAAAATCCTAATGAGCAAGAACCTAGTAGTAGCATGCCTCAAAATGATGAAGGAGTGCCTGAGCAGAACCTTGAAGTAATACAAGAAAACATTCCTGAGAATGTTCAATCTACTTCTTAGCATCCTGTGTATACCTTACCAATCATCATGGTTCACTGATTTCTTCCAGTAGATTGTTAAGGAGAAGAAAAAGAAAGCCCAAATGCAAGAGTTCCCTCCATCAACGATTCAGTATGTCCTCTTTCATCTATATAATCATTTTACCTTTCAGAAAACATGGTGGAAGCAAGAAAGGAATCAAATACAAAGGGAAATGTTTGAGAAGGATGAGGAAATTGAATCTGTTAAAGAATAGTTGAAGAAATAGAAAGAGAAAATGAACAAGGCCTTGAAACTAGCTGACCAGGTGATAGCTTGTAGACCACCACCTAGAATATATGCTATTTGCTTAAAGGAGCAATTTCTTTTGTTCCACTTATGATGACAATGAAGGACATTGATTGTGAACTCAAAATGATGCAAGAATTCTATGGTTTGTATCAGACTTTGCCAACATGGCAACAAAATCTGTTATGTGAGCTTTATTTGCACAATTTTGTTATCCTGCATGAAACAGAGTGGAATCCCCTGCTCTATAGAGGGGACATTCACCTAAGGTCCTTAATGTCATGGATGCATAATGAGACAAATTGTGATAGATAGCTGAACACCTACAGGAACTAGAGAAATCTGAGCCTCTACCATTAAGGGTTGAGTCACATAAACCAGATGTTCTTATGAGGGATTGGCTCAATTTGACATATGGGAGACAAAAGCTAGAAATTAGGGAGAAAGTGTTTGCATTGAGGGATAAAGTTTACAGAGATTATCAGACACTGCCCAATTTTATAGCCCAAAGAGCTCTTTCAGGGGTTAGAAGTAGGTGGAACAGGTTGCCAAAAGCTTTCAAAAAAGCAAAGCCACATAGCCCCATTAATTATGAAGTAGTCGTTAGCAGAGTGGCTAATTACATGAAGTTGGGACGATAGCCCAGAAGGGACTTATGGATGCCCTTATCATTCCAACCACCTACACTCTTTTGGCCATTATATGACATAAGTACTTCTAGGTTGGATCCACTGGTTGAGGAACATCAAGGAAATCACTTGGAGCACACAAGGGGGTTCTACTACATTTTCAGAAGTGGAAAGAAGGGAAAGACTACTGTTGGAGATTTCAGGACAATTTCAAGGAGATACAATGCTTGAGGACAAGCATTCTGTTAGTAGGGGGCAGATGATGAGTCTAATTATTGACTCAATTTTGTTATGATATTTATGTTTTGTTGATACTCTGACAAACATTTCCAAGACATTTTATTACTTATACTTATGTGAACCTATGCCAAGTATAGTTAAAGTCACAAAATCTAAGGGTAGCTTGAATGATATGTTTTTGCTAACTATTATAAATATAATGCAGTATTTCATATAATTATTTCAAGTTGTGTTCTAACATCTAAGTAGGAGTTGAAATGTTGACTTGCATATATGTACCGAATGTACTAACCTTTTAGGTAAATACAGAGTGGTATGAAGAGTGGGGCATCTGCATTGAAGAAGGGAGTTAGAAGACCAACCATGGTGAGAGAATTCAGCATGATTTCGATGGTGGTGTTGAGCTTTGAAGGAGCTGTTGTTCCAAAAAATATAGGGAATTAGTCTTGCTACATTTCCTCAGAACTGTTATTCTATTGACAATAGTAATTGTATCATGTTATGGTTATTTATCTCCTCCGTATGTGGCGAGATTTAATGAGACTTTTCTGTTATGTTTTCAATAAGTGTCGATCCTTGATATAAAGGGATTTTGACTAATTTAGTAGAGGATGGAAAAAGATAGAATTATGTATTCAGTATAATAGAAGTTACTCTATTTTTGCTCTCCACGAGTTATTTAGTTATGTAACCAGTTAAGAAGATTTAATGGAAGAGTGATTTTGGCTTATTTCTTGTGTTGAGTAGTTAGTAGAAGCCAACCAAGGGGGCTCATTGGGAGGTGGATTAGATTAGGTAAGAATAGATTTGCTTTCTATACTTTTCCTATTTTCAAATAGAGCTACTGTTTACTCCTTCAACATTATATCTATGGTTGTTCTTGTAGCATTTGCAGAGACGAGTATAGTGAATGTTTTAAGTGTTAGATAGACTTAGATTTAGTTCATAAGTTTTCTATAGTAATTCCATTCAATAGTCAAATGTGTTTACTTTCCTGCAGCAATAGCATAGATTCCTTTCATGCATTTTATCTTCTTGTAGCATAAGTGTTTTGACTCATAAAGGAACTTAGTGCACAATTTGTGCTATCCCATTTTAAATCTACGTCCCTGGATTGACAATCTAAATGCATCTCATGATGAGGATAGGTAATCTGTAGCATAAATATATTACCCTTGAGA